>OY998255.1:55025496-56260080 GCA_963922045.1 Persicaria maculosa | reverse complement strand
AAATGAACTGCAGCGGTTTAATTTTTCCCGTGGACATACATATATGATATATGATCATTATTATGTTGAACTTGATCGAACTGAATCTTCATATATAAGTAAGTTACTTATTTGTAGTTAAAGCAATTAATTTACACCCAAAAAATTAAAATTGCATTTTCATTTTTGTCTTTTTTGAATTAGTATAATAGCTAGTTAGTTGTCGGTGTCTTTTATTTATGTCTTGTGAGGTTGACTAGCAATATTTTCTCCACTAGTTACATGTTTATATCTAAATCATTGGTTTTAGACGACGAACCAATAGTTGTCATGATTAAATAAAATATGCACTGATAATTTATGATAATCGCATTTGTAACTAACTAGATTTTTTTAAAAAAAATTCTTTTTTTTTAAATAAAATTTCTAAATTTATCAATTCATAGATCGTCGTATGGATGGATTAATCCGATTAAACTGAATTAAGACAAAAAAATATATAGATGAATAATGTAAGATGAACGACGGAATGAAGTCGACTAACAACTAATTTACCCCTTCAAAAAAATGTGTTTTTTTTTTTTAATTTAGAATTTCATTTGAAAGAATTGAAATAATGCGACTGATATTATATTGGTAAGGAAAAGGACAAGCAGAAGGGCATATTCCTATGAAGCCTTCGCTTTCATCTCTCTCTCAAGCTAAAATGAAAGGGTATGTATAGTGTTAGGGAGTTTAGAGATGGTGGATAAGGGCAAGAGTGTACACCTTACACCGGATGAATGTGAAGCGGTGGAAGGCGTCGAATTAATCAGGGAGGGTGTTGTCCGGGAGGAGACGACGGTGTTGGTGGGCTCGCTGTTAACGTCGAGGAAGTTCAATGCTCATGCCTTGCAAGACACCATGAAGAGCGCCTGGCGGCCAAAAAAGGGATTTGTTTTTCGTGAGATCACGAACAATCGTTTCTTAATACAATTCGTGGATGTCCATGACAAGGAGAAAGTGATGCGTGGGGGGCCATGGTCCTTCGATCGATCGCTCTTCATTCTCAAAGAGCCAGGCATGAATCAAGCAAGCAAGGTTCAACTGAACGAGGTGGCGATCTGGATTCGTTTGTACGACCTCCCAATAGGTTTCATGTCAAAACAGATGGCCCGGATATTGGGAGCAAAAGTGGGGAGAATAGAGGAAATTGATGAGGCTAGTTTGATTGCCTGTGGAAAGTATATGAGGATAAGGGTCGTTATCGATGTTCGGCAACCGTTGCGAAGGGGAGTAATGATTCAAATGGAAAGGAAGAAGGTTTGGATAGAGCTTAAATACGAGAGGCTTCCGAATTTTTGCTATACATGTGGAAGGTTAGGACATGTTGCGGCGGATTGCGAGGTCGAGCTTGAAGCAAACCTTCACAATGAATATGGAGAGTGGCTGAGAGCATCTCCTACAAAAGGGTTAATGGGGAGAGATGCTGTCGAGAGGGAAAGGGAGAGGAGGGTGTTGGGTGAGCTAAGTGGAGAGGGGGGTGCTAAAGGACAAGATGGGGCAAGAGTGGGGAATGAGGGAGGCAGGAAGAGCTTGCTAGAAATACTAGAGGAGGCAGATAAGGAGGACGAGTTGAAGGATCAGACGAGACAAAAAGAAACAGAGGGAGAGAGGGATATTGTAGAAACTCTTAAAGAAGTGGAATTGGGAAAGAATGATAAAGAAATTACTAATGAAAGTCTAGCTACGGTTGAAGAAATGGAAGAGGATGGGGACCACATTGAGGGTTGTGAGGAGGGAGAATTTAAAAAAGGAAAAGACATGGGCAAGGGAGGTGAGCATGAGGGAGTAGGTGGGAGCAGTTCAAAACAAAAAAAATGGAAAAGAAGGGCTAGGGAACTCACTGTAGGGGAAACAAACAAAAATGACAGTAGGAAGAGAAAGGAAGTGGAGAGCACTGATGATGAACGACAGCAGGTGAGTGAGAGTGACAATGAGAAAAGAAGGAAAAGTGATGTTGAGAGTATTTCTATTATGGCGGGAGGGGTTAACCCCTTTCGCCAAGCGTTATGAATCTCTTAAGCTACAACTGCCGAGGATTGGGGAAGGCCCAGGCAGTTGCAAAGCTCACAGACTTAGTGAGCAGGGAGGCCCCGAGAGTGGTGTTCTTAATGGAAACAAAGAGAGATAGGATAGGGATGGAGAAAGTGAGAAGGAGATTGGGTCTGAGGAACTGTTTCACTGTTGAAAGGGTTGGGCGATCGGGAGGCTTGAGTTTGCTGTGGGAAGAGGGAGTGATTGTTGATGTCCAAAGCTACACAAGGCACCATATTGATGCCTTAGTAAGGCTGGAGGAGGATGCGATTCAGTGGAGATTCACCGGAATCTATGGATGGCCGGAACATGATCAGAAGCACCTTACGATGGGGCTCCTCAAACGACTGCATGAGGATGAGCATGGTGCGTGGCTTTGTGTGGGAGATATGAATTTGGTAGTGTCCCAGGGAGATAAGGATGGAGGAAATGAGGCTAATTTTGGGAGAATGGTGGACATGAGAGAGACGTTGGAAGCTTGCAACCTAAGGGATATTCCTTTTGAAGGATTCCGCTACACTTGGGACAATGGTAGAGAGGGAGCGGAGTTCATTCAAGAGAGACTCGATATGGGGTTCGCTAATGAGGCTTTAAAGGAAATATTCCCGGAGATCAGAATTCATCACCTCGATAGAGAAAGGTCAGACCATGTCCCGATTTCTGTAGCTTTTGAGGAAAGAATAGAGGAGCAGAAACTCTATAGAGGACCGAGGCCGTTTAGGTTTGAGGCTATGTGGTTAACTAATGGGGGATGTAATGAGGTGGTGGAGAACGCATGGACCAATCCCGGGAGTGTTAGTGCAGAGGGCGGTATCCTAGGCAAGCTAGGCCGATGCGGGTTGGATCTGAAGGATTGGGAAGCCAGCCATTTCGGTCATGTGACAAAGGAGTTAAGGAAGGTAAGGGAGGCGCTGAAGGATTTGCATAGGCAGCAATTGGGTGGAAGAGGGATTCACCAGAGACGGGTGCTTGAGGCGAGGGAGAGAGAGCTGATGGAACGGGAAGAGGTCATGTGGTTTCAACGAGCTCGCGCAAATGAGTTTAAGTGGGGGGACAGAAACACTTCCTTCTTTCACTCAAAAGCCTCGGGGAGACAACGGAGGAATAAAGTGAGGAAATTAATCGATGAAAGGGGTTTGGTTTGGAAGGATAGGGATGGGAGAGCCCGGGTAGCCGTAGAATATTTTGAAAATCTGTTCAAATCTGAAGCTGGCGCGTCACCAGAGGCGGCAACTCAAGGAATCGAGCCTCTTCTATCGACAGAGGATAACTCGGAGCTGTTACGTCCCTTTACTGAACAGGAGGTACATTCTGCCCTTTTCTCAATGCATCCCACAAAATCTCCGGGTCCCGATGGTATGTCAGCTATCTTCTTTCAGAAGTATTGGCATATTGTTGGACCGGATGTATGCAAATTCGTTATAAAAATTCTAGAGGGTGCTGACATTCCCAATGAACTTAACTACACTTTCATTACTTTAATCCCAAAGGTTAAGGATCCTTGTCGGATGAAGGACCTGAGACCAATAAGTCTGTGCAATGTACTTTACAAGATTGTGTCCAAGGTTCTTGTTAACAGGCTAAAGAGATGTTTGAGTAAACTGGTGTCGCCTAGTCAGAGCGCTTTTGTACCGGGAAGGCTGATCACCGACAACGTGCTAGCGGCTTTCGAAGTGTTTCATTATATGAAGACCAAGAGGAGCGGGAAACAAGGATATATGGCGTTGAAGCTTGACATGGCGAAAGCCTATGATCGAGTTGAGTGGAGTTTTTTGGAGCATTGTATGAGGAAATTCGGGTTTGAAGAGAGGTGGATTCGGCTGATCATGGGGTGTGTGACCTCCGTTTCGTTTTCGGTGCTTATGGACGGCTACCCCACAAATGCCTTCGTGCCTGAGAGGGGACTAAGACAGGGAGATCCTCTCTCCCCGTACCTTTTTCTCTTATGTGCAGAGGCTCTATCCGGGATGTTGAGGCAGAGTGAGAGTCAAGGGAGGATTAAAGGGATATCGATAGCCAGAGGTGCTCCGCCAGTATCTCACTTATTCTTTGCAGACGATAGTGTGCTATTTGCAAAAGCAACCTGTCAACAGAGCACTGAAATTGCCAATATCCTCCAGGTTTATGGAGAAGCGTCCGGACAACAGGTAAATTTTGCAAAATCTGAATTATCGTTCAGCAGCAACGTGTCTGATGAGAGGAGGACAGAGATACAACAACGGTTAGGAGTAAAGGAAGTTGATAAGCACGAGAGGTATCTTGGGCTCCCAACAATGCTAGGAAGGTCAAAGAAGGTGATTTTCAATCAGATCAGGGAGAGAGTTTGGAAGAAGCTCAATGGCTGGAAAGAGAAGACTCTGACGCAAGCGGGGAAAGAGGTCTTAATAAAATCAGTTGCACAGGCTATTCCAACATATATGATGTCCTGCTTCCAGATTCCGACAGGTGTTTGTCGGGACATTGAGCAACTTATGTGCAAATTCTGGTGGGGGAGTACGGGGGACAAAAGAAAAATCCATTGGTTGAGTTGGGAAAGGTTATGCCTGCCAAAGATTAAGGGTGGTATGGGGTTTCGCAATATGGAACAATTCAATGTAGCTCTGTTGGCTCGACAGGGTTGGAGGCTACTGCATCAGCCAGACTCCTTATTATACAAGCTTCTAAAGGCTAGATATTTTCCATCGTGCTCTTTCATGGAGGCTAAGGTTGGTTTCAACCCGAGCTACACATGGAGGAGTTTATTGAGAGGGCGGGAAGTGCTCGAGCTTGGCACATTCTGGACAGTGGGTAATGGGCAGGACATACGAGTTTGGGAGGATAGGTGGCTGCCAAGGCCCGGTACCTTTAGACCTTTAGTGAAGCCGACCCAACATGATCCAATGTTGAGGGTTCTCGATCTCATCGATTGGGAAACGGGTCGATGGAAGGAGAGTGACGTCAAAGCCCTCTTTGTAGCTTGTGATGCAGAGTTAATTTTACAGATGCGATTGGTTGGTCCGTGGATGAAGGATGCGTTGTCTTGGTTCTATGCCCGGAACAATATCTTTTCAGTTCGGACAGCTTATCACATGCTCATGGAGAGGCGGGAGGATAATTCGCGAGCGACGGGATCGAGCTCTGCGGTCGAGGAGGGAGTCTGGAAGAAGATTTGGAAGCTGAATGTCATGCCAAAGGTGAGGAATTTCATTTGGAGGGCCTGCAGAGAGGTTCTTCCATGCATGACAAATCTAGTGCAACGGAAAGCCATGGTAGAGGAGAGGTGTGAGATCTGTGGACAGGTTGAAACGGGTGTACACACTTTAATTCAATGTATTGGGGCAAAAGAGGTCTGGAGGCTATCACCAGACTTGAAGAGGGTCGGGCAAGAGAAGATGTTTGTCTTTGATTGCGTCGAGTATGTGCTCAATTATAAATCGAAAGAGAAGGCGGAGGAATGGTGCATGATAGCATGGGGAATTTGGAGGAGGCGAAACATGAAAATATTTGAGGGCATTCATCTGGAAGCGGAGAGGGTCTACGAGCAAGCAATTGAGGAACTCACTGAGTATAGAGAGGCAGCCGATCGAATGAAAGTGAGCAAGGCGGTCACAATAGCAGAGCAGACATCTAAGTGGGAGAAACCGACGCAGGGACTGTTGAAGGTGAACGTCGACGCAGCTGTCGTTGCAACCACGGGGTGTGGAGTTGGCTTTGTGGTCCGAGATGATGAGGGGCAGGCATGTCTAATCGGTGCAACGAGAATTCAGTATACAGTTGATGTTGAAGTTGCAGAAGCGGAAGGCTTGTTATGGGCGATGCGGTCGTGTATCGAGGCGGGGATTACTCACGTTGTGATGGAGTCGGACTGCCAGGCCCTGATTCACAAGCTCAATCACGATGTCTCTGTTCATGGCCAACTAGGAGTAGTTCTGTGTGGGATTAGACAAGAGATGGGGGGATTTGTAAGGTGCAGTTGGTCTTATGTGCGCAGAGGAGCGAACAGGGCAGCCCACTTTCTAGCAAGTTTGAAGCATGAGCTGAGTTTTGCTCATGATGTGTTCTCCACTTTACCTGATGGTTTAGGGGCTATTTTGTATGAAGAATCCAATTAATGGGAGCTGCATTCGTTTTTCTCAAAAAAAAGGGTATGTATAGTTTATCCATATTTTTTAAACACTTTAGTCTACCATCGTTTGCCTAGTTAGGTGTGAGAAATACACTTATTAAAAAGTTAATTGACAGAAAGTGTTTTCTAAGAAAAATGTATTCTTTTTTTTTAGTAGGCAAAAAGGGGTAGTTCTTAAGACAGAACGTCATCCTGATAATCCTTTCGGATGATGTTACAGAATTCCCTATTATAAGAGAGATTATCCATATTACAAATGACATTAGATCTAGCTATGAAGTCTGCTACACCATTAACTCTACGAAAGCAATGTTTGAACTCTATGTGCTCGAATTCCGATTGCATCTTCTTGATTAACTCAATCTGCCACCATATTTCTCATCTAGGTCTTGTATCGCCATTTAGAGCCTTGATTACTTCCAGACAGTCACCTTCAATTATTACTCTACGTAAACCTCTTCTCAAAACCATTTTTGTACCTGCACAAAATGCAGCTGCTTCGGTTTGGATAGATGAACCACTATCTATCTGCTACTGAAAAATATCCATCATACTTCCATCACAGTCCCTGAGAATCCCACCTACTTGGCAGCAGCCAGTAGGTTTGGTTGAGCCATCTACATTAATTTTGTAGGTGGCCCTAGGCGGTTTTTTCCATCTGATCACAATCCTCCGTCTGTCTTGTTTCGTACTTTTTTTAGGATTGGAACTCAGCCAATCTCTTACCTGCACAAAGGTTCTAATAGCAATTTGTGAGATTGATTCAATCTTTTTGTTTTTAAAAATTACATTGTTCATAGTTTCCTATATTGCTTGCCAAATGAGGCAGAGGTCCTCAAAGTTTGGTATAGATGGTTTAGATTGTAGGAGATTTTTAATGGGTGTGATATGGTCACTATTATAGTTTACAGATTTGTCTGTTAGTTGTTCGTAAGTCGCTATGATCCTCTTGGTTATAGGGCAGTGATGAAATAGATGGTCGCTATCTTCCTCTTTGTCGTTGCAAAGGCAACATTGGGAAGGAACTCTATTAAAGTAACAGTTTAGCCTTTCTTTTGTTGCCAGTCCATCTTGTGCTATTTTCCAAATGAGGTTTTTGATACGGGGAGGGAGGTTTAGTTTCCAGATCCATTTTCCGCTTTCCTCATCCTTGTTAGGGTTGTTTATGATTTGCTTGACCGATTTTGTCGTAAATTGACCATCCGCATTTAGTCTCCAGATTAGCCTATCACTGGCCTCCCAAGAGGGGATTTTGATTTTTAGAATTTGATCGATGATATGAATTGGGAAGAGGTGCTGGAGAGTTTGAAGGTTCCATTGTCTATTTTGGTTGATCAGTTGCTTGACCTTTAGATTAGGGTCATGAGATTGCTGATAGTTTTGAAGGTTATATCCTATTATCCAAGAATCTTTCCAAACATTTATGGTTTCACCATTCCCAACTATCCAATGTAAACCTTGAAAAAATTTGTCACGAAGTTGCATCAAACGTCCGAATTGCCAAGAGGGGTTTGTAGGAGTTGCCTCCATAATGTTTTGTTCTTGGAAGTACTTTTCTTTAATAACTTTAACCCATATATTGTCATTATTAATGTACAGTTTCCACAAGAGCTTCATCTGAAGACTGATATTGAGATCTTCAGCAAGTCTTATGCCTAGGCCACCTTGGTATTTAGGTTTTTTACAGATTTTTTCCCAGCTTATTAGAGGATTATATTTTTCCGATTCTAATTTGTTTCAGAAGAAGTTTTTGTTCCAGAAGAAAAATGTATTCTTTGAAACTTACAAAATATGCTTGTTAAAATTGAAAGAAAATACAGATTCATGATTTCATAATTTTTTTTTAAAAAAAAAAGAATTGATTGCATGTCTAGTAAGGTAGGAAACATTAAGATATTTGGTGGATTTTGTTTCGAAAAAAATAATCAACCGAGCACATAATTTTGTCTCACTTCTTAGCATCTTCTTCTTGTTGGTAAGATGGGGGTTCAGACTTCCTTTAAACAAGTTTTTAAAACCTGATTCTGTTTTTCCATATGTATTATATTATTTCTCTTACATGACTAACTACCTCTTAACTCTCAGTGATGCATAAATCTTCATGTAAAACCAAAAAAATAAAAATAAAAGTAAAAGAAAGTTGTCCACCAGTTCATGTTTGCATGTAGCACCAACTGCAACATTCTAACTGTTTTAAAGTCATAATTAGCAATTACTTATTAACTTATGAGTTATGACAAATACAGATGAACTGGAAGCTGGCCAAAGCAGTTGCAAATCAAGCTTTCAGGTGTATGGTGACATGTCCTATCTAAACCATGCAAGATTAAGAGTTTTATTATGTAACCACATCTTCAAGCTACCAATCCCTATTCCCTTTTTTCTTTTTCTTTTTTCTTTTACTTTCCTTTTCAGTCATGTTGCTGCTTAAATCTTAATCCATCTAGAATGAAATTGATTATCTGTCATTACATATGAAAATGAAGATCAATGTCTTGTCCTGATGAGAAGAAAAAAAGCCTTTTACCCCTCATTCGACCTACCAGATGCGAGTGCAAAACAGTGGACCACTAATTCAAATTTCAACCCACAAAAAACAGTTAATAATTTGCCTTTAAGATTACAGTATTACACATGCTGGGAAGGAATCAATTACCAGCAAAAACAGTCACAGCCCACATGTTACAGGTGATCCAATAATATCTCATGGCAGAAGCCCACATGGGGCTTTCCATTTCTAGATGCTTAGTACAGTACTCCATTGAAGAACCAAAGCTTACAAGGATCACAAAATCCATCATTCAATAAAGTGTGTTATATTGTATGGTCATTGCCACATGCTTTCAAGAAATGTAAACAAGTCCTACCTGTTGATCACATGCATGAGGGGTCCAAAAGGAGACCCAGTTGAGTACTAATCCTTTACAGATAACCAAATCCTCAAACATATAACTGGGAAATGCCTTCTTTTTTCTTTTCTTTTTTTCATACCCAACAGGCATATACAGTTACAGGAGTATATTAGGATTAGATGTAATATGAGCAACTGCACAGGGGAGATGGAGACAGAAACTATGATTTGGATTATTATGGCCACAGGAAACGGTGGGTTCTTCGGCACTGCAGAGGTACTGCATTACTCATCAATCGTCATCGTAGGAGACATGGAAACTGGTTGTGCAGCCAGCTGCTTCAGGTTCCTCGGCACCGCAGCAATCATAGAACTTGGCAGCATATGGTGGATCATCTGGACCCAGCTCATAGTACCTGAAGAACCACATAATCATAGAATGCCAGAAATGGACATGGTTATCATCATCCCACGAAAAAAGAATTAAAAAAAAAACCCTTCAAAATTGATACTTTCTAAAGATGTGGCATCATGATTCTGCACAAACAAATCTCCTTGTTTTTGTTCGAGTACCAGACAATGTAACTTCTATTACTTATGACTCTAACTACTATGATAGTATGAAGCTATTTTATTTCCCATATATAGATATAGTAAGATACCTATGACCTTTTAGTTTACTCATCGACACCTATTTAACGCATCCACCTACAGATAATAATAGTGCAATGACCTCTAGAATATGCTAGAAATCCATATATAGAGCTTGTCCAAGTGGATATAGCTGATATGTACTGCAACACTTGGAAAAACGCAATATGCAATTTTACAACCTTGATGACAGCATCACGCATCATACCTGCTAAAGGACCAATGATTCCTCTCTCAAGTCTCAACTCATGGCAAATATACCAAAACTGAACTTAGGAAACACAAAGTCTAAAACGAAGCTTGTCATAAAACTAAAAAGGATTAAAGAAGCAATTATGTACATTACAGGCATGCATTGTCAATATAATCCATGCATTCCCCCGTCGAGAAATACTCTTTGTTACCAGGCAAAATGTGCCAAAATATGAGAAAATTTTATGATTCTACAACATTGGCAATTCAAATTCTGATGGCCTTTAAATAATGGCAGGGTGGCTTCTCTTTCAAATACCAGATACTCATTATACAAGACCACACCTCAGAGATCGAAAAAGAACAGTGAAGCTTCCTTTTTCCCCTTTGTTGCATGTATTTTTCTTATCCTCAGCAATAAATGACACAAAATCCACTAGTTACTGATCAAATTCAGCAACTTCCTCCTACTCAATGGAGACGCTGATTCAATTTTGGAGGCAATAAGCATCAAACGATGCTCCTTAATTTACATGACAGGATATCTAGACAGAGGCTGGAGCAACTTTTCCTTTCATATTTTTCTCTTTTTCCTGCAACCTACAACTATATGCACTACCCAATACTCCAACGGATACCTTTTCAGAAGAGATTAACGTATGGAATCCAGGACAATTTGTTTCTCTATTCACACTCCTCTGGATTTGGGGATTCTTCCCAAATTTTGTCCATCATTATCCATACATGGCTAGATTTTCGAGCCTGCATCCTCAATCGGATCGACGCAACCTAAATTTGATCCTCTATGTAGAATTGCAAGATAAAGTTCACTCCAGTGAATTTTCCTAGTAAGATCACAATGTTTAACTTCAATTATTTAACCTACCGCAGTTACTAGAAATCGCATGATATAATCGATGATGCATGCTAAAATCCTCCTTGTGAGCGCCAACCGTTTCTCGTGGTGTGTTTGACAAATTAGTAATGAGTAGAAACGAAAGAAAAGAAAAGATGGAGAATGATGAAAAGGATGAGAAGGGGAGAGTGTATTGTTGTACACTTTCAATTAGATTGTCCCATCAAATTCCACCATTTTGGTGGGATTGATTTTCCTTCCATTTCTCACCAATTTCATGTCTATTTTCTCGTGGTTTCTAATCAAATCTTTCTAATTTATTTATCCAAACAAAGGAAATTGATTCCTTCTACTTCTCACTCATTAAAATCCCATGATTTCTCTCCAACCAAACATGTTGTTAGGGTTTCAATGTTTTGCAGATTTCAGAATGTCAAAATCAGAATTGACCCGGGAATCGACGAAACTAGGCTATAACAAAAAAGAAGGAAATGGAATTCGTGTTCTTAGAGAGGTAAAAAAGGGAAGCAGAGGCGAGAAAGATGGAGGGAGAAGGAACCTTTTCTGATCATCGTGACGGCGGCAGACGAAGAAGGAAGGATGAAATCGGCAAGCGGAAGAGGTGTTGGAGGAAGGGGTATAGCTCTCCTTGCATCTCTTGCACAGTTTCTCCTTGTCCATCTTCTTCACCGTCGCCTCCATGGCAGGAATCTCCTCTTCTACTGTGTTCTGATCTTCGCTGAATCCCCCCACAACTGGCGTCGTTTTTCACTCTCTATCGCCCACGGGTTCTGGTCAATCCGCAATCGGGTTGCAAGTGAGCAATCGGACATTTTTATTTTTTTTATTAGGAAAGAATTCGAGGTCACACAAACCTGAACCTCGATGGCCGACAAGTCGGCAGACGGAAATCCGTCAAAACAAATATAAAAATACAAAGAAGGTGCAAAAAACAGGCCCGGACTCTACAAAGGCGAGACCAAACACAACTAAACCGAACAAGACGAGGACGTAGACTAAAGACGAAGCCAAGCACAGCAAGAGGCAGCACCTGTGGGCAATGAAGACGAACCTCCAAGGAACCATTCTTCCGTAGAAAGGAGACGCCTCGATACACACTACCACGGCCCCAGCCTAACCCGACTTCGACTGCCAGAACCCCATCAAACGGAGAAGAAAGTCCCGTCACACCAAACGTAGAACACCCCACAAGCCTGAAACGAACGCACCAGAAATCCAAACGGGAATAATAAGTCCTGATGTTATTCCCGTTTACCGTTTAAACTACGGATTCATTATTTCAACCAAAAAAAAAGAAAAAAAGTTTGCACTTACACAAGTGTTACAAAACTTACAATACCAATGAAATGACATCGGTTAGGTTCAACCAGCCGCCGAATTTTTACTCGATCCAAAAAAAATACCAATGAAATGACATGATGGAATAAAATCCAAAAAGATTTGATCAAAATTCTGAAAGGGTTTGACCTAAATCCCAAAAAGATCTGAGCAAAATTTCGAAAGAATTTGACCAAAATTATGAAAGGGCCTAGAACATAATCTTAATATTAGTAGTAACAATAATTTGATATTCAGCTTGGTCTCGGGATTTTTGTACACAAAATTAAGTCTGATGATTGATGTTACCTATATTGGCCCATATTTGTTCTATCTTTTTGCATCGGGTCGTTGCTTTGGCGTGGTGGCATTTAGTTCTAAGTTGGGTTGCAGTATCGGGCGTCTTGTATAATCGAAAGGACTGTTGTTGTGTTCGTGGTTTTCGAAGATCTCTCATTTGGGAGGCAATGACGGTCGTCGGTGATGCACACTTTTCCAGGTTTCGCCATTTCCAATGGTGGGTTACTGTTCTCCGCCTTCTCGGCGTCGAGACGTCGTGTGAGTTGTCGCACTCTCTCGTGTTATTCGCATTCGTGGCTTGCCTTGGATCTTCCTCGATTCCTCTACAGACTAATGACTTTTATGAGTTGTTTGGGTTTTTTTTTTTTCATTTATGTTAATTTGTTTATTTAGTGTGTTGATTGTTGATGGCTAATCCATCTGCCGATTCGTCGCCCTATTGAGTTATTAGACATCTTGTAGTCTGGTCTCCCAAATTCTTACCTAATCAAAAAAATGAAATGACATGATGGACCAGATTGCGGATAAGGTTGCCAAGCTCAGGCACAAAATGGACCATGAACCTCTCACATCGCATCCAGAGTTCATTGCCCTCGTCCACAAGGACGCAATTGAGTGGTGGGTCAGCATGGCTTGACACCAGTCAAACTCTTATTTTGTATCAAAAAAAAATGAAATGACAGGATTCCCAATAATATATTTATAATAAAAAAATATTATAAAAAATAAGTAAAAGTAAAAAATGTTACTTTTCAGGTTGACCTAAAAAAATGTTAACTTTCATCATCATTAAGTGAGTTAAAATTTATTGAAAACTACTACATCAAAGAATCTAACAACACATGTTATATTTTAATTTGTAGTGTAAGATTAAAATTTTACACTTAGTGTAAATGTATCATGGTAAAAAAAATGATGTATCATTCCATAGAATATGTAAAAAAAAAAAGATTGTTGCTATATGCACCGAGCATAGGTGTTGCGCCTATATGGACTCAACACGAAGATCCGTTTGAATCTCAGCTTGGCATTAAAAAGGTAGCGAATGAATCAAAGATATGTTCAATATAACGAGCGGATCAAAATGCGTCATGCTGGGGTTCAAACCGATCTAGGATCCATTCGTGTCCTTGCACACACACATGTTGTACACCCAAAATTAATATAAAGGAATAATTATGAAAAGTGTTTTCACACACACATATTGTACACCCAAAATTAATACAAAGGAATAGTTATGAAAAATGTTTTTACCACCCCTCAAGGTAATTACCCACTATCAAAAGTGAAAAAAATAAAGGTATATTAGAATATCAGTAAGAAGAGAGAGCACATAGGAGGCAAAGAGAAGAGAGTAAATAGATGTCCATTCTATTAGGGTTCTAAAGAACCATATTTATAAGAGAATTACAAGAGAAGGGTAAAACGGATATATCCATAATACATTTTTTTTTATAAGGTAAAGATTCGGGTGGTGATTAGCCAACCCGAGAGCATCCCGAAGGATGAGATCACGGAGATCTGAAAAGGTTGAGGGTCAGACAGGTCTGACCCCCCAAAGGCCGACGAATCAACAAACAACATACAAACAAACAAAAAGGTGCAGACACATGCACATGCACTCCACAAGAACAAAACAAAGGAGATCAACACCAAACAAGATGTGGTCGAAGACGGCGGACGAAGCCAAGCCCTACTCAGAAGCAGAACCGTAGGTCAGCGATACATCAGGATCCGATCATCCCGTGGGCAGTGAGGACGAACTCCAGGGAAGCAGTCAACCCAGAAAGAGGAGACGCCACGAAAAACACTACCACGACCCCAACCTATCCCGACTCCGACAACCAAACAAAATCCGCGAAGAAGATCGCCACGCCAAGTCATCCTAGAGTCGCACATCGCATGTGAAAAGCGCACCCAGAACCCAAGTTGGGATTTGATAACCCTTTCGGGATTTTGAGTTGAGAATGGAAAGATATTTTGACTTGAATATCTTCTTTTTTTTATCTCTTGACGGGCTACTTGGGCCCAAAGCAAAGACCTTGGGCCCGAAGGAGGCCCGCCCAAAGCCCCTTCCAACTCCTTAGAACAGCAGAAGGGGATAGAGGATCGCCGGCGGGGAAGGGACGCGTAATCGCAGCCTAATTCTCGAAAATACATGGTTAATTGACATCAATCTCAGAAAAATCTAAGATATAGACGCCAATTTGGGGATATATTTAAGCAAGCCAGAAACAAACGACCTAGGGTTTTGACAAGCAAATTGGGGGATTTGTCAGCCTAATTCGTCGGCCGGTTAGAACAGGCCATGAACACCGGCCAGCTTTGCTCGGCCCAGAGCTCTGCCCGCCACGGAAACCAGTCGCCGGAATGGCGCTGGCACCAAAGCGAAGAAACGAAGGCCGAGAGGGGAAGTCACAACTAGGAGGGAGGTGGTTGAGTCGGCCAAGAAGGGGATTTAGATCCGACGAGGACCGGGAGGCCAGCACCGATCCGGCAGCCCAACGCAGGAATACAGGGGCCGGGATGTCGGCGAGGATCGACATCGATCGGCGATGGGGGAAACGGCGGTCAACAAACCCTGAACAACGGGGAGTGGAAGCAAACAGGACTAGCCGGACTGAAGAACCGGGTAGTCAGTCAGGGGTCATACGGACCAAATCCAACCCACCCAAGTCGGAATCGCCGAGCGGACTCCGAAAAGGGAGGAGGAGCGGTGGTGGAGCGACCCGGCAACGGGATTTTGTGAAAGCGATTGAACCCCAGAAGTAGGGATTTGTAGTCTCCAGAAGGAGGGTGTTCTACCAGACTCAAGACGGAGAAGCAGAAAACCTGGTGGTGCGGCGGCCCAGAGATGGGAATTTCCGACGGAGGTTGGAGCCCCAAAAAGGGGGGCTTTTCTTCTCTTCAGATATCCATAATACATATAGTATACAATATTATAACACTCTCCCTTGGATATACACCCATTTATATTACAAACTGTCTCGTTAAAAACCTTGCCTAGAAAACCCAATGGGACAAAAACTAGGGCTAAGGAAAAAAGAGTACAAATGTCATGTGATACGTGTTGGTGATACTCCCTCATTAAAAAACCTTGTCAGAAAGCCCGGTGGGAAAAACCTGATTGAAGGGAAAAATAGTGTAGTGCGTATATTCTCTCTCTGAATTCAACATTCTTCTCGCATCTTTCTCTATTTAATAAGCTCTTCGAACTTCTTGATAATGCTGATTTCATGAGTTACATGGTCGAGTCTGAACATTGTAATAATTACCGGTGAGGACATTGCAGAAGGTTGCGCCAGCTTGTTTTATATATATGACTTATATGACTCGAGCCTAATCGCTACAATTATGTGGGTTAATGGGCTTGTTTTCTGGATCTAAAGCCCATTGGTAAGAAAACCAATTTTTATAACTAGAACCGACCCAAAGTAATAACCAAGTTTGAAAGAAGAGATTATTAGTATCTATTTAGGAAAGAAGTTTTGTAGGGGAAAATACGCGTTATAAAATAAAAGTGCGGGGGGGGGGGGTTGGTTGGGGTTGGGGAGATCAATAAAAGTTCCTTATTTATTACACTTGAAAGCCTAAACATTCCTCACGCCGAAATCTCATTGATTTCGGGTTGAATCAACATAGAAATTGAGTTTTTAAAATTTTGGTTGAAAATTTTAAAATCCAAAATCTCAATCGATTTTCGTTTTTTTAGAGGCTTTGATGTGTTTTTGTTATTGTTAATAGATAGGAGTATTGTATTTGCAAGTTTGGGTGTTAGTGCGGGTTGGAAATGTTCAATTTAGGTGGATTTACATGCCTGGAAATCCCTTGGCAAACTGGGTCGAGCTTCATGCTCCAACTTGGTGAATCTAACTGAGCAAAAGACTTAGGCTTGGTGAATTAGACCAAGGGTATGCATTCATCTCATTGAAATGTGCCGAGGTTGTGCCATAAACTAGACAAACTCTTTCAAGATAACAACCTCTACAATGTTAAATGATTGTATCCTCAAGCTCAAAAGTCAAAACACCATTTTTTCGTTGCTGAAATCCACAAAAGTATCCAAAATATTATTTTTCAAATGAAAAGGACTCTTTGGCCAAAGTTTTAATTAATTGTTTCAAATGAAAAGGACTATGCTACAATATATCAATTCCCGTCTTGCCATTAGAAAAAACATGTGTTGCTGATATACTTCCTCGTTTTTCTTTAATCTTAGACCAATATGTAAATATCTTATAAAAAATAAAAAGAATTCAATTGTAATTTTATATAATTTATCTTGCTAATAGATAAAAATTACGTGCTAATAGACTTTATATGTATTTCGGAATTGTTTTATAGATTGTGGAACGGAATTGGCCTAGCTATATCATGATCTTGGATTGTCACATTACGTTCTTGATGATGGATGAACTTGCACAAAGATCCCTAATTGAAGGGTATTTTGTGTAATTTACCCAAAAAAGGAGGAGAAAAGAAGAAGATAAGTCGAGAGTCGTGGATAAGACACCCAAAAACGTCAAAACAGTCTTAACATGATAATCGGTTACCGGTTACCCCATCAACCACTGTAAACTGGGAGTTGTTCCTCCCCAACTTCTCCGGCTCTCTCAGCTTACATCCTCCCATACAACATGTGAAGCTTCACTCTCGTCCCCACCTCCCTTCGTAAGTGCTCCAATTCCCCATTTCCTTCTTCTGCATTCCATACCCAGCTCCTCGTTTTCTTTTTGCCGCCAATGAAAAGCTCCTTGCTTACATGTGGGTTTTCATAGATTATACCCATGAGATGCCATTTCAGCTTGCAAAGCTTAAATTGAAGTCGTTGGCTTGTTGTGAGCTGTTAATTGACGTTGGTATTTATTGCTCGTTGTGAGTTATTGCGAAATTGGGCTTGTTCTTCTTCAATTGCTTTCCTTTTACGCCCTAGTTTTGTTGTTGAGCAGCTGGGTTAGTGTTGTAATTTTCCCTTGCTCTTCACTTTATCTTTTATGCTTTCTTAGTCGGTGCCTATTCGCCTCTCATTTCAGATTCTAGGGTCTGGCTTGTTTGCCAGTTCTGAAATTAGGGTTTTTTGCTTTTACTCTTTGATTTCCTTGCTCCTTTGAGTGTTTTTGGTGGTGGGTTTTCCTTGATGGACTTTGGAGGTGATCCTGGTTACCCTAGTGGGAATGTGGGATCTTTGTCCCCCGGTGCTAGTGGCGGCGGTTTCGATAATTGGATGCCGAATTTGAATGATCAGGCAATTTGGGCAACTGAGGACGAGTATAGAAATTGGGATTCTGGAACCCTAGGGGATAATCAATCCAATTCCAACTATGTCGTAGGGACCCCTTCTCGGCCCGGAACTGAGCCACCCAGCAAGAAATCGAGGAATTTGCAGAGCGTGGATTCGGCTAACAATCGGTCCAAAGCAATAGGAAGGATGTTTTTCAAAACAAAGCTGTGTTCCAAGTTTCGTGCCGGGGTTTGCCCTTACATTACCAATTGCAACTTTGCTCATGGAATGGATGAATTGAGGAGGCCGCCGCCAAATTGGCAAGATATAGTGGCAGCTCATGATGAAGAAAGGGGCATGCCAGTTGAACAAAGGGAGGAGCACCAGATTCCGACAATTACTACTTCAGATTCACGGGGCGAAACTCAGAGGTCTTACAAAGGCCGGCACTGCAAGAAGTTTTATACGGAGGAAGGGTGTCCTTATGGATACAGTTGCACTTTCCTTCACGACGAGCAGTCAAGATCGCGGGAGAGCGTGGCTATTAGTGTTAGCCCAACTGTTGGTGGTGGCGGCTTTACTACTGGTGGCGGTGGTATTGGTGGTGGTGGTGGAGGTGGCGGCGGTGGAGGAGGAGGTGGGGGCGGGAATGGTGGTGGTAATGGTGGTGTTAGTGGGCCGACTGAAAAACCTTCAAATTGGAAGACGAGGATATGCAACAAGTGGGAAACAACAGGAAATTGTCCATTTGGGAGCAAGTGCCATTTTGCTCATGGCTTAGCAGGTATTCCTTGTTCTCTTTATAAGCATTATTTTTTTTTTTTACATAACTGGATGTTCATTAATAATATGGCCATGTTGTTCTAGAAGAAGTTTATTTGATAAATGAGGAGTTTGCATCATGATCACTCTGCATTTCATTTCCCATTGCCTTTTTTGGAGGTTTATTTTGTAATATGCATATGCTTGAATATATCTCAACAGTAAATCTGCAAAATTTAGTGTGATGCTTCTCCCATCCCTCAAAATTTTCATTGAGATTTTAACTTGTTTGTTGGTTCCACTCTCTTGAACATAAAAGGACTTTTGAGGATTTTTAGGTTATTTTGTGAACAAGATGAAGTTTAGTTTCCTCCAGAGGGCAGAGGATCTCTGGACCCCGGTGCTTTTGAGGAATTTTTTCATATCTGTGTGATAGCAATAATGAGACCCCTCTCAGTTTCTCACCTCAAAAAAAGTAAGAAGTAAAGAAAATAAAACCATAAGACTTAACTCTCCCATACACCATCCTCTATGCTTTGTGCTTAGAGATATTCAATCATATTTTTCAGATCATTCATCATTGTTCTTACCCATCCCATAGGTTTAAGGTTTATTTGTTCGATCATTTTCTACCATTTGTAGTTCTTAGGACCTAGTGGGTAGCTGCTTGGTTGACAGTGAGTCAGTGACCTGCTTCTGCGCCCTTGTTATAAAGCCTGTTTTGCACTTCAAGCTTCAAACACAACTATATTAGTGCTGTATTACCAATAATAAACATCTGGAACAACATGTCCATCATTTCTCAGACTGTTCATGGGCCATTTACAGCATAATTAGATCCTTGGTTGCCAAGTGTATTGAAGCAACACTGTCAGGAATTGTGGATTATTCGTTAGAGGGCTTGCAGCATTTTGTGCATTGGATGTGCATTTTTTATATATAAGAAATGGCTTTTGCATTCATGCAAGATAGCTAACAACAACAACAAGAAGTCCAATGTATTCCGCTTAGAGCAGGATTTGGGGGTCGAGGTGTATGCACCCTTCCTCGACTACGTCGAATGGGTGTTTCCAATTGACCCAAATATTGCAGATAAGACACTCAAATGTATAAATCATAGTGAAAGACAGAGCAAAAAAAAAATCCGAAAGTAATGCCTAAGGGGCAAACAGCAACTAATCGAAAAGACAACAATAATAAAGAAGGAAACAAATTCAAATACACATTTGCCACCCTATTTAGCCCTCTTCAATCTTAATAGCACTACTCCACCTTTTTCAATCCCTTGCCATTTCCTCTACAAGGTCCAACTTGTGCAAGATCATGTTTGATCACTTCTCTCACGGTCTTTCTTGGTTGTTCGGTACAATGTCTAACCCTCTCGATGGCAAGAGATTCTCGTCTACTGATGGATGCACTTGGATCTCTTCTTTGAACACGACCAAACTATCGGAGCCTTTCTTGGTGGAGCATTTTCTTAATAATGGCCACTCATGCAAGATAGCTGAATCCTTAATTTGTGAAATGTAACTCATTTCTATTTTCTTTTTGCTTTGCATTCCTGTGTTACATATAGTTGTGCCACTATGACTATGACTATGACTATGACTATTTGGGTATGGTTCTATCCAGTGAAAGTAACTTAATTTAGTTATCCATAAATATCAAAACACCTCAACATGATTACAGAGTAAGTTTATCTCTTTTTTTATTGTTAAATAAACAATTAATCGACAATAACATCCTTCCTAATTCCTAATTCCTATTGATTGGTACATGTGTCCATTCATGGGCTTGTGGGGAAGGAGCATTGTTAGTGTCAAAGTTGGAGCCTTTAGTCCAAAGAATAGTGTGTTGTGGCATATTGGCATACCATTGCTTTGGGTTGTAGTCACTAACTGTGTTTTTATTTATGGAAAATATCTTTTTGACATTTCATTAGAAGATCTGATTAATGTCAGTACATACCATTGAAAATCACAGGAGGGATTGATGCATTTATTGAAAGCTTATACAAATAGCAAGTTTGTGCAAGATTGTGTGTGACCTTGTCGTTCTCTCATTTAGTGAAAGAACAAATACATTCTTACGGACACTCTGCTACTTGGTTGATCTTCTTGAGCTCCTTTTCCACTGGATTTGAGTGTCAGTCATGTTGCAAGGATCTTGCTACCCATTCAGTTCATCTCCACCTCAATTGTTTAAAACCTTGATTTAGCCGCCTTTTGTACTACCCACAAAATGGCCTCGACTTCCACTATCTCATTATGAGCTGGAATACTTAGTGTCTACTGTCTAGCGCGCATGGTCTGTGACAAATTTGTAACTTTAACCTTTGGTCTCCAACCTCCGGTCATATACTCGTGTTCAACAATATATTGAACCTTTAGGTGGATATAAATACTCTTTTAGTTCTAAGAATTTGAATCCTACAATGCACTTCTATTGTGATTTGTGACATTGTCTACTTAAGTAATACACACATGTATATCTTGCCTCTATGATATGAAGCGCCTGATCATAACCTTAGTATCTTCCTTTAATTTCTTATTTTATGAACATTTTGCTTAATGTTCTTGCATTTATGTCGATGTTGTCGATGATGATACCGCAACCTAAATATTCTATGTTAGACATGCTGTAGCTAGTAGCTGTTTTTGCTTTGATATGTGAGGCTCCATCTCAGTTTCCACAAGTGTGCGTTAAAAAGGCTAAGCACATTGTGTTCTTTATTGTTGAACTTGAAGATGGATAGTTCATTTTTTTTTTATTAAGAATTCGAGATTAGATATACTTGAATATCAATGGTCGGCAAGTCGGTAGGCGGAAGACCGTCAATACATACACCCGAGAACATAAAAGGTGCAAGATAACAAGCGGAAACACACCCTATAAGAGACGAATCTAAGCAAAACTAATTCTAACAAGCGGATAGTTCATGATATTTGTTACCTTGACCATGAGGCAATGTTTCAAGCCAAAAGTTACTTATCCCTCATGGAGCTGAAATGTCTTTCAGAGTTTCATCTCAAAAGGCCACATTGCTCATGCATTAGGCCACCACGACGTGAAATTCCATGACCATTGTCATTAGTCATCCATTTTGTGTCCTGGCACTTGGAGCATACTAGTTCCCATCTGTAGCTGATCCTTACCTGATTTATTCAACATAACGCGCTTTCATATCTGTGCCTACGACAGGTCTCAATCTCCTAAATTATGGCTGTTCCATCTCCAAAGCTTTCTCTTATTTCCTTTGTTGCCTGGCAAGGGAATATTTCCATGCGTCCAATGTTATAATCATTTGATGGTTGTTCATAGAAGCAGGCCAATAAAACACCATCCTCCCTGCTCTGTGTCAGACATATAAAGTGTTGCCGTGGTACCCTTACTAAATCAAGCATAGTTGAGCATACAAGTTTAATATGAGGTTATTTTTTCCTCCACAGTGAAGGTTGTATTCATGCCTGTGAGCTTATTGCGCTAATATTCTTATCCTGTAAATTAAGTTTTTCTGGTTCCGTATGCTTGATGTCTTTTTAAGTGTAACATATATTTTTGGGGCTCGGAGGATATGACTTCGGACAGAGACCACTGGAGGAGGAGCATTCGAGCGGCTGATGTTTAGTGTCATATGTTATGGTCTTGATTTGAGCTGTGTCCTCGTGCCTTGTTTACTTTCTTGCTTCTTCCTTGCGCCTTCCCTTTTCTTATTCACTGCTGTCTCATCTCCCTCCTCTGAATCCTATTAATATATGGTTCTGTTGTTCTGGGTCTATTGGAAACACTCTCTCGACATGTTCAGAGTATGAGTGCGTACATCCTCACCCCAGGCCCCGCTGCATAGCAAGATTAACTGGATTGTTGTTGGTGGTGGTGGTGTGACTTCCAAGGTTTTGTGATGTTTTGTCTGTCCAGTTTGAGTCGTAATCTTGAGTTTGTGTGATGGTTTAAAGTTCATTTGTCGCTAGGAACAATGGACAGGTTGAAAAGTGAAGACAACATTGGCTGAGAAATAAGATGGGTAGTGGGGTGGAATTTGATCCAACGTTCCAATTTCTATGAGGTGTGATGAGCAATAGCCAAGCTGTACCAAATATGTTATAGGTAGTGTGGCTATGGGTGTTGTGTCAGTGATGGTAGCTTATAGCTTTCGGTTTTGAGGATACAACTTGAATACCTGATAATCATTTTGGGCCTTGGAATGATCTTGAAAGCATCAGATGAACATACTTTGTGGTAAACATCAAAGATATTTCTTTTTCAATTCATACGAAATTGAGGGCATGGTTTGTTTTCCTTGGAGGTGATTTGGAGGCATCATTTCTGGGTTTACAGTTACGGTTTGGTAGTTCTACAAACAGGCCTATTTTAGTTTCATGAAAGTGATTTCCTGGCATACAACTATATGTTAATTTCTCACCTTTCCATCTTTTTCGGCTTATAATGCAAATGATATTCTTTTCTCATATACTACTTGACTTCACCTAACATCTGATTTGCAACAGAATTGCACAAATACGGAGGGGGACTTGTGGACACAGAAACTAGAGATTCATCAATGCCGGAATCAAAGCAAAGTGTTGTTGTTGCAGCCAAAACCGATTCAGTGGTGGCGTCTAACTTAACAGCCCCTCGTCTGGATTTTCACCATGCTGGACCAGGGTTTCCTTCTCAGAGGCCTTATAGTGTGATGCAGGTGGGAGGGCAAAGATCCAGCCAGAGATGGAAAGGACCCGACAGGATAAGTAAAATATATGGTGACTGGATCGACGACATTGAGTAAGTGCACAATGGCCACTGGCCTCGTACAATCACCTGTACCGGATCCCATGTAAAGTAAAAAAAAAGAACCTTGTGTAGCCATAGGCAAGGATGTGGATTTGCTCTCTTCTGAGATTAAAAAAAAATGAGGTTCCTAGATGACTGTAACTTTGTTCCCTGTAAGTGGTTTCAGTGAATGTTGGATATGGTGCAGCTCCTTCGGTTTCGACACGACGGAAGGTTTTTTGTGCCAACCCTCTTTTTTCTGTTTGCTGTAAAACTTGTAATTGATGGGTGTAGTTTGGACTTTTTAATGAACATAGCTAGTGAATGGATTACTGTGACTGACAGAAACAAAGGCAAATGGACATGATATTGTTTTGCAGGTGAACTGGAATCTTGTGGTACAACAGCAATTGCTTTTTGGCATGTGGAGATTTCAAAGTGGGTCTCAATCAGATCAATGAAAAACTGTACTCATAAGAGGCGAGATGAGTTGACAAGAGACCTATCTATCACTTGTTTAACTAGTGATCTCGAGTTTGAATGAATTGAAGGCAAAATAGATAGTAAGGTGTTTGTATTCGGATAACACATTTTAACTCGCAAACGGATTGTGAAATCAGAACGTACTTACAAAATCAAGATTGAACCTTCATAAATTACATTGACAACCGCTCATATTTGTGGACGAACGAGATAAACTGGGATGGTGGAGCCATGCAGTAATAATAAAGCGAACTATTCTTGTACGGGATGAGCTAAACCAAACTTGATCAGGTCTAAATTCAACTGAACAAAACTCCAAAACAAAACTCCAAATGGGGCATGTGTAAAGTTGCAACTTTTTCTTTATGGTAAAAAAAAAATGTAAAGGGAAGGCTTTATTTCCTCGTGCAAATCAGATGAAAAAGTTACTCCTAACTAGTTGCCGGAATTTGATCCAAAATTGGTGCTCTTAAAATCATTACTCAAATATTTATTTGTTTTAAATTTTTTTTTCTTCTTCAAAACTATGATTCCTTTTTTTGTTGTTAATGAAATTTATTATCTTAAAGCAAATATAACTGCCCTATGTGGATAAAGTTGCCTCTTCAAAGTGTACAAGATATCAAAAGATTTTAAAGTTGACTTCCATGTTGGGTATCTCCATCATAGCGTGGATGACCTAACCCAACTCCAAATTACAAGTATTCATTTATTTTTGGGAAAACTAATTAAAATACCCTCACCTTTGGGGGTATGGTAAAAATATATCCGCAACTTTTAAATGTAATAAAAATATCCCGACCTTTGAAGGTAATGGTAATATATTACCCTGTGTTTTCTCATGGGTCAAAAATGCTGACAAGACAGCCTACATGGATTTTTTTTGACAAGATAACATAAGTGGGCCTTTTTTTATTTACAAATTAGCAATAAAATTGGGTTTTCTTGATCGGTTTCTTTAGGGAAAAAATAAAACGATAACAAATTAAACCCGAAAAACGAAATTGATTCAACCAAGCAACTAATCTGGTCAAAATTGCCTCATATTAACACAACACGACTATTCATAACACCAAACCGACAACAAAACTAAACCAACAACAACAACAACAACAACAACAACAACAACAACGAAGAGGGGGAAAAAAACTTACCCACCCAAATCCGTGAATGAATCAAAGGAGAAGAAGATGTGAGAGAGACAGCTCAAGATAGTCGGTCACGGGGAAGGAAGACTGACATTGAAGAGGAATCATGAGCTATCTGGAAGACCCGGAAGACAATTCAAGAGGGGACCACGGTCCACGTAAGAAGATATGAGGGAGGAAAAGACATTAGGTATGAAACCGTTCCAACTCTTTATTTTTTTCCCAAGGACACTGTTCAAGAAAACCCTTGTAAAAAATCCGCGTAGGCTGTCTTGTCAGTATTTTTTACTCATGAAAAACTTGTGGTAATATATTACCACTACCCTTAAAGGTCGGGATATTTTTATTACATTTGAAAGTTGAGGATATATTTTTACCATACCCGCAAAGATAGGAATATTTTAATTAGTTTTCCCTTTATTTTTCCACATTTGATTCATCATCATCATCATTCATCACTTTAAATTTTAATATTTGTTTAGAGGACTCATTCATTAACAACGAAATCTAATTTATATCCAAAGATATATATATATATATATATATATATATATATATATATATATATATATATATATATATATATATATATTTAAAAAAATTGAATTAGTACACTATTTTTAAAATAGATAAACTCTATAAAAATATTAAAAAAAACTAAATCATATATCGAAAAACTGACCATGTACCCAAACAAAACCAAAATAATAAATATAGTTATAAATATAGCTTAAATTACTTGAGAAAAAAAGTAATTGTCCATGTAATAAGACCTAATTAATTTTTTTCATTTTACAGTAGGCAACTATTAGGACATCCTTAAAAAAGGATCATCCATGCGGATGATTTTACAAAGCTCCATATTTAAAGGGAATGTATACATATTAAGCTCCATGTCACTCTTAGCTATGTAGTTAGCAGCTGCATTTGCCTCTCTAAAACAGTGTCGAAATTCGATTATGGTGAATTCTCTCTTCAGTCTTCTGATGTCTTCAGCTATTGTGAGGATTTCCCATGGAATTCTTGCATTATCTTCAATTACCTTGATCACTTCCACATTATCACCCTCAATGAGGAGCTTCTGCCAGCCTCTGTTCCTGGCTAGCTCTATTCTGGCATAGAGAGCTAAGGATTCAGTGTGTAGTACGGATCCCTTAGCTACTTTTTTTTTAATTGAAAATCTCTATAACCTGACCAGTCTAGTTTCTAACAATGCCCCCAATCTTGCACTCCCCATTGGTTGTAAATGAGCCGCCCACATTGATTTTGTAGACGTTCATTGGGGGCTTTGCCCATTTTATGTGTTTCCCTTGTCGCTTTTTATTTATCTGTTTTCTTGGGCATTTCGCCTCATTCCAGTCTGATTTACACCTTATGATTATTTCTACAGTTGTTTCTACAATTTTCAACTTTTTTATTTTTGAAGATGACGGAGTTCCTCGTCAGATGTTTTGCCATATTAAACATAGATCTTCAAATTGAGTGTTGTCCTTCCTAATTTGTTCCATTCTTTCCATTGAGTTGTTTGTATTATCAATACCAATGAATGATTTTCCAATCTTATATTCGTAGCTCCTTGTGATCAGTTTCAAGACTTGACATCTTAAGAATAAATGGTTTGCATCTTCATCCTCCATGGTGCAGAGACAACACTTAGATGTGACTCTATTGAAGAATCTGTTTAGTCTTGTCTTTATAGGTAAGCTACTAGTTATTACTTTTCAGATAAAATTTTGAGTTCTTGGGGGAAGATGGAGCTTCCAAATCCACCCAAAGTCTCTATCTTTAATTCTATCATTTCTCGTGGTTTTGTAAGTTGATTTTGTAGTGAAGATGTCATCTCTGTTATATTTCCATATCAGTTTATCCTCTATCACTCTAATCGGGATGTCTATATCTGAAATAGTGTTAGCCACATGTGCTGGAAAGATTTGGTTGAGTAAGTGTACATTCCATTTCCTTCTGGAATCTAGTAATAAAAACGCTCGAGTTGAAAAGGTCTCCATTTTTAGTGGGACCCGGGAATATACCCAGTGGGGGCCTTCAATATCCCCAACGGACTTACCTGACCCGCATCGAAATAATCGGTACGGCCCAACCTGTGCCGCGGGAATAATTTGATTATGAACGTTGATGGATTATTCCCTAATCGAGGTTTTCTCAGACGAATTGGGAATCAACCACTTACCTGCCACCGTTGGCTGGCTTGGGAATCAACAACAACAAATTCTTGATTCTTACTTCGGGCTTTCAAAGGGCAACGAAAGGTTTATGTCCGTGGAACAGTTCCCACTCCTGAAAAGGAGTTCCTCGTGTGTTCAACTTATTCTCTCTTTCTCTCACTTTTCTCAGGATGCTCGATCTTGATCCGCTTCTTTCTCCCTTTCCTTCCCTCCCAATCTTCCCAAAAAGTCCTTTTTCTATATGTTGGTTGTTGCTTTTATAGGCGACGGGTGAACATCAGCTGACTCGCCACGTGGGGTTATAGTTTGACATGTGTCCAACTCGTGGGATGTGGGCATGTCTGACACGTGTCTTTCTCTTCTATCCGCGGATGACATGGCTTCTGTGAGTTTATAGTTTTTTGGTAGGATGCTCATCCGCGGATGATCTTGAAAGTCAGTCTGAGGTGACTTCTGTTATGATTTACTATTGTTCGCCTATTGTTGCGACTTATTTTTATTTTTATTTTTATGCTTATTCAGATGTTTTTATTGTTGGTTTCGTCACAGCTCCTCGGGCTGGGTCGATTCCCTTCGGGGATTGACGCGGATCGATAAAGAATTTTTTAGAAAACATCTGATTTCATGTGGTTGTATTAATTTCGCTGTCATTAGCGATGATGGGCTTTTTTGCTTCTTTGTTTTGGCCCATTTAGGGCCCATTAGGCCCATTTCTGTCTGGAAGTTCAACCGTCAGTAATTTTATATAAGTTACCCCGTTCCGTTCATTTCACCTCACATTTGTCTTTTTCTGTTCCTCCAAAGATTTTTGTTCTTATCTTCAGCTTGGTTTTCCGGCGGTGGTCTTAGGTTTCCGATCGCGGTTTGTTTGAAGTTTCCGGCGAGGTTCTTCAGAGTTTCGAGGTATTTCTTCTTCTTTCAAGTTGTTTTCTTGGTTTTCTTTTCAATTCTTTAATTTTCTTGATGGGTAGATCGAAAATTAGGGTGCGACTTTGTCTCTGAATGTGTTTTTGACCGAGGTTCTCGTTTCGCGTAAGTAAATCTTCATACAATTTTCTCTAGTTTCTTTGGGAATGGCTAGTCTCAGCAGAGAGCATGATGTGTTGGACGACTTCGAGAGAGGAGAAGGGTGGAAGGGTGACGTCGCTTCGTCTTCTCAATCGCGTCAAACTCAAGAGATCCTCTCCTCTTCTTCTGAGAGTTCTTCTTCTAGCTCTGGTGGTACTTCATTAGGGTCATCTTCTGCCACATCCACATCGACTCCAAATCGGGTTGGTCCTACGGGCAGCCCTATTAAGGTGAGAAGGCGCCGAAAGCGTAATGACCCTGATTACTATTCTTCTCCTTACACAGTTTCTTCTTCTTCGAAGAGATGCGAGGGAGATGAAAATTCTGAAGATGCGGGTGAATCAGGTGCTTGTTCTTCCGTGGACGTGGGTCTTTCTTCCACTTCTCACCTTATGGACGCGGATCAAGAGGTAGAAAATGTTTGGATTCCTTACGAAGCTCCCCCTATTGGTGTAGCGGAAAATCCGAAAAAGATCCGCTCTAAAGAAAATTTGACTGACTTGGATACCTGTTGTTGGGAGGAAATCGAGTATGCAAATAAATTATAAGTAAACTAAGGGAAACCAGATTCCGTCCCTTGCAAATAATTACAAGACCTCCTCCTGATGTAGCAGCGGGAAGTCAGGATCGATCCACGAGGAAGCGTGTCAGCGGATCCTAGGCAGCGGAGAAATCTCACGGAAGTCAACTACAGGTGCTAGATCCCGACTAGGGTTAGTCGACAGGAGATCAGGCAAGTCGAACAGCGTAGCAGTTGCAGGCGATTTGTACTCGAGATCGAGTAGGCCCTACTCGAGATCGAGTAGGCTCGTCGACTTCGGGTTGGTCTTCGTCGAGTTCCTGCACAAATAAGCTACAGCGACCCTGGGATCGGAGATCAGTAGTCGAGATCGACCAGGCTTGGTCGAGATCAACAAGGGCAGGAAATAAAACGAAAGTAAATAAAAACAAATGCTTTAGGCCTTCGAACTAAACTGTATTTAAAGGACTTCCGAGATTGGGGTTTGCAACAACGATAACCAAGTATGCATAAGGCAGAAATAAAACAGATAATCATGTGAATCGCATCAAAGGACTAAGCTTTCGCCTTTTCCAACAATTAGACAACTCTTTCAAGAAACCCTAATTGTCTCTACCGATTTTATGTTTACAATCCAAGTTGTTAGCATGGACCTCCATTAGATGGGTAATAAACACATAACAAGTAGTAGATGCTCAAAACATGATAAAAGTCGGATCTTTACCTCAAACACGCATGGCTATCGTCGGGCTCGTCCCAACCCTAGAAGTGGGTGGACTACTCGCGCTTCATCGCAACCTCAGACATTGATTGGAAAGAAATAACAACTTGCATTAAACTAAATTCAAAGACTTTACAATCCCGGCGATCCAACTCTCGTTGAACGCCAAAACCCTAAAACCTTCGAACTCCTAAACTTCTCTTTGGAACTACTTCTCTACTTCTGAAATTGAATGAATAAAACTCAGCCCCCTAAGGCTTTATTTATAGCCTTCTAATCCTTGCTATTCAAGGATAGAATATCTATATCTATATCTAAAACTATATCTAAAACTTTAAAGATAAATAAAAGCAACAAAGAAATTAAATCTAAAATAGGGAAATATATCTAAAATGTCTTCAAGTGGATAGATCTCTCTCTTCATGATGTATCTTGATGAAATCGGATAGAATCGGCAATCTTCGGGCCCAAATAATCCCAATCCGAGTAGAATTGATCAAACCGCGTAACGCGGTTTCTGGAGTCCTCCTCGATCTCGAGTAAGGCTAGTCGAGATCGAGTAGAATTGTTGGTCGACTGGGCTTGGCTCGTCGTCTCGGGTTGCTGGTCCTCGACAGGCTCGGACATGACTCCTGGCGTTCGTCGATCTCGAGGACCCCTTGTCGACATCGAGTAGAGAGGCTCGTCGACTAGGTCTCGCCTGGCTGGTCGGGCAAGTCTTCTCGATGTGTTCGGTCATGGCTCCTCGGCTTTGTCGACCTCGAGTACCTCTTGTCGACATCGAGTAAGGATGTCCGAGCATGGTTGGTCGATCTCCCCTCGGCATCCTTGGGTGGCTTTCTCGACTCCTGGGTGTTTGTCTCCGAGGTCTTGTCGATCTCGAGTAGTCCTACTCGATCTCGACGAAGGTTCGGGAGTCGGGTTCTTCGTCTTCAACTTCTAGACATAGGCTCCTTGATCCTGGCAGGTGTCTAGGCATGGCTTGTCGAGATCGACTAAGCCTTGTCGATGTCGAGTAGCTCTGTGCTCCTGTTCTCACTTCTTGGTTTTCTTCCGAAATGGTTCCATATCCTGCGATATTAATCAGAAACTTATGTAGATCTCCATTTCTGACAAATAAGCATATATTACATAAATTCGACATATTCCCAACCCGAAAATATGCAAAATGTAAAGAATATGGAACTAAAATATGCATAAAGACATGGCTACTTTGGAGACATCAAACCACCCCATACTTAGACTTGCTTGTCCTCAAGCAATAACCAAACAATAACCAAGACCTACAACACATCCTTCAATTCTTCGCCTTTGTCAAAAGCAACATCTCAAGTAGTAGCAATGTAAGACAAGTGAATTTAACGTCATCACACATATATGAGCGATCCATAGGCATAGGCAGTATAAATCCAACCTCACAGGGATAATGTGTTTACACTCAACTCTCAAATGTGTTTAGGCTATGAAGATCAACTCTCAACTCAATTCCATACACAATCTCATAAATTTTGCAATTTAAACATAAATCCACTTCGCAACCAATTATGAAAATGCAACAAGAATTATCAGGAGGACTTCGCTCAATAGAAGTCTTCAAAGAAGATTCCATTCGGTGGGGTTGTAATGGAGCTTGGTAAGAAATAATAAGGAATGGAATTATTTGGCCATGTGGTGCTTAATAAAATTCGGGAATCAAGACTCCTAAATCTCCAACACAACCAAACCATAACTTCCCAATCATATGCATCAACCAAACTCTCCAATTTATCTCCATGGAGTATGTAACCTTTCAAACTTTCTCAACCTCTCCAAAGTATGTATCTTGCAAAATAATGAAAAAAATAAGGTAAATTTGGCTCATGCACTTTATTCACAAACATATGTACTTTTTTTCTTCTTCTTTTTTTTTCTTTCGGATTTTTTTTTACGAAAATAAAAACCAAATAACATTAATAGTGCATTTATAATGTGAGCCAAAAATCCTTTTACATAATATGCATAGCAAGATAAAAATTTAAAACCATCCCATATCTCAATAATTTCAACAATCCTTCCTACTTGAAATGCAACATAAGCTTATTCTTTCCACAAATCATCATTCCAACCAACTCTAAGTCTTAATTCCCTAATGGGGGTCAGGCTCAATTTGGCTAAGGATATTTTTGTGGAGTTCACAATAAAAGTCTCAGGCTAATGTTCTGGCTTCAAGCAGGGATAATGCAGGGTAGGTAAAGAGAGTATAAAATTGGCTTAAAAGGTGCCTCCATCATTTAATTCTCATCAACATAAACATATAAATGCATTGGCTTTGAATAACTATTACAACATTTAGAGATGCATAGGAAGAGTAAATACACTCAAGAAAGCAGAGGGATTTTTAATGTTCTCCCTATAAGGCCAAAATTCTCACTGGGACAATTTTTGTTGGAATTTAACCTTTAGCCTAGGATCATATGTGCTCAATTTCATCACAAGTTCACAATCCACATAAAAACCATTTTGAGGACTTAGGCTAAACCTTCCACACACGCCATAGGATTTATATGATCAAGTCGGTCATTATTTATCATCATAGGACATCTAAGTTAGGGTATAAAAACTAAAACAATGCAAAAATTTAAACATGCATATTTTTTTATTTTTTCGACATTTTCTATTTTTTTTTTAATTTATGCAAAAATCAAGACTAAAGTATAACAAAAGATTTAAAAGGCATAAAATTTAAACATGAATGCATAACATAAAAATTTAAAATTTCACCATGTAAAACCAAAAGCAAGACTAACATATATGATAATGAGCCCTTCCCCCACCCCATACTTAAAATTTACAGTGTCCCCACTGTATAAAATCAAATAAAAACAAGAGTAAAGGAAGGAACTCACAGGATAACAAACCGAGGAGGGCAGATCAGTGCAGGTCGAGTAGACATCTTTGTCGATCTCGAGTACATGTTACTCGATCTCGAGTAGCTTTCCTGCGTCTAGTGGTTTTCTGAAGTCGAGGAGCTTCTGGTGGCTTGTCGATATCGAGTTGGCCTACTCGATATCGAGTAGTGTCTGGGATGCTCCTCCCTGTCGTCGTCGACTTGGCCTTCGTCGATTCTGACTGTTTTCAGGGACTTCTTTATTCCACTTTTCGCGATCCTTATATGCTTGCCGACCTAAAAGTGTTAGATTGCACAAAAAAAAACAAGACTATCCACATGAAGTATTCTAAAAGACATAAAACCAAAACCAAAGATAAAAACCAAAAAGTTCAAAAAGTCCCACAATTCATAAAGTTTTATATACATGCTCTAGATTTTAGAGTCGCTAGGCCGACTTCTCCGTTTGCGCTCAAGGACCCTTAGTATGGGGCCCGCTCATGCTTGGCCCTTCTCCTGGATCATCTAGGTCCCGATTGTAGTATGCAAGCTCAGCTGATAGGTGGCTGCTTGCATCATCTCCCTTCTCTTTCTTTTTCTTCCTTCCAGCCCTTAGCTTTCGCAGATTTTCTCACCACGGGGCCTTACCTCCCCTTAAATTATTGAAGAATTTCTTTATGGACTGAGGGGGAGTAGAATTTATACCTGAACTTACCTTTTCGGAACCAAAACAGAAAACTTTGGGCTTGGGGCTAGTCGAGATCGAGTACTGCTGGTCGACCTTGAGTACAGGGACCCCATACTTAGGTTCTTGGCAAGCCAGTGGCTCAGCAGAGGTTGTCGACCTCGACAAGGTCTTGTCGAGATCGAGTAGGTGGCTAGTCGAGATCGAGGAGGACTCGTCGACCTCAAGTACAGTTCTGGCGCTTTCCTCCGCTGTTTGCTGGGTCCCGTGGTTGCTGATGCTTTTCACCTACAACCATGAAATTTCCTCTTTTGCAGGACCAAAAGAGAAATCTAAAACCTCATCGCCCATGGTGAAGGTGAGCGAGCGATTCTTAACACTAATTCTGGCATCTGCAGTTGCTAAGAATGGTCTACCAAGAATAACAGGGCTAGTAGGATCTTCAGCACAGTCTATGATAAGGAAATCTGCTGGAACAAAGAATTTACCAACCTGGACTGGGACATTTTCAACTATACCTGTAGGGATGATCACTGTATTGTTCGCCATGTATAGTTTGGCATCCACAGGCTCTATGCATCCTATTTTTACCTTCCGCCAGATTGATAGAGGCATGATGCTCACACTTGCTCCTAAATCGCACAGAGAATCATATTTATATTGCCCAAAACCCACAGTAACAGAAAACTTACCAGGGTCAGGTCGCTTTTCAGGGAAGTGGAGTACTTTGCATTCGCCTGCGATCTCTGAGATGGATCGCTTCTTGCTCAGGATTTCCTTCAGAAATTTGACATATCCAGGCATCTCTTGCAGGACTTCTGTAAAAGGAATAGAAACATTTAGTTCTTGCAGCATATTAACAAATCTGGTAAACCTACCTGCAGTGGGATCTTTCAGTGCTTTTGAAGGGAAAGGCAGTGGCTTTTTCTGCTTCGGAGCCAGATCAGCTGTCGGAGGTGCTGCAGCGTCGTCGACCTCAGTTTGCTGTTTCTCGATCTCGACCAGGGGGTCCTCGAGATCGAGTGGGGTGGTCGACTTCGGCTTTCTGGGCTTCGCATTGGAGTCCGAACTCAGCTTCTGGTCTGTGTCGAGCAGTGGCTTGTCGAGATCGACCAGAGGCTCCTCGAGATCGAGTAGGCTCTGCTCTGTCTCGAGTTGCTGCTCCTCCTTGCTTTGCTGTTTTCCGACCTCTGGCTCGTGTAATTGATGCCCACTTCTGAGTTTGATAGCTGCGACGTGTCCGGTTTTCCCCTTAGGATTTGGTTCTGTTTGCCCAGGGAGCTGTCCGGATGGTCGTGGAACCTGTGCAGCGATTTGACCCATCTGCGTCTCTATTCCCCTTTTCCAGATGTCCAGTTCTCCAAATTTTGTGTTGAAATTTTGGAGCTGATTGTTGATGGTGTTCGTAGCCTGTAGGTTCTGTGCATGATTTCGGCGCATCTCATCAAAGATCAGCTGTAGATCGTCCTTCTTTTGATCCCTTTCTGGATGTCCTGGAGCTCTGTAGGGTGGGGGGTTCCTGGGAGGACCTTGGTTCCACTAAGGCTGATAGAACCTTTGATCCCCCATGTAGCGATTTGGACCCCCAGCATAGGCTGCTTCCTCATGTGTCTCTGCCATTCTGACCTGCTCAGTGTGTGGGCACTCAGTAGTGGTGTGCCTTTGTGATCCGCATTCGATGCAAGGCTGATTGACATATAGATATTTGACTTGCTTGAGGAGCTTGCGATTTTGGTCTCTGTAGAACTGCTCTCTGACATCTGGGTCGATCTCCTTTGCTGGCTCATAAAGTGGCATAGATGGTGCTGGCCTGGCATAGGAGCTCTCCTCATAGTTTGCAGTGGACCCATATTTGTTGTCATAATTGGTGAGCTTGTCTAGCACACCCCATGCGTCAACTGGCGGCATCGTCAGATACTCATAGCGAGTATACTGGTTGATTCTGTCCTTGGTGACTTGATCAAGAGAGTTGAAGAAGATCTCCTGAATGACGTAGGGCGGCTGTCCATGAGTAGGGCAAGATCGCAGCAGTTCTTTGTAGTGTTCCCATGCCTTTGCCAGCGGTTCCCCAGGCTTCTGTTTGAAGGCGGTGATTTTCTGGCGGAGAAGTGATGTCTTGGCAGGTGGGAAGAATTTATTCAGAAACTCTTGCTCTACTTGGGCCCATGTTGTGAGTGATCTTGGTTTCAGCCCTTCGAGCCACTTCAGTGCAGGCCCAGCGAGAGACCAGCGAAAAGCCTTCATCTTGACATATTCCAAAGTTGTACCTTCAGCAAGAGTACGGCACATGTCAGAAAAATTGGTAATATGTTCAAGAGGACACTCATTAAATTTGCCATAAAAAGCATTATTTTTAAGCTCTATCAGAAATTGAGTGCGAATTTCAAAGGAGTTTTCAGGGATAAGAATCGCCGATTCAGGCACGACAAGAGTGGGATGCATATAATCCTCTGCAGTAGTTGGATATTGGGCAAGCTCAGCTTCTGCTTGCCTTGCGCGCTCAGCTTCTTGTTCCCTCGCTGCCCTTTCAGCGGCGATAGTAGTATCCTTTGCGGCTAGCTCCCTAGTAAGCCTCTGTATCAGCTGCTCCTGTGTTTCTGCGGCTGCCATGGCTCTTTTCAGTCTAGCGTGGGCTTGTATAAGACGTTCTGGGTTGTCTAAGCCGTCAAACTCAGGTGGTTGACCAGAACGGCGCATACACCTGTAAAGTAAACTCAAAGAGAATGTGAGATTTTAACTACCTAAGGCGCGAATGATAGCCTCCCCGGCAACGGCGCCAATTTGTTGTTGGGAGGAAATCGAGTATGCAAATAAATTATAAGTAAACTAAGGCAAACTAGATTCTGTCCCTTGCAAATAATTACAAGACCTCCTCCTGATGTAGCAGCGGGAAGTCAAGATCGATCCACGAGGAAGCGTGTTAGCGGATCCTAGGCAGCGGAGAAATCTCACGGAAGTCAACTACAGGTGCTAGATCCCGACTAGGGTTAGTCGACAGGAGATCAGGCAAGTCGAACAGCGTAGCAATTGCAGGCGATTTGTACTCGAGATCGAGTAGGCCCTACTCAAGATCGAGTAGGCTCGTCGACTTCGGGTTGGTCTTCGTCGAGTTCCTGCACAAATAAGCTACAGCGATCCTGGGATCGGAGATCAGTAGTCGAGATCGACCACGCTTGGTCGAGATCGACAAGGGCAGGAAATAAAACGAAAGTAAATAAAAACAAATGCTTTGGGACTTCGAACTAAACTGTATTTAAAGGACTTCCAAGATTGGGGTTTGCAACAACGATAACCAAGCATGCATAAGGCAGAAATAAAACAGATAATAATGTGAATCGCATCAAAGGACTAAGCTTTCGCCTTTTCCAACAATTAGACAACTCTTTCAAGAAACCCTAATTGTCTCTACCGATTTTATGTTTACAATCCAAGTTGTTAGCATGGACCTCCATTAGATGGGTAGTAAACACATAACAAGTAGTAGATGCTCAAAACATGACAAAGGTCGGATCTTTACCTCAAACACACATGGCTATCGTCGGGCTCGTCCCAACCCTAGAAGTGGGTGGACTACTCGCACTTCATCGTAACTTCAAACATTGACTGATGAAAAGAAACTAATTGCATTAAACCAAACTGAAGAAAGTACAACCGAACAAAGCCAACTTGCTCTCGCTCATTTGCTCCACTCGGCCTCCCTTTCTCTCTCCCTACTACTTCTCCTACTGAAAATTGAATGATTAAAACTCAGCCCCATGGGCTTTATTTATAGGCTTCTAAACCTTGCTATTCAAGGATAGAAATATCTATCTATATCTAAAACTATATCTAAAAGGCTTAATGATAAATAAAAGCAACAACATAATTAAATCTAAATAAGGGAATTATATCTAAAGTCTTCAAGTGGATGAATCTCTCTTCTTCATGATTAGAACTTGATAAAATCGGATAGAATCTGAAATCTTCGGCTCCAAGGACTCCAACTACGAGTAGAACTGCTCAACGCGTTACACGACTTCTGGAAGGTTCGTCGATCTCGAGTAAAGCTACTCGATCTCGAGTAGAACTGACGTCGACTTGGCTGGCTCGGCGTCTCGGGTTGCTGGTCCTCGACAGGGCTCGGAGATGGCTCTTAGGCTGTCCTCGATCTCGAGAAGTGGTCCTCGATCTCGAGTTGGTGGCTCATCGTCTTTGGTCTTCTGGTGTTGTCGAGCAACCCTCCTCGACATGCTCGGACAGGTCTTCAGCTTCGTCGACATCGAGGAAGGTCCTCGACATCGAGTTGTGGTGTCCGGGCACCAGGTCGGGTAATGCTCCTTGGTCTCCTCGGGTAATCTCTCCTCGACTCCGGGTAATCCCTCCTCGACTCCGGATAATCCCTCCTTGGCTTCGGGTTGTCTCCGAGGTTTCGTCGATCTCGAGGTAACTACTCGATCTCGAGGAACCTCTTGGAGTCGGGTTGGCTCGTCTTCAGCTTCTCGACATGGGCTCTTCGATCAGGGGGTGTCCGGGCATGATTCATCGATATCGACTAAGGCTTGTCGATGTCGAGTAACTTTGAGCTCCGGTTCTTGCTTCTTGATTTTCTCTCGAAATGACTCCATATTCTGCAATATTAAACAGAAACTTATGTAGATCTCCATCTCTGACAAATAAGCATATACTACATAAATTCGACATATTCCCAACCCGAAATATGCAGAATGTAAAGAATATGGAACTAAAATATGCATAAAGACATGGCTACTTTAGTGACATCAAATCACCCCATACTTAGACTTGCTTGTCCTCAAGGAATAACCAAATAATAACCAAGACCTACAACACATCCTTCAAGTCTTCGCCTTTCGTCAAAAGAAACATCTCAGTCAGTAGCAATGTAAGACAAGTGAATTTAACGTCATCACACATATATGAGCGATCCATAGGCATAGGCAATATAAATCCAACCTCACATGAATAATGTTTTTACACTCAGCTCTCAATGTGTTTAGGCTATGTAGATCAACTCTCAACTTAATTCCATATACAATCTCATAAACATTGCAATTTAAATATAAATCCACTTCGCAACCAATTATGAAAATGCAACAAGAATTATCAGGAGGACTTCGCTCAATAAAAGTCTTCAAAGAAGATTCCATTCGGCGGGGTTTTAATGGGGCTCGGTAAGAAATATAAGGGTATGGAATTATTTGGCCATGTGGTGCTTACTAAAATTCGGGAATCAAGACTCCCAAATCTCCAACATAACCAAACCATAACTCTCAATCATATGCATCAACCAAACTCTCCAATTTATCTCAATGAAGTATGTAACCTTTCAAACTTCCTCAACCTCTCTAAAGTATGCATCTTGCGAATAATGAAAGAAATAAGGTAAATTTGGCTCATGCACTTTATTCACTAACATATATACTTTTTTTTTTTTGAAATGAAAATAAAGACTAATGGTGCATTTATAAGGTGAGCCAAAAATCCTTTTACATAATGTGTATAGCAAGATAAAAATATAAAACCAACCCATATCTTAATAAACTAAAAAATCCTTCTTACTTGAAATGAAACATAAGCTCATTCTTTCCACAAATCATCATTTCAACTAACTCTAAGTCTTAATTCCCAAATGGGGGTCAGGCTCAATTTGGCTAAGGAAAATTTTGTGGAGTTTACAATAAAAGTCTCAGGCTAATATTCTGGCTTCAAGCAGGGATAATGCAGGGTAGGTAAAGAGAGGATAAAATTGGCTTAAAAGGTGCCTGCATCATTTAATTCTCATTCACATCATCATGTAAATGCATTGGCTTTGAATAACTATCACAACATTTAGAGATGCATAGGAAGAGTAAATACACTCAAGAAAGCAGAGGGATTTTTTTATGTTCTTCCTATAAGGCCAAAATTCTCACTTGGACAATTTTTGTTGGATTTTATCCTTTAGCTTAGGATCATATGTGCTCAATTTCATCACAAGTTCACAATCCACATAAAAACAATTTTGAGGACTTAGGCTAAACCTTCCAAACATGCCATAGGATTTACATGATCAAGTCAGTCATTATTTATCATCATAGGACATCTAAGTTAGGGTATAAAAACTAAGACAATGCAAAAAAATTAAACATGCATTTTTTTCTTTTTTCGACATTTTCTATTTTTTTTTGATGCAACTAAAAACAAGACTTAAGTATGACAAAAGACTAAAATGCATAAAATTTAAACATGAATGCATAACATAAACGTTAAAATTTCACCATGTAAAACCAAAAGCAAGACTAAAACATATAATAATGATAATGAGCCCTTCCCCCACCCCATACTTAAAATTTACAGTGTCCCTACTGTATAAAAACAAGAGTAAAGGAAGGAACTCACAGGGTAACACATCGAGGAGGGCAGAATAGGCATGCCGAGTAGGATCTTTCTCGATCTCGAGTAGTGCAACTCGATCTCGAGGAGGTTTCTGCGTCCAGTGGCTTCTGAAGTCGAGGAGCTTCTGGTGGCTTAGTCGATATCGAGTTGGCCTACTCGAGATCGACAAGTTTTTGGGCTGCTCCTCCTTGTCGTTGTCGACTTGGCCTTCGTCGATTCTGACTGTTTTTCAGGGACTTCTTATTCCACTTTTCGCGATCTTTTATGCTTGCCGACCTAAAAGTGTTAGATTGCACACAAAAACGAGACTATCCACATGAAGTATTCTAAAAGACATCAAACCAAAACCAAAAAGTTTAAAAGTCCCAAAATTCATAAAGTTTATATACATGCTCTAGATTTTAGAGTCGCTAGGCCGACTTCTCCGTTTGCACTTAAGGACCATTAGTGTGAGGCCCGCTCATGCTTGGCCCTTCTCCTGGATCGTCTAGGTCCTGATGGTAGTATGCAAGCTCAGCTGACAGGTGGTTGCTTGCATCATCTCCCTTCTCTTTCTTCTTCTTCCTTCCAGCTCTTAATTTCCGCAGATTCTCTCGCCACGGGGCCTTACCTCCCCTTAAATTATTGATAATTTTCTTTATGGACTGAGGGGGGGTAGAATTCATACCTGAACTTACCTTTTCGGACCCAAAACAGAAATCTTTGGGTTTGGGGTTAGTCGTTGTCGAGTACGGCTGGTCGAGATCGAGTACAGGGTTGTACCTTGATGTCATCATAGTTTGCATTATTTAGGACATGCATTTAGCATAGGTGTGTGTTATTTCTCATATGTTTTAAGTGTTTTTAGAGGTTTTTCGTTTAGTTTCTAGGATAGAGATCTACTGTCTTTATGGTGGTGTTTTCAGGAGTTTTCGGGAGCTAAGCGGAGATTGCTAGAGGAAATGTGAGATGGGTACAGAAGCTAAGAAGAGCCGAGCGGAAATCATAAAGGAGGAACGAGGATAAAAGGCGAAGAAGCAAAAGCATAAGGAGCAAGGTGGTCGTGCATCATAGGCTTCACATCAGAACACATGTGCACGGGCGTGCACCTTGGCCGCACGGGCGTGCAGAAGCTCAATCAAAGAAAAAGCCATCAGAACACATGTGCACGGGCGTGCACCTTGGCCGCGCGGGCGTGCACCATATGTGCGCGGGCGTGCACCCTTCAGCTCGGACAGATTCGGCTGATTTCGACCCGGTTTCTTTTGACATTAGTTTATTATTATTTTACGGATTTTATAATATTATATTAGCGGATGTCCCGGACTATAAAAGGGGGCAAAAACATTTCTTTAGGCTCTCTCGAAACCCTCGTTGGAACGTTCCTTTTCAGACCCTTTGTGAAGTTAGATTTGGGAGAACTTTGAACAGATTTGCTTGGAGATTGCATTGTTTCAATTCAAGATTGGTATTTCCCCTTTAGTCTTTGCTTTTCTATCTATTTCCATGTTTCAATTTAGTTATTTGATGATGAATTCTTCCATGCTTGGCTAAATTCTCCGTTCTAGGGTTAGGGCGAACCCGACAATGTCGCAATTTGTTTGATTTCGATGGTTGCTTGAACTTTGTCTAAATTCTATGAATTGATTTGATCCTAGTTGCTTAACCTAATTGATGTCAATCGGTTAGAATCCTTTTTAGATTCTAGATGCTACCGCTGAGAATTGAAATTGGATACTTGGATGGATTTCATGAACCCGAAAGGGGAATTGTGTCTATTGGAACCCTAGGATTGAACTTGAGGAATCAACAATTGTTATTGTGACATTTAAACGATTATTGAGGACTCTTGAGGATTAATAAATTATCGTAGATTCTTAGGTTTGAATCGGTTAGGTGGAACGCGACAGCGAAAGTTTAATTGATTTTCTCCTAAGGTCTATAAAGAACTTAAAGGGTCTAGATTTTGTTAATTTAGACACAATCACTACAACATGTGACAACTGAGTAGTGATGACCTTAGATAATTTACCTTCAATTTGACATATTAAGAAGATGAAGTTCGAGCGAACATCGGGTTGAATTCTTTGTGGCATTGTCGTCGGAATCCTTAACCCTGGAATTATTTCTCATATATATTTTATTCATAATCTTTGCTTGTTTTTCTAGGTTTAGTTGAAAATCAAATCTCTCTTTATTGGCTTAGCTTATTAGTTCAAGATAACAATTGGTACATATACAATCCCCGTGATCGATATCCGTATACTGCAATTGATCTCGTATTCTTGCGAGGTTGGTTCAGGCTACACTATTCTTGTGTTGGTTTAGACCACATCAAGTTTTGGCGCCGTTGCCGGGGATTGTTGATAGTATTGATTGTTTCTACGGACTAGTCTTGCTAGGCCCTTCTTTTTGTTTTGATTTGTTTCTTGCTTGTTGGTGATTTCAGGTGACTCTTTAAGCCTATGCGAAAAGGATTACATTCTAGCAAACTCAACGATTACGATCCCGAGCCTGAACGTACTTTTCATAGGAGACTAAGAGAAAATCTTGTGATTGCTAGACAAGAAATGGCGGAAGATAACGATGATGTTGCTCAGCTGCGCCAACAGTTGAATGATCTTACTGCCCAACTCCAACGTGAACGTGATAATCAAGGGCAAGGTGTGCAGGCGCTTGAGTATGCTCCCCAAACTCTAGGGGACTATATGATGCCGCCATGCACTGGTCCACTTTCTGGTGTGGTCCTCCCTGAGTTGCAAGCTCGTAACTTCGAGCTAAAGTCTGGACTGCTGAATTTGATCCAGTCTAATCAGTTTGGTGGATCGCCATCAGAAGATCCTCACCAACACATGGAGACGTTCCTCGATCTAATGAGCACGGTGCATATGGAGAACGTTTCTCAGGAGGCCATCCGTCTATATGCCTTCCGTTTCTCTCTTCACGGGAAGGCTAAAGCTTGGTATAGATCCTTACCTGAGAACTCCCTTACAACATGGAACCAACTATATGAGGTATTCATGAGCAAATACTTTCCACCCAAGAAGATATCTGAGATGAGGGCGAAGATCAATGCCTTCGCTATGCAACATGGAGAGACCTATCATGAAGCTTGGGAGAGGTTCAAGGATTTGCTGATTCAGTGCCCACATCACGGGCAAACCAAGTATGTTCTCCTTCAAATCTTCTATCAAGGAGTTGATGATGCTACTAGACTGCTTATAGACACCTCTTCTAATGGAAGATTTATGGAGATGAGTTTAGATGATGCTTGGGCTTTGATTGAGAAGACTGCTCTTCATGCTGCGAGGTACTCTAATCCTCGCTCTTTTATTTCTGCTACTAAGAGGTCTGCAGGTCTTTATGAGGTTGATGCTGAAATTCACAAGTCAGCCCAGTTGGAAGCTCTACAGCGTGACATTGCATTATTAAAGAAGGAGTTTCTTGCTAAGCCAAACTCATCTAGTGCGGCAGGGGTGCCTCCCCCCGTTGTTGAATGTCAATATTGTGGTATGCTGAACCACACATTATCTAGTTGCCCCGCTTTTCTAGAAACACAACCGGGCACGGCTCAAGGGGAGGTAAACTTCACTAGAGACAACTACAGAAACCCCAAGAATGACCCATTCTCCTCTACTTACAATCCTGGTTGGAGGAATCACCCGAACTTCAGGTATGGGAACAATTCTAATGTGCAGAATCCATAGTCATTCCAGAACCAAGCATCATATGGAAATGGAGTCCCGCCTGGATTTCAAAATGCACCAAATCAAGGATACCAGAATAGGGCGAACCAGCCTCCGCCCGTGGCTCCTAAGATATCACCTGAACTTATTGCTATTGAGAATCTGGTTTCTGAATTCAAAGCTATGGGTACCAAGATACAAATGATTGAGCAAGAACAAAAGATTCAAGCTAATCAGTTGGCTCAACAGGCTGTCAATGCTCCTAGACCATCAGGTCAACTTCGAGGCAAACTGGATGAGAATCCAAAAGGACAAATTTCTGCTGTGTCTTTGAGGAATGGTAAACAGTTAGAGGAGGTAAAGAAGCATGAACCTCCTAAAGCTAAAGGGCAAGCTGCTCCACCAGAGGTTGAGACTGAGGCAACAGATGAGCCTGAGAAGGACACGGTATATGTTCCCCCACCGCCATATCAGCCTCCTCTTCTGTTCCCACAAAAGAAGAATCAGGCTATGTTGGAGAAGAAGTTTGGGAATTTTGTAGAGATCTTGAAGAAGCTGCATATAAACATCCCATTTACCGAAGCTCTCAAGGAGATGCCGGCATATGTCAAGTTCTTGAAGGAGATCCTCTCCAACAAGAGGAAGCTTGATGAATGCCAGACAATAGTTCTTAGTAAGGAGTGCAGCGCTTTGATCCAAAACAAGCTACCACGTAAGCTCGAGGATCCAGGTAGTTTCTGTGTCCCTATTAACTTTGGCAATCAGCATGATTATAATGCTCTTTGTGATTTGGGAGCTAGTGTAAGCTTGCTTCCTCTCTCAATTTGCAATAAGCTTGATTTAGGAGAGCTTAGGCCGGTGAGGATGCAACTATTCATGGCTAACAGGTCTATTGCCCACCCAGCTGGTATTTTAGAGGATATCCCTATTAGGGTGGGAAAATTTTTTGTGCCAGTAGACTTTGTAGTGTTAGATATGGATGCGAATATGTCTGTCCCTATTATTCTTGGAAGGCCTTTCTTGGCCACTGCAGGTACCGTGATTGATGTAAGAAAGGGGACTCTCTCCTTCGACATTGGAGATGAGAAAATAGAATTTAACCTTCCTAAAGCTATGAAAACCCCTTCTTTTGAGAATGATTATTTCAGGGAAGATGTGATGGAAAGGACAACCCAGGAGCAAATGATGTCTATTGTCATTAGGGACCCCTTGGAGCTTTGCTTGACTACTAGTGTGATGACGAGGGGAGAATGTCCACCACTTGCTGAAGTTGTTGCTGATTTGGAGTTGTCGCCGGAAGCTCCTACCTTCCCTAAGTCCAGGGTCGAACTTCTAACCACGGATGATGTTCCTGAAGCGCCTAAGCTAGAGATGAAGCCACTCACATCTTCTTTGAGGTATGAATTCCTTGGACCCAACTCTACATGGCCTGTGATTGTGAATGCTAATTTGAGTGATGATCAAGTTGAGAAGCTTTTAATTGTCATTCGAAAACATAAAAAGGCCATAGGGTATTCAATAGATGATTTGAAAGGGATTTCACCTTCTTTGTGCATGCATCGTATTTTCATGGAAGATGACCACAAACCCACCATAGAACACCAAAGGAGACTCAACCCAAACATGAAATAGGTAGTGAAAAAAGAAGTCCTGAAACTGTTAGATGCGGGGATTATTTTTCCTATTTCCGATAGTAAGTGGGTAAGTCTGGTTCACGTTGTGCCTAAGAAGGGTGGGTTAACGGTTGTAAGAAATGAAAATAATGAACTAATTCCCACTAGAACGGTCACCGGGTGGAGAATGTGCATAGACTATAGAAAGTTGAACACCGCCACTAGGAAAGACCACTTCCCTCTTCCATTTATTGATCAAGTGCTAGAAAGGTTGGCTAAGCATTCATACTTTTGCTATCTAGATGAGTATAGTGGGTTTTGGCAAATTCCCATTCATCCTGATGACCAGGAAAAGACTACATTCACTTGCCTTTATGGCACCTTTGCATATAGAAGGATGCCTTTTGGCTTATGTAATCCTCCTGCAACTTTTCATCGATGCATGAGGCCATATTTTCTGATATGATTGAGGAGATTGTGGAGGTGTTTATGGACGATTTCTCCGTCTATGGCACTACTTTTGATGCTTGTTTGTCTAATCTTGAAAGAGTTTTAATGAGATGTGAAGAGACTAATCTTGTGCTGAATTGGGAAAAATGTCATTTCATGGTTAATGAAGGAATTGTGCTAGGACATTTAGTCTCTAATAGAGGAATTGAGGTGGATAAAGCTAAAATTGAGATAATTGAGAAAATGCCACCTCCTACCTCTATAAAAGGGATTAGAAGTTTTCTAGGACATGCCGGTTTTTATAGAAGATTCATCAAGGATTTCTCTAAAATCACCAAGCCTTTGACTAACCTGTTGCTGAAGGATGTAGCCTTCGATTTTTCCACAGATTGTCTTGAGTCTTTTTGCAGGCTAAAACAAGCATTAGTGTCAGCCCGCATCATGCAATCACCGGATTGGGATCTCCCTTTCGAAATTATGTGTGATGCAAGTGACTTTGCCGTGGGTGCTGTACTTGGGCAAAGAAGGGAGCAAGGAAGCTTTTGCTATTATCTCTCTCAGATCTCCGCCACTCGTCCGCTCTTTGATTCACCGTATATAAGCACAGATAAGGAAGCCAACTGGTATGAGGCTTGGATTGGCGCTCCTCGTCCACCACTCCCCACTGCTGAGAATGTGGAAGAGGATGAGACTCTTCCCGATGCATCGCCTACCCATAACTATGAACAGGGGGACTCTTCTGGTGGAGCCTATTCTACGGATGACAGAGCTTACTTTCAGAGCCAGTTCGACAGTTTGTCATCTCAGTTATCTGCCCTCTCTACCCGACAAGATTCTCTCCAGACTCAGATTGCGGAGCAGATCTCTAGTGAGTCTTTCTTTTGGCTTTTTGATGTATTTTGGTAGTCTAGGTTGATGACAGGTGTCCCCTGAACATGTTATGTAGGCCAAAATGATGGGATAATTGTCTAAGATGCTAATATTCGCCCTAATCTTTATGTGTCATGTCTTGAGACAAATTGCCTAGCATGAAGTTCTTGAATGAGTTTGGATGATTAAGTCCCTAGACAATTACCTTGTGAGATTCTGAGCCTGATGGAAAAATCTTGATGAATCCTTTCATTTTCTATATTGTGTGACACTCACTTTGTGCTTGATCTCTAGAACTTGCTTTAGACTCTTTATTGAGGCCGTATTACTTGATCTGTGCACATAGCTTAAAGATGATTGAGGCAACACTTTTTGTTAACCATGTCTCCCCGTGCATATCCTTGTATATGATCCTATGCTTGAAGCAAATTTGAGATTTATTAGCCTATTCATTTGATAAACTCAACAAAATCTTCATAGTCAATTATTAGCCTTTGACCCATCCGGGAATTAGGAAATAATGTTGCTTATTTTTATGAGTGGAGATGCTTTGAGTGTCTGGTAATGTTTGGTTTGGCATGCTCTATGAGATCTTGAGACCTGGGGAGGATAAAATTCACTCAGGGGCAAAAGTCAAGAAAAAAAAATACGGTTAGTAACCGATCCTCCTTGTGGAGAATAAAATTCACACAAGGAGGAAGATATGCGTGAAAGGAGGCTGAGACACTTAGTAACCGGGTGCATTCATCACAAATGTTTGTATTCGCGTAAAACGGTGTTGAAGCTAGAGAGAAAACAAAAAGAAAAAAAAAAGGAAGATCGAATGTGGTTGACAAAAGTTGAGAATGAAAACATTATTGTGATGGAGTTGTATGGTGGTTCGGTATGAGTTTCTGTGAAGTGGTTGTTTTTCTGGTTGGTTCCTAACCCTTTTTCCCGGATTTTAGCACCACAAGCTCAAAATTTTCCATACCTTGTCTTTTTTCCACCTTGGCCCCATCACAACTTTATAGAAGGCCCTCATGATTTCTGTTAAGTGTATGATCCTCAACGGTGGAGATTTAGAACGCTATTGCAAGCATATGGTAGATTAAGTGAAATGGTTGAGACCGAGCGTAATGTTAAACCTTAAACACATTTGAGTGAGTGTGTCATTAAGAAAAAAAAATCCTTGTGAGGTTTAGGGGCTTTTGATTGCTGTGTATTAATGATAATGAGCAAACATGTGATGATGGCAAGTGTCTTAAGCTTCTGTTGACAAAATATCATTTCAAAAGGGGCTTGAATAAGTTGAGACAATGATCCTATCTTGCACTTCTGGTTTATTACTTAGTGAGTCTTGCTTGGGGACAAGCAAGGTTCAAGAATGGGGTATTTTGATGTCATCATAGTTTGCATTATTTAGGACATGCATTTAGCATAGGTGTGTGTTATTTCTCATGTGTTTTAAGTGTTTTTAGAGGTTTTTCGTTTAGTTTCTAGGATAGAGATCTACTGTCTTTATGGTGGTGTTTTCAGGAGTTTTCGGGAGCTAAGCGGAGATTGCTAGAGGAAATGTGAGATGGGTACAGAAGCTAAGAAGAGCCGAGCGGAAATCATATAGGAGGAACGAGGATAAAAGGCGAAGAAGCAAAATCATAAGGAGCAAGGTGGTCGTGCATCATAGGCTTCACATCAGAACACATATGCACGGGCGTGCACCTTGGCCGCACGGGCTTGCAGAAGCTCAATCAAAGAAAAAGCCATCAGAACACATGTGCACGGGCGTGCACCTTGGCCGCGCGGGCGTGCACTCTTCAGCTAGGGGTGGCAATCTCACCCGCACCCGACGGGTGCCCGCTTCACCCGACCCAAAAAAACGGATGAAAATCCGATACAAGGTGGGTATTAAACGGGTGACGGGTGACGGGTGAACTGGTGATGGATCGGGTCGGATTCGGGTGGTAGTAATTTCACCCGTCACCCGACCCGTCACCCGACCCATCATCCGACCCGTGAATCACCCGACATATTTTAAATATATATACTACGTATTTATTTATTTCTTTATAATATATATATATATATATATATATATATATATATATATATATATATATATATATATATATATATATATATATGCTTTTTTACATCTAACCCTAACCTTTCCCTCCTCACTCAGACACACAGCTCTCAGCCGCACATGCCTCCCTCTTCTCTTTTGAGTCTTCTCACGAACTGTCGACCTCGAGCCTCCACTCCAGTCCAAGCACCAAGCGAGTCGGGACCTTCAAACTCGAGACGATGACCAGCCCCGTCGCCGGCATCTCTACCTCACCACCAGATCCACCAGTCGGCGGCGGCATCTCCACCAACCGCTCCTTCTCGATCTCGACTCTACTGTTGGCTACTTGGCTCCGATTCGGTGGGCACATCGAGCAGACCATCCACGAATCGGTACCCTCTCTCTCCATTTGTTGCTCGTTAGTTGTTAGATCCAAAATAGCATTTGCTTGTTACTTTGTTAGATCCGAAATTTCCGTGCTCTCTATGAGATTACAAATACACTTGACCATGACTCCATGAGATCCGAAACTGCATTGATGCTTTATGTTTTGATTAGGGCTGGATTTTTTTATTTATATGTTGAATTTTTAAATCTTAACTGTAGGAGTAAGAGTTATGGCTACATACCTCATCTAGTGGTAGAAAATTGGAGTTACCAGAAGATGTCTACTAAATTCGAGTTGCTATAACAACGGATATGTGGACAGTAAGTCACTAGAAGAAGGGATACATGGCTATCATAGCCCATTTTATTGATCATCAATGGGTTTTGCAATAGAACATTGAGGTAACATTTTTAACCACTTTTTACTTGTAGTTTTTGAATTTATTTTGTTAATAGTTGCTCAAATTTTAATGAAATTGTTGTTGTTTGGACAAGCTAAAGTTGCTGTTTTTTTTATAAAGTTGCTGATGTTGCTGAAATTGATATTTTGTTGCTGTTTTTTTTGCTGTAGTGGTTGTTGTAAGTTGCTGAAAATGTTTAGTTGTTGTGTTTTTAGCTAAAGTTGATGTTTTCTTTTTGCTGCAAGTTGCTGAATTAATGTTTTTTTGGCTGATTTAGGCATTTAGCATGAACTAGTTGGTTTTGTGTATTTATAGTTCATATGATAAATGTAATTAGGTTCGTTTATGTTCCTTTCCCACACACAAAAGAAACTTTGGCCCATGTTTTGGTTGAATTTATTCTTCTTATAGGATGGTCGGGTGAAAATCATCAAGCATATGGTACTTGTACGGATCATGAAGATTTGGAAGAGGAAATCGTCAACAATGAAGTGTTTGATGTAAGTATAATTTCTTTTTTTGCTTTTATATTATACAAGCTACATGTGCATTATATGTAGAAATATATGGTTATTTTGTAGGATGCTTGCATGGGAGGACCTTTCATCAGCAATTGATATGCTTACTTTGAAGACAACATGGAAGAACCTTGGGCGTTGTTTTGTTTGAAGGACTTTATCTTATGATTTGTTTTGTTTCCAACACTAGTAGTATTTTTGATTGTTAGAACGACGTTAAGCTTCTAAGACATTATTTTGTATGGTGGTTACATTTTGAAATTGTTAAATAGGGGCTGAATTTTTAAGCTGAATTTTTCATTAACAAGGGGCTCTTTTTTTAGTTTGTTCAACGAGTAAATAGGGACTGTTTTTTCGTTCAATTAGGGACTGAATTTTGGTTAAACGGGGCTGAATTTTTCGTTAATCAGGGGTTGAATTGACGAAATGCATTTCACCCGATTTTTCACCCGATCCACCCGAATATCCGATGGGTGACGGGTGAAACGGGGCGGGTGATGTGGTTGGCGGGTGGTGGGTCGGATCGGGTGGTGGTTTCTGGGTGGTGGATCGGGTGAAAATTTGGGTCATCCACACACCACCCGACCCATTTCCATCCCTACCTTCAGCTCGGACAGATTCGGCTGATTTCGACCCGGTTTCTTTTGACATTAGTTTATTATTATTTTATGGGTTTTATAATATTATATTAGCGGATTTCCCGGACTATAAAAGGGGGCGGAAACATTTCTTTAGGCTCTCTCGAAACCCTCGTTGGAACGTTCCTTTTCAGACCCTTTGTGAAGTTAGATTTGGGAGAACTTTGAACAGATTTGCTTGGAGATTGCATTGTTTCAATTCAAGATTGGTATTTCCCCTTTAGTCTTTGCTTTTCTATCTATTTCCATGTTTCAATTTAGTTATTTGATGATGAATTCTTCCATGCTTGGCTAAATTCTCCGTTCTAGGGTTAGGGCGAACCCGACAATGTCGCAATTTGTTTGATTTCGATGGTTGCTTGAACTTTGTCTGAATTCTATGAATTGATTTGATCCTAGTTGCTTAACCTAATTGATGTCAATCGATTAGAATCCTTTTTAGATTCGAGATGCTACCGCTGAGAATTGAAATTGGATACTTGGATGGATTTCATGAACCCGAAAGGGGAATTGTGTCTATTGGAACCCTAGGATTGAACTTGAGGAATCAACAATTGTTATTGTGACATTTAAACGATTGTTGAGGACTCTTGAGGATTAATAAATTATCGTAGATTCTTAGGTTTGAATCGGTTAGGCGGAACGCGACAGCGAAAGTTTAATTGATTTTCTCCTAAGGTCTATAAAGAACTTAAAGGGTCTAGATTTTGTTAATTTAGACACAATCACTACAACATGTGACAGCTGAGTAGTGATGACCTTAGATAATTTACCTTCAATTTGACATATTAAGAAGATGAAGTTCGAGCGAACATCGGGTTGAATTCTTTGTGGCATTGTCGTCGGAATCCTTAACCCTGGAATTATTTCTCATATATATTTTATTCATAATCTTTGCTTGTTTTTCTAGGTTTAGTTGAAAATCAAATCTCTCTTTATTGGCTTAGCTTATTAGTTCAAGATAACAATTGGTACATATACAATCCCCGTGATCGATATCTGTATACTGCAATTGATCTCGTATTCTTGCGAGGTTGGTTCAGGCTACACTATTCTTGTGTTGGTTTGGACCACATCATACCTTCAGCAAGAGTACGTCACATGTCAGAAAAATTGGTAATATGTTCAAGAGGACTCATTAAATTTGCCATAAAAAGCATTATTTTTAAGCTTTATAAGAAATTGAGTGCGAATTTCAAAAGAGTTTTTAGGGATTAGAATCACCGATTCAGGCACGACGAGAGTTGGATGCATATAATCCTCTGCAGTAGTTGGATATTGGGCAAGCTCAGCTTCTGCTTGTTCCCTTGCTGCTTTCTCAGCGGCGATAGCAGCATCTTTAGTGGCCAGTTCCCTTTTAAGCCTCTGTATCAGCTGCTCTTGTGTTTCTGCGGCAGCCATGGCTCTTTTCAGTCTAGCGTGGGCTTGTATAAGACGTTCTGGGTTGTCTAAGCCGTCAAACTCAGGTGGTTGACCAGAACAGCGCATACACCTGTAAAGTAAACTCAAAGAGAACGTGAGATTTTAACTACCTAAGGCGCGAATGATAGCTTCCCCGGCAACGGCGCCAATTTGTTGTAGGAGGAAAATCGAGTATGCAAAATAGAATGTAAATAAACTAAGGCAAACCAGATTTCGTCCCTTGCAAATAATTACAAGACCTCCTCCTGATGCAGTAGTGGGAAGTCAGGATCGATCCACGAGGAAGCGTGTCAGCGGATCCTAGCCAGTGGAGAAATCTCACGGACAGAAGTCGACAACAGGGGTCCTAGATCTCGAGTACAGCAACTCAACAGAAGATCGGACAGTCGAACACAGCGCAGCAGCTCCTCGGCGATTTTGGTCGATCTCGACAAGAGCCTACTCGAGATCGAGTTGGGTTTTCGTCGACGTCGGCTTGGTTTGGTCGATTTCCTGCACACAGAAGCTACAGCGACCTGGGTCGAAGATCAGTAACTCGAGATCGAGGAGTGCTAGTTGATCTCGAGGAAAATAGAAACTAAAACGAAAGAAAATAAAGTAAAGGCAAATGCTTTGGGATTTCGAACTAAACTGTATGAAAAGGACTTCCAAGATTGGGGTTTGCAACAACGATAGCCAAGCATGCATAAGGTAGAAATAAAACAGATAATCATGTGAATTGCATCAAAGGACTAAGCTTTCGCCTTTTCCAACAATTAGACAACTCTTTCAAGAAACCCTAATTGTCTCTACCGATTTTATGTTTACAATCCAAGTTGTTAGCATGGACCTCCATTAGATGGGTAGTAAACACATAACAAGTAGTAGATGCTCAAAACATGACAAAGGTCGGATTTTTACCTCAATCGCGCATGGCTATCGTCGGGCTCGCCCCAACCCTAGAAGTGGGTGGACTACTCGCGCTTCATCGTAACTTCAGACATTGACTGATGAAAAGAAACTAATTGCATTAAACCAAACTAAAGAAAGTACAACCGAACAAAGCCAACTTGCTCTCGCTCCTTTGCTCCACTCGCCTCCCTTTCTCTCTCCCTACTACTTCTCCTACTGAAAATTGAATGATTAAAACTCAGCCCCATGGGCTTTATTTATAGGCTTCTAAACCTTGCTATTCAAGGATAGAAATATCTATCTATATCTAAAACTATATCTAAAAGGCTTAATGATAAATAAAAGAAACAACATAATTAAATCTAAATAAGGGAATTATATCTAAAGTCTTCAAGTGGATGAATCTCTCTTCTTCATGATTAGAACTTGATAAAATCGGATAGAATCGGAAATCTTCGGCTCCAAGGACTCCAACTCCGAGTAGAACTGCTCAACGCGTTACGCGGCTTCTGGAAGCTTCGTCGATCTCGAGTAAAGCTACTCGATCTCGAGTAGAACTGACGTCGACTTGGTTGGCTCGGCGTCTCGGGTTGCTGGTCCTCGACAGGGCTCGGAGATGGCTCTTAGGCTGTCCTCGATCTCGAGAAGTGGTACTCGATCTCGAGTTGGTGGCTCATCATCTTTGGTCTTCTGGTGTTGTCGAGCAACCCTCCTCGACATGCTCGGACAGGTCTTCAGCTTCGTCGACATCGAGGAAGGTCCTCGACATCGAGTTGTGGTGTCCGGGCACCAGGTCGGGTAATGCTCCTCCGTCTCCTCGGGTAATCTCTCCTCGACTCCGGGTAATCCCTCCTCGACTCCGGATAATCCCTCCTTGGCTTCGGGTTGTCTCCGAGGTTTTGTCGATCTCGAGGTAACTACTCGATCTCGAGGAACCTCTTGGAGTCGGGTTGGCTCGTCTTCAGCTTCTCGACATGGGCTCTTCGATCAGGGGGTGTCCGGGCATGATTCGTCGATATCGACTAAGGCTTGTCGATGTCGAGTAACTTTGAGCTCCGGTTCTTGCTTCTTCATTTTCTCCTGAAATGACTCCATATTCTGCAATATTAAACAGAAACTTTTGTAGATCTCCATCTCTGACAAATAAGCATATACTACATAAATTCGACATATTCCCAACCCGAAATATGCAGAATGTAAAGAATATGGAACTAAAATATGCATAAAGACATGGCTACTTTAGTGATATCAATTGGCTACAAAGGTGGGAGTAATCGGGATATTGACTACAATATCCATTAACTGCAAAATTTTTTGATCTTTGCTCCGGGGGATTTTCAAGATCATGCATGCCAACTATATGAATGGTTTTAGTTTTTCGATACTATTTTGTCACGATGTGTTATTCACGGGTCTTCTGAATTTTTTCAGCAATAGTGTTCATTGTCATCTCATGCATGGCGCGCTAGTGGTTAGGTTTAGTGAATGACCCTTCGAACTTATTGAGCTCCTGTCCCTGCCTGTGACACGTGTTTAGTATTGTTGGAGTGTTCTATAAAAGGGAGAGTGTAGGGGAGAGGTGTTTGAACTCGATCGTTTGTTTTCAACATGCCTTCTCCCACCAGTCCGTCTTGGTCATTTTTTGAGCGTATCAGTTTTCCCGAACAACTCTTCCGCTTGGTTAGTTTCTTGTTTGCTAAGTTTTTCTTCTTTTGAATTTATCTTTTCCCAACATCTTTTTCTCTTTGCATTTTGTTAGTCATTGCCGTTATGTTTTGCGGATGAGTTGGGCCCAAATCTCCCTAGGAGCATTCTTTTGTCCACTAGGATTCTCCGTGACTATTCGGTGGAAGTCATACCCGGCGATTATGGAGTCCCCTTTCTGAGAGGTGGTTGGAATGATTTTGCTGAGTCATACAATATTAATGTTGGCTCTTCCGTGACTTTTATTTATAAAGGAGGAAACCGTTTTGAGGTCCACATTTTAGATGCTGTGGGAGATGAAGTGGATGCTGAGTGGGCTTCACCAGAATCAGGGGTCCCCCTTCGAATGGATTTCGTTTGAGGCAAGGCAGAACTCGTCTGATCCCGGCCAGGCCCCGGCGGGTATAAGCTAATGCTTGTATGTTCTCTATTCAAGTGAACAATGTCTTAAATGCGCTGGTGAACTTTCGCCACTAGTTGTTTATCTTATGTTTAATTGTTAGATTATGGCTGCAACTTTCAACATTTAATAAAGGGCCCAGGTGTTTTAAAGGTCTTATCAGGAATTACTTTTTGAAATATTTCGACCGGAGACCTGACGCGGAGTCAGAGCTTCAACGTTACTTGGGTTTTATTGAAGAACACCTCTCCGAAAGTCGCTTTAATTGGAGGTCTGATGTGGAGCCAAGATCCAGCGTAATTGGAACTCAATAAAGTCTCATCTCCGAGAATGCAGCTTCGATCGGAGGCCCGACGCGGAGCCAAGCTCCTGCGTCTTTGGGACTTAATAAAATCTCATCTCCGAGAATGCAACTTCGATCGGAGGCCCGACGCGGAGGCAAGCTCCTGCGTCTTTGGGACTTAGTAAAATCTCATCTCCGAGAATGTAGCTTCGATCGGAGGCCCGATGTGGAGGCAAGCTCATGCGTCTTTGGGACTTAATAAAATTTCATCTCCGAGAATGTAGCTTCGATCGGAGGCCCGACGCAGAGGCAAGCTCCTGCGTCTTTGGGACTTAATAAAATCTCATCTCCGAGAATGTAGCTTCGATCGGAGGCCCGACGCGGAGGCAAGCTCCCGCGTCTTTGGGACTTAATAAAATCTCATCTCCGAGAATGTAGCTTCGATCGGAGGCCTTCGCGGAGGCAAGCTCCCGCTGTTGTGAGCCTAATTTGCCATGTTTTACACCTACTTTTATATCTATTTCTGCATACATTGCATGCATTTGGGTTAGAATAATACAGAATCTGTGTAGTTTATGTTTATTTGCAATATATGGAGGTCTACACAAGTTTTGGTTATATTTCGCAGAAATCGGACGCACTTTAGAGCTTAAAGGAAACTCATGGAGAAGCTAAGAATGGTGCAGCTGGAGAAAAGGCCATTTTTCACCATTCTTCGTTTTGAATCAAGCTTTGATGTCTTCATGAGAGTTTTAGCCCTCGGAAAGAGCTTTCCAACGCATGGTCATATGCGTCAATCCGACGAACGAGGAATCGGGAAAGTGCGTTTCAAGAACAGAGCAGAAAGCTGAGAGAACTCTACTCGATCTCGAGTACATCTACTCGATCTCGACAAAGGCTGTCCGAGCACACCTGGTCGAGCAGAGCTGATCGAGGACACTGAGTCAGAGACAACCCGACTCCGGAAGCCAACTCGATCTCGAGTAACTCTTGTCGAGATCGACCACACTTTGACGCCATGTCCGGAGTCGACGAGCTGTGCCAAGTCGAGAAGCCGAAAACGGAGAAGCCGAGCACCACCTCTACTCGATCTCGAGGAGGCTTAGTCGAGATCGAGGAGCCAGGAGCCAAGATCCGAGCCTGTCGAGCAGAGCCACCCGAGAAGCCCAGCCAGCCCCAGTCGACGACGAATCCTACTCGATGTCGAGGAGCCCTACTCGAGATCGACGAGCGCCGTGTCCGAAACCGCGTTACGCGCTTTGGCTGTCCGTGTCGAGCTGGGAGTCCTTGGGGCCGAAGGAATCCGAGTCTATCCGATTTCATCAAGTTCTATCCTTGGAAGAGAAGATCTATCAACAAGAAGACATCTTACCTATTTTAGATTTATCTTTTCCTTTTAGATTTAATTCCTAAATTGCTTTTATTTATCTTTTAAAGTTTTAGATATAATTTTAGATATAGATAGATATATTCTATCCTTGATTAGCGGGGTTTGATCACTATTAATAAAGCCCTAGGGGCTGGTTTTTCATTCATTCCATAAAAAATTCAATTTCAGTCAGAGACAAGGAGTTCCACAGAGAAGTTTTAGGAGTTCAAAGGTTTTAGGGTTTTGGCATTCTGCGAAAGTTTGATTGCCGGGATTGTAAAGGCTTTGAATATAGTTTAATGCAAGTTTCTTTTTATACATCAATGTCTGCGATTGCGATGAGGCGTGAGTAGTCCACCCACTTCTAGGGCTGGGGTGAGCCCAACGGTGGCCATGTGAGGTGATGTCGTAAAGGTCAGATCTTTTTGATACAATTCGTCTTCTATCCCTATGAGCATGATTCTTTTGCGAGAGTTGAAGGTGATCCTTGTTTGTATTATTGAAGCGAAAGTGATCTTAATGCAACTTGGATTAATTATGTGAAAAGGCTTAGTAACAATTAGGGTTTATGCGAAAGCCTCTATATGCCTATTTGTTAGTAACGAAAGTTACTTTGATGGAAAGCATGATCTTTTATGCCTTTATATGTTACTTTGCATGGTTATCGTTGTGGCGTTGATACCCTGGCTTTGGAAGTCTTTCATAAATTGAGTTTATTTCTGTCAAAATTTTGAAATCTGTGTTCGAATCTGGAATTTATATTTTCTGCATTTTTAGTCGATACAGAGGAGGGGCTTGTTGAGATCGAGTAGACCTTAGTCGATCTCGAGTTGGCTCTTTTCTACGTCGAGTTGAGTTTCTGTTTCTGTTTTTGATTCTGCAATTTCTGTTTTTACTAATTGTCGTCGATCTCGAGTTAGGTGTTGTCGAGATCGAGTTGCCTTTGCCGGGTTTGCTGTATGCTGTGATTTCTGAGTTTCTGTTGTTCTTTGCTATTCGTCAATCTCGAGTTACTGCTGGTCGAGATCGAGTTAGCTTCTGTCTTTACTTTATTTCTTGCTTTCGTTTGCTATTTCTTGTCTTCGTTTGTCTTTCTTTCTTTGTTTCTGTGTTTCTGTCTTTCTGTTGCTTTTCTGTGAGATTTACAGCTACCTAGGATCCGCTGACACGCTTCCTCGTGGATTCGATCCTGACTTGCTCTTACTACATTGGAGGAGTCTTGTAATTATTTGCGTGGGCCTAAATCTGGTTTGAATTATTTTATTATATTTCATACTCGATTTCCTCCTTACAACACCCGCGCCTTTGGGACTTAATAAAATCTCATCTCCGAGAATGTAGCTTCGATCGGAGGCCCGACGTGGAGGCATGCTCCTGCGTCTTTGGGACTTAATAAAATCTCATCTCCGAGAATGTAGCTTCGATCGGAGGCCCGACGCGGAGGCAAGCTCCTGTGTCTTTGGGACTTAATAAAATCTCATCTCCGAGAATGTAGCTTCAATCGGAGGCCCGACGCGGAGGCAAGCTCCCACGCCTTTGGGATTTGATAAAATCTCATCTCCGAGAATGTAGCTTCGATCGGAGGCCCGACGCGGAGGCAAGCTCCCGCGCCTTTGGGACTTAATAAAATCTCATCTCCGAGAATGTAGCTTCGATCGGAGACCCGACACGGAGGCAAGCTCCCGCGCCTTTGGGACTTAATAAAATCTCATCTCCGAGAATGTAGCTTCGATCGGAGGCCCGACGCGGAGGCAAGCTCCTGCGTCTTTGGGACTTAATTAGGAATTTATCTGAAGGAAGATTATAAAAGCGCCCTCTAACCGCTTTATTTAATTTTTGCGGGGGCGACTAAGTTTCCCGTTACATTCAAGCCCTGGCTATTACACATAGTATTTCTTTAGATTATCTGTATTCCAGGTTTTGTTCAAAACGGTGCCTTCAGGGGTGCTGAGTTTGTACGCTCCTTCTTGGATTACTTTTATGATCACATAAGGCTCGTCCCAGTTCGGGTCCAGTTTTCCTCCAGTGGTAGCTTGACGGAGCACCAAATATCCCTCCATGAGATGTCGCGGGCGAACTCGTCTATCTCGATATTTAGATAGACGCCTTTTATATTCTTGCTCTCTTATGGCCGCTGCCATCCTGCTCTCCTCTATGAGATGGAGTTCGAGTTCCAATGCTTCATCGTTGGCTTCCTGGTTGTATGTCATTATTCGGGCCGAGGGGACCAACCTTTCTACTGGAATGACCGCGTCCATTCCATTAACTAGTGCAAACGGGGTTTCCCCAGTTGGAGTTTTCACTGATGTGCGGTAGGACCAGAGAACTAATGGTAGAAGTTCGGCCCATCGCCCTTTTGCTGTGCTCCCAAGTTTCTTTTGTATCCCATGCAGCAATTGCCGATTGGTTGTTTCCGCCTGTTCGTTCGTATGTGGATGGGCCATAGATGAGAATTTAAAGTTTATGCCCAATCCCGCACAAAAATCCCTGATTGTTTCACAATCAAACTGAGGTCCATGATCTGTGATTATTGAGTTAGGCACCCCAAAACGGCAGACGATGTTCTTCCACAAGAACCTTCTCACTTTTTCCGCGGTGATTAGTCCCATCGCTTTGGCCTCAACCCATTTTGTGAAGTAATCAACCAAGACAAGCACATACTTCAATTGTCCTGGGGCAGTGGGAAACCGCACAAGGATATCCATTCCCGAGACAGAAAAAGGGCAAGCTCCAATTATGCTTTTCATCATTTCAGTTGGGCGGTGTATCAAATTTCCAAATCTCTGGCACGCGTCACATTTATGAATATAATTCTGAACATCCTGCTTCATAGTTAGACAGTAATACCCCAGTCTGGTTGCTTTGGCCACCATGGCTCTCCAACCTTGGTGATGTGCACAGATTCCATCATGCAACTCTTTCATGACAAAACTTCCTTCCTCAATCGATATGCATAGTAAATCCGGGAGACAGTAGCCCCTTTTGTAGAGCTTTCCTTCTCTAATGGTGAAACGAGAGGATTTTGTGATCACCCTCCTGGCCGCGTCCTTCTCTTCGGGCAGAATGCCCTTGCCCAGATAATCTGTGAGCGACGTCCTCTAGTCTCCTTCCTTAATTCCCCGGACTTGATAGACCTCTTGGATAAGCCTGCGACTGTTCATCCTTTCGAGGACAACCTCCTTTCCTACTTCCTCAGGCATGACTGCCCCTAATCGAGTCAACGCGTCTGCTTGCTGGTTGTCACCCCTGGAAATTACTGTCAGGCAAAAACTTAATAACGCCTTTGATAGTGCTCGCGCTTTTCTCTGATAGTCTGGCATTAGTCCGGTTCTGGCCTTATACTTCTTTGTTATCTGTCGTGCCATCACTTTTGAGTCAGTGTAGATTGATACTTGCCTGGCGTCCTTGATTAAAGCTATTTCCAGGCCCGCGAGCAGGGCCTCATACTCAGCTTCATTGTTCGTAGCTTGAAAGTCCAGTTTATAAGCATAGTTGTACTGTTGTTCATCCGGTGCAGTGAGAGTAACCCCAGCTCCGCATCCATCTTTGTTGGCCGCGCCATCTACCCTGAGTGTCCACTCGCTTCTTTCTGTCTGAGCACCTAGTTCAAAACTCGTTTCACTGATAAAATCGGCTAAAGTCTGAGCCAGTACTGCCCTCCGCGGGGTGTATTCAATTTTGAATTCTGTTAATTCAACTGCCCACTTCATCATCCTTCCTGACAAGCATGGGGAATGAAGAATTTGTCGTAAAGGTAAGTCAGTCATTACTCTGATGACGTGATCCTGGAAGTAAGGCCTCAACCTTCTTGCCGCGAATACCAGGCATAAAATCATTTTCTCCACTGGTTCGTACCGCGTCTCAGCATCTTGTAGCACACGGCTAACATAGTATACTGGGTACTTTTCTTCTCGCGTCAGAACCGCGTTGATGGTAATGTTTTTGACTGATAGGTACAAGTGTAGAGCCTCCTGTTTCTCGGGTTGGTGCAGAGTGGGGAGTGTTGATAAGAAAACTTTTAAACCCCCGAACGCTTCCTGTAATTCTGGAGTCCACCGTATTGGTCCCTTTTTCTTGAGTAAAGCAAAGAAAGGTAATGACTTATCTGCTAGACATGAGCAAAATCGACTTAGGTAGTTTACTGCTCCGTTTAAATACTATAATTCTTTAATCGTCCGAGGTGGTTGAAGATTCTGGATTGCCGTCACCTTTTCAGCATTTACATCAATTCCTCGATGGCTAACCATGAAACCAAGGAATTTTCCAGAATCAACCCCGAAGACACATTTTTCCGCTTTTAGGTTCAACCCTCTTCTGCGAAGGGAATCGAATGTTTCTTGCAGATCTGCCGTGTGATCTTCTGCTTTATTGCTCTTAACCACAATATCATCCACATATATCGACACATTCCTCCCAATCTGTTTACAAAAGATTCGATCAACAGTTCTTTCAAACGTAGCTCATGCATTCCTGAGTCCAAAGGGCATGACGCGGTAGCAAAATATCCCCTGGTTGGTGATGAAAGTAGTTGCCTTCTTATCTAGCGAGTCCAAGCTTATCTGATTGTATCCAGAAGAAGCATCAAGAAAACTGAGGACCTTGTTACCCGCAGTTCCGTCGACAAGCTCGTCTATGGATGGCAAGGGGTAACTATCTTTGGGGCAAGATTTATTAAGATCGGTGAAATCGATGCACATTCTCCATTTCCCATTAGACTTCTTCACTAGAACCATATTTGAGAGCCAATCTGAATCTTCTACTTCTTCTATGAATCCTGCTTCCAACAGCTTATCAGTTTCTTCTTTTGCCGCGGCTGCTTTCTCGGGGGCCATTTTCCTCTTCTTTTGTACTATGGGCTTTGTTCCTGGACGGATTCTTAAAGTATGCAAAGCAGTTGCGGATGGGACTCCTAACAGGTCCTGCGGAGTCCATGCAAAAACGTCTCTTGATCTTGCTATGATTTCCAAGACCCGATCTCTTTCTTCTGGTTCTAGTGCTTGCCCTATATAGACTTTTTCTCCAGGGTTTGGAAAAGGCGTATAGGCAACCCTTTCATCTGCGGTTGGTATTTTTGTTTCTGTCGGTCTTACTTCAAGCTCAGCCTCCGAGAGCTCTGATGGGTCACTGTCTCCCACCATGGATTCACATTTCTCACTGATACACATTACCTCTTTCCTCTTCTTGATAGAAGTCAAGTACCAGCTTCTGCTCTCTGGTTGCTGGCCGCGAACCTCACCTAGTCCCCCTTCTAGTAAGGGAAACTTCCCAACGAAGCGATAAATTGACACTATCATCTGAAATTTATAGAGCGAGACGCGTCCTAACAAGGCATTGTACACGGTTGGAATCTTTACTACTGTGAATACAATATTCTCCATGCGCCTTTTTGGGACTGTTCCCAAAACTACTATCAATACGATCGTTCCTGTCACTTGTACTTCTCCCCCTGAGAACATGATCAACGTGCTAGAGTATGGTTTCAATGATGCCGCGGAAATCCCCATCTGAGAGAAAGCTTCCTATGATAAAATATCAACAGACGAACCGGTGTCAATAAACACTCTTTTGACTGTCTTGGCAGCTATCTGAGCATGGATGACCAAAGGGTCCGAGTGCGGCATCCTTACTTCCTCAGCGTCTTTCGGCGAAAAAGATATGTCTTCATGTTGTGACAGAGAGATCCTTCTTCTTGACGTGGATGGCGGTTGCCTTCCTTCTCGCTCGTAGTTCTTCTTCTCTTGTCTACTTGATCCTGCCATGGAGTATCCTCTCGCGAGGGTATTGATGAAACCCTCGGGTTCTGGTATGTGGCCTTCTCCTGGTCCTCGAGCTTCTCCCTGATTAATGGATCTTTGTACAGTGGGTGCATGGTTGTGTCTACCTCCGCGCCCTCTTCGCCCCCTACCTCTTCCCCGGTTGTAAAAAGGGGGATCTCTGCGCTGATCTTGTTGTCCAGGGTAACGGTTCTGTCGATCACGAGGGTCATCAAGTCTGGGGTTGCGGTCCTCCCAATCTGGTCTCCGATTGGGTCGATCTTCTCTTCTTGGTGTAAATCTCAGTTCTTGATTCCTATAGGGGTTCTCCCTCGGATGATAGGACCGCCGATGTTCCTCTCTACGATGAGACCCTTGGCCTCTTTCAGAATTTATGTGTATTTCGTCGCGGCGGGGACGAAAATCTACTGCTTCTGACTGATGTCTGGGTGGCTTGGCTTTCTCTTTCTTGAACTTTCCAGCGAATTTCCCAAAGAACCCCTGATTGCCTGTGTTTGCTCTTGAACTGGACGCGGCTGCCTCTTCAGCCTCGATCTGTCTTGACACCCGTTCCCTCAAATCATCGTAACTGGCTGGTTTCTTCTGAAACAAGTACGTCTTGAAGTCTTCTTCTGCCGAATTTCCCATGAGTATAATGATTGCCGACTCATGATTAAAGTTGGGGATTTTCACTACCACATTGGTGAATCGAGTAAAAAAGTGCCCCAAGGTTTCCCCAGTTCCTTGCCTGATCGAATTAAGATCAAGCATGGTCTTCTTTCTCGACCGCGCACTTCCAAAATGGGATGTGAATATGAGGGACAGCTGGGTGAAACTGGTTATGGAGTTTTTCGGTAGATTAGTGAACCATGTAAGGGCGATTTTCGTCAAAGTTGAGGGAAAAGTTCTGCATAACATAGCGTCGTTGTATTCATTTATCCCCATTGCGGTTGTAAAATGACAGAGATGATCTTCAGGACCGGTCGTTCCGTCATACTTCATAAGGTTCACATCCCTCCATCTTTTTGGTACTGCCGCGGAATAGATTTCTTTGGTGAACACAGATAGGAAGGCTGCGAGTCCTTCTGCCCTTTTGTCTGTTGAGTCAGATTTTGTGGAGGTGGAGACGTCCGTGGACTTTTCTCCGCGTCGGTACTTGTTTTCATGCTGTCGCTGATCATTTTGCCATGCTTGGTGCGGCATTGCCTGACCCTGGAAATCGTAGTTCATGTTGCCCGGGTTGTTGTATGCAGTATAGTATCTATCAAAATTTCCACGCTGCTCCTCGTGATGGAAATTTCTTTGTGGACGCGGATCCTGTCCCCAGTGATCATAATAGCAATTCTGTGATCGTTCTTGCTGAAGGGGATTAGGCTGCTCATGATGGACTTCATAATACCAGAAATTCTGAGGCATGTGCTCTCCCTCCGCCCCATACTGATTGTAATAGTGATGCGGAGGAGTACCGTGGTGCTGATCTCCTGTTTCGCCTTCTGGATCGTATTGTGGTGTCAACGGGACATACATACTTGAGGCCTCCTGATCCTGGTGGAACCCATGGCTCATGCTCTGGGTCGCGTTGTTTTGATTATCACTTATTCTTTCAGCGTCGTAATTCTGCCATAGTGAAAGACTCATTTTCATATGCACATATTTATATTTCCAGATTTAGACGCGGACCCTTGCTCCTTTCAATGATCTGGGGGTCTTTGCCTGATTTTTTAAAACAAATTTTTTTTAGAAGAAACCCCTTAGTGTGAGGGGGTTCCCACAGACGGCGCCAGTGAAAACGCTCGAATTGAAAAGGTCTCCATTTTTAGTGGGAACCAGGAATATACCCAGTGGGGGCCTTCAATATCCCCAACGGACTTACCTGACCCACATCAAAATAATCGGTACGGCCCAACTTGTGCCACGGGAATAATTTGATTATGAAGGTTGATGGATTATTCCCTAATCGAGGTTTTCTCAGACGAATTGGGAATCAACCACTTATCTGCCGCCGTTGGCTGGCTTGGGAACCAACAGCAACAAATTCTTGATTCTTACTTCGGGCTTTCAAAGGGCAACGAAAGGTTTATGTCCGCGGAACAGTTCCCACTCCTGAAAAGGAGTTCCTCGCGTGTTCAGCTTATTCTCTCTTTCTCTCACTTTTCTCAGGATGCTTGATCTTGATCCGCTTCTTTCTTCCTTTCCTTGCCTCCCAATCTTCCCAAAAAGTCTTTTTTCTATATGTTGGTTGTTGCTTTTATAGGCAACGGGTGAACATCAGCTGACTCGCCACGTGGGGTTTATAGTTTGACATGTGTCCAACTCGTGGGATGTGGGCATGTCTGACACGTGTCTTTCTCTTCTATCCGCGGATGACATGGCTTCTGTGAGTTTATAGTTTTTTGGTAGGATGCTCATCCGCGGATGATCTTGAATTGACAGTCCGTCTGAGGTGACTTCTGTTATGATTTACTATTGTTCGCCTATTGTTGCGACATATTTTTATTTTTATTTTTATGCTTATTCAGATGTTTTTATTGTTGGTTTCGTCAAGTAAATCTGAGACTTTCATATTTGGGTCATGGTTGTGTTGGTAGGATTTTAGGGAGATCCTGTCAATCCAAGGGTCATCCCATACATTTATTTTTGAGCCGTCTCCTACAATCCAGAGGAGACCAGTCTGGAATACCCGACCCGACCCTAGAAAACTGATCCGATTAATCCGACTCGAACTCGTCCGACACCCGAATAATTGAAAAAAAAATTTGGATCCGAGACCGACCAACCTGATTTGAGTTAAGCCCGAACCCGAAAGCAATCCGAACCCAGTAAGAACCCGAACCCGATTATATCCGAATGGACTGACCCGAAATCAACCCGAAACCCGATATTGCCCGACCCGAGCATATCCGAAACCCGAAATTACCCGAACCCGATTATACTTGACACCCGAAATAACCCAAACCCGATTATATCTGAAATCAACAAAAATCTTAGCATTTTCCCTAGAATACTCAAAACAACATAAGTATTTGATTACTTAATAATGGATGGTAATATTATCATGCATATAGTATAATTACATATAATTTTGTACTCCCTCCATGAAAAAAAAAGTAACTTTTTAGCATTTTTTAAGATGCCCAAAATATATAAATATCAATTTTTTATTATTTTGATAAACATTAGCTTAATCTATATAGAAGGATAATTATCTCATAGGTAAAAAAAAATTGATTTGTTTTATCCAATATGATTCTTGCGGGTTCGATTTGACTGAACTCAATTCAACCAAAACCGTTGTGACCAAAACCCGATTCACCCGAACCCACTTAGACCGATACCCGATTCACCCGAACCTGTTTAGATCGACACCCGATTTACCCAAACTCGTTTATACCGAAACCCGATTCGCCCGAACCGAATAGGACCCAAAAACCCGATTGTATTCGATAAACTAATGCCTGAATAAACCCGACCCGAACCCGATCAGACCTGAATTGTCATCACACCCGATATCAACACGAGTCCGATATGACCCAAAACCGAATAACCCGACCCGAACCCGACCTGACTCGCCCGATTGCCACCTCTATGCCTATTGAGGTCCGTTATCTTCCTATTTGTGAGGTATTTCTCTGTGATGATTTTGACCCAAATGTTGTTTGGATCATTATAGATTTTCCATAATAATTTTATTTGGAGGGTGATGTTTCTTTCTTCAGCCGTTCTTATGCCCAGCCCCCCCCCCCCCCCCAATTCTTTTGGGGCACATATTTTTTCCCAACTAATTAATGTGTTATATCTTTTCGAGTGTGTCTTATTCCAAACACACTCGGAAAGACCTTATTAATTAAATGTCCATCATACAAGATTTATTAATTAAATTTCCACCGGTCACCCCGGCCCTAACTGCCGCTCGCTTTTCTTAATTCAGATTTTCACGAGTTTTCTAATCCAACAAGCTTCCAATTTCACTCACGAATTTTTGCTTCACAATTTCGCTCAGTTATCTTTCAATTTCGCACAACAATTTCAATTGTATGTCGTTTGTCGTCATAATATCAACACATATTTTCTACTCCGTAATAAATTTGTTTGTCAGCACACACACACATACTCACACATACAATATATATATATATATATATATATATATATATATATATATATATATATATATATATATATATATATATATATATATATATATATATATATATTCACTTGTCTCATCATATTTCTTTGAAAGTATATGAAATCAAATGTTAGCTTATATGCATATTTTTCATAAAAAGGGAAGTTGACAAACCATGGCAGATAGCTAACAAACCATATTGAAAATATATGTGGACAATCCACAAAGCTGAAAAAAGGCGAGCTGACAACGCTGACAGTTGCATACATTTGCTGATAAATTCGTTTTTCAGTTTTTATGTATATTTTATCAGCACATGTATTTACACTAATGAAGATTGAAAACATATGCTGACAAAGGATTGAACAAATCATGACAAATAGCTGAAAAATTTGACAGATATAAGCATATATAATGAAGACTGAAAACGATATATTACAACATAAATCATTAAGAAGTTTTAAAATGCTTTCAAATACAAATACTACACTATACATATCACTAATCAGCTCCCGTGAGGCGAAAACCCCTCTTCGGAAAACGAAGACCCCTCTTTGGAGGTTGAAAACTCGTCTCCTCCTCCCTTTGGTCGGAGACTGAGAATCACCGTGGCATGTTGTCCGGCCCGATCTCCTGGGTGTTTGCTTGCCCGGATTGAGTATCCCTGGCCCGATTTGATTAATTTCTTCGATCGAGCCCCTAACTTCCCCTCTACTCTGATATCTTGCGATCCTCTTCAATGGAGTTTCTCCCTTGTATTGGTAAATAAAGAGCGGCCATTCCGGGGTTCGAACCGGGGATGTATGGGTACTACCTACAAGTCCTTTCCGGTGAGCCATTCCGGAATGGTTAATGGAGTTTCTCCCTATGTTGTACTAGGGAGAGTATCTTCAGTAAATCCAAATTTCAATATTTAGTTGTCAAACAAATAATGAAATTGATTTGGGGCTTTTGGCATTTCGTGCTTCTTGCTCCTGATTTCAGTAGATCCATGGCCGCTTGTGCCTCCGAATCCCATATTCCAAACCTCCGGCAAGTGCGCTCAATGGTGGTGCCTTGTTGCCAGTCCCCCTCCGTCCCAACAAACCCCGTTCGATTTGGGGCTTCTGCTCCTCGGCCCATGAATCAGTCGTGGAGGGTTGAAATACCTCTCTCTTCCTCGCTATATCTCTCAGCACCTTCTCTGTCATCCCAGCATCGGCGGTGCCTTCTAGGTGGTGGTTTCCGGTTGCTACTCCGAGTTCTTTGTTCACTGTCGAGCTCGACGCTGGCCTTTGTCTCCCGGTCTCGGTCACCGCGTTTAGGCTCCGTGGGTCTGGCAGTCTGGCTTGCCCGGCTCGGCGTTGTCGTGCTCTTCTCCGGCATCTTCGACATCCGTTGGAGAGGTTCTACCCTACTCCGTCCGGGTCCGGCCGCTGGCAGATCTAATTCATCCCCTTCCCCGTCACAATCGGCGCCGCTTCCGCCTCGCCTGGATCTGCCCTCCTCGTCCCCGCCGGTGCTCGACCTGTTCATTGGGCATCGGCAGGGACTGCAGTGTGGTGTGTGTGGGCCCTTTTGGCACTCGGATACAAGGTTGAGTTTTAGCCTTGCACGCCACGTTCACCATAAAAAAAATTTATATATATAAATATATTATTATATACGTTATATGTATTTATATATTTATATATATTTTTTGATTAAGATCCTGCAAGGGTATTAAACCCCACTCGTTTGGGCGTGTATGAAATCCCGCTAGGGTTGACCAAATCCCGATAGGGTTTTTTGGTGCTCTTTACTCAGGCGATGTGCGGCTCTACGGTGGCGTGGCTTGATGATCTTGTCCTTGGTTTTGGTTCTGGCTGTCAGAGTCGGGATAGGTTGGGGTCGTGGTAGTGTGTATCGTGGCGTCTCCACTACTCGGGTTGACTGCTTCCCTGGAGTTTCGTCATCACTGGCCACAGGATGATCGAGTCCTTATATACCACTGGCCTACAGTTCTACTTCAGTGTGGGGCTTGGCTTCGTCTGTCGTCTTCGGCCGAATCCAGTTTGGTTTAGGTCTTCTTGGTTTCGTTTTTAGTAGACTGCGTGTGCTTGAGTCTGCACCATTATGTATTGTTGTATGTTATGTTTTTTAGATGGTTCTCCCGTCTGCCGGCTTAGCGGGCCATCGAGTTTCAGATAAGTCTGAACTCGAATTCTTACCTAATCAAAAAAAAATACAAATACTACACTAACCTTCAACATTAATATCTGCATTCTCCTTCACATCACTCACATGTTCTTTGACTCCATCAGCAAGTCCGCTAACTTATTTCTCAAGCTTAATAATACCTTTCTCTAACATTAAATATTCTACTTTCAATCATTTCAAAAATGTTCTTAAACTTCAAAAACAAATCCTTAGCCCATTTGGGCATCTCTTCTTTCTCAGCTCCCTCATGCCCTTTTTCAGCTCTTATATCAGCATCCACTCCAAAGTCAGCATCCACACCCCCTGTTGTCAACTTTCTTAGAGAGACCCCTCATTTTCTTGATGGCATTAGGGTTTGGCTTGCACTTCTGCCTCTTTTTTACGTCCTTAGAAACACCAAAATCAGAAGGCTTATGTTTGAAGCTGGAGCGCGTCAATGGGACTACCAAAGGCACTGAAAAATCAGGAGAATAAGGGGTGGGGGCAGTAGAAGCAACATGAGCATTGTCTCCAAAACACATCAAGTAAAGTCCTTCTTAACATGCCTCGTGTGATAAGGAGTATCTTTTCGGGGTTCACCAAAACAATCACTAACAAGAGAATCAAGAAATTGTTTTTGAACTTCGTCTTGAAATTCCATCACATGCTTCCTTGAAAATTGAGCATACCGAGGATACAACGAGGCATGTTTCACAAACACAAGAATGTTGATAATCAATTAAACGAACAAATACTGATAAGCAAGAATGTTGAAAATCAATGAAAGGCTAAAATAAAAAGCTTACCACTTCTTCTTCATTCAATGATAAAGCTTGTTAGTGACTACTTTTGCGATTACAAACCCAATGCAGGGAGGCCGGTTGGGCCGTTGTCAAAATAATTAAAAGTACATCGAAGTTGTTCAACAATAGAAAGGAATCTTCAAGAATCCAAATCTGTTAAACACACAACAACAAGAAGCTGATTTAAAAAAAACTGATAAATAAACTACAATTAGTGAAAACCAAAAGAGAATAAAAAAATCACCTGGACTGCTAGAGGATATCCATACAACACATATACCCCTAGCTTTCCCAGACCTATCAACCGATGACACCTTCCTCAAACGTCTAAACAATTGCTGGTAACATTCACGACCCCAATGATACCTTTCAAAATTTTCATAATCACAAGCGAGCGCTAAATGGTCCAAGTTGACAACTTCAGGTTGCTTAAACAACAAAACCTTCCCGATAATCAAAAGATTTTCCATCACTAACTTTTTTGGAGAGTTTTTTTTGCTCAACTTTAAAAATCTTAACAATATCAGAATAAGAGACCCCGACCTTGCCAAAGAACTCTTTCAATGTAACATGCTTCAGAGGTGAAGGATCATATTCTATAACTGGAAGACTAGTTATGAGATGAAACTCAACTAAAGAAAAACGAGAAATAATACCCCCAACTTTAAACCAGAGTTCCATCTCCTTTTCTGTTACAATTTCATGTATAGTTATATGATGTACTAACTAAAAATTAAAATGAAGTTTAGAACCTTGTTGAAAAACAAAGTTAAAACAACTATTTTTCAACTGCTGAACATCTACAGCTGAACCCATGTTTGATAATTTTGCAAACATCGGAGTAAGAATAGAGATTACTGCGTGAAGGAAATCTTTCTTCATCATTCAACCAATAACTAAAATCCAACAAAACACAAACATGAACACATAAACAATATATGGACATCATCAAAAGACAACGGGCAAAATACAAAGATAGAACACAACGGGCAAAAACAAAACTACGCTCACATTGAACTGATTTTTATAATATTCTTCCAAAGAAGAAACACTACCACCTGCCAATAATCGAAAGACATTACAAAGCATTAACCCTGAGTTAAAAAAAAGTTAAATAGTACAACCTTGATTAGACCATAATCAGAAAAAAAAACTCTAAAAAAAATAATACATTGCAACTAAAATAACCTTTATATGTCATTGTTGCTTCAGTAATCGAAAATGAAAACGATGATCGAAAGGGAAAGAAAAGAAGATGATCGTTCGAAAGCAAAGAAACGCAACGAGAGAGAAGCGAGGGAGAACCAAAGCGAGAGAGACAACGTAGAGGTAAAAAGCTGACCGATAGAACAATTGCTTAATTTGGAATACCCGATTGACATTTGCTTAATTGGGTTAGAAAATTGGATCATAGGACCGAATTTCCTCTTATTGGTAAACATACTTTTCTTTTTTTGGTGCAAGGTAAACACACTTTTTTTTTGTTGATAAGAGTTTGAATGTTCTCAATTTGATAATTGTGTTAAGAGTAATTTTAGATGTAGGTGTAATATGTTTGTTTTTCCCCCAAAAAATAATTATATGTTTTAGTTTTATTTGATTGGTTTACTGGTTCGGTAGAGAACGGATCACATCCCCTTAAAACATTGCATATTCAGCATATGTTATTGATGTCAAAATTATAAAGTCACCTATAATTCTATGGCCCCTACTTCTTTTATCAGGAAAATGGCATGTACATTTCGACTTTTCAAATTTTATAGCAAGCAGAATACACTGAAATTATTATTTTTGTATATGTCATGATTCAAATTGGTGATCAAAATTGGATCCATCTAAATATTTTATAAATAAAATAATTAAAAACAAATGAATTCATAATTAACAATTCGTTCGTATAGAGTAATCCTAATCTGAATTGGATATGATATGGAAATGATATGATCTAGTATTAAAAATTAGATATTCTCATTCAAGTTTGAATTAAATCTCTTAATATAAATTGTAACACCATAATCATTAAATTAATTTGCGACCAAATATGATACATTTTACTTTTACGGAGTATTGTTTAAAGAGAGAAAAATGAACAAGGAAACAAGGATATTCCAAGTGTCCTTGTGTGGTGATTAAACGTTTAAGAGTTCTTATCATGTGCTTTTAAAAATTATTTTTCTCTGAGAAACAAACATTAATTAATTGACTAGGACATTAACTATATATAAAATGCAGGCAAACTAAATACAAAAAACGATATGTAGTTAGGTTTGCAGTTGCGTCATGTTGGATAATTAATTAATGGAGCAACATTTTACACATATTTTTATTTATTAACACTTTATGCTTATGTATAGTTTTTATGCTTAATTTAGTGATTTCCTAAAAAAATTAGACACCTTTTAAAACAAATTAAGTAAATGTTCATAATTGACATTTTTACCTTTTCTTCTCATCTCCATCATTTGTCCTTCTCCTTTGACCATTGATTATTTCGGTCAGAATCCACTTTTGATGACAACTAATACAATCTCTGCATCATGACACGATTCTTTTCTAAATAAAATTATTAAATTAATGATAATTTAACAAATTAATATTAGAAAATATTAATAAAAGTTAGGATAAAATTAATATTAGAAAATATTTACCATGAAGTTAGGCGCGCTTCAAAAAAAAGGTTTTTTAAATTAAGATATTATATTGATATAGATTATTATTATTATAATATATAAAGATTTAAATATAGAGTAATAGACATTAGATTTAATTCAATATTTTGAATTAAAGTCATTGTTTAATAAATGGGTAAAAAACATATAGGGTAAAAAATATAGGGGAAAAAATGAAAGAGATGAAGAGAAAAATGAAAAAGAAACAATACGAGAAAAATTGTGAATAGTGAAAAAACCTTAACTTAAGGAGGCGTTGACTAATCATAAAAAATGCTTTTGAATTAAGATATTATATAGATATATAGATTATTGTTAATAGTTCTTTTTCTATTGACGGTTGATGGTGACATTTATCTAGTGACAATTGAATATATATTTTTCTAGTAAAAGTTTTTCCCGATGACAACTGATTTTTTTTTTCGGTAATAGTTATTGACATTTTCCCATCGACAGTTAATTTTTATTTAATCTTTGGTGGCGGTTTGGTTGATAAAAAATTTCAGTGATGTTTGATTTCTTCGTAATGATGGTTTTTCTAGTGATAGTTTTTTATACCAGTTTTTTCTGGTGACAATTGATTTTTTTTCTCTACTAAAAATTGTTGACATTATTTCCCCACAATGATAGTTATTTTTTTTCCTCTGTTTCTTTCTGGTGATAGTTTTTTGGTGAGAATTATTGGTGAGAATTGTTTTACATAATATTAAGAGAATTTAATCTTTTGCTAATTCAAGCTTCACAATTATTTTTGAGTCTCAACCTTTTTTTGACCGAACTCTTTATATTGGTTTCATCTTAGTTTTTAATTTTAAAATAATTGTAAAAAAAAGTCTAATGTTTTGTTTGTTTTTTATCGGTAACAGATTTTCCATCACATTCTCCAAAATGGGAAGTAATTGAAACTAAAAAGAGAGAGACTTCTCTAAATTAGCATTCTTAAAACTTAAATGATTATCCAATTATTCGAAATGAGAAGTAAAAATAATTTAAAAAATATGTATTTTGCTTTGAAAAAATTGTTGGAGATGATCTAACTTTTTAATGCTTAAACTTATTATTATTTTTGTTAATTGTGTTTCATTTTAATTCATAACCTTTATTTCTATAATATCTTTATATTTGCAAATTAAATTAAAAATCATTTAAAAACAAATTAAAAGGTATGAACGAAATTGGGTTTATATTTTGGGGATGAAAACGAAATAGTCATACACATTGAAAGCAAACTTTATATCGCATCTTCTTTTGACAAAAGCTAAACAAAAATTGAAAGCGATGAGAAAATTAAAGAAGCGGCAGAAACCCCTGTTTACCGGTAATTACCTGTAATTTGTGACTTTAATAGCCACCTCTCACTATCAATCCCCACTTTCTTCAACATCCACGACTCTTTCTCTCTCTCACACATAAAGCCAACATTATATAAAGGTGAATCTAAGCAAAAAGGAGAGAGAAACATTGTGTTAGGATTGTCATTTTGCTACTAAAATATTTCATTTACGAGTTAATTTATAATCCTAAATAACTAAAAACTCTTTCTGCAAAATGATTTTGGATTACTTTGTTGGAAGCAAAATTTTCATTATTTTCTATAAATATAATACAAATTATATAAATATTAATTTTTTAATATTAATTACTACCCCATCCGTTAATTAAAAATTGTCATTTTAGAAATCTGCACACTTTTTAATAAAACAAACAAAAATACACTTATACCTCTAATTATTACCAGATAGTTATGTGGGGTTTTAGCCGAACCTGATTTACAATTTAACATTTGTTCGGTTTACACATTGTGGGTTTAGTTGTTCAATTGTCTGTAATGTACTTTGGGTTTGGGCTTGTGATTACTGGGCTGATCTCTATCACCTCCCAGTAGTATATAAGGTGAAATGAGACCCAGTTTGTTGTAACGAATTCCATCGTCTTCATTTCTGACTTGTGAAATCAAGAAACGCTCTCTCTTGGTCTTCTATGCAAACACGATTGTTCGATCCTCGGGGTCTTTATGGTATCAGAGCTTAGGTGGTAGATGTGGTGATTTGAAGATTGATGTCGTAGAGGGAGAAGATGGAGAAAACAGCACATGCCGTCGCTCAACAAATTGCACAAATCAATGGAGCTTTGCAGGGGGATCCATTGATGTTGGCGAATTCCGATTCACCTGGAACTTCGTTTACAAACTTTCAATTTGATGGAAGTAACTTCATTCCTTAGAGTAAGCAGGTTCGGATGGCTCTTGCGGCAAATATGAAGTTGGGCTTCGTCGACGGAACAATTCCAAAGCCAGGGTGGGAATCGGGAGATTTGAAAAGGTGGATTAGATGCGATGGGATGGTAGCGTGTTGGATCTTGAACTCCATGACTTCTGATTTTGTGAATTCGTTCATATACGCGAATTCCGCAAGAGAACTCTGGGTGAAGATTATAGAAAGGTACAATAAGAGGAACGCGCTAGTGATTTTTCGAGTGAGACAAGAGATGATGAGGCTCACACAAGGAGATCTGAGTGTCACGACTTACTACGCCAAACTCAAAAGGTGTTGGGACGAGATACAGAGCTTGAATTGGATTCCTCAGTGTAGCTGTGATGCTATGGAGAGGTGTGGATGCCAAATCTGCATGCGATTCCTTGAGCTAGAGAATCAAGAACATTTGATGCAATTTCTTCTAAACTTGAATGGGGAATTCGAGGCCATACAGAGTCAGATCATGGCCATGGATCCCTTACCTCAGGTGAACATAGCTTTTTTATCTTGTTGCTCAGGTGGAAACGCAGAAACACATCACCAGCAAGAATGTGAAAGGTGTTAGATTCTTCGTGAATTCGATCACGCAGAAGGGAAGCTCGTCCAATTCCACCAAGAAAGAGTACAAGGAGTACAGAAAACCGAAGTCAGGAGAGAGAAAAAGAAGTGTAGCCACTGCAATTTGGAAGGGCATGCCTGAGATAAGTGTTTTGAGGTCATTAAGTACCCATATTGGTACAAAGGGAACAGAAACAAGAGAGGTATGAAGATGGCTGCAAATGTAATGAATGATCAAGAAAGCTTGATAACGCCATTATAGTTTGAGGAGGGAGCCAATGTTGGGAAGATGAACAGTATTGATCGAGAACTGGTGTAAGCTGTGTGCCAAGAAATGCTGAAGGCATTCAAAGGGAAAGGAATAGTAGGTGCAAACTTTGTAGGCTTTGCAGGTAATTCCCTTACTTCTTTAAATTCAATTGAATTGAGTAAGGATGAATGGATATTATAACAGGGGCAACATACCACATGAATACAAAGGGAGCTCAGGAAGTTGTTGATAAGAGGAATATTGCTACAAATGGTGTTAGAAGTGATAAATGTTCTTTTTCAGTTTACCATGACAATAGTTTGTTGCATAATAGGCTTGGACACATTTCATTTCACAATATGAATCATGTGCCATGTTGTAATAATGTAGGTAGTCCAGACAACTATATGTGTGATGCTTGTTCTATAGCAAAATTTCACAAACTCTCATTACAGAAGAGCATTAATAGAAGTGACTGCTTGTTTGATATCATTCATGTTAATCTCTAGGGGCCATATGGTGTTTCAAATGTGAATGGTGAGCATTACTTTTATACTATAGTAGATTATATGAGCAGAGCTACCTGGACATATCTTTTGCATTACAAAACATAGGTGGCAAGTGTTTTGAAAGGATTCATTGTCATGGCTAGAAATCAATTTGGGAAGGTCCCCAAAGTGATAAGATCAGACAATGGCACTGAGAAATGCAATGATGAGTGCATGAAGATGTTTGCTAGCATGGGAATAACTCATCAAAGATCAATGCCTTATAGGCCTTACCAAAATGGGGCTGTGGAGAGGAAACATATGCATTTATTGAAAACTGCTAGAGCCTTAAGGTTTCATGCTGGACTGCCCAAGTGTTTTTGGGGAGAATGTGTATTGCCAGCCACCTACTTGATCAACAAAATGCCTCTTGCCAGCATAAATTGGAAGATACCATTTGAGAAATTGTTTGGAAATGTGCCTAGTTAAGAGAATCTGAGAGTGATTGGGTGCATAGGATATGCTTATGTAACACAGAGAGGCATGGATAAGTTTGATGCTCGAGGTAGAAAATGTGTGCTCATAGGATATCCTTCTAATCGGAAAGGATACAAGTTGATTGTTTGGCATACAAAAGATATATTAGGGATGTAAAGTTTTATGAGAATATATTTCCATTCAATACATCAACAACACAACTTGAGATTCCTCAAGGGATAGATGAGGATAGACCTGTCAAAACACAACCCGACCGGGTCGACCGACCCGAACGCCCGGTAATTTTTCGACCCGAACCCCAAAATTTTGACCCGGAATTTTTTTCCAACCCAAACCCGAAAACCCGAAAAATTTCCGGGTAATCTGGGTTTTGACCCGGTGACCCGGTAATTTTGACCCGATTTACCCGGTGACCCGGTTGATTTATAATTATATATGATTAAATTATTTATGGAGATTCTAATTTATTACATTTTATAATTACAATCACTTGATCTTTCATTTTCAAATCAACTTTTATATTTATTTTTATTGTGTAATACTCCGTCCGATCGACAGTATTTGATTTTTAATTTTTCAACACATTTTTTTAAGAATATTAAAAATATTAAAATATTAAAACAATTCTATGCTTATTACTAATTGCATGAAATTATTTTTTAAAAATTATTTAAAATTTTGATATTTTATATATTATTACATTTTATTAAAAATTATGAGAAATACTAAAAATCAAATGTTTTTTTAATAAAATGTTATAATATATAAAACATCAAATTTTTAATAAAATTATTTTTAAAAAATTATTTAAAATTTTGATATTTATATATTATTACATTTTATTAACTATTATGAGAAATAATAAAAATCAAATATTTTAGATCAGATATAATTTATAATTACAAGCACTAAAACTTATGAACAACACCATTAATTTTAGAATTTTAAAATTGATAATGCACATCTTTGATATGCATTATAGGAATTTTTAGTTTAGTTAGGTTGCATTTAGGTAATAATTTATATTTAAATTGCATCTTGTTATTATTTTAGAAGAATTCAGATTATGGGCAATTTTGTGTTTATTCTGCTTAGTGAATCTAAATACAATTGGGAGATGCAATAACTTGGAGAGAAATACAAGAGACATTGGCATTGGAGCACTTGAAGCAAGGAATGAAGAAACAAGCTTGGAGCTACCTTCGGATTGGACAAAAGACATGCCACGAATAGGATGTCGCGGCCGCAGCAAAGGAGAGATGCAGCGGGTATGGTGATGCAGCATATGTCGTGGCCGCATCATTGGTCGTCACCGACGCCGCGTTTGTTTTAATGAGAACCCTAGTTTGTTAGTTGTTTCATGGCCGACTTGGATTGATTAAAAAGGCCGATTATTGTTATTTCTCTTTTACTTCTATTCTATTATACGTTCTATCAGACAATTAGAGATTGAGCGATGTCTTCCATGAGGAACTAAACTCATCTGTTCTGCCTACAGTTTGACGCTTTATTTGGATTGATTGTGAGTTTCTAATTCTCGTTCCTTGTTTCCTATATTTGAATGCTTCAACTTCTTTGTGCTTGATTGTCTATTGTTTTGTTCTATCTTGTCTGACCAACTTGTTAGATCAATTCAATTGCTAAGGTTTTGTAGATTCTTGATTGTGAACCTTAATCTAAGTAGCAAACTTGTCCCTTTAGGGTTGATTGAACTAATTGGATGAGTAGGAAGTTGGATGTGTTGTTAAATCCCTCTTTAGGGACTGCAAATACCTTGGTTAATCTCTGAGCTTAAAGCTATCAATTGGGTCAAATCCTTCTTTAGGGATTGTTCGATTGATAAGGGTTTCTAGGACTGATTGGACTAGTAACTACATTAGGTCGGGACAAGGGCATTCATAGGAAGACTAAAAAGACAAGACGAAGTTACAATATCAATTCAACCAAATAAAGTGGATAGTTGTAGGTAGAGCGATCTTCTCTAAATTGTTTTTGCATCAATTTATTTATAGTTTAGTTTTTTTTCTTTCTTATTTCAATCAACCAAAACCCCCCCTTTCTACTAATTGGTAAATACACATTGCTGAGAAATACTTGATTCTCTGTGGGATCGACCTCTTACTTACTTGCTATACTAGTTTGTAGGTTTGAGTTTTATTTTGATACGGTTTATGCGACTAAAAACCGTCCATCAAATTGGCGCCGTTGCCGGGGATTTTTATTAATTATTGTGTGTTTTTTTGGTGTGGACCGTTTTATATGGCCCATACCCGTGCTACTAATTCCTCTTTATTGCCATTTAATTCAGAGATTGAAAGGACCCTTGCATCTTTAAGGCGAGAAACTCGTAATCGCTTCCGCGAGCTCCCTTTTGATCAAAGAGAAAGCACTACAGAGATGGCTAACGAAGCAAACCGCACTCTTAAGGAGCTTTTTGCTCCTGACTTGGCACAACAACCCCTGGCAATCCAATTCCCTGCGCTAGGGGAAGGAGTCAGCTTTGAGCTGAAATCTGGGGTAGTTCATCTTCTACCCAAGTTCCATGGGTTGAGTGGGGAGGACCCCCACAAGCATTTGTCTGAGTTCCATACTGTGGTAGTTGGGATGAAACCTGAGAACGTTACTAAGGATCAAATCAAGCTGAGAGCTTTTCCCTTCTCTTTGAAGGATGATGCAAATGAGTGGTTCTTCTATCTACCACCTGGATCTATTACTACTTGGGCTGAGATGAAGAGAGTCTTCCTGGAGATGTACTTCCCCGCAACAAAGCTTAATGCCTTGAAAAGGTCAATCAGCAGCATTGAGCAGTACGCGAAGGAGTCTATTCATGAGGACTTTGAGCGTTTCAAGAAACTCTGCGCTAGCTGCCCATGCCATGGGTACTCTCAGAAGGATCTGGTTCTCTTTTTATTCAATGGGCTTACTGATGTAGAGCGCAAAACAGTGAATTCTGCTTGTAGAGGAAACATGTTGAATAAGACGCCTGCTACAGCATGGGATGTGTTTAAGGAGCTCTCTGAAGGCTCTAGACAGTTCAACAAGAGCACTCGTGCTAGGGGTGTACTTTCTATTGATGCCCCTGTGGCTGCACTTTAGACTGATATGGCGGAGGTGAAGGAGATGATCAAACAATTGGTAACTGATAGAACTCCTCAACAGTTGAAAGCATGTGGACTTTGCATTCAATTCACTCATCCTATGGACATGTGCCCGCTTCTGCAAGACCCTAACGTAGAGTTGAATGCCATTGGGAATTTCGCTCAACAAAGGCCCAGGCAAGGCAATTTTGGAAATCCTAGGTACTTCAACAACAACAAAAACTATAACAGAGGCTATCAGCAGGGCTATGAGAACTACCAAGCCTCTTTCAATCAGCAAGGGGGGCAACAGGCAAGGCCCCAACAACAATTTGAACCTCGACAGGGAGGTCAGCATCAATCGAATGAGGATAATGAAGATCCACTACAGAAATTGTCACGGTTGGTCTTGAAGAATGAGAAACAACAATCAGATCGGATCGCAAATCTAGAGAAGCAGCAATCGTATCGGATGACAAATTTGAAAAATCAAATGAGTCAGCTCATTCAAATCTTAAGTGCTAAGGAGGCAAACAATTCAGGGAAGCTTCCATCGCAAACCATCGAGAATCCTAATAAGGAAAACGTCAGTGCTGTAACGCTTAGGAGTGGCAAGGAACTGATTGTCACACCTCTAAAGGACGATGAGGAAATCATGGACGAAGAAATAGAGGTAATAGACGAAGAAGACGGAAGTTGTACGGTGCGGCGGCCGCAGCAACCATGCCGCGGCTGCGGCACCTCAAAGGAGCTGCGCCCGCAGCAAAATGATCAAATCATGATTTTTTTAATTTAAAGAAGAAAAAAATTAACAAACCCGAAATTGACCCAAAATGACCCGAAACCCGGTCAAACCCAGTTCGAGTCAACCCGCATATACCCGGAAACTGTTTTACCAAGGACCCGTTTTACCCGGGACCCAAAGTGACCCGACTCAAACCCGACCCAAATGACCCGTTTGACAGGTCTAGATGAGGATGCAGAAGATGACTTCTCAGGAGTAGTTGATGAGAATGTTAGCTCAGATTCAACACAAATTGAGGAAGGCTCAGGATCTGAGAAGGCTCATGTTTTTGAATTGAACAATGAGCCAAAGGATTCTAATTTGAGAAGGTCTACCAGAATGAGAACTTTGCCATCATGGACCTCGGATTTTGCTGTGAATGCAGCTTATGATCATGGGCTGATCAGTTACACAACTTTCATGACTCAAGTTATAAAAGTTCATGAGCCTATGAATTACTCAGAGGCTAAAGGGAATGCTCACTGGGAAGAAGCTATGAGTAAGGAGCTCAAGGCTTTAGAGGAAAATGGCACTTGGGAGATGATTGAATTGCCTAAAGGGCATAAAGCTATAGGCTCCAAATGGGCTGATAATGAGAAATTTGCCATCATGGACCTCAGATTTTGCTATGAATGCAACTTATGATCATGGGTTGATCAGTCACACAGCTTTCATGACTCAAGTTATGAAAGTTCACGAGCCTATGAATTCCTCAGAGGTTAAAGGGAATGCTCACTGGGAAGAAACTATGAGTAAAGAGCTCAAGGCCGGGTTTAGAGGAAAATGGTACTTGGGAGATGATTGAATTGCCTAGAGGGCATAAGGTTATAGGTTACAAATGGGTGTTCACGGTTAAGTACAACTTTGATGGCTCCATAGACAGATACAAGGTTAGATTGGTAGTCAAGGGATTCAATCAAAAGTTCGGGAAGGATTACAAGCATACATTCAGTCCCGTAGCCAAACTCCGAACAGTCAGAGTTGGGATTGCCTTAGCTACAGCCAAGCAATGACCTTTATTTAAATTAGACGTAAATAATGCATTCCTTCATGGGTTTATAGAAAAGGAAATATACATGAGGCCTCCTGAGGGTTATGAGCTTGCCAAAGGATATCAGGTTTACTACTTGAAACGTTGCTTGTATGGTCTCAAACAAGCACATCGACAGTGAAATCATGACTTGACTGGTTTTTTTTTTATCAGTTTGGGTTATTCTCAGTCAACAAACAATTACTCCTTTTTTGTGAGGTTTGTGGATGGATCATTCACAACTATACTAGTGTATGTCGATGATATGTTGCTCACATGCAATAATGTGGATGAATTCGACAGGGTGAAGCAGGATTTACATACACAGTTCACTATCAAGGACCTTGATTTAGCCAAATATTTCCTTGGTATGGAAATACAGAGATCTGATAGTGGAATATTATTTGAGCCAAAAGAAATATGTATCTGACATCTTGACAAGCACATGAATGACTGAATGTAAGACAGCTGAGGCACCCCTTGCTACGAGTATGAAATAGAGCATTGATAGTGGTGAAGTGTTAGCTGATGCAGAGAAATATAGATGTGTTGTGGGTAAGTTTTTATATTTAGCTCTCACACGACATGATATCTCGTATACAGTCCAGCACTTGTCTCAATTTGTGTCTTGTCCAAGGCTCCCGCACCAATAAGTTGTGACTCGTGTTAAGATATTTGAAGGGAACTATGACTAAAGGGGTTTTTTTTCCTGTGCAATCAGATTTGAAAATTAATGGGTTTTCAGATGCAGATTGGGAATCATGTTTGAGCACAAGAAGGTCCTTATTCGGTTACTGTCTTTTTTCTGGGTCATGCTCTTGTGTCATGGAAGACAAAGAAGCAAGCCACAGTGTCCAGATCTTCCACAGAGGTTGAGTACCGGAGTATGGCTTATACCGCAGCTGAGTTGATGTGTTTGAGCTATCTTTGCAACGATTTGGAGATCCCAGTCCTGACTCTAGTTACCTTGTTTTGTAACAACAAGGCGGCACAACAAATAGCGGCTAAACCATGTTTTCATGAAAGAACGAAACATTTAGACATAGACTGTCATTTCATAAGAGAGAAAGTTCAATGTGGTTTCTTACAAACATCTTACTCCATCCGGTCGGAAATATTTGATGTTTTAGAGGTAATAATTACCCTCTTTTAAACTTTTGCACTAATATCAATATAAGTTGTAACTTTTTTTTTGCTTAACCAATTATATTTGTGTATAATAAATGTGATGGGGGATTAAAAATTATTTGATAGGGTATTTAAAGGTGAAAGTAATAATTAAGAGGTGACGGAGGGGAAACCTGTCGTTGATCCCGTCAAAGTAAACTCAAACCTAGCTATAACTAGTATAACAATAAGTAAGAGGTCGATCCCACAGGGAAATTATTATTCAAGTGTGAATTAAGTGGCAATTAAGTAACCAAAAGGGGGGTTTTTGAGTGTGTAAAAGTTCTGCCTTTTATCAAAGCGAAGTAAAGAAAGCAAGTAAATGGATTTGTTTTAGCCAATTTAGGAGAAGCAATTCTACCTACAATTTTCCACTTTATTGGATTGAAGCGATCCTTGTAACTTCTTCTCGTCCTATTAAGTTTCCTATGAATGCCCTTGTCCCGACCTAATATAGTTCCTAGTCCAACCAGTCCTAGCAACCCTTATCAATCGAACAGTCCCTAAAGAAGGATTTAGCCCAATTGATAGCTTTAAGTTCAGAGATTAACCAAGGTATTTGCAGTCCCTAAAAAAGGATTTAACAACACATTCAACTTCCTACTCATTCAGTTAGTTCAACCAGCCCTAAAGGAACAAGTTTGCCACTTAGGTTAAGATTCACAACCAGGAATCTACAAAACCTTAGCAATTGAATTGATCTAACAAGTTGGCCAGACAAGATAGAACAAAACAATAAACAATCAAGCACAAAGAAGTTGAAGCATTCAAATATAGGAAATAAGGAACGAGAATTAGAAACTCACAATCGGATAGAATAGATGAGTTTAGTTCCTCATGGAAGACATCGCTCAAAATATCTAAAGCGTCTGATGAACGGAATAGAATAGAAGTTATGAAAATAACATAAAACTTGGCCTTTTTAAAACATCAAAGTCGGCCATGAAAGAAATAAATAAGTTCAAGGGTTTTCATTAATCAAAACGCTGCGAATTAACGCTGACGACCAATGCTGCGGGCGCAGCATAGGTGCTGCGCCCGCCGCACACTGTTTCCTCCAACCCTTTGCAAATTGATTGGCCGCGGGCGCCGCAAGGTATCTGCGGCCGCAGCCAGGGGCTTTTCACGGAAAATTTATCATGAATTCGCTCTTCTTGTCAATAGGAAAGTTGTATTTCTCTGAAAGAACTTTCCAACGCATGGTCATAATAGTCAATCGGACAACCGAGGCCTCCAGAAAGTGTAAAACAAGTTCAGCATGTTTGACGACAACTTATGCCGACTTGTTCTTCGTTTAGGTTCGCTTCTTCTTCTCAGGACCTCTTGAGATCTTCATGTAAGCTTCTCCGATCAACTAGACATTCTCTTATAATGCGTCATCAACCCATGCCTCATCCTCGGATCCACAGTTACCTGAAATAATCAATAAAAGTGTGTAGATTCCGACTCCACTAACATAGAGAGCAAATATGCAAATTGTACTTAATCCATCCATGAAATGCATCTTAACTAAGCTAAATGCAACCTATTATGCCTACCTAAATGCATGCTATCAAACTCCCCCACACTTAACTTTTGCTTGTCCTTAAGCAATGATAGAATGAACATGAATCAATGTATCCCACAGGAAATCCCTTGAAGTTTCAACCTCATCAAAAAGCAACATCATATCAGGTGAAAACATAAACCAAGCAAACAAACGTCATAGCATGTATTCCAGTGATCAAAGCTTAGAAGTAGACATCATCCAACCTCACCAGAAATATGTGTTTCACTCATGTGTTTAGGCTTTAAGGTACAACTTTCAACTCAATCCAAAATGCACTAAGCTCATAGACATTGACCAAAATATCACCAAATCTCCACCGAAATGCCATTACTTGCGGGACACAATAAAGAAAATAAACAAAATGTGACACTTTTTTTCTTCTTTTCTTTTCTTTTGTTTTCTTTTCTCTTGTCTTGGTGCTTTCCTTACGCGAGACGCAAACATGAGTGTCATGAATGGCCCCGGTCTATCAACACCTCAACCTACTAATATGAACTTCACTTGAACATCTTTTGACGCAAGTTGCAAACATGGGTGTCATGAATGAACCTGGTTACTCAATGATCAACTTTCTTTCCTAGTGGATAGTTTTCAACACCTTTTTGCGCGAATCATGCCCATGTGTGTCATGCGTAGACCCGGTTACTAAGTGCATCAACCATTGCCACCTTATTCACTAAATATGCACAAATTCAAATAATAGACTCAAAATATAAACATAAACTCCGCAAGCAACAGACATGTGAGTCGGTCTTTAAAAATAGATACTACAGTCAATGCCAAGAGGTAGCAACACAAGGAGAGTAATTCACACAATTGAGCAAAAGAATTCAAATAAGGCCAAAGATTCTCACAGGGTCATGTTTTGAGAACTTCAATCATACTTTAGCTCAATCATACATGCTCAATTATATTTGCTAGCTCATGTTCCACAAAAATCAAATCTAGATAAGGCCAAAACATCCAAAACTCCATGGGATTTATGTGATTATGCTTGAAATTTAAATAAGAGGACAAACTAAGCTAGATGGGTATTTGAATAACACAAATGGATGCAATGCATGATTATTTTTGGATTTTTGGATTTTTTTTATTACGAAAATAAACAAGAAATTTATAAAAAAAAAATGACATAAATTAAACATGGTGCAGAAATTTAAATATGATCTCCTATATGCACTATATATACAGAATTCCTCGCTCCCACACTTAAAGTTTTCATTGTCCTCAATGAAACAATAAAGACAACAAAAGTAAATCAAATAGAATCAGGGTGAAGGAAAGGGAAAGGGAAAAAGAAAGAAAAAATTACCTCGGGTTGCCTCCCGAGAAGCGCCTTTGTTTCAAGTCGTTGGCTCGACGTTTTGCTTAAGCTTACGACACTAATCAGACATAGTCAAAGCCCTCAGCAACCTGTCAAACTCTTGTGCACAACTAACAAACAAGCATGCACTACATACAAATAAATTGAAACTAAATAATAATACATTTAAGAATTGTTTCGACTTATTGTATTCAGGAGCTTGACTACCCACAAAGGGTATATAATACCACCAATTTAGTTCTATTGGTGGGTTGTCAAAGTAGCAGTCAAATGGATCAACGTATCCATCAATATTCTCTCTAATGCAGGAGACAACCTTTACCTGCTCTGTAGCCTCAACAATAGGCTCTGGACCTAATTCATCAATGGGGGAGCTAGGGATGGTCTCTTCAGATGGAGTGTCTTCTTCCTCTATCTTCTCAATGTGATTTTCCACAATGACCTCAAGAGGTACAACAGAGGTCTCAATGATTTGAGATACTGGAGAAAATGACTCGTTCTGCGCACATTGATTATCCATGTAGCAGAAAAATTCCCACATCTCCGAGAGTCCCATATCCAATAGACCTCCATCACTCAGGCGCTCAGCAAGACTCCGTGTCTCAGGAGTCATGCCATCAAAGATTCATAGAAGCACTTGCCTTATACTAGCTTGATATCCCCATGAATAAACATCGTTAATGTACTCCTGCAGTCTGATGAAGTATTGATGAAAACTCTCTCCGTCTAACTGCAATAACCTAACCATCAACATATGTTAGTAGCAAGAGTGTGGACCATGTAAGTGGCCCACACCAAAAATCAGCACCAAAAACACACAAGAATCAATAAATTTCCCCGGCAACGACGCCAAATTTGACGGAGGGGAAACCTGTCGTTGATCCCGTCAAAGTAAACTCAAACCTATAACTAGTATAGCAATAAGTAAGAGGTCGATCCCACAGGGAAATTATTATTCAAGTGTGAATTAAGTGGCAATTAAGTAACCAAAAGGGGGGTTTTTGAGTGTGTAAAAGTTCTGCCTTTTATCAAAGCGAAGTAAAGAAAGCAAGTAAATGGATTTGTTTTAGCCAATTTAGGAGAAGCAATTCTACCTACAATTTTCCACTTTATTGGATTGAAGCGATCCTTGTAACTTCTTCTCGTCCTATTAAGTTTCCTATGAATGCCCTTGTCCCGACCTAATATAGTTCCTAGTCCAACCAGTCCTAGCAACCCTTATCAATCGAACAGTCCCTAAAGAAGGATTTAGCCCAATTGATAGCTTTAAGTTCAGAGATTAACCAAGGTATTTGCAGTCCCTAAAAAAGGATTTAACAACACATTCAACTTCCTACTCATTCAGTTAGTTCAACCAGCCCTAAAGGAACAAGTTTGCCACTTAGGTTAAGGTTCACAACCAGGAATCTACAAAACCTTAGCAATTGAATTGATCTAACAAGTTGGCCAGACAAGATAGAACAAAACAATAAACAATCAAGCACAAAGAAGTTGAAGCATTCAAATATAGGAAATAAGGAACGAGAATTAGAAACTCACAATCGGATAGAATAGATGAGTTTAGTTCCTCATGGAAGACATCGCTCAAAATATCTAAAGCGTCTGATGAACGGAATAGAATAGAAGTTATGAAAATAACATAAAACTTGGCCTTTTTAAAACATCAAAGTCGGCCATGAAAGAAATAAATAAGTTCTAGGGTTTTCATTAATCAAAACCCTGCGAATTAACGCTGACGACCAATGCTGCGGGCGCAGCATAGGTGCTGCGCCCGCCGCACACTGTTTCCTCCAACCCTTTGCAAATTGATTGGCCGCGGGCGCCGCAAGGTTTCTGCGGCCGCAGCCAGGGGCTTTTCACGGAAAATCTATCATGAATTCGCTCTTCTTGTCAACAGGAAAGTTGTAGTTATCTGAAAGAGATTTCCAACGCATGGTCATAATAGCCAATCGGACAACCGAGACCTCCAGAAAGTGTAAAACAAGTTCAGCATGTCTGACGACAACTTATGCAGACTTGGTCTCTGTTTAGGTTCGCTTCTTCTTCTCAGGACCTCTTGAGATCTTCATGTAAGCTTCTCCGATCAACTAGACATTCTCTTATAATGCGTCATCAACCCATGCCTCATCCTCGGATCCACAGTTACCTGAAATAATCAATAAAAGTGTGTAGATTCCGACTCCACTAACATAGAGAGCAAATATGCAAATTGTACTTAATCCATCCATGAAATGCATCTTAACTAAGCTAAATGCAACCTATTATGCCTACCTAAATGCATGCTATCAAGAGGTTTCTTAATTTGCGCGTAAAACTCTAAAACATCATTTACTTTCGATCGGAGGGAGTATATCAATACAAAGCTTCAGTTGGCCGACATCATGACAAAAACTCTCCACAGCGCCCAACATGAGTGTCTCAGTGTCAAGTTGGGACTTACAGATGTTCCAACTTGAGGGGAGGCTATGGAGTTATGTGGGGTTTTTGCCGAACCTGATTTACAATTTAACATTTGTCCGGTTTACATATTGTGGGTTTAGTTGTTCAATTGTTTGTAATGTAATTTGGGTTTGGGCTTGTGATTACTGGGTTGATCTCTATCACCTCCTAGCAGTATATAAGGTGAAATGAGACCTAATTTGTTGTAACGAATTCCATCGTCTTCATTTCTAAATTGTGAAATCAAGAAACGCTCTCTCTTGATCTTCAATCACCAAATCTGTGCAAACACGATTGTTCGATCCTCAGGGTCTTTAATTACTCTACTTTTTTACTTTCTTGAAAACTACAACTAATACATATCTAATCATTACAAAGGCAATTTTGTAAAGTGTATGACAGAATATCTAAAGTGACATATTTTTTTTAACAAAATTTACAACCTAAAACGATATGTTTTTCATAACGGAGAGAGTATTATATATAAATTATAAAAAAATAATTTAAAAATCAATATTTTGCTTATATCTAAGACAAATAAGTAAAAATGGAGTAACTACGTAATATAAGCATATAAATGTCAAATACATGTTATAAGAGGCTCATGAACATTTGATGGTCATTTTTTAATACAGTATTAAACATAAATTATTGTTTTTTTTAAAGGAGTGATTTTATATAGAATGACCTAGATTTTATTTTGTACGGTGTACAAATAAACAAGATACTCTTTTGGCTCCATTGTACAACATATATACACATCACACATACGTGTTGGAGTTGTTAGACTTTGGAGTTTGGAGTGACCACTCATATATATTTCCACTCACCTACAGAACCTTCCCGCAACCCCATCGCTATCTTCTTCATCTCATACGCCCTTTGGCCCACTAATTTAGTCTTTTCTGGAGTATTTTTTTTTGTTTTAAAATTATTGCAACTTTACAAATAATACTACTTACAAAATAAATAAATACATCCATCTTCAAAGCACACACAAAGTACTTGCTCTTTAGCCCATCCCAAACACCATCTATTTATTTGACCAAAAAAAAAATCACAAATCTATTTTTATAACTTTTTTTATCACTCAACTTCTCCAATCTATTTTTAAAACTTTTTTTATCACTCACCTTCTCTTCATTGAATAAAGTGCACTGTTTTAAAAAAACCCTTCAAGACCCGCCTAAACCCTTAAACTCACCCCATCGCTAAGACTGTCAAGGTCGTCAAAACTCGCCTAGACAGCAAAGCTCCGCCATGAAATCCGCCTACACCCCGCCTAAACCCTTGACCCTACCCTCCCGCCAAGCACTCGCCAAGCATTTTTTGGAACATTGATAAAGTGTTTGTCATTACCAATTGCAAGTTGGTCTAATCAAACCCATAATGAATCATATCGTACTCGATCAATTTGAATATAGAACAATTAAATCTTATTAAACGGATTAGGACAGAAAAATACAAATATAGAACAATTGAATCTAATTAAATGGTTTAAGAGTTAAGACCCAAAAATGAAGAGTTTGTTACTTACTAGTGGATTTTATAGTGAATGTTCTTGGTTATAAGGGCGGAGTCCATCATTCTAACACAAAAACGTAAGTCATTGTATATGTAGTTTACCTTATATTTTGTGGTATTTTACTCATCCTAGTCGATGTGAGATGTATTTTATATTTTCATTCCCAACAAAAAAAGCTATATACATGCCACAAAACTAATAACAAAACATACAAAAATAGATGAAGATTACAAACCACAACATATATAACTTAGGTTTTTTTTTTTTATTATTGATTTTTACAATCCAAGAAGTTGCATATGTACCATACAACTTTCTATCCTTCCCTTCAACACCATATATCATTACCTATTTACATGGAAACTCCTATATGCAAAGCAACCCTTTTCTCTTGTTGCTTGTTTTGGCATACCCACTGCCACTTTCACCACTTATATATATTTACATAGTACACTACCCCATTACATACTCTAAAACTTGTCATCCCCTTGTTTAATTTACATTATCACAAACCCTATCAACTAGTATATCTTATTATTATCTTATACATGTAACACCATGTCCTTATCTATATATCAGTTTGTTTTCTTCTATAGCCCCAATTTGGCCTCCCTTGACCAAACTTGGCATACCCAAGAGTTTTTTTTTTTATTTTTTTTGATTTTTTTTTTCTTTGGGGGCTTTCTAAAGCTTTAGCATTACTAGTTTAGCTTACCATGTATGACCACTATAGTACTACCTTACTGTGTGGGCGTCCGGATGAAGCGTTATCCAACTATTGCTAATGCTATAACTTCCAGGAGGTAGTTGTTGTTCGTTCTCGTCGACGATCAGCATTCTATGAGGGTGCCCAGAGGAGCTCTGTGAGGGATCCCCTTCCTCCTCTTAGCAGTCCGGTAACTAGCCCCGGGAGACCCAGCCATCCTCGGAGGCGTTGAGGGCGAGAAGCTGTGGATCCTCTTCTTGGGATGTTCATGGCTGTAGCTCTTCAATGATTCATCTGAATCCGAGTTCCCTGGCTTCGCGTTTCTCGTCTTCCAGAAGTTCTTTGATGTCCCATTGATCTTTAACAAAAACAAGCCAAGCATAAACAATCAAACATTCAGCAGTACATGAAGATCTCCAAGGAAAAACCAATATTTAATCAATGTATAACTTCAAAACCCCCAAAATTTTCGGCACACCAAATGAATTGAAGCTGAATCAATCAATCCATATGTTGTGAAATGTCATCATTCGCTTATTATTTAGCAGCTCCTTATAAGAAATCAGGAATCGAGAAATCATGGATGGAACCGGTATATATACCTTGCAGCCAAGAGAACAGAAGGTGAAGGAATCGAGGAGGCTACGCTCACAGACAAGGCAGGTGTTGGTGACACCTTTACCAGGCCTTGGCTGAGGCCTCTCATTCAAGAAAACAATCCTGGCACTGTTGATTATGTAGGTCTGAATCCCACTGATATCCAGGTACTTTTGAATCTCTGAAACCCTAATCACATCATGGTATGAAGATCTCCTTATCTGCAGCACACAAAACCCCCCCAAAAAAGTGTAAACCAATCAATCAGATTAAAGAAAAACTATACTGGATGATCGAGGTTTATAATCAATCAGCACATGGCGTCAAAGGACCTGGATTGCGCGGTGGTCCTTGTGGGAGGAGAGGCAGAGGGAACAGAGGGCGCCATTCATACAGTCCAAGCAGTACATGTTACACTCGCTCTTGTGAGCGTCGGCGTGGAGCTTGCACTGGACGAAGAAGCTTGTTTTGAGGAGAGGGCGGAGCCATGGCGGCCACCTCGTGTTCTCCTCCTCTTCTTCAAAAGCTCTTCTGAGCTCAGAAACCTGATTCATGGGTGAAGAACAGAAGCCCATTTTGCAATCTGAGGTCAAACAACACGTACTGAAGGATTTACAGCCTCGAGAGATGAAGAAATAGGAAGGATAGAGGGTGGGTGAGGGGTGAATCTTTGATCAAGGTATGGCACAGAAAGTTTCAGTGGGGAATTTCATCGAACAGGTTGTGTTCATTGCACTAACAATGTAGTTGGACACTTCCGATGGGAAAATGGGAAATATGAGGATTCGCCCCTCTTTTTGGGGTCTTCTTCCCACTTTTAATAATAGAGTTTTTATTTATTTATTTAGTATTTGTATTTATATTATATTATATTTTTATATTTATATTCTGCAGTGGTGGGGATAGATGGAGACTCGCAAATGGCCAATTCAGACAATGGAGGCAAATCGGCAATGCTTATCTTCTATTTAGTCTCTTTTTAAGTACTCCCTCCCGCCATATCACAAAACTTATACTAGTTTTGTTTTTTTGACACGCTTTTTAAGGAGCGAATAACTCCATAAAATATTAATTTTTTAAATAATTTTTTTTAATAACTTCATAGATAATTGTATTAAGTATGAAATTATTTTTTAAAATTAATAAAATCATTGATATTTTATATAGTTTTTACCGTTCTTAAACGACGTGCCAAAAGTAAAACTACAAATATTTTGATACGGAGGTAGTATAATAATAATGGTCTTTATATTCTACGCTCTTAAGGCATATAATAAGAATTTAAATTGAATGAGAAAAGATATTGACTCTAGGAATCTAATTAAAAGAAAAATAAAAATAATTAAACTTTGAAATATAATTTTAAATTAGATCTTTTATCCTATGTCCTTTAAACATAGGTTAGAAAAATCATAATAATAATAATAATTAGAAGTTTCAGACATATAGGCTTAATTTGCAATAATAACAACAACAACAACAACAACAATAATAATAATAATATTATCTCGGTTGTCCATTAATTTCTTGTAATATGTTTTTATTATAATAATAATAATAATAATAATAATAATATTATTATTATTATTATTATTATTATTATTATTATATGGGTAAATTATAGAAAATCATCCTTCAAATAATCACTAATAAAAATGCTTCGAGAGGGAAAAAAAGAGGAGTCAAGAATTTTTTAGTTAAGAAAAAAAATTGAATCTTATATATTTTAAGAATAATTGGGTTTGAAAAGAAAAGTATAGAAGAGTAATAATAATGAATGTGTGAGACCATCCGCATCAATGCGGGTTTCTAGAGTTTCTTAATACAACTTTCTCACTTTCTCTCTCCTTAAAACCCCTAACTTACTTTTTCATCCACATCCATACGAGTTTCTAGAGTTTCTTAATTTACATTTCACTATCTTTAACAATTTTATATTAGTGTCTATGAATAGATAAAAATTTTTTTAATAATATCTAAAATAATTTTAAATTTTTTTATAAAGATAAAAATATTAAATGGGTTTTTAGGAGATAAAAAATTTAATAATATCTAAAATAATTTTAAATTTTTTTATAAAGATAAAAAATTAAAATAATTTTAGATTTAATAATATCTAAAAATTGGCATTGGTCCTCTTCCAAACAACAAAAGCCAACAATTGTAGTGGGGCCATGCAAAAAAAAATAAAAAAATGCAAAAGATGGCCAAATAGGTAGTTAGGACCCATTTAATGGGTTTTTAGGAGAGTTTGGAAGTTACAAACCCTCCCTTGGGTTTTTAACTTCACCCCTCCCCTTTCTCCTACTTTTTATAATTTTTTATTCTTAAAAACCCTCTAAATCCTACCAATGTAGATGCTCTGAATTGCTGAACAAGAAAAGTATTATAGTGTGTGATTATATTTCGACCGAAAAAGAAAAAATAGTTTGTGATTATATTCAACAAAGGGCTAAATTAAGTCATGGTTGTAATTTTAGGGGAGAGGAAAATAACAAAAGTTTTTGTTTTAAAAAAAGGTTTGATGAATTTAATGATATTTTACTATTTTAGTGTTAATTGTTTATTTTTTAAAAAAATGTATGAGTTGCGTTTCTATTAAGGCACTGGCGTCCACCTTTCTTCTTCAATTAATTAATTACAAAACTTTTTATTCTTCTTCCTTTTTTTTTGGGTTTGTTTTCTGTTATTCTTATTTAAATGATAAATAACTAAAAAATAATAGCTACCTATAAGTTATAAACCAATATTAATATAAACTTTAAAAATTATTACAATATAAACAAACTATTCCATATTAATTCAATTTTCATACGAGATAAATTCAGATAATTTTTTTTATGGCAACCGAAAATTCAAAATTTTAGTTATATTTACTACATCATTAATATTTTCAAACTTACCTAATTTGGTAAATGTTAATAATCAAGATCACTATGTCTCGGGATAATAATCTCGATCCTTCGTCGTGGACTCAAATCAAGATCAGTACGTCTAGGGGGTGCCCAATCTTGCTTATGCTTTTCTCTATCTTGAATATGGGAGGCTTTAAACCCTCAAAATCACCAACACTCTTCAATGGACCAAGAACGGCTAGGTTTGCGCGGAACCTTACAAAGGAATTTGTAGAAATCCAGCTTTGTTGCTAGATCCTTGTTTAGCAATGTCACAATATTGAACGACAATCGAATTTGAGCTCAAAAGAGCAAGATCAAATATGGTCGTTATAGGGAGGAAGGAAGCTTCCTTTAGGGTTCACAACCATAGCAGATTCATTCACTCTTATCAAAAAAATTGTAAGGCAAGGCGTTATATAGTCTGAGTACAGAATACCAAAATAGGAAGACAACTAGCAGTGGTCCTAACCGGGCCTCATTGACAAGAAAGGTAAAAACATGACATAAAATGTAAATAAGAGAAATTAGGATCTCAATACCCCCTCCTCAAGTTGGACTTGGATGAGTATTGACAAGTCCTAACTTGCCAATGAAGAATTTAAGATGTTCTTGACCAACTGGCTTTGTCATAACATCTGCAATCTGCAATCCTAGCTTGTCATAACGTCTGCAATATGCAATCCTGTTCGAATATGAGGGGTGTGTATGAACCCTTCTAAAACTTTCTTCCTAATAAAGTGGCAATCCACTTCAATATGCTTCGTTTTTTCATGAAAGACTGGATTTGCTGCGATGTGAATTGCTGCCTTACTATCACAATGCAGTGTGATTGGCAGAGGAACAACCATAGATAACTCATGAGGCAATCCCTCAATCCATACAAGTTCACTGGTTGTCTTGGACATACTTCTATACTCGGATTCTGCTGAGGATTTAGATACAGTTTGTTGCTTTTTTGTCTTCCATGATACAAGGGAGCTGCCAAAATACACACAATAACCTGTGAGGGACCTTGCACTGTATGCACACGCTCCCCAATCTGCATCATAATATCCCGTTATGTCAAACACCTCTTGCTTTGCCATGAACAATCCCAATCCAATTGTTCCTGCTAAATATTTGATCACATGCATATCCGCTGCCATATGTGGTTCCCTGGGACTGCACATAAATTGGCATACATGTTGAATGGCATATGACAAGTCTGGTCTTGTAAGATTAAAAAACAAGAGTCTTCCAACAAGTCTTCTATATCTTTCTGGCTCAGCTAGAGGAATTCCCACCTCTGGTGACAATTTCAACCCTTTTGCCATTGGAAAACCACATGGCTTGCATCCTGTCATAGCACAATCATCAATAATATCCAATATATACTTCCTTTGATGAAGTGAGACCCCATCTGCTTTTCTAGAAATCTCAATTCCCAAAAAGTACCTAGCCAGTTCTAGGTCCTTAATAGTGTATGCTTTATGCAAAGCCTTCTTAATGAAATCAATTTCATCCATGTCATCCCCAATCAATAGAAGATCATCTACATATACTAGGGCCACAACTTGCCCCTTAGGAACTTTCTTAATGAACAAGGAATAATCATTCTTCGATTGCACATATCCATGAGAAATCATGAATTGGGATAGTTCTGTATTCCATCGCTTGGAAGCCTGTTTCAATCCATATAAGGATTTAATAACCTTACAACCTGCCCTGGCTTAACATCATAACCTTCAGGAGGTAACATGTAGACATCTTCCTCTAGATTCCCATGAAGGAATGCATTATTGATGTCCAAATGAAACACTGGCCAGTCTTTCTTGGAAGCCATAGAGAAAATCAATCTAACTGTTGCAAGCTTTGCAACTGGTGAAAAAGTATGTGTGTAGTCCTTCCATTCTATTTGATTATACCCCTTTGCCACAAGCCTTGCTTTGTATCTTTCAACTGACCCATCTGGCTTGTACTTAACCTTGTAGACCCACTTGCACCATATTGCTTTCTGATCAGGTGACAAGTATGTCAAAATCCAGGTCTGATTTCCTTCCAATGCTGAAATTTCCATGTTCATTGCCTCTTGCCAAAGGCTATCTTTAACCGCATGCCTGTAGGTGCTCGGCTCTGCTATGGTGATCATATTAGCAAAGGACCTTACAAAGTCCATTGAGTAGGCAGACAAATCTCCTAAGACATTAGCTAGAAAAGAGGTAAAAAGTTGGTCTGAATTGGAGGGTAATGTGGGGCATATAAATTCTCTGAATCTTGATGGCTTGTTTATGGGTCTAGATGATCTCCTCAAGGGAGGAAAATCATCATGGTTTATGTATGGGTTTTGTGGTATATTTTGTGGTGATGGTGTTTTCTAAGGGGAGTTTGGCACCACAGTCTCACTTCATTGTTAGATGGTATTATGTGGATCACTTTGTGAGGGTATGGTTTGATTTGATGAAGAGGGTGTGTACGAGTTACTGTTGGTTGGCTGGTGTGACCAATCCTCATAATCAAATGCAGGATTGACAAGGGGTAAGTTGTGCAAAGTTTCATCAACTTTGCTATCAGTATGATCACCATCTTTGAAAGGAAATTTGTCCTCATGAAACACTACATCTCTGCTGACAATTCTCTTCCCAGTTTGCCAATCTAGTAATCTGTAAGCCTTCTGGCCATGTGGGTAGCTTAACAAAACACATTTCCTACCCTTTGCTGCAAACTTGTCTCTCACGGTATGATCAATAGGTGCATAGCATAGACATCCTATAACCTTTAATTCATCATAGGATGGCTTCCTTTTGAAGAGCCTCTCAAAAGGAGTCTTCCATTCCAATATAACAGTTGGAAGTTTGTTGATCACATGAGTGGCTGCAAGAATACACTCTAGTATTTCACAGGCAAGTTTGCATGAATTCTCATTGCCCTTGTAGTCTCTACTAGGTGTCTATGCTTCCTTTCCACCCTTCCATTCTATTGAGGAGTGTATGGTGCACTTCTTTGGTGGATCACACCTTCTGCTGCCAACAATTCTCCACAATCTCAGTTTACAATCTTTGTACCATTCTCACTACGTAGCATTTGATTTTCTTCCCAAACCGAGTCAAGACATATGAGAAGTAATCTCTGATCACCCTGCACATCTCAGTCTTTTCTTTCATTAGGTATGTCCGTGTCACTCTACTATAATAATCTACAATAATCAAGAAGTATTTTGCTCCTGTAATACTAGGAACCTTATAAGGTCCCTATAAATCAACATGAACGAGATCAAAGAGGCCATTGGCCATGTAATTACTTAATTGAAAAGGTAGCATGTGATGTTTAACAAAGCTACAAGTCTCACAAAACAAACTGTCTTGCACAAAATTCTTCAAGAAATCTATGTGTCTTAGCTTAGATACAGATGTATGTCCTAGCCTGGCATGATGAACATGAACATCTATCTTAGCAGTAGCAAAAACATAAGGTAGAGGTTGCAAGGATGACTGTCTCCACTTGTTTCTTGGGTCTTCTGAATACACCTCAAGAATCTTGTAGAGACCATCCTTCCTAGTTCCCTTTATCAACACTTCATCACATCCAGGGCCCTGAAAAATGCATCCATGCATATCAAATATGGCTCTCAATCCAGTATTCTCAACCATTCTTCCAACAGATAGCAGTTTATGCCTAAAACCAGGAACATACAACACATTTTGAAGCATAACCCTTTCAGATAGATGCACTTTCCCAGACTCATTTACCATCACAATATGACCATCAGGTAAACCAACATAAATAGGCTTTTTCAATCTGATCTTATCATGCAATAAAGAATCATCATCAGTCATGTGGTCACTGGCTCCTATATCAACTATCCATTCCTTTATGTTCTCCAATCTATCTACAGAATTCACATTAGATAGAACAAAATACCTGCAAAGTTTGCAGTTGAGTGCCCTTCAGACGACCCTTTTCCTTTCATCATCTTGTATACTTCCTGGAAAACAGCATTGACAAGAGCTCTGTCAACTCCTCCATCAGCTTGCTTTCCATGGCTGGTGTTGCTTCCTTGATGCCCTGAATTGGTGAAACTCTGATTGTAACTCCTATAAGGAGCTCGACTTCCTTGTTTGTTTGCTTCTAAAGCACTCGAATCCTGAGTGACACTGCTCGTGCCACCTCCATTCCTTTGATTCTCAGCTTGAGAAATCAAATAATATGCTCTATTAATGTTTGGAAAAGGGTCAGTTGATAAGATCTGACTCATTACTCCTTCATAGTACTTATTTAGTCCCATTAGGAACTGCATGAGCCTATTTCTCATCTCCATACCAGTCATCTTCTTCTGCAAATCACATCTGCACTGAGCAATTCCTCCACATGTACACACATGAACGCTTTCTAACTTGCAGTTGGTCCCATATCCTTTTTCACTTGTTGAAATAATCAACAACGGTCAAATTATCCTGAGTTATCCCACTTATCTTCTTCCTAAGTTGATATATCAAAGGCCCATTTGCTTGCCCATATCTCTCAGAAATTTCCTACCATAGCTGCCTAGCAGATTCAACATAAATAAAGCTTTTTTATGGAATTAGACATGGAATTTAGAAGCCAACATCTGACCATAAAATCGACTCTTATCCATCTCTGACCCTCTACCAAATTTATATCCACAGGTTTCATTAGACTACCATCTATGAACCCGATTTTGTTCTTTGCACTAAATGCCATGGTTACTCCCCTCATCCATGGCAAGAAATTCAAACCATCGAATGTTCTCGTAACGAGCTGTGATCCAGGATTATCAGAGTTAGTTAAAAAGAGTGGATCAACCAGATTACCTTGAACCTCATGGTTCCCAGTTCCTCTATGAATAGAGTTTTCATCACCCATGGTAGATCTTCTTCAACGATCACTTGGTTTTAGTGGAAATGTATTTTGAACCTTCAGGCTCTGATACCATGTAGAAATCCAGCTTTGTTGCTAGATCCTTGTTCAGCAATGTCACAATATTAAACTACAATCGAATTTGAGCTCAAAAAAGCAAGATCAAATATGGTCGTTATAGGGAGGAAGGAAGATTCCTTTAGGGTTCACAACCATAGCAGCTGATTCATTCACTCTTATAAAAAAAAACTGTAAGGCAAGGCCTTATATAGTCTGAGTACAAAATACCAAAATAGGAAGACAGCTAGCAGTGGTCCTAACCGGGCCTTATTGGCAAGAAAGGTAAAAACATGACATAAAATGTAAATAAGAGAAATTAAGATCTCAATAGAATCACCTTTCCAAGTCGTCAAATAGACTCGATTGAGGTTGATTTGGACTTGTCTCGCTCAAAAAAGTGCTTGGGAAGCGTTCGATGATGCCCGAGATATTACGAAGGATGATCGTCGGTGCTTGGGCTTCTCGGCGCTGGTGCCGAGACATCCTAGAGCCTTTCTGGGCACTGTGCTCAGCCACCAAGGGACTACTTGAGTGTCGCGGGTGGGTTTTACCGAGCACTCTTGGGAGCCAAGGCTATTTTGCTGAGAGTCTATTAGCTTAGGGTTAGGTTTTGTGTTTGGGTATTTGTTTGAGTTGTTTTGGGGATGTAGATCGTATGAAGATGTAGGAGAGTAGGAGAGCTAGGGTTTGGGTTAGGATCGAAGAAAATTTAGTCAAGTGCTCTTAATTAATTCAATTTAACCTTCTTTGCAATATATTAGACAAGTGTTTACATAGAAAACTCAAACCCTAGTGAGCTAATGGGGGCATGACCAATCTATCTTGTGCAAAACATAGACTTCCCTAGTTTGGATAAGAAAAATATACTAACTCTTTCTAAATCTACCTAAGTAAGATATGAACTTAGTGATTAAGGAAACCCTAATGAGATAGGCTTTCCTTATTCACGCTATTTATCCTAAATAATAATGTCATAAAGTAATCATGACTAAGAATTACTAAAATCCATAAATAGACTTCAACTAATATAGGTGTTACTAAAAATGAAAACTAATAAAAACAGCTAAAATAAAAATAAATGAATTTTTTCTTCCGTGGAGAGCACACCCTCCTCCACAAATAGTCTTCGAATCTTGCTTGATTCGTTGCTTGTGTCAGAATCATTATTTGACTCATAGAAAGCCAATCTTGACTACATCAAGTGACAAGATAATTGAGGTGAAAAAAGTGGGTATTGTTGACAATCACGTTGATAAGTTCACCAAGTCTATTCCGCATAGCAAATTTCAACACTGTTTGGATTTACTCAATGTCATAAGCAGTTAACTATCCTATGGGCATAATTTGAGACAGAAGAGAAATTTTACACTTTAATGGCCAATGCATTATCTAAATTAAATTAGAAGGATTCAAAGTCAAAGTGGAGATTTGTGTAATATGCCTTGAATTTGTTCATTGGTCGATAACTACCAAGGGTTCAAGGACAGAGCCCCTAACTAGTAGGGAGCCCAAGGGGCTATAGTGGTCTCACTAAACTCTTGAAGTACATATGCTTTGTATAATCTGAAGCTCTATTTACCTCTTAATAAAATTACTTATCTTTTTTGTTGTAGATTAGCCAATACATTAATTGTTGGTGAACCAAGTTAAAACTATGTATTTTTTTTAAAAATCTTTCCTCTCTATTACAACACTAATGGGCCTAACAAAACATTTCGGTCTAAACGCTCTCTTTTGAGGAGAGAGCAAAAACCCCGTAGGGGTCTTCCTCCGGCAGCGCAAACAACTACTTTCATGGTGGCCTGAAAAACCTCCTTCGGGAGTCTCAACCCTCGTTAGGGAGCCCCAATCCACCCTCTTCGGGTGTCTCAATCCTCCTCCGGGAGCCAACAATCCGCCTCTCGGCGCGATGAACCTCGGCTTCGGCCGCCTCTTCTCCTCCTCATGTCCATATGGCCATCCTCTCATGGGTTGTATCGCTGATCCTCTCCCCGTCGTTGGAGTTGGTCTCGCTTTCTGGCGGTCTCGTTGTCCTTGGGCTTCCTTCTCCCTACATCCCTGGTCCCTCCTACGCATTGGGGCTTCTGTTTCTACCTTATCCCAAACCTTCGATGTCGCCTCGCTGATGTCGGCCTGTGGTGGACGTTTCGCGTCCTCCTTGGGCTCTGATATTTTGCTCGGCGTCGGAACTACAATTGCCTGGGTCGCCGATGTTTGTTCTCGTTGCTCCCTCTCAATTGCTTCTTTCCTCCGGCCAATAAGCTCCGTTTTCTTGGGGCTTTTGTATATTCTTGGTCGTGGATCCCTTTTTTATCTCCGATCTAAACCAATTCAAACAAACTGACCTACGATTCCTTTTCTTGGGTTTGGTCCGAAATTCCTATTGTTTCTGCAGTCTCCCTCCTTGTCTCGGGTTTGTGGCTGTCGGGTTATGTCGAATCCGGGTGCTCCTTCTGTCCATTTGCGATCTTTCCTTCCTCTTCAGTTGATCCTCCATGGTTGCTGTGGTCGAACTTTTTGGGAGGGGAGGAAAAAAAAATGAGGAAGGCGAAGTTGCGTTCTGAGTACGCTGCTTCTTTGGGGCTGCTTGGGCCCCAAGATGGCTTCCCTTTCTTCCAAACAAAGAAAAAAAGGAAAAAAAAAGGAGGGTAAGGCTTAGCAGTCGTATGATAAGTTGGCCCCATGGATTTGGGCCCCATTTTGGGGTTGGAATGGTTTCGGGCATTTGTGTGTCCTTTAGGTCCAGAGCTTTGTCTTGTGTCCTTTAGGCCCATAGTCGTATAACAAATAATTATAAAATATTATCATCTCACTATTAATAAATCACGGTAGGGTTAGATTAAATCCCGCTAGGGTCTCTGGTGCGTTCGATGCAGGTGATGTGTGGCTTTGCGTTTTGGGGGACTGGACTTTCTTCTCCGGTTGATGGGGTTCTGGCTGTTCGATGTCGGGACATGCCGGGGTCGTGGCAGTGTGTATCGAGGCGTCTCCTTTTCCCGGAAGGCTGTTTCCTTGGAGGATCGTCTTTACTGCCCACAGGTGACTCCTAGTGTACCGCTGGCCTGCGGTGTTGCTTCTGGGCAGCGCTTGGCTTTGTTCGTTCGTATACGTCCTCATCTCTTCTCGTTTAGCTGGGTTTAGTTTCGCTCTGTAGAGCGCTTTGCTTGTATTTTGCACCTTCGTTGTATTTTTGTTTGTTTATGACGGTTATCCGTCTGCTGACTTGTCGGCCTTCGAGGTCCAGATATGTTTAGCTTCGAATTTTTACCTAATAAAAAAAACAAAAAAAAAAAACTAATGGGCCTAACAAAATCATGCGTCCTTTACATTTCGACAACCATTTCTGTACGTCATCGTGTCCATTGTACAACAAAAATAACAATGAGTATGAGATCAGTCTATTTGCTCAAAGGTTTGAGGGATGGAAAGAGTATGTAGATAAGTAGTGGGTTTAGTACACTCCGCCAAAACGGCTCCAAAACAAATAAAAAGCTGTGTGCCGGTTTGAAGGTTGGAGATGTACATACTCTTTCCTCGATTACATTGGAAGGGTGTTTTTGAATAATCTAGTAAAGTAGAAGAAAAATATACAACTAAACATGGACTCCTAAACACACGAATAACGACGACAAATAGCATTGCTCCAGTTATCCTATCCTGTACCATATTGTCTATCAAGTTACAACTCTATGTAGATCATCCCTTACTATGTTAGATACTCTCGACAGTAAGACTATCATATCTATATACTAGTGTGCTTGGTTTCAAATCTCCGCACGTGACGAAAACAATGATCACTCATACATTAGGCCTAGGCCCATCCAATATCGCCAAGGCCCAAGCCCAAATAAAATAATTTAGGTAAGCCCGGTCCAATTTAAAACGAAAGTCCCAAACAAATCAAAGAAAATCTGCCGCTAACCTCTCCGGAGGCGGAAACCAATTCATTCGGCAGAGCCGCGAGTTGCTAGTTGCTGCGACTGGCTTGAGCGGCGCCTCGGGGCGACCTTCTGCGTCTTCCGATGCTTTGAATCTCGACAACAGACCACTTCTCTAACGAATCTTCGCTGATCTTGGTGACGATGCGTGCTCTCTCGCTCCCTAGGACCGCTACGGGCTACGGCTATCTCAGGATAGAGTTCATTGCAGCAATTTTGTAGCCTTCTCCTTCCTTCACATAATTAAAGGCCCCGAAAGACCAGAGTTTTCAAGGATCGCCTCTCCCAATATTCAAAGTACATCCTCCAGGGTCGACAGTGGAAGTATCGAAATGTGTACCAAAACTGGAAACATGGATCTAATTAATTTAGTGCAATTACTATCTTAATTGTCGAAGAAGTTGGTACATTACATTACATACCAGAAATATGTGCTTCGTATATTAAATTTGATAGACATTGCTTTTCACCTTGTCCCTTTGGCGTCAATATATGCATACAGTGGTGAGTCTTTGTTTAGCTTGAAGATGTATACATCTATCTATTACCTAAAAGCAGAAGCAATCTTCTCCTACCTGGCATCACCAAATTTCTAGAAGAGAGCATCCCTTCCTTATTTCAATGGTTGGAGTCTCCATGTCAGCCTCCAACAAATCAATTTTATACCAGCGTGGATATAAACTGCTCAACTGCTCAAGGAGAAGGTGGATTCTCTCTCACACGATCCTTCGGAGTGGGTACACAACCCGCTTTCTCCATCAACAACTAATTCTCAGAGAGATCTTCTCATCCTTCGGGCGATTTGGTAGAAACCCTCGCCGTTTCTTCCTCCACAATTGACCTCCTGTTTCTATCTCCATCCAACTTCAATGGCGACTCTTTCCGACGTCGGAGTCTCGGCCTGCGTCACCATCCTCGGCGTCTTCACCTTCCTCCTCGCATTCGCCCTGCTCCGAATCCAGCCTGACATTCTAACCCAACCCCTCCGTCTCGGCGTTGCTGCCGGCGGTAGTATTGGCTGCTACGGCGGCGATGGGTGTACTGGAGAGCGATAGGGTCATTGTGGTCGCGGCTGAAGACGCTGGAGAGGACACTCCGAAAGCAGGGCTTCTCCGACAACCATACAGGCTGTTTGACGAAGACATAGAAGATTTCTCCAGATTGCGCAACAAAGCACGGTCCAAGCCCTGCTTCTTCTTGACATCCTGCCATCGAGGTTTCCTTCTACTAATTAACCCTAAATCCCTAAATTGGGCTTCTTTGGTTTCAATTTACTACATTTCTTTGATTGTTGTTTAAATTTTCAATTCTAGGGTTTTGGTTGATCCTCTGATAGTTCGGCACCGCCAATCATTAATTCAATCAGACATTGCATAAAAAGGTATCAATTTCATTGCCTCTGATATGTGTAGTGTTTGTTTAGAATTTTGGTTATTTGGTTGTTAGTGGTTGGATTTGTGCATAATCTGAAACTATGCGGACTCGGTTTTTTCGTTTTTTTGTTGGCATGTGAAAATTAGGGAATCTGGAATTTTGTTTCCGATGTAGGTAGGAATGAGTGTTGTAGTAGTGGAGTCATTTCTTCAAAACAGTGAGATGAACCAAGGAGGAGATTGAAGAAGTTGAGAATAGTCAAGGTTACGAAGTTCGATAGATTCAGATTGTCGATGAAGAGGCCGAAATCCAGGATGAGCCAGGGGGTGCTTCTCGCAGATGACTCATTAGAGGTGAGTTTGAACCAGAATCAAGAAGGAGAATAGCAAGTTTCAAGAAGGTGCTCTGAATTTCATGAAGGCCACCAACTGTTTCAATGTGAGGAGAGGTCCTTCGCAGCCGAATCCAGGTACAATCTCAGTACATTACCTCTTGATGCCTTGGAAATCAGGAAGTGAATTTCAGTTAGGAAAATAATGCTAAATGTTGGTAGCCCCCTTCTGACCATCAAGGGATCTTCCGGAAGAACATCTGCAGCTGCATTTGCAAAGGGAAGTGGTGACATGGAGCCAACTCGAGTAAGTTCATCAATTTATTTTCATTACCACAACTTAGTGTGCAATGTGCAACAACCCTTTGGATTCATCCTTGAAGTGATAGAGATCAGCAACTATGGTAACTTGCATTCATCATATGTCCGTGACTTTATGTTAATCTATGTCAAAATATTGCAATTCAGAAAGTATGAGGACAACTTAAATATGAGGTGGAGTAGCACTTGCAACAGAAGCAAGAGCCCAAGAAAGAGCATAAGGTATGATATTGTTTATATGTACGATGTTCTTAGGGTTACGGATGAATCTATGGTATATATAAAATCAGAAGCATATGTATCCTATGCACTTTTTTTTTATTCATGTAATTAAAGTTGTTGTCATTTTAAAGTTGAATCTCATAGCTCTAATTTGGTGTTAGGATTAGGTAATTGCAATCGACAATGTTGTCGCACTCTTGCCTGTAGTGTTTATTCTTTTCAGTGATTTACACAGGTTTTATTTTTTTAAATAAAAGTTCGTATTTTTATGTAGTGTTGTCATCAAAATAACTGAGTTTGTCTACCAAATGTTGACTTTTTTTTATTTGATATTGCACATAGTAGGCATTTATAATTGCTTTTAATCTATTTTATTTCTCTGTTTGATTTAGGGTCTGATATTTGCTCTGTTTTCTCTTAATCTAATTTATTTCTCTGTTTGCTCTTAACTATTGATGATGATCTGATTAATTGATTCTTGGATATCAGTTCGTAGTTTATTCTTTGTGCCTTGTGGTATTGTTGGGATAAATATTCATTCCCTATTGATCCCATGTTTTGTGTTTGTGCCTATTATTTTTAGACATTTTAAATAAAGTAAATAAAATGGGGGCCTTACCGGAGAAGTTTTGTGACAATTTGATTAGATTTAAGTTCTTTTGACACAGGTATGGCTGTACCAAGGGATGGATGAAATTGTTTGGATTAATAGATGACTATTAAAGCTTCCTAAAGGATGATACTAGGTGTTAATAACCTGACATGTATGGTTACGATAGATTATGAGATGATCCTAGGTGCAGTCATACAAAAGATTTGATTAGATTTAACCCAACAGGTATGGTTCCAGTTGATTAAGAGATGATCCTAGGTGTTAATAACATGAATGATCCGCTCATATGCACTTACTTCTTTGGTCATGTTGACATGTAAGGGTTTGTCTCTCTTTTTGTGACCCTTTTCCCTGAAGTTGCAACATTTATGGTTATTCCATGAATCACTTTTTGTTTTTGGATTCACAGCTGTCAACTTATGTTAACTAGGCGTAGGCCTGGAAAAGGTTAGAAGAGAAGAGGTGGTTAATGTGCTGATGCAAAAGTCTTATAATGTTGTTTTAGGTGTGAAGGTAAATATCGTTTTCCAAACCTCTTAGTTTTAGGGGGCTTGGATTTTTAGGTAAGCGAAATTTTTGATATGCGTTCATAAGTCAATCCATTTTTTTAGTTATAGTAGCAATATGTCATATTTTCTTAGCTCATTGGATTTCTAATTACTTGGACATATTGAGCTCTTTGAATATTTGACATCCTTTAAAGCTATGAGGGATCATCTGTCACAAATATTTTTTTGTGGCTGAATCTACTTATATATTTAATTATATCATGAGTGGATTTGATGGTATATAAACACACGTTTTACTTATATGTGTACTCAATTTACTTTTGCTAAATAGGGTGTTAATCTAGGAAGGCAACATTGACATTTTGAGTTCAGATCACGTGCCAACAACTCCGAAGTAATAGCAAGATTGACGGATCTGCTTCTTCATCATCCGAGGGGATTCACTCATGGACGGGGCTATCAAGAAGGCCATGTTGCCTGAGAACCTTGCTGAGCAAGCCATGCTTAATCCTAAGAGAGCTAATAGGTGAAGAATTCATTAAAGTTGATTCCTTTCTTTGGGATAGATCCTTTAAACCCTAGAAAGATTGCTACATTTTTGTCTTTTTGCTTTGTTAAATGTAATCAATAAATGTTATTTTTCCTTTGGTAAAGGTGTATACTGCGTGCACTATGATGGGAAGATCTGTTTTTGGTGTGTCTGGATGGTGGAATTTGTCACTGATTTTCTGAATCTTCAGATATGAAGAGATTCTTCAAGATCTAACTCAAGTATTGTGGCTTCTTGATCAACGTAAGAACACTTAAGAATTAAGATGCTGCACACAACTGTTTTCTGGAATAGATGATGCTCAACAGCTGAAGATAACTCAATTAAAAAAGCAATTTTTCAAAAAGTGGGTACGAAATATTTTGATGATGCAATTTTTCATTTATTCTTCAAGTATGATCAAAATATTATTCCTCATGCCCAATAGCAGATTTTAGCTTTTTCTACCTAAAATGGCTGTATGATCTCCTATTGATTGACAGTTTGAATATATATAAATCTTGTGATACCTGAATTTCTTTTTAATAGATCAAAAAGCAATGATGATGAGTCGGGATCAATGTCATCATCAGAAGATGAGAGGTAAAATCCTGTGCCTGCAAATTATTGGAATGTTTGTACCATTGGATATTTGGATGTCTTTGTTGGAGGTGTTATTCTTATGTCAGATATATATTGAATGACAGAAGGAACAGCTGCCTGCTTCTAAGCCATTTAAAGAAGAAGCCGAAGTTAATGCCGAGGGCCTAAAACAACAGGTACGAGCTGTCTCTACGAAGCTTGGAGAATCACAAAGGCAGCTATCCCAGCTGTGTTCTTCAAAAGAAGGTCATGTTATTGACCTCAAGGGCATATCTGAAAAAAAAAAAATCAAGGCTGGGAGCATCGACTTGAGATAGTCCGACAACATGGGATATGGCATAGCGGTTCTTCAAGAACTATAGTTTTCAATTTTCAAATGACTCATAGGGTGTAAAACGCCCGCTATATGGCATGTGCCAGCGTTTAGTGATGGACAGATCAATCCAGCTGCTTGTACCCTTAAATTGAAGTGAGTGGAACGTTAATCCTTAACATTTTTAACGGTTCTTAAAAGTCTGATTTTGAATTGGGTTACTTTCCTGTTTTCTGCCAAGTTGCCTCTCTTAATTCGGAATAGCTGCTGCTTGATTGATTTCAGATGCTGCTGAGCTGCTCGACTAATTTGTTTGTAAGAATTGAATGGATACTATATAAATTTCAGATGTTATGATCTACCTTGCATTGTAAAAGCGTTCAAGGATTTGGTTTCTGAATGTCCATGTATCCCATTAACTAACGGCTGACATCCCAATTACCCCACTAACTAACCGTTGACATCCAAATTAATCCACTAATTCACCCAAGTTATCACAATTCCCTCATCAATCCCCACTACTTCACCCATTTTCAGTTCATCACTAACAAAATTAATCCACTAATTCACCCAAGTTATCACAATTCCCTCATCAATCCCCACTACTTCACCCATTTTCAGTTCATCACTCCGCACTACTTGATGTTGGACATTTTGGGACAATTTCAGTTTATCTCCAGTGCTATATAAATTCAAGTGAAATTCATGTTTTTCACCATTGGCATTCACAACTGATATTAAGTATTGTGTATGGAGTTTTTGGGTTTCAATTACCTATATCTACGTTTTTGTTCACTATGTTTCATTCATCCTATCTATTTGACTCATATGTGGAATTGTGATTTTGTAGCTTCAATCGATGGCGGTTTCACGGCGGCACGCATTAGGATATCATTCTACTGTCGGTTCATTCTTCGTTCGCATTATAGGATCACCGTCTTCTTCATATGGAGATAGTACACTTGCTATCTCCTATAATATCATAAGCAATGACCACATTGATGAGAATGCAACCACTCTTCGTTGGAATGGCATTCCAATGAATTGACTTCAATGCCGCGAGGTCCTAACACAAGGTGGTATTCCTTTTATTGTTCAAACTCAAGCTGCTATACCGCTGTTAATGACCTACATGTGTCATTGGTTCGATGATCGTGCTGACCTCGTGGAGTACGGGATGGCTCCTAACCTCCACGTCGAAGTCATTGTCATTCCGATTCCTGACATCTATGTGCCTCATCAGCCCGCGATTCCAGCCGTGGTAGACTCCCTACAAGAAGTCCATCTAAATATCCCAAGTGTAGATTCTTGTGTCATTTGCCTTGACCCGTTGGTGGGTGTCAATCGCCTCATTCGAATGCCGTGCCAACACATATTTCATCATGATTGCATTAGAAGATGGTTAACGTTTAATCATGTATGCCCTGTTTGCTGCTCGCCATTGCCACATTAGGCAATTCATTGAACTTTTAGCATGTTAGGTAGGTAGTTAGGATCTATCTATACAAACCTAAAAACAGAAGCAACCTTCTCCTACCTGGCTTCACCAGAATTCTCAAATCTAGATGTCAATAGGAGGATTCTTCTCCACTTCTCTATCCTTATGTGGCATCGATGTGGAAGCCTATATTTTACACTCTGGATTCCCACGTTCTCCCTTATTCCTTGATAGTCTCAACCGCACAACCACCCAACGTCCTCCACTTCTCCGTCCATAATCTTCAAACCACAACCACCCATATTAAAAAACCGCTACTTAATTTGTAGCTCTTCTCTGCCATCGTCGGCTTCAAGGAGGAGAAGAGGCCTCCCGCGTTATCTGCTATCGTCGGCTTCAGGGAGGAGAAAATGGCCTCCCACGTTCTCCACTTCACCATGAATGGTACTATTTGCATTTCTTCTTCCTTTTCTGTCCTACCGTTTTTTCAATTTCATTATTTGATATGAATTAACATGAGATTTGAGTTGGCAGAAAACCTAACCCCTAACCACCTTTCTCTAATCCCCCTTTCTCCAATCCTAGGGCACGACACATATGAGAAGATGGCACTGTTAGGGTTTAGCGTTCCGACATCCGATAATTGTTGGAAAGCGAAAGCTTAGGTGAGTTTTGTATGTTGGTGTTTGTTGCGGGATGAAATTCACATAAAGATCTGTTCAATTTGGAACTGAGTATATGCGCTTTAGTTCTCACTGAGATTGAAATTGAAATTGCAGCCTTATTTTGCCTTTTCATCCCTTTGTGCTTCTCTTTCCTTAATTTCAACATCTCCGCTTCAGGGAGGAGAAGAGGACCCTCAGGACTTTGAATGTGGAAAGTTCAATTCCACAATTGAAATAAAACCACTTCAAGATAGAAAATTGCTTCAAGATAGATAAGCTATGGTGTGTAAGTGACTATGATATGTTGACACTCATAAGTTCTAATGACAAAGGACCTTGAAATTGTTGTGATATCAATGCTAGGATTCCTGTGTCCTGTCTTGATGAAAGCCAAACAAAAGAAAAGCTTTTACATTGAGATCAATTTTCTGATCTGCTCGCTCTAAAATAGCCTAAATGTTTAATCACATCCTTGATATTCCTTTTATATGGCTTATCTACCTGGTACTTTATCCATAGGTAATTCAAGTGAACGAGGAGAAGGTTACCTGGTATTTTTGAAGAAGGAAGCAATGTGGGCAAATTTTTCTGATAAGATTAATGTAGGAGATGTGTTTGAGGCAAGGATTGGCATGGTAGAGGATTACGGGGCGTTTGTGTACTTGCGTTTTCCAGATGGTAGGCTCTTAACCATTCTCTTTGCGCTCTCTTTTCTTATTTTTGATATCCTTTCTTTGCTAAAGCATAAAAAAAATTTAATGCAGGACTGTATCCTCTGATGTGGAAGAGGGATTATATCATATTAAGGCTTGGTAATTGAATAGAATACAAATTTGGTGATTCTCCACCAACTTCCCGGTGCAAGATCCTTGCATTTATTGATTTTCGTAGGAGTGAGATACTTGCTCTTATTGGTCTCTATTAGTATGTTGACCTCAGGGACAATCATCTGAATCACTTGCAACCATTTTTGGTTTCATAGGCTTGCATGAATTTTAGTCATTGCCAACTGGGCTTGAAGGATATTCTGGAGGATGCTTGATTTTTTGTTTTTTAAGATAAACCATAAGGAACAGTGTTTGAGTTTCTAATTTTATTAATATCTTTTGCCTTATCCATTAACGACAATCAGATTCCTAGCAAAGAGCAGGTTTATGCTCTATCGAAAGAGTTACGTGAACGTGCTTCCATCCCAAGTACTTTCTTTTTCAACTTCAGGCATTATCATGTACCCATTAAACCGTGCTCCATGGTATTTTGGGCTGTTAAGACCCTTTGCTTCTGGCCTTTTCATTGAGTTTTAGGTTTTCTTTATGATGTGAATTTTGGTGGATATATTATTCCATTTTTTCCCCCTAAGATTGCATGTTTGTTTGTGGATATTGCTTTGCATGCAGATTACGTATACAAGATAATTGATGCTCTCCCTGTTGATACTCATCCAATGACTCAGTTTTTCAACTGGTGTCATGGCACTTCAGGTTTTTATAAAATTATAATTACAAATTCTATAATTTTCATGTTCAAAATTCTCCATTTTCCATGGGTTTTCGATATTTTTGCTTTTATCAGTTTCATTTCCTTTATTGATTCCTTTCTAAGCTAGAAGTCTAGACTCTAGAACCCATGTTTAATGCTTAAATTTTCATGGAATTGGAAATTTTTGACAAGTCTATGTTAGGTAACGTACTGTGCCTTTTTAGAATATATGGAGTTGGCCGGGCTAGATTATTCTAGAAGAAAGTGGTCATGTGTTGTACGGAAAACAGCAAGTTGATGAGGGGGAGATGCTTGGGTGACCGGTTGTGAATAGGAATTTGTTAGCTCACAACTTCTGACTTTAGCTTAGAGTAAGAAGTATCAATAAGAGGTTTTTAACCATGCAGCAGGTATCTAGAACATATCATTGTTAGGCATTCGCCCTGACAATTTTGAGCGTCTACTCTCTGGTGGTCAGTTTGAGGTGATATTCACTGTGTTTATTAGCTATAGGTATGCCCTACAATGTTTCTCCTCAAGTGACAGAAACTTTCGTCTTTATCTTACGATTAGATGAGCTCGCTTGATTTGTGGGTGTGCTTCAGTTATATGCCCTATTATAGTATTATGCTGTTGTAAGATATTAAAGTAGTTTTTTGTTTTAGAGATAGGAAAATATAGCTTATTACTTTTTCAATTGATTTTTTCAACTGATGTCACTGTCACTCGAGATTAACTTGTTCCATGCTTCTGGCTATGATATGTTTTCAACCACTGAAACAGTTTGGCCTGTTAAAAATATATTCACTGCCTCCCCGGGATAATATGTTCAATGCCTTTATTCAGGATGCAAAGTCCAATGTTGATAAGTTTGTGTAGATTTCATGTACAACAATTTGAATATGGTGATCTATGGTCTTCTTTTGAGAGAAATGACATGAGAATTATCAAGGATTTTATTTCAGTTAGACTCTGTTTGGTTAAGGTAAATGTTTTCCTGGAAGTACCCCTGCTGTCTTTGCTTAAGAATAGTTGAAGCTTTTTACCATTCAACCGAACACTAAAAATTGAACTCTGATGAGAAATGGTTTCTTTGCTTGAATTTTTAAACAGAAAAATTTGTATGCAACTATATTGTAGAATCAAATACATTGGGGTGGCTCTTATTTGAGCAATCATTGCTTCATCAATATGTTTCCTGATAATGCTCATATACTGGGCTATTGTCGTTCTTTGTGTTCACGTGTATTAGAGTGGATTAATTTTTTTACTTTGGAACTTCTTTACAGTTCTGTGTTAAAATTTTGCTATTTTATTGCAGTGATGGATATGAAACATTGTTAGAGCAGATGGTTGAAGCTTTATGCCGACATATGACATATAACAGTGCAACTGTTAGACGTGTCTGTCTTAGAGGACTTGTACAGGTCTAACATTTATTTAATTTTATTTGCAGTATATTCCTTCGTATTTAGGGGTTTATAATTGCTGGGGTAGTAATTGTAAATTTTTTCCAATTTTATTCCATGAAATAATGTACAACGGTTGCTCAAAAAAATTAAAAAGTGGGGAGAGAATGTTCTTTTTTCCTTTTCCTTTTGAAGGTATTTGCTACATTAGGGCTACATGTCAATTGCACAAAGATAAATCAGCCAGACATTTAGACATTCTCTTAGTGGTTGATTGCAATAAAAAAAATCTGAATTTTCTTACTGATTCAAAATCTGAATTTTGCTCTATTTTGCATTGTTCTTTGCATGGATTAGTCATTCTCTTAGTTTTCTCATCTTCTTTTGTCAAAGATTTCTAAGTTGATTATTTGGCTTTGCAGATTCCTTATGCTCATATTAATCAATATACTGCCCAAGTACTATGGGTAATATTGGCATTGCTAGAAGATTCAGATGTTGAGTTCAGTTCACTGCAGTTTGATGTTTGCAAACAGTGAGTCTCCTACCCTTCTGCATCTTCAGTGCCGAGTTAATATAATCTGGAATATGTATTATATGTTAAAATTTTCATTCAATGGTAGATTCTTGGGACATCATCCAATGAAGCTGTAGAACCAATCTTATTCAACCTCTATGTGCGGCTTCGAAATCTGCAAGTATGTTCCTTTCTTATCAATGTTTAGCTCAGTCACTTGGGCCGTCACTTCTATTTGGTCCAATTCTGATATTTATTAGCTTTTTTTTTGGTGAAATACAAGACAATTCTGATATTTATTAGCTTTAAAAGGTATAATACCAGGAAATTCATTGACATACTCTTTTTGTTCTATTTTCAACTTCACCTTGATATTGTAATGTCTTGGAAATGATAAAATTCTTCCGTACTTGCTCCTAAATCCTCACTGTCCACAAGAAAAAGGAAAACACTTTTTTCTTTCTTGATTACTGCGAATGAAATTGCACACATGCTCATTATGTCCAACTGAAATGGCTATCCTTTGGTAAAACATACTCCTAACATTACTCTTATTCATGTTTCAAAAAAAGATGTCATTTTTGGTTATGCTGAATTATGATGGTCGTACTGGATGAGTCTTGATGGTCGTCCGAGTCGCTCGAGACGAGGCTAACTGGATGCGTGGGTTCCCTGATGATATGAGGAAAGATGTGAGAGATCAAAACGACACTGTGAAGAAGGTCGCAAGCAGTTGAGGAGTTGTTGGGTGCGTTTTGCTGTCATGAAAATTTTGTCTTTTGTGGCATCGGCTTTGCATGTCATGAATTGGATCGGTTCATTCTTTGAGTGGTGAGTCCTGGAATTGGGCTTTTGTTGTGTGGGCCGGGTTAGGAGGATTAAATTTGAATCATCTTGTCCTAATGATGTACATTCTCATTTCTCAACAAACAAGTCAATCAATACTAAGATGCCATCTTAGGCAACAACTGTTTAAAAAACACAAAGAGTCTTCTTTTTACTATTTTTTATCTTTGTTGTCCTTTTACATACAAAATTTATATTCCATTGCAACTTTAGAGAAATTGTGTACTCAGATCCCTTTGTAAACAGGTATGCATGAATTCGAAAATGCAAGCTGGTGTTTTTGCATATGTTAGTGTTCGCCAAGCTTGCTATGCATGTTAGAATCGAAAATGCACTCTTTGATTTATGCATATTAAGAGATCAAATGTCTTGCTATGCATGTTAATTGAATCTGATGTGTTTTTGTCATCGTAACAGAGTACCTTAAAGCATATTGCCGCATTCTTGGGTCTAGAGCAAACTGTTACACTTTTTAGTACCCACTAGTTCAACTCTGACCACACGTATGTGTGAGTTCATTTTCCTCTTTGGTAAACCACTTTGTCTTTCTGCATATTTTTTAGTTTTCCTTTTTGCATCTTTTCATAAACGTTTATGAATACTTCATCAGGAACTTAACTATGCATCTCTCTCAACAACTTCAACCTAGGATCCAATCATACATGGCATCAGCTATCAGCAATACAGATTTGGGTCTTCCTGAGATTCTCACCGAAGAAGAAGGATTTTACATGTCAACATAAAGTAAACTAATTGGATATAATAGTGTGAATTTAAGGTCATCTTCAGCATTTTCATTTTAACGTTTTTTCTAGGCAGTTCCCCTACTTCTCTATCGATAATTTGGATATAAAAAAAATAAAAATTTGAAGGTTGTTTTTATGGATTGTCCTTTTTGTTTGGACCATTCACCATATTGTGTTAAATCACTTTTTCATATGATGTGGTTTCTAAGTAGTACATGGTATATTGACTTCTTTTCCCTTCGATGCACTAGGATTCTATGGGATGGTTTTAGTGAATGTTTTGAGTCTGCTAAGGACAACCTTTCTGCTGCAGGCACTTGAGGCTCCTTGGATAATAATTCAGGCAAATACGGTGTACTTCTCGAGCTGCATTCCTTCTGAAACTGACGATCAACGCATTTTGACTCTGCATTATACTCAGGTCATTTCTTGATCCTACACTAGGAAATCACATACTGCCATAAACCTTGAAATCGTGTTACTGATTACTAGCATTGTAGATTTACACCAGGTTTTTCATTGTAGGTTTTTACCATGTTGGTTGGCAAAATAAGCCAGTCAAGTGATGCAACTGTTAGAGTAGCATGTTCTACAACCTTGGGTATGCTACTCAAATAAGCCAATTCCCTCTCGTGGAGATCGGCTCGCCTTGATCGAGAAGATTCTTCTAGGAAAGGTTCCTGAGCTTTAGTTTGTCAGAAATCCGAACTTTTTAGTCGATTTAAGTTCCCTTGTATGTTGACACGCAGCTTAATCTCCTGGCTAATCCAATCGAGCAGCACTATCCACATGGGTAATGGTATCTAAAATTCTGAATGGAACGTAAAAACGCAGAAAAACCAGAAGGAACCGGAAGATGTAACCATCAAAGAAAGATAGTAAGGGGATTTGAGCTTTAGCCATTCTTGCTTGAAAATGCTGACGTTCGACCTTCTAATCTGTAGATTTATTTGTTTACTACTGTGACACATTTGGGTTGTGGAAAATCAAGACGACATTCAATTTATTTGTTCTTATGTTATGTGTCGAGTTCTATGTGCTTTTGTCAACAAAATTGTGTCCCGTTAATATATGTACAAGTGTACAACTGTGTAAAGTGCATCTATTTGAACAACGCCACTAGCTCACGAGTCATCTGTAATAAAAATTTCATTGAAGGTTTTCATTGAATTGCGACTTTTGTATCTTGTGATGGATGCAAAAGGTTAGTACTCGGTTAAAAAATGTAATTTCTTCACTTTTTGACATGATTTTTAAATAGCAAAAAATTATACTATAAATATTAATTAACTTTTTTATAGCTGAAAAGTATACTATAAAATATTAATCAACTTTTTTTATTGAATTTTTTTTATATAATTTCATGTATTCCTTTTTTACTCTTTAAAAACATGTCAAAAACTTGAATGATTTTTTTAGTGGATGGATTGTTAATATTCCATGAAAATTTAAGATTACTATGTGCAAACTCCTCATCCTTTATAATAATATAATAATAAAGAAGAGATAGTTTTACTAAAATTTGTACATAGTTTTTATCAATTTTTCATAATTAGAGGTTAGTTTTAATAAAATTTGTACATTTTTTTTTATCAATTTTTCATTTAAAAAGAGAGGTTAGTTTTAATAATAAAAAAAGAGGTTAATTTGTGTAGCTGCATATTGTCTGCATGTATTAGTTATAGCCTAGGTATGCCCTACACTGTTTATCATCCAAAATTGTGGGACATTTTTTAAGTGTGCTCACTCTTGGGTTAGATTGGGGTTAATGTTATACTTTGATTGGATATTCGACCTTTAACAAAAATTCAACCTTTTGATTCCAAAGGAAGAATAAAAGAGATAAGAAACGTTTCATGTGTTCTTATAAAATTGTATCGATAGTATTAAAAAAAATCCATACCCGTGCCTAAGGCACGGGCCTTACACTAGTTACATTGTGAAAATTCATCCTCGATCGTACGTATTTTGTTCTTTTTTTGTTTTTTTTTTATTAAGTAAGAATTCGAGATCATACTAATCTGATTCTCGAGAGACCGACGAATCGGCAGGCGGAAACCGCCAAAGCATACAGTAAGAACAGAACAACGACGCTAAGAAACAAACAGAACAAAACCCTACTACAAGCAACGATCTAAGAAGAACTACTCCTAGCAGTTGCGGGCGACGGCGAAGAACGAAGCCAAGCACCACCAATCAGTAGCACCGCAGGCCAGCGATACAGCAGGACTCCATCTCCTCTGGGAAGTGCAGACGAAACTCCAAGGAAACAACATCCTGGATACGGAGTCGCCCATAACGCACCACCTCGATCCCAGCCAGTCCCGAGACCATACTTCACGCCCCCAACCAAGCAGAAGAACTCCTAGAAACGCCGAAAGTAGAGCCCCACACCGCTTGTACAAAGACGCCAAAAGATTTAACCAAGCCCTTACGGGATTTATTCTAGCCCTTTCGGGATTTGGTTCAAGCCCTTTCGGGATTTAGATTAACCCTTTCGGATTTAGTTTAACCTTTGAAGTGAATGGAATGTTAATCCTTAACATTTTTAACGGTTCTTAAAAGTCTGATTTTGAATTGGGTTACTTTCCTGTTTTCTGCCAAATTGCCTCTCTTAATTCGGAATAGCTGCTGCTTGATTGATTTCAAATGCTGCTGAGCTGCTCGACTAATTTGTTTGTAAGAATTGAATGGATACTATATAAATTTCAGATGTTATGATCTACCTTGCATTGTAAAAGCGTTCAAGGATTTGGTTTCTGAATGGCCATGTATCCCACTAACTAACGGCTGACATCCCAATTACCCCACTAACTAACCGTTGACATCCAAATTAATCCACTAATTCACCCAAGTTATCACAATTCCCTCATCAATCCCCACTACTTCACCCATTTTCAGTTCATCACTAACCAAATTAATCCACTAATTCACCCAAGTTATCACAATTCCCTCATCAATCCCCACTACTTCACCCATTTTCAGTTCATCACTCCCCACTACTTGATGTTGGACATTTTTGGACAATTTCAGTTTATCTCCAGTGCTATATAAATTCAAGTGAAATTCATGTTTTTCACCATTGGCATTCACAACTGATATTAAGTATTGTGTATGGAGTTTTTGGGTTTCAATTACCTATATCTACGTTTTTGTTCACTATGTTTCATTCATCCTATCTATTTGACTCATATGTGGAATTGTGATTTTGTAGCTTCAATCAATGGCGGTTCCACGGCAGCACGCATTGGGATATCATTCTACCGTCGGTTCATTCTTCGTTCGCATTATAGGATCACCGTCTTCTTCATATGGAGATAGTACACTTGCTATCTCCTATAATATCATAAGCAATGACCACATTGATGAGAATGCAACCACTCTTCGTTGGAATGGCATTCCAATGAATTGACTTCGATGCTGCGAGGTCCTAACACAAGGTGGTATTCCTTTTATTGTTCAAACTCAAGCTGCTATACCGCTCTTAATGACCTACATGTGTCATTGGTTCGATGATCGTGCTGACCTCGTGGAGTACGGGATGGCTCCTAACCTCCACGTCGAAGTCATTGTCATTCCGATTCCTGACATCTATGTGCCTCATCAGCCCGCGATTCCAGCCGTGGTAGACTCCCTACAAGAAGTCCATCTAAATATCCCAAGTGCATATTCTTGTGTCATTTGCCTTGACCCGTTGATGGGTGTCAATCGCCTCATTCGAATGTCGGGCCAACACATATTTCATCGTGATTGCATTAGAAGATGGTTAACGTTTAATCATGTATGCCCCGTTTGCTGCTCGGCATTGCCACATTAGGCAATTCATTGAACTTTTAGCATGTTAGGTAGGTAGTTAGGATCTATCTATACAAACCTAAAAACAGAAGCAACCTTCTCCTACATGGCTTCACCAGAATTCTCAAATCTAGATGTCAATAGGAGGATTATTCTCCACTTCTCTATCCTTATGTGGCATCGATGTGGCAGCCTATATTTTACACTCTGGATTCCCACGTTCTCCCTTATTCCATGATAGTTTCAACCGCACAACCACCCAACGTCCTCCACTTCTCCGTCCATAATCTTCAAACCACAACCACCCATATTAAAAAACCGCTACTTAATTTGTAGCTCTTCTCTGCCATCGTCGGCTTCAAGGAGGAGAAGAGGCCTCCCGCGTTATCTGCCATCGTCGGCTTCAGGGAGGAGAAGATGCCTCCCACGTTCTCCACTTCACCATGAATGGTACTATATGCATTTCTTTTTCCTTTTCTTTCCTAGGGTTTTTTCAATTTCATTATTTGATATGAATTAACATGAGATTCGAGTTGGCAGAAAACCTAACCCCTAACCTCCTTTCTCTAATCCCCCTTTCTCCAATCCTAGGGCACGACACATATGAGAAGATGGCACTGTTAGGGTTTAGCGTTCCGACATCCGATAATTGTTGGAAAGCGAAAGCTTAGGTGAGTTTTGTATGTTGGTGTTTGTTGCGGGATGAAATTCACATAAAGATCTGTTCAATTTGGAACTGAGTATATGCGCTTTAGTTCTCACTGAGATTGAAATTGAAATTGCAGCCTTATTTTGCCTTTTCATCCCTTTGTGCTTCTCTTTCCTTAATTTCAACATCTCCGCTTCAGGGAGGAGAAGAGGACCCTCAGGACTTTGAATGTGGAAAGTTCAATTCCACAATTGAAATAAAACCACTTCAAGATAGAAAATTGCTTCAAGATAGATAAGCTATGGTGTGTAAGTGACTATGATATGTTGACAGTCATAAGTTCTAATGACAAAGGACCTTGAAATTGTTGTGATATCAATGCTAGGATTCCTGTGTCCTGTCTTGATGAAAGCCAAACAAAAGAAAAGCTTTTACATTGAGATCAATTTTCTGATCTGCTCGCTCTAAAATAGCCTAAATGTTTAATCACATCCTTGATATTCCTTTTATATGGCTTATCTACTTGGTACTTTATCCATAGGTAATTCAAGTGAACGAGGAGAAGGTTACCTGGTATTTTTGAAGAAGGAAGCAATGTGGGCAAATTTTTCTGATAAGATTAATGTAGGAGATGTGTTTGAGGCAAGGATTGGCATGGTAGAGGATTACGGGGCGTTTGTGTACTTGCGTTTTCCAGATGGTAGGCTCTTAACCATTCTCTTTGCGCTCTCTTTTCTTATTTTTGATATCCTTTCTTTGCTAAAGCATAAAAAAATTTAATGCAGGACTGTATCCTCTGATGTGGAAGAGGGATTATATCATATTAAGGCTTGGTAATTGAATAGAATACAAATTTGGTGATTCTCCACCAACTTCCCGGTGCAAGATCCTTGCACTTATTGATTTTCATAGGAGTGAGATACTTGCTCTTATTGGTTTCTATTAGTATGTTGACCTCAGGGACAATCATCTGAATCACTTGCAACCATTTTTGGTTTCATAGGCTTGCATGAATTTTAGTCATCGCCAACTGGGCTTGAAGGATATTCTGGAGGATGCTTGATTTTTTGTTTTTTAAGATAAACCATAAGGAACAGTGTTTGAGTTTCTAATTTTATTAATATCTTTTGCCTTATCCATTAACGACAATCAGATTCCTAGCAAAGAGCAGGTTTATGCTCTATCGAAAGAGTTACGTGAACGTGCTTCCATCCCAAGTACTTTCTTTTTCAACTTCAGGCATTATCATGTACCCATTAAACCGTGCTCCATGGTATTTTGGGCTGTTAAGACCCTTTGCTTCTGGCCTTTTCATTTAGTTTTAGGTTTTCTTTATGGTGTGAATTTTGGTGGATATATTATTCCATTTTTTCCCCCTAAGATTGCATGTTTGTTTATGGATATTGCTTTGCATGCAGATTACGTATACAAGATAATTGATGCTCTGCCTGTTGATACTCATCCAATGACTCAGTTTTTCAACTGGTGTCATGGCACTTCAGGTTTTTATAAAATTATAATTACAAATTCTATAATTTTCATGTTCAAAATTCTCCATTTTCCATGGGTTTTCGATATTTTTGCTTTTATCACTTTCATTTCCTTTATTGATTTCTTTCTAAGCTAGAAGTCTAGACTCTAGAACCCATGTTTAATGCTTAAATTTTCATGGAATTGGAAATTTTTGACAAGTCTATATTAGGTAACGTACTGTGCCTTTTTAGAATATATGGAGTTGGCCGGGCTAGATTATTCTAGAAGAAAGTGGTCATGTGTTGTACGGAAAACAACAAGTTGATGAGGGGGAGATGCTTGGGTGACCGGTTGTGAATAGGAATTTGTTAGCTCACAACTTCTGACTTTAGCTTAGAGTAAGAAGTATCAATAAGAGGTTTTTAACCATGCAGCAGGTATCTAGAACATATCATTGTTAGGCATTCGCCCTGACAATTTTGAGCGTCTACTCTCCGGTGGTCAGTTTGAGGTGATATTCACTGTGTTTATTAGCTATAGGTATGCCCTACAATGTCTCTCCTCAAGTGACAGAAACTTTCGTCTTTATCTTACGATTAGATGAGCTCACTTGATTTGTGGGTGTGCTTCAGTTATATGCCCTATTATAGTATTATGCTGTTGTAAGATATTAAAGTAGGTTTTTGTTTTAGAGATAGGAAAATATAGCTTATTACTTTTTCAATTGATTTTTTCAACTGATGTCACTGTCACTCGAGATTAACTTGTTCCATGCTTCTGGCTATGATATGTTTTCAACCACTGAAACAGTTTGGCCTGTTAAAAATATATTCACTGCCTCCCCGGGATAATATGTTCAATGCCTTTATTCAGGATGCAAAGTCCAATGTTGATAAGTTTGTGTAGATTTCATGTACAACAATTTGAATATGGTGATCTATGGTCTTCTTTTGAGAGAAATGACATGAGAATTATCAAGGATTTTATTTCAGTTAGACTCTGTTTGGTTAAGGTAAATGTTTTCCTGGAAGTACCCCTGCTGTCTTTGCTTAAGAATAGTTGAAGCTTTTTACCATTCAACCGAACACTAAAAATTGAACTCTGATGAGAAATGGTTTCTTTGCTTGAATTTTTAAACAGAAAAATTTGTATGCAACTATATTGTAGAATCAAATACATTGTGGTGGCTCTTATTTGAGCAATCATTGCTTCATCAATATGTTTCCTGATAATGCTCATATACTGGGCTATTGTCGTTCTTTGTGTTCACGTGTATTAGAGTGGATTAATTTTTTTACTTTAGAACGTCTTTACATTTCTGTGTTAAAATTTTGCTATTTTATTGCAGTGATGGATATGAAACATTGTTAGAGCAGATGGTTGAAGCTTTATGCCGACATATGACATATAACAGTGCAACTGTTAGACGTGTCTGTCTTAGAGGACTTGTACAGGTCTAACATTTATTTAATTTTATTTGCAGTATATTCCTTCGTATTTAGGGGTTTATAATTGCTGGGGTAGTAATTGTAAATTTTTTCCAATTTTATTCCATGAAATAATGTACAACGGTTGCTCAAAAAAATTAAAAAGTGGGGAGAGAATGTTCTTTTTTCCTTTTCCTTTTGAAGGTATTTGCTACATTAGGGCTACATGTCAATTGCACAAAGATAAATCAGCCAGACATTTAGACATTCTCTTAGTGGTTGATTGCAATAAAAAAAATCTGAATTTTCTTACCGATTCAAAATCTGAATTTTGCTCTATTTTGCATTGTTCTTTGCATGGATTAGTCATTCTCTTAGTTTTCTCATCTGCTTTTGTCAAAGATTTCTAAGTTGATTATTTGGCTTTGCAGATTCCTTATGCTCATATTAATCAATATACTGCCCAAGTACTATGGGTAATATTGGCATTGCTAGAAGATTCAGATGTTGAGTTCAGTTCACTGCAGTTTGATGTTTGCAAACAGTGAGTCTCCTACCCTTCTGCATCTTCAGTGCCGAGTTAATATAATCTGGAATATGTATTATATGTTAAAATTTTCATTCAATGGTAGATTCTTGGGACATCATCCAATGAAGCTGTAGAACCAATCTTATTCAACCTCTATGTGCGGCTTCGAAATCTGCAAGTATGTTCCTTTCTTATCAATGTTTAGCTCAGTCACTTGGGCCGTCACTTCTATTTGGTCCAATTCTGATATTTATTAGCTTTTTTTTGGTGAAATACGAGACAATTCTGATATTTATTAGCTTTAAAAGGTATAATACCAGACAATTCATTGACATACTCTTTTTGTTCTATTTTCAACTTCACCTTGATATTGTAATGTCTTGGAAATGATAAAATTCTTCCGTACTTGCTCGATCCTAAATCCTCACTGTCCACAAGAAAAAGGAAAACACTTTTTTCTTTCTTGATTACTGCGAATGAAATTGCACACATGCTCATTATGTCCAACTGAAATGGCTATCCTTTGGTAAAAGATACTCCTAACATTACTCTTATTCATGTTTCAAAAAAGATGTCATTTTTGGTTATGCTGAATTATGATGGTTATACTGGATGAGTCTTGATGGTCGTTCGAGTCGCTCGAGACGAGGCTAACTGGATGCGTGGGTTCCCTGATGATATGAGGAAGGATGTGAGAGATCAAAACGACACTGTGAAGAAGGTCGCAAGCAGTTGAGGAGTTGTTGGGTGCGTTTTGCTGTCATGAAAATTTTGTCTTTTGTGGCATCGGCTTTGCAGGTCATGAATTGGATCGGTTCATTCTTTGAGTGGTGAGTCCCGGAATTGGGCTTTTGTTGTGTGGGCCGGGTTAGGAGGATTAAATTTGAATCATCTTGTCCTAATGATGTACATTCTCATTTCTCAACAAACAAGTCAATCAATACTAAGATGCCATCTTAGGCAACAACTATTTAAAAAACACAAAGAGTCTTCTTTTTACTATTTTTATCTTTGTTGTCCTTTTACATACAAAATTTATATTCCATTGCAACTTTAGAGAAATTGTGTACTCAGATCCCTTTGTAAACAGGTATGCATGAATTCGAAAATGCAAGCTGGTGTTTTTGCATATGTTAGTGTTCGCCAAGCTTGCTATGCATGTTAGAATTCGAAAATGCACTCTTTGATTTATGCATATTAAGAGATCAAATGTCTTGCTATGCATGTTAATTGAATCTGATGTGTTTTTATCATCTTAACAGAGTACCTTAAAGCATATTGCCGCATTCTTGGGTCTAGAGCAAACTGTTACACTTTTTAGTACCCACTAGTTCAACTCTGACCACACGTATGTGTGAGTTCATTTTCTTCTTCGGTAAACCACTTTGTCTTTCTGCATATTTTTTAGTTTTCCTTTTTGCATCTTTTCATAAACGTTTATGAATACTTCATCAGGAACTTAACTATGCATCTCTCTCAACAACTTCAACCTAGGATCCAATCATACATGGCATCAGCTATCAGCAATACAGATTTGGGTCTTCCTGAGATTCTCACCGAAGAAGAAGAATTTTACATGTCAACATAAAGTAAACTAATTGGATATAATAGTGTGAATTTAAGGTCATCTTCAACATTTTCATTTTAACGTTTTTTCTAGGCAGTTCCCCTACTTCTCTATCGATAATTTGGATATAAAAAAAATAAAAATTTGAAGGTTGTTTTTATGGATTGTCCTTTTTGTTTGGACCATTCACCATATTGTGTTAAATCACTTTTTCATATGATGTGGTTTCTAAGTAGTACATGGTATATTGACTTCTCTTCCCTTCGATGCACTAGGATTCTATGGGATGGTTTTAGTGAATGTTTTGAGTCTGCTAAGGACAACCTTTCTGCTGCAGGCACTTGAGGCTCCTTGGATAATAATTCAGGCAAATACGGTGTACTTCTCGAGCTGCATTCCTTCTGAAACAGACGATCAACGCATTTTGACTCTGCATTATACTCAGGTCATTTCTTGATCCTACACTGGGAAATCACATACTGCCATAAACCTTGAAATCGTGTTACTGATTACTAGCATTGTAGATTTGCACCAGGTTTTTCATTGTAGGTTTTTACCATCTTGGTTGGCAAAATAAGCCAGTCAAGTGATGCAACTGTGTAAAGTGCATCTCTTTGAACAACGCCACTAGCTCACGAGTCATCTGTAATAAAAATTTCATTGAAGGTTTTCATTGAATTGCGACTTTTGTATCTTGTGATGGATGCAAAAGGTTAGTACTCGGTTAAAAAATGTAATTTCTTCACTTTTTGACATGATTTTTAAATAGCAAAAAATTATACTATAAATATTAATCAACTTTTTTATAGCTGAAAATTATACTATAAAATATTAATCAACTTTTTTTATTGAATTTTTTTTATATAATTTCATGTATTCCTTTTTTACTCTTTAAAAACATGTCAAAAACTTGAATGATTTTTTTAGTGGATGGATTGTTAATATTCCATGAAAATTTAAGATTACTATGTGCAAACTCCTCATCCTTTATAATAATATAATAATAAAAAAGAGATAGTTTTAATAAAATTTGTACATAGTTTTTATCAATTTTTCATAATTAGAGGTTAGTTTTAATAAAATTTGTACATTTTTTTTTATCAATTTTTCATTTAAAAAGAGAGGTTAGTTTTAATAATAACAAAAGAGGTTAATTTGTGTAGCTGCATATTGTCTGCATGTATTAGTTATAGCCTAGGTATGCCCTACACTGTTTATCATCCAAAATTGTGGGACATTTTCTATTTGTTTTATATTGTTAATATTGTTTTTAAGTGTGCTCACTCATAGGTTAGATTGGGGTTAATGTTATACTTTGATTGGATATTCGACCTTTAACAAAAATTCAACCTTTTGATTCCAAAGGAAGAATAAAAGAGATAAGAAACGTTTCATGTGTTCTTATAAAATTATATCGATAGTATTAAAAAAAATCCATACCCGTGCCTAAGGCACGGGCCTTAAACTAGTTACATTGTCAAAAGTCATCCTCGATCGTACGTATTTTGTTTTTTTTTTTTTGTTTTTTTTATTAAGTAAGAATTCGGGATCATACTAATCTGATTCTCGAGAGGCCGGCGAATCGGCAGGCGGAAACCGCCAAAGCATACAGTAAGAATAGAAAAACGATGCTAAGAAACAAACAGAAAAAAACCCTACTACAAGCAACGATCTAAGAAGATCTACTCCTAGCAGTTGCGGGCGACGGCGAAGAATGATGCCAAGCACCACCAATCAGTAGCACCGCAGGCCAGCGATACAGCAGGACTCCATCTCCTGTGGGAAGTGCAGACGAAACTCCAAGGAAACAACATCCTGGATACGGAGTCGCCCATAACGCACCACCTCGATCCCATCCAGTCCCGACACCAGACTTCACGCCCCCAACCAAGCAGAAGAACTCCTAGAAACGCCGAAAGTAGAGCCCCACACCGCTTGTACAAAGACGCCAAAAGATTTAACCAAGCCCTTACGGGATTTATTCTAGCCCTTTTGGGATTTGGTTCAAGCCCTTTCGGGATTTAGATTAACCCTTTCGGATTTAGTTTAACCTTTTTGTTTTATATTTCTTTATATAAATATATATAAAAAATATATAAACCACCATTTTTATTTTAAATAATCAAAGCTTAGCGTGCAAGGAGAAACTTAATCCTTGCACGCCAAGGAATGAACAAAGCCAGCACGCGAAGCCAGCGCACAAGGGGGGCACCAGGCAAGCTGTCGGCGGAGGCAAACATACGATGACGGCAGGCAGGAGCAGCACCAACACCCCAACCAAATGGAGAGACCCCTCACCTAACCATCAACCAACACCAGGGCAAGCAGAGGAAGAAGCACCCCAAAATGAGGAGGTGGGAAGCGAAAGGCTGTTGAAGGCAAGCCGATGCGAGCGACAGAAAGCGGCGCGCCGGAAGGTGGAGGCTGAACCCGCACCTGGCCGAAAAACGCAGCCCCAAACCCAGAGTAACAGAAATAAGGGTTTGAAGAAAGAGGGGAAAGAAACCTAAAAACCGATCTCAAGGTAGGAGATGAGGGATTTGATGCCCAAATTAAACAAAGGGAAGATGTAAAGGGGGATAAGAAAGCAGAAATATCAAAAACCCCAGATTAATTTAGGATTTGATCAATAAAACCAACAAAGATGGAGATCTCCACACTAACGTTTTTCAACAGGGGAAAGACCCCTAAAACACCAAGCACGTCGACGTCACAACGGAACATGGATGACCGAGGGCAGGGAATGGCGACAGAGCCGAGGTGATGTGGCCGGAGCCTGGGTTAGGCGGCCGAAGCCGGGGTACATTGGCCGAAGCCAAGGATTGGGCTCCTTCTCTCTAGAAAACTAGAGAGAAGAGAAAGCAAAGTTCTTCCAGGGGAATTCCCGGCCAGTTTGAATTTGTTCTCATACTTGGTGGTGTCTTCCAGGTGAATATTTTCCAAAAGCTACTGATGATTCAGTACATATCTCTTTGTAATTGGGGGCCGACCGGGATGAATTTGTACGTAGCCTTGAACGTTCTCAGAAATCACTACTTTGTCGGTGACAATGCCTCAGCCTCAGCCTCAGGTGTTGCCTTTTCAGTCACATGTAAGTTTATATATAGTTTAAATGGCGGTATCTTTGTACCATTTTTCTATATCAATCTTCTTAGAGCATCATGTTTATCACTGAGCGAGCTCTTATCTTACTTTTCATAAGCCATGTCACCTTTTCACTTTTTCAATAAATGATTAGTGAGCCCGCTCCGGGGCTTTTAATTTCATTTTTTAATCTATTCCATTTTGCTCTGCTAGGGCAAAGGGTGATTGGCGATCCGGGGTGCTTTCTCCGATGATCGGTGATGGTGTCTTCTCTGGCGCATCCTGGCGCTTGGCGCCGCCGTTTTGGGGTTCTCCATCTTCAATCCATTGTGCTCTGCGCCCGCCGCCCCTGCAGTGAGAGAAATTTTGGCCGTTTCTTATGAATGTTGTCACGTTCTTCGTTGGTTTCGTGCATCATGTCTCTTGTTCCCGCGATGGAGGCCTCTAAGTATCTGTCTAGAGTTGAGAAGGAGCGTTGGTATCAAATAGGGAATTTGAGTTATCAATCAACTCGATTCTTTCACCTGGAAACGTTGCAAAGTCTTGATCTTATTAGTCTTGTATCCGCTCTACTAGAAAATGGAGGTCTAGCCAATTTTGTGTCATTTAGCGTGCCAACCTATATATCATGATTTGGTGCGCAAGTTCCTCGCAACTCTTGATGTGTGTTCTGATAGGGAAATCCACTTCCGAATGTTGGGCACCGAATGTTCGATTCAGAAGCGCTTCATGGCTCTTGCCCTAGGAATGAGTAAACCTTTGTCTCCTACTTGGCGTCGCAGCATGTCTTGATCATTCCCGCTGAGACTTGGGCGATAGTAGCCGGAATTCCTAAAGGACATGAGGATTATCACGACTATTTGATCACACACCTTGCCCTTCGTTTGTGTCATAGAGTTTTGAGCCTTGAATTTTATGGAATGACGAACGCAAAGGTTGTCTCTAAGAGGATGTGGATGTGGTTGTAATGTTTAAAACCAGAAGCTGAGTGTACACCAGACTCGGTGCAGTTATTTCTAGCTACTTTTACAGAGACACTTCGACAGAGAGGTGGAAAGCATGCCCACTTCGTCCCTATTTGTGGGATGATCACTCTTATAGCATATTATCTGGGTATTGATTTGAGTTCCCTGCAGCCCCTGCATTCGCCTTACTACTTTTGATATGTCTACCTTGCTGAGCACTCGCTAGTTATTTGGCACGAGGGGTGAGCATCACCAGTATCTCCATGTGACCCTATCTATGGGTCCTACTCTGGCTGCCTTCTGTATTAGTCATGTTCCACCATCTGCTGGGATGGTCTTAGATACTTCGTCTGCAAGAAGATTCCTTTTGGGGGATGAGGTTGAGGATGATGATTTTGACATTCACATTGAGAATGATCCCTTGCTTGACCTCATCGAGGGCCTTGACCGTCACCTAACTCGATTGGAAGACCAGCAATCACAATGCTTCCAGGAGCTGCATGAGCATCAGTTGATTTTAGGCAAGAAATTGGATGAGATTCAAGCCAATCTATTGAACCCATGGATCTAAATATTATAACAATTCAGCCAGCGATCTGGATCCCATACCACATCTTCACATTGATAGGTTAGTTATTTGCTTCCTTCACCCTCAGTTTTATTTTCATTGTTCTTTTTTGTTTATACATTGAAGACAATGCAACATTTAAGTGTGGGGGGAGTGGTTTATGTTAGTTTAGTTCATGTTTATTTTATGTTTCATGTTTAATTTTAAAGTTGTTATTTATATTTAAGTTTTATTTTTAATTCATGCATCATGTCTAAATTTATTTGTTATTAAAAATACAAAAAACAAAAAAAATATATAATGTCGAAAAAAGAAAAAAAGAAGAGTTTTCATGCATTGTATATATATGTGTTATTAAAGATACCCATCTAACTTGAATTTGTTCTATCAACTATATTCTAGCATGATCTTAAATATCCCATGGAATTCTGGAATGATTTGACCTTATCTATTTTCGAGGCCGATTATATACATGATCATTGCTTCATAAGTTCAAATGATAGAGACACCTTTTAGCCACATCTTATCCATGTGTACCCTATGTTATATCTTGCTTTGAAGCAAATTTGAGCCTTTAACCTATTTTATTTATAAGCTCCATAAAATTCATTGTTCCTAGCTTATGATAAGCCTTATCCTTTCTGGAGAAATTAAGATTTAGAGTTGGTTATGGAAATTCATTTGGAGTTATGGGAAAGAAGCTAAAGTGTGAGATTGTCATGATTTATGGTTTTGGAGAAGATGTAATGTTATGTGCTTATAGTTGCCCTCATACATACTATGCGGAAATTTGGTTTCATCTGGATGAAGCAAGCTACTGAGATTGCACTCGACGTCTAGTGAAGATTTTCCACACTTAGAGCCAAGGAGAATGGAGCCACTCGAGATCTACTGAGGGCCCGAGATGGAGTTGAAGATGTCCGATGTTCGTTGATCGATTATCTGCTCTTCATGGTTCGGTGCACGTAGTTCGGTGCAAATCCCGCTCTGAGAAAGAACAAAATGTTTGATCGGGACCAGCCTAAGCTGATCCCAACACTCCGAAATGATCCCTATTACGCTGTCTTTAGGCCTTTATTTATAAAAGGAGTCTCCTCCTTACTTTCCTAGTGAATATCGATGTGGGAGAGGGCTTATATTGTCATTTGGCTTTCACTTACTTTGTTTTATACTCGAATACATAGCTTTCCTCCCATGATCGATGTGGGAAAGGAGTTTCATTTGGTTTCACTTGTTTTGATTGGTTTATGTGTGGGAAAGGAGTTTCATTTGGTTTCACTTGTTTTGATACTCGAATACATAGCTTTCCTCCCATGATCGATGTGGGAAAGGAGTTTCATTTGGTTTCACTTGTTTTGATTGGTTTATGTGTGGGAAAGGAGTTTCATTTGGTTTCACTTGTTTTGATTGGTGTGTGCGCGCGCGTGCGTGCGTGCGTGCGTGCGTGCGTGCGTGCGTGAGTGATATATTGTTCCGAGGTTTAATTTATATAGCGGGAAACCCCTATTTGATTATCCATTAAGATCGTACAATCTTTTTCGGGTCGAATTACTATGTTAAATAGTTAGCCATAATTTCATAGCATCGTTATAACTCCTCATACCTCAATCGTGTCTTGACCGATTGGGGTTCGACAAAACGATGCTTTTACTTATATTATGTCTTATCCGCAATCTGGAAACACCATAAAAAATGGTGCATTTATTTGTACTCTTTCTTATTTGTGATCTTGAATTGCTTGACGAAGCGATTGTGTTGTTATTAGGAGGTCTATCGTGCTAGATTGAGCCACGCGAACTACTTTGTGCTAAGCTTCGGCAGGCTCAACGAGCCATGCAAGCTACTTCATGTTTTATTGTGTCCAACGGGACTCGTGAATTACCGATGTGGGAGAGTTTTTAAGTACAATTTTTAGGGGTTTTCACTAGCTTGCCTTATTTTAATATAATCCCTCTTTTATACTTGCATCATATTTGTACCATACGTACACATATAGTACTTGTATATCAATCCCAATACTTTATTTTTATCTCGGGGTTTTATTTATATAGTGGGAAACCCCATTTCATTCCTCTGTTAAATCATATAACCTTCTCTTGGTCGATTTGATGTGTTGAATAGCTAGCCCTAATTTTAGAGCATCGTCTTAACTCCTCGAACCTCAATCGTGTCTTGACCGATTGGGGTTCGACAAAATGATGCTTTCATTTATATTTTATCTTATCTTTGATCTGGATTTTTTATAGACTTATGTTTGTCATGACTCATGATATCGTAATTTTGATTTTCCTGGCTATCGCGATTTGTGTGGTTGTAGTTTGCTAGAATGAATCACGCGAGCTATTTCGAGTTCTATCATGTCCAACGGGGCACGAGAACTAACTTGACTCGAACTCTAGCGTGCTGAGATGAGCAACGCGAGTTACTTTGAATCGAGCTCTAGCATGATGAATGAGCCACGCGAGCTAATCTGATCTAAGCTCTAGCAGGCTCAACGAGCCAAGCGAGCTATTTCGAGTTCTATCATGCCTAATGGGACACGAGAACTAACTTGACTGGAACTCCAGCGTGCTGAGATGAGCAACACGAGTTACTTTGAGTCGAGCTCTAGCGTGCTGAATGAGCCACATGAGCTAATCTGATCTAAGCTCTAGCAGGCTCGGCAACCCATGCGAGCTATTTTGAGTTCTATCGTGCCCAATGGGACACGAGAACGAACTTCGCTCGAACTCCAGCGTGCTGAGATGAGCAACGCGAGTTACTTTGAGTCGAGCTCTAGCGTGGAGCTCTAGCATGCTTAATGAGCCACGCGAGCTATTCCGATCTATGCTCTATCAGGCTCGGCAAGCCATGTGAGCTATTTCGGGTTCTATCATGCCCAACGGGGTACGAGCACTAACTTGACTCGAACTCCAGCGTGCTAAGATGAGCAACACGAGTTACTTTGAGTCGAGCTCTAGCGTGCTGAATGAGCCACGCGGGCTAATCTGATCTAAGCTCTAGCGGGCTCGGCAAGCCATGCGAGCTATTTCGAGTTCTATCGTGCCCAATGGGACTTAAGAACTAACTTAACTCGAACTCCAGCGTGCTGGGATGAGCAACGCGAGTTACTTTGAGTCGAGCTCTAGCGTGCTGAATGAGCCATGTGAGCTAATCTGATCTAAGCTCTAGCAGGCTCGGCAAGCCACGCGAGCTATGTATGTATGTATGTATGCATGTATTTATTTATTTATTCTCCACAGAGGATTATTTGCACATCCGTGTATAGAAGACACGCCATTGCTAGATTTATTCTCCGCAGAGGATTATTTGCACATCCGTGTATAGAAGACACGCGGTTGCTAAATTTATTCTCCGTAGAGGCTTATTTGCACATCGTGTATAGAAGACACGCGATTGCTAAATTTATTCTCCGTAGAGGCTTATTTTCACATCCGTGTATATAAGACACATGATTGCTAAATTTTGTCGATTCCGACTTCTTATTTTACGTGATCTAGATTTCGAGAGTCGAGTCCGACCTCTCGAGGGTATTGATGGTGTCGACTCCGACTACCGTTATACGCTTCATATTCCAAGTGTCGAATCCGAATTCTTGGATACGCGATTAGAGATAGAGTGCCGAATCCGACCGCTCTATTTGGCGTTTAAAATATCAAGTGTCGAACCCAACTACTTGAATACACGATTTTTAAGTTTAAACGCCGATTTCGATGACCCATGTTTCAGTCGTTATTGATATCAGAATGCGTGAAATCATGGGATGGAATTTAGCAGAATACCTCTTGACGCATGTGTGAGAGGTTTGAATCCATAAAATAAATAGGGGTTTAAGATGTAAGTCCCTCTTGAGAGTCGCTATTGTGGATAGCCGATGTCCTTCTTCTGGATAAAGATATAATTATAAAATTTAACTGTTACAACTTACAAGAGCTATTTTTAATTTTAGTAAAAGGAAAGACAAAATAGAAAAAGGGAAAGTTAGTCTCGATGGGGCTTGAAGCCGTGATATCCAGGATTTTGTACACGTACTCTATCGCTTAGCCATCCTGGCGCTTTGCATCCCATCCGCGATCATACAAAACAAGTATATACAAACATGTATATAGTATATATAACTAGTTTAGTTCCCATGCCCAGGGCACGGTCTTTTTTTAAAATCTAATTATGTACAATATTATACATTAATTTTGACATAACTTTGGCGTGAGGCCAATAGGGAAGGGGAATAGATGCGTGGAAGAGGAGAGAGCGCATCATGTTGGTAATGGTTCTGATGATTCTTTCTGCCTTGCCATTCTGCTGAGAAGTATAGGGGCAAGACAAGCGATAGGCGATCCCGTTTGCGGCAAAGAAGGAGTGAAAGTCTTTGTTGTCAAATTCACGGCCATTGTCACATTGGAAACATTTGATGGATATGTGAAACTGTGTTTTGATGTAGGTACGGAATCTGGCAAAGACAAGAAACACTTGGGACTTGAAATGCAATGGGAAGACCCATAAGTAATGAGTGTAATCATGAACAAACAAGAGGTAGTACTTGTGACCCTCCTTGCTAGGCACGGGAGAGGTCCAAATGTCGTTGTGAATGATATCAAAGAGAGCAAGGGTAGAGGTCAAATACCGTTGGAACGGTAGTCTGGCATGTTTGCCTAGTTGGCAGGAAGAGCATAAACCAGAGCGTGGGTCTTTAGGACAAGTGACAAGGCTCTGAGAACGGAGGACATCTAGAACGGCAGCACTGGGATGGCCCAGGCGTGCATGCCACAGGCTGGACGACGATGCCGAGAGGGCGACCGGGCACGACTGACTGGACGCGGGTGGTGGTGTGACAGGGTAGAGCTCCCCGGTGCTGTTACATCTCATGCGAGTAACCCCCGTAGTAAGATCGTTCACAGAGAAACCATAGGGATCAAACGTAAGGGAAACGTTGTTGTCAGTAGTGAACCGACAGACAGAGATAAGGTTTTTGACAATCTTTGGGGCAATAAGGACATTGTTGAGGTGTAGTGGGTGGGTTGGGGTCTGTAATGTGGCGTGGCCAATCCCCGAAGTGGCAAGACGACCACCATTTCCGATGATAATAGAGTGGGCAGAGCCCTTAAAAGAAATAGATGAGAGGTTACCCGAGGAGTTCGTCATGTGGGAGGTGGCACCAGTGTCCATGTACCAAGAAGAGTCTGAAGATGTCGGCTGCGTAGAGGAGACGGCGTGATGCAAAGCAGGCGGAACATAGCCTGAATCGGATGATGTAAGATAGGTCTGAGGACAGGCATGTCGAGGGGCAGGATATCCAGAGTACGGTTGCAGTTTTTTTTGAAGAATATTGGCCTCTTAACTTAATAAGAAACTAACTTGGGGCCAGAAACGGAATTAGGATAAACATAGGGCCGTTTTTGTAATTTCTATAAAAGAAATTGAGAAACTCCGAAGCGTCAATGGAGGTCCTTTGTCGACGATTGGAAGCGGCAAAGACGAGGGCTCCAATCGGCGGCGACTCGGACTGGGCTCAGCGGCGGCGATAGGCTGCAGTGGCTTGACGGCGACAATCGAAGACGAGGACTTCGATGGATGTTGGCGGTGATGGCACGACGGGATTGCAGTGCTGGTCGGAGGCTAGGGAAGCGAGGGCTCGACCTTGGAAGGGGCAGTGGTCGCCTACGATTCCGGTGGAGGCGAGTGCGGTGCTGGCTCCCGATCGATTCGAGAGAGAGGAGGAGTTAGGAGAGTGAGAGAGATCGGCGGCGAGGGGACTATGCCGGCGACGAAGATGATGGGTGGGGCGGGAGGATCAAATTAGGGTTCCGTGAGGAAAAAAAAAATGGATGTGATACCATGTAAGATCCCAAGATTGATGTAAAGTCCCCTTGAGGGTTTCCATTCATTGATAAACATATATATATGTTACAAAGATATTGGGCCTTAACGGGCTTTTAGCCCACTATACATGAGGAGACCTATGTAATCTATCACTTTTCATTTTAGAGATGCAATGACACGCTACATGAAACTGTTTGAATTATTTGACTTTTTTTTTTATCGATCTTATATAGATGGTAGAGATCGATCTCATATGAAGTTTCCTTCAAGTCCATTTTATTAAAGAAAGAATGTGACAAATCAACTATAAGTCTTTTAAAAATGGACTCTCTTTATATTTATATACATTTTATGATGACAATGAGATAGTATCAATAAAATTAAAATTGTGAACTAAATTTATAATTCATTAGCATGTCTTACATATTTAGTTGATTATTCCTTGGTTTATTTTTAACAAATAAAAACTAAAATAAAAAATTCACATTTTAATAAAAATATTTTAAATATAAATAATATATATGGAGTAGTAATATAACATAATTTATTAATAAACTGCATAAATACGTTGGTAAAATAAATTATTTATATAATTGGAAAATTTGTCTACCTCTTGATTTAATTCTTATCCTAAATTGTAAAACAATCCAAAAAATATATTGCTATTTAAATTTCAAAACAATCCAATAAAATAAATACCTATTAAACTGATGCTAGTTGAAGATAATTAAGGATTTCAATTTGTACCAGGTAAATATTTGTTGTAACAACCAGATAGGATTACAGAACATACCACTTAAATATTATGGAGTAATCATTTATTTATTTAGAGAAAACAAAGTCCAAAAATACCACAATTTAACATGAAGGATTGGTGAAATAATATGGCACCACGTAGAACTGAAATTAGCAGGGAAGATATATAACACGGGACTAATAAAAACATGAACTCGACTTCTTATCCACTCTTTGATCTTTTCTTTTCCAAATGTGAATAACAAGAACTCGAATTTTGTAGTTTCCTTTTGCCTTTAGATCATCCAATAAAGTTAAATCGTACTTCTTCATATTCGACATGAGGAAAAAACATTGTTAGAATCGATTATAAAGCAATAAAAAATGTAAAAGTTTAAAATTCAAATCGTTAGTAACATTTTATCAATGGATTCGAATACTTACAAAAATTGAAAATTACAAAAATATGGTTAGAATTTGATATAAAGGCAATAGAATGATCAGAGTAGATGTTTTTAAGAAATGAAAAGGTGACTCACCGATTATCGTCAAACGTATAATGATGGTCAAGGGTATGGAATGGATTAAATAGAAATGGAAATTTTTTTAAACTAAATAAGATAATTAAAATTATTGGTAAAGATCGATAATTATTAAGGATAGGATCCTTTGAATATCTAAACGAATTAACAATAATATCAGATATCAAAATCAATTAGTATTATTAATTATTATAATATTAATAAAGATTAATTAATAGATAGATAGATATTGACTTCATTTTTAATTAGATTATGCTAAAAAATTTAATTAAACTCTAACTAAAAATCCCTACATTAAAGGATTGATAGATACAAATTCTCTCCTTAGTCAAAGTGCCTTATATTTGCCTTATAATTAAATCTCGGCCTTTGAAATAAATTAACAGATAAGATTATATCTCACATAATTAAAAAAAAACATCCTCACAGTTTTCACGTCTCAGTTCCTCAACCAGATCGTCTCCTCCGTTTGACTTGACTCTGTCTTCCTCAATCAATGGATTTGTGTATTGTCCTGAGAATATTTTATCAGACTGATTAAGAACAGTCATTATTAATTCATTATACATAATAAAAGAGAGTATTCCTGCTCATTTTGTTTTTAGACTGTCAAATATAAGGAGACTGATAAACACATAACTATACAATTTATACACAAGCATCAATTTGATAGTAAACCGGATTGCTTAATGCATTAGCATAAAGAAAGGGAAATAACATCAAAGGAAAATGAGGATGAATTTCAATTGATAGGGTTGGCTTAATTAATGTCCATTGTCCATGAAGAAGCTAATAAAATATCTAATGATTAGAATGGAACTTAATTTAGCCGTAAGTCGCACATTTCAATTCTAGAACTATACTAAACCTAATACCCAAATCCTAAATCCTACCTTACACATAATTAGTTTACTGATGATGAACAAACCTTGAAGATAGATAAAAACAGGCGATCAATGCGGGGGATGACAACAACAAAGGACGACGACTTACGACAATGGGTTGGGCAAAGATGGAGGACATCGCTATGTTTCATTACGTAGAGAGGAAGCACTATGGAGCATGAGAGAACCAGCACAAAAGGGACAACTGCATTGTGATTCGACCACCTACTTTGAACCCTGCGGGAGGACGGTAAGCCATCGGCGACATGACTCGGTAACAGAGAACTGCCGAAATGTTCTAGCGAGAGGAGTGCGAGAGAGGATCTGAGAGAAGAGAGCGAGAATTAGGATATGTGAAATTAAGGTAAAACAATTTTATTTATATTTGCAAATCCTAGTCTCGATCCTCTGAGTGAATTGAAGATAAGCTTGTTTAAAACAAATCCTATTTTAAGATAAATCAATTAACATTTAAAAAATAAGTTTGTTTAGATTTTAACAATGATAAATCAATTTTAAGATAAATCAATTAATCAATTAATCTCCTTTAAAAAAAAACTAAATTAAAGGAGAAGCCGCCACATGTCCTAGGCGACATCTCCTTTAGTATTATAACCAGTCTTATTGCCCGCGACCTTAGCGGCTGGTTATTAAATTATATATTATTTTATTTATTCTTATTATATACTCCGTATTGATTAAATTATATAAAGAAACAAATGAAAAACTTAACATTTAATATAATTTTTAACTTTTTAAAAAAAAGTTTTAAAAAATTAAGGCAAATTTGCTAAAATGGCCCTAAAATCCGAAAGCTTTGCATGAGTAACCCAATCCGGAAAAAAATTGCACAAAAGCGGATATCCGCTTACCAGGTGAAGCCGGTAGCCCGTTGCAAAGGAGAGAAAGGGAAGCGAGAAAGGAGGGAGAAGGAAGGGGATCGAGGCGCGCAGGCGGAGGCGGAGGCTCCGGGCTCCGGGCTCCGTGGGAGGGCTCGAGTGCAGTCGAAAGGAAGGGGGTCGGGGGCCGCGAGAGGAGAGGAGGGAGAAAGGGAGAGCTGTTAGGGTTTCGGCTTTGTTGCTTTCGTCATCATCTTCCTCCTCTTCCTCAACGATATCCGACGAGAAGTTGAGCAGGTCGTCCATGAACCCCTTTGGTTGTTGGTTGTGGGCGTTAATTTTAAATGCAAGCTGGTGGTGGTGCACAGAAGGGGCTCGGCTCCGGAGGCCATGGACGCAGTCCAACGTCGGCATCTGGCTCTCCGTCGTCCTCGTCTTCGTCTGTTCCCTATTTGGGGTTTGATTTGATTCAGCAGCAACAAACCCAGCACCAACAGAAGCAGCTCCATCAACAACAACAACAACAGCAGCAGCAGCTTGGGGCTAGACAGGTAAATTCTTGTGTAAATAAGCTGACCAATTTGGGCTTTTTTGTTCGCACATTATATTTGGTTAATTATTGAATTTGCTTGTTTGGTGGAAATGTGTTGAGCTGAATGCCTGTCTATAGGTGTTTTTAGGTGATAGGATTCGTCTATAGGTGTTTTTTGTTCATTTGTGATTGCAAATCGAAGAAAAGAAGTGACAGCTTTTAGGCCTCCAGGCACATTTAAGGGAAAAGGTCGATCAGGAGCAGCAGGAGATAATGGGGATGAATGACAGAGAGTATAGGAAATTTGTTAAGCTCTGTGAACGCCAGCGTTTAGAACTCTCCAGACAAGCGCAGGCCTCCCAGAAAGTTGTGAGAGAGAAGCAGCTGAGGTCTATTTTCCAATGGCGTAAGAAGCTTCTAAAGGCTCATTGTGTTCTCTTGGCATCATATCATCTTTCAAATCCTGCCCCATTTGCACTTTGATGGAATAAGGTTGGTTTTGTTCTTGATTCTTGTAAGTGTTGCTGTCTTTTTATCTCCACCGCACAGCTGCAAACATATTCCTTACTCCACTCCTATGTTTGAAATATAATATATGTCTTGGTGAGGTTTTCAATTGGCTTAGATCAATGAATTCAAGAGTTAAAATCTAATATATATTCTTATAATTATAACAATATGTAAAATAAACTGAGCCAAATTAAACTATTTAACCCCTTGAAGTTCAACCCATAATCCAACCTAGAATGATACTTCTTTTTTACATTTAACCTGAACTACAAAATTTATCAATAGCACAGATTCAAAAAGGAATGGATTATTGGGCGTCATGTAAAACTAAAGTAAGTGTCATGTAAAACTAAAGTAAGCGTCATGTGATAGAACACTTGATCTATGTGTTGCTTTTCTGCCAGCAGTAATGCTCTTGATTTGATAATGAATTGAGTGAAATCGATTACTGATTGATGATGAATTGAAGGCAGGTAATGGCTGTTCCATTACATTGGAAATTTGCCTTCCGAAGCAACTATTGACGATGTTGGGCACAAGTTTTGTGAATTTGGGCGTATCAAGTACGGTGGTATACAAGTTAAATCCAGCTATGTTTGTTGTAATCTATAACTAATACGGACTACTTCCTTAGTTTAGCTATTACTTTTTTCTGTTAATTGTTTGCTCATGTTATTGTTGTTTTGATGGCATATTTTTGTTTCAGCTTTGTTGAATTTGATTCCTCTAGTTCTACTACAGAAAGCACTTGAGGTAAATTTGAATCCTTTTAGATGATGGGGGTAGCTTTTTATACTTGCATTAATGAATGAATACAAATAGTTTATCATGAGAGTTTTGGGATGCAATTTGTGAACAAAGTTGCAATCTTTGGGGTGCTATGGAAAAGGATATGACTTTTCTATGATTTAAAAAGATTCAAATCTGGATTAGTGACTTGGACTAGAATTCAGAAGTACCAAGTGGATGATTCTTCTCTGAATGGGCAAAGTAAATTTGTAGTTTGCCGACAATTAAATGGGTTCTGCTACCTGTTAATCACATTTATTTTCTGCTTTAAGTTCCGGTCTTCAGGCTGCATAACCCTGCAACGTTAGGGATCCTTCTGCTGCAGGTCTAGCTCCTTTAACTGACTCATTTGTCCTTTGTAAGTCCATCTAGTAGTTTTATTTAACCATTCATTGAAATCATTTTCAATGCATGTTGCTTATTTATGCAGGATATAGCGGTTGTCCCTCTGTTAGTTATACTCCCAGTAATCGAGAGCCAGGTAGGCATTACTTCACCATTACTTTTGATTTGCTTTTTGAAAATTTCATCCTTTTCTAGTGTTGTTGTTCTGAAATTTGTATAGTGTTCATGTTTTAAACGGTAGAGCTTGTACTTTCTGTGCTGATAACTGTAACTGGAACTTGAAAATATAGCTTAACTAGTCAAGTGGTCTCCATCAAGCTCACCATTGCCTTGTGGTACTTAGCATTGGTAAAACATTTGATGATTCTCGGTATTCTGTTTCTATGATTTAACTAAATGGCTGATCACATTATTAACTTATTTCCTAGAGATGCGTTTGGCAACGATGAATGCATCAGAATCTCATATGCGGCATCTCTTCCTTCCCTCCAGGAAGCTTATGAAAGGATAAAGAGCGCAGTAGATGGGTAGTTATTGGAGGAGAGGCCATCTGAGTTCTTGATAGTAGCTCTGCCATTTAGTTTGCCTTTTTTGTGTTTGCGTTCATGGAGGTCCTCAAGTTCATGTCATAGAATTTTTGTGAGATTCGTGTAGTTTTCCTTGTTAAAAAATGCTCATATAGCCTATTAGCTCAATGGAAGACCATTGTGGTCATACACAAAGATGTGGGTTCAATTCCCACATAGGCTTATTATTCATGAATCAATGCCGACTATTTTAAGTTCGGTTTTCAGTTTGATTTTTTTTGAATTTTGGTTTTCGGTTCGGTTTGATCCAACCGATACGATTCGGTTTTAGGCCAATGAACCATCCTAATTTCTGCTCCAACCGATACATTCTCTAATCTCTCTTCAAAACAATTTTCAATTCATTTGCAACATATATTATGCCATCTTAAATTACCACCTGTCAGTCTGTGACTGTGATAACAACATAAATGGTTAGTGTATGGGTAGAGCTTGATCTTGATCACTTATTCCATACGTTGCTGTTGTCGTGACATACAAAGATGTGGTGACATACAAATTCCCACATAGGCTTATTTATTATTTACATGACACCTGGATTGTTTTACATGACACGTCAATTGTTTTACATGACATTTGAATTGTTTTGCATGACACGTCAAGTATACTAGATTTGGTTCGAGAAAATATTTTAGAAACTAGCATGACTCAAGTGTGATTGCAATATTCAAATGTTCCAGCTACATCTACTATACATCCACATACACTTGTATTATTAATTGGAAAGAAACTAGCATGACTCAAGTGTGATTGCAATATTCTAAGCTCTTAAACAATAAAACCCATTCAGCAAGAGCGCTCTGAGCTCAGACAAACCGGAAATGGACTCTGGTAGGCTTCATAATTCCTTCTGCTAAACTCCTTTTTCTTTGTGTGTGATGCTATTAATGCAAGAAAATAACATGACAGGTAATGCTATTAACATGACAGGTTATACCCTTTAACATGACAGGTTAAAACCTTTAACATGACAGGTTAAAACCTTTAACATGACAGGTTAAAACCTTTAACATGACAGGTAATGCGAATCGATCCTCTTCTCCTTAATGAAATAAAATAACATGACATGCAATGCTATTAACATGACGGGTTATACCATTTAACATGACCGTTTATAACCTTTAACATGACAGGTAACGCGAATTGATTCTCTTCTCCTTAATGAAAGAACATAACATGACATGTAATGCTATTAACATGACAGTTCATACCCTTTAACATGACAGGTAATGCGAATCGATCCTCTTCTCCTTAATGAAAGAAAATAACATGACATGTAATGCTATTAACATGACAATTTATACCCTTTAACATGACAGGTTATAACCTTTAACATGACAGTACCACCCAAGCTCCATATCTGTCAATAAGAAACATGACACGGGTTATACCCTTTAACATGACAGGTTACAACCTTTAACATGACAAGTAATGCGAATCGATCATCTTCTCCTTAATGAAAGAAAATTACATGACAGGTAATACTATTAACATGATAGGTTATACCCTTTAACATGACAGGTTATTTGCTGATCTACAATCTCTAAACTTATTCGGTAAAAGAGAGACATTGTCCCACTTAAAGTACACAATGACTAAGATGGAAAGCAAGTCTCATTTGAAGAGGGTTTTTAACCTGAAATTCATCTTCCTTGTGTGTTGAATTCATCATAAGATGTGTTTTTAACATGACAGGTAATAGGTTTGACACGGCACCTACGTCACTTGACATGACAGTAATGCAATCAATTAAAGATAAAACCAACTAAAAATCACCTACGTCACTTGTCAGTTCATGTGTTTTGCGATGAGGGGCTGAGCTCGAAGCCCTTGATTGTTGTTGGTTTATGGATTTGATGTGATTGAGTGGAATCTTAGATGGATGCTTGTTTATGCTTCAAAAGAATACAAAAAGTATATGAAAGCTGAGAGCTTTTTCTCCCTGTTTGGCTGAATCAATTCGCTTACATGTATCAAGTTGAATTTATGGCGATTCTGGCGGTGTTATGAAATCAGATGATATGGAAATCATACGGACTTGTATTTGACACTTGATAATGTTTTCGATCACGTATCAACAATGACCATTCCAAAATGTCTATTTGGTGGGGTTACAAAAGGGTATGCCAAATTGCGACGAGAATCGCTTTTTAAACAAAAAAATTACAAGAAAACACAGATTTTTACAAAGAAAACTTTTCAGTCTTTGACATCACTGATGCCTTCTCCACAAATCTGGAAACGTGCTTCTGCTTCAGGCAAACAAGGAGAGCACATCACCTTGCAAACACGCTCTTCCCCTTTTCCCTTCCAAAGAGCAAGCCTTTACCACATAAAAAAAAAAAGACTCATTCAGAGCAAGTTGTATAATTTATATTTGAAGGTTTCATTGTACCATAAGGGATTTCCTGATAGGGGCAAACTAGCTATCAGTGCTGCAAGAATGCCAATGCAGATAAAAAGCTGGTTGACAGAACCAAGTGCACCTCGAATTTCAGTTGGTGATATCTGCCAAGCAGAGCATGTTCACAAACCGAAATATCAAATAAAAAAGAAGATCCCAGTACACGACTCGCACAGTAAGGAAAAAAACCTACTTCAGAGATGTAGAGAGGCACTAATGCAGATGATATACCTATTCCCAAGCCAGAAAGTACCCGTCCAATCATCATGATCTCTACACTCTGTGATGTGGCACTACAAATGACCAAGAAATTGAGGTTAATATAAATTAATCAATTCAAGAAGGGGATTCAAATTTCAATAATTGAAAGCACAAACCAGAGATAAGCTCCAATTGCTAGTGGAATTGCATTTAGAGCATATTTATCAGTGAGCCCCGTCCCGGGCTCACTACTTACTTTTTAAGTGCCACATCAGCTGATGAGCCCCAACCCAACTTTTCACTTTTCCAGCAAATTATTAGTGAGCTCGCTTCTGGGCTCTTAACTTTATTTTTAATCTATTTCTTTTTTTTTCTTCAAATATACAAAGTTATTATTATTATTATTCATAACGTCATATTTTAGTAATAATAAATTTATAAGGAAAAAATGAGATAAAAATAAAATTTTAATGGGTAAGGAGTGGAATATGAGTATTTAATCTTTGAATTTTTTTTAAGAAAAAACATATACAAAATGGGTGTCTATGGGTAGATAAAAATAAAATACATTCAAAAATAATTTTTTATTTATTTTTTATATTCGAAATAAGGCGGAAATTCAGTTTAAAACAAAATAAAAATCAGCGCAGCCACATGGCAAGTTGTGGTTGGCCTGCTTGTCTCCACTTTGTCACTTGCCTGATGCCTCTCCATTCCAAAACGCAGCAAGTCCACCCCTTCAGGCCATGCAACGACACCGTTTTGATGTCAGACTTTGCCAAAACAAAATAAAGCGTATGCTATGACCCACCTTCTGCACTGATGAGCCGGGCTCATCTGCAAGAATAGTTTTACGGGGCTCACTTCCACATAAGCAACTTTATTCTTTATTCTTTTTTTTTTTTGATTACCTGGCATAGTGGTGAGCCCTTGGGCTCACCAATAAACCCACTCTTAGTTGAAAGGTCCTTGTTCTGCCGAACTGGTCAGCCAATGCACCTCCAGTAAATGAACCCAAGATTGCACCAGCAAGCAATGTGCTAACGACCCATCCTACATACATTAAAATTTATGAATATGTGGTAAGCCCAAGACATAGAAAAGTAACAACACACATTTCATAATCATGTGTAATCTAGGAAAGCAAAGTGAAAAATGATTTTAGGATATTCGGTAAAGGATGATTAAAATGGATGAATGATGGTAAAAAAAAAATTAAAATCAGCAACAATTCACACATATTCTATGACACAACACTTCCAGCACTGAATGACAAAATTTTATTCATGTATCCCAGCCTATGCAACCATGCGTAGATCATGCAACCATATCATCCCACTTGGAATATTGCATTAACTGATTCTACAAAATATACAAAGAAAATGCATCTAACTTGCCTTGTAAGACAGTATTCCCAGTAATACCAAGATCAGTAGATAGGTGCTCTAGAGCGCCATTCACCACCCTTCAAGAAATGCAGAAAAGACAGGCCAAGCCAAAATAAGTATATAGCAGTTTTTGACATTTATAAACATATTGCATTGTAATCTAACCGGGTAACATTACAAAAGTCCAACGATATACAAACATTCGGTTTGGATTCAGTGGAGTTGGTGGAGTTTGAGATTTCACCATATCTATCAATAGGAGATCAACTTCACCTAATCTCATATTACGAAAATTGGGTCTGTGGATTATGTTGGATGTCAAGGGTGGCAAAGATGTTTTCTTTCAAAACACAATCACAAGTTTCTAACGGAGTTCAGTCATCCTGAAACTAGTCTTTGCAAGAAAACTACACACATACCCTAAGTGATATCCAAAGAGAATAGCTCCCAAGCAAGCAACGCCAACATAAGGCAAAACTGAAGCGGAGGATTTCCCTTGGAATTTGAGAGGAGCACTGTCTTCAAGATCTCCTCTTGTAATCAAATGGACGCATCTCAGACAAAAGCACCATAGGAGCAATTCAAAGGTCACATTCAATAGTTCACTCTCAATCAACAGTGTAATGATGAAAAGATAATAAAATCCAACGAATTCTATGGTCCAGCCGACGTTTGAAAATCAGGATGACATCAATTCAGTTACAGACTTACAGTGCATTCAAATCAGATCGGATGTTTTGAGAACTACAAACGAGGTCTTATTGTCATCACAGAATGTTATTACATACTAGAATGGGAAATTAAAATTAAACAAAGGCGGTTCTTAGAGTGAGTATATAGAACACTTACGATCCATCAGGATTGACCTGAACTTGATTAAAGAATTGAACTGGGAATACAACATCATGCCTGACGATTTCCCAAGGACTGAATTTCTGGATAATAACACGAAGACATAACTATTGCAATGCAAGCCGGAGGCCTAATTTCTAGTTTTGACTCCATTGCACATTAGCAAGCAAGTTTTTCCTCAAAGAACCAGACTCATACATGGTAAGACAAGAATAAAACATCCATTTCACATGGTAAGAGTGATTACCTCCAACCAAAGTATGAATTCATGAATAACAGTGTCATGTCAAACTGAATAAATGTCATGTAAAACTGAATAAGTGTGTAAAACGTTGGCAGGAAATCATAGGTGGAGATTGTGCTTTAAGTCTTTAGTTTCATGTAAAACTGAATAAGTGTCATGTAAAACGGAATAAGTGTCATGTAAAACGGAATAGGCGGCAGGTAAAATCTAATGAATTGAAGCAGCCAGATGCATTCCCATACTTCTTACAAGAAACATCCAGATTCAAGAACAAGCTTGACAAAGAAAAGGTTACATCAGACAGATGAGGATACAAGTCCACTGATTTTTCAAGCCGTTGTTTGGTCTTCCAAATGGTCAATTTTGAAAATCATCGAGTTAATTTCCACATCAAGGGTTAATTTAAACCTAAAACACCAAAACACAAAGAACAAACAAACGAATTAGAGGAAGAAGGTGATGATACCTGGATAACAGTCGCATCCTCACAAGCATCATTGTCAATCACAACTCTGCAGCCGCACAACAATTGAACAGTTAATTAGAACTTGTAAATTCATCACATTCCAATTTTCAAACCCTAAAAATACTTTGTTGAAAATCAAAGCCAGTAAATCGAAAGGGGGAAGTGAAATTGAGAGAGAGAGAGTGTTGGACAATTAGGTAAGAGGTTTTAATCCTTGTCAAAGGTATTACCTGTGATGTTTCTTGTTGAAAATCAAAGCCAGTAAATCGAAGGGTAAGGAGGTGGTGTGGGAGGAGATTGTCGTCAGAGGGGCTGCACTGCGCTCGAGCCCTTCCTCTGAGCCGGAGACCTGTCGCGCCCGCCTCCGATGTCAGGAGCACCGGTTGTGCCCGCCTCCGAGCCAAAGACCTGTCGCGCCCGCCTCCGAGCCGGAGACCTTCCCTTTCTCTCTCGCGCGATGCCTCTCTCTTTCTCTCTTCCCATGTCAAGACCACCCACCGGTTACTCCAGGTAACTTTTACCGCCTGGGTTGCAATTTTTTAAAGGGGGAGAGTTAATCTTTGCAATTGTTTCGGATAGTGGGTTATGCACGCAAACCAAACCGGGGAAAGGGTTATATCCTTTAATTCCCTCAAAAATTAAAGTGGTGTGTTTTAATTAAAAGAGAGAGTATTAGATCATTTGAATATAACCTCATGATATATTTATTTTTCAAATAGATTTTATTTATTTTATAAATGATAATTCATATGCATTTATTTTTTATAAAAAATATTAAAATTTAAAATAATGTTGATTTAAAAGATGTTAACTTTAATATTTTGTTTTCAATTATTTTATAAATTTTATTTCTTTATGATTTTTCTTATTTTTTTAAATGTATTGAAATTAAAATTTATTTATAAGATTAATAAGCGTGTGACTGTCTATACATATACACACTTGTTAACCAAAAAAAAAAGATTGAAGTGTAAGTGATAACATTAAAATACAAAATCCATCATTATATATATTTTGATATTCTCAAACACAATATGCTCTGAATCAAGATATTTAAAAAAAAAATCAAACCGGCTTAAAATGTTATTTTTTTCCTCCAAATAATATGCATGGTTAATATTTCTATTAAAAACGAAACTATACTTGATGATAAAAATTTATTGTTCAAATGATAAAATTAATTACGTTACTTTAATTTTTTATTATCTATATGGTATTTTAAGATATGACGTTAAATATTTATATTAAAATGATAGATTTTCTCAATAACTAAGATATGAAGTTGAATATTAATATTAAAAATGATAGGTTTTGTAACCACTTAAGATATGATGTTAAATATTTATATTAAAAATTAAATTTAATCTTCAATTAAAATAGACACATAGTATGTCACGTGTATAAATAGATAATGTAATCGTTTTACGTGGCTTAAATACATTGGATCGCCATTAATTGACTTGTCAAAGACCCAGACCAGATTGCACCAGAGTACGACACGTAAACGAATCGCACCAGAACCCGCCACATAGGATTTCCACGCCTCTGTTTTAGTATTATATATTGAATTGATTGGTGAATTGATATATTGATATTGATGAGAAAGAACAACTCTTTCGAACTTGAGATCTTTGGAAGGTTGCACGCGTTCTCTACCGCTGAGCAAAGGCGTTTTCCTTGTCTTTCGTTGGCGATAAATATTGCTAAAACCCTTCTCATAAGCAAGTGAGCCATTCCCCTTTGATTTCTGGCCACGCCATTCACCTGTGACTGATTTATATTTAAAGCTCTTTTATGCTCGCGATAGGTGTTGGTAGCTTTCCTTTTGGACAAACGCCGATGGCTTCCCTACTAATGGCGAATTTTCGAGGACAAAGGAATAAGTGAAGATGATAATTAACAGATACTACAACTATACCTCTTCGCGATGTGTATACGGCGGATTCTCGAGTTTGGGATAGCATTTTTCTCGGGAATAAAACCCCACAAGTGATTTCTGCAAAGCTTGTGAATGTGTAACACTTGATTCTTTAATACATTTCATGAGTTAGTAAGTGCATTTCCTTCATGAGTGTCTCCCCTTCCCCTTTGTTCTCGATCTTCATCGAAAGGCAACCTATAAATAAATCTATGACAACAAAGGAAGATCAGCGTTGAAGGTTTTATGCTCTTTGCCAATTCGCGAGTGAGGTTCCTGCTAAGATCATGACTGTGAGCAGTAATCAATGGAGGTTTTATGCTCTTTGCCAATTCACGATTTTTAAGTTTAAAAGTCCTGCCATATCTCGTATAATATATATATATATATATATATATATATATATATATATATATATATATATATATATATATATATATATAGGTAAAGGTTCAAATGAAAATGAAGCTTAAGATGAAAATCCTTCTTAAGGTGAAAATTGTCTAATTTGGATGTAAATGGGCCTAATTTAAAGGTAAATGGGCCTAATTAAATGAGTAATGAATAAATGGGCCTAATTTTGGTGTAAATGGGCCTAATTTTATGAGTAAATGAATGGTTAAATGACCCTAATTATGGGGTAAATTTCACACGCCCCCAAACTTTCCATTCATACGAATATTGCCCTTATTTCAATTATGAAAATTACAGATTTTAGCCCGTAATTTTTATTTGAAATAATATTGTTAGGTGCAACTATAATATTAAAAAAAATACAACAAGAATGTTACATTACAATTTTTGTCTTTATTTTAAAAAGGGAAAAAGATGAGATTACAAAATATAAAGTGAACAAATAATACAATAAATGTTATTATTAATAAATGTGCATTTTCATAATGTGTCATACCAAAAAATTTCTTTATGGACCGCTATTTTATGACAGTTTTGTACTTTAATGCAACATGTGCCATTAAAAGCCTATTAGCTCAAAAAATGGTATAGTGATTTGCCCATGCACAAAGGTTCGAGTTCAAAATCCCGCATAAGCTATTTATGGTTGCTTTTTTTGTGTTCCTGTTCATGAATAAGATTATAAAGTGCAATAATAAAATGATAATGTGCACAAATAAGATGATATAATGCATATATAACATTATATTGTGCAAATATAACTTTAAGTTGTGCAAATATAACACTATGTTTTGCAAATGTAACATTATATTGTGCATATCTAATAATATAATGTTACCTTGTGCACATATAATATTATGTTGTGCGAATATAACATTATATTGTGCAAATATAACTTTAAGGTGTGCAAATATAACACTATGTTTTGTAAATGTAACATTATGTTGTGCATATCTAATAATATAATGTTACGTTGTGCACATATAATATAATGTTGTGCGAATATAACAATATATTGTGCAAAATATAACTTTAAGTTGTGCAAATATAACACTATGTTTTGCAAATGTAACATTATGTTGTGCATATCTAATAATACAATTGTGCAAAAGTAAGATAGGATTGTGCAAAAGTAGGATACAATTGTGCATAACTAAGATTATAATGTGCATGATTAACAATTTGCGATTGTTGCGCTCTTGTCTATTATGTAACCTATGTGGGATTTGAACCCACATCTTTGTGCAAACGCACATTGCTCTACCAATTGAGCTAATAGGCTAAATTATGATTTTCATGCTAAAATAGAAGAACCTAATCGACCTAAAGCATATCGCAACAAAATTCTAAAATCCAATTAGCTCATGATTCACAACCAATTTGGCAATGCTATGAACATGAAATTAGCTCCAAATCAACCCAACATCACAACCATATTGTCAATTTCAATCAATTTGGATGTTGGCAAAAAAACCCAAAATTCTAAAATATATCGCAATAAAATTCTAAAATCCAATTAGATCATGATCCATAAACAATTTGACAATGCTATGAACATGAAATTAGCTCCAAATCAACCCAACAACACAACCATATAATCAATTTTAGTCAATTTTGCTTTTGGCAAAAAGCTCCAAATTCTAAAACATATCGCAATATAAAATTCTAAAATTCCATTAGCTCATGATCCATAAACAATTTGACAATGAGATGAACATGAAATTAGCTCAAAATCAACCAAACAACACAACCATATCATCAATTTCAATCAATTTGGCTTTTGGCAAAAAGCCCCAAATTATAAAACATATCGCAATATAAAATTCTAAAATCCAATTAGCTAATGATCTATAAACAATTTGACAATGATATGAACATGAAATTAGCTCAAAATCAACCCAACAACACAACCATATCATCAATTTCAATCAATTTGGCTTTTGGCAAAAAGCCCCAAATTCCGCTCCTAAATCAAACCCTAGGTTTTCAATCTCAACCTAAATCATTCAAACAATCTAAATAGTTGTAATAAACAAGTTTAGGGTTAGAAATCATACCAAATTCGAGTGGAAACAAGGAGCAAAATTGGGATTTCGAAGGTATTCCGAGCCAAAAGCACCGATTAGCGCTGTTGGGGAAGATGGGCTCGGTGTAGGCTCGGCTGGGCTCGAACCATGGGGGTTCCGGTCTCGGGGGGTGCGCTTGAGGGAGGGGGTTCGAGCAGGTGGGGGCTGGTGGCCGGAGGTGGCTCGTGGGTGGCGTGGGAGGCCGATGAGAGAAGAAGCGACGTGGGGCTTCGACTGGGCAGCAGTTGGCTCGAACCAAGCCTAGTCAAGGCTCGGGGGGTGCGCCCAGGGATGGGCTCGAGCGCGGCCAGGCGCTGGTGGCCGGAGGTGGCTCGACGCGGGTGTGGATACGGGAGTCTGAGAGCGACCTGCTTGCCTGCTTCTACTGTTGGGACGCGGATATGTTTTTTTAACCCATTTTCACTTTAAGAGAAATTTTCATCTTAAGCCCCTTTTTCACTTTAACCTCACCCTATATATATATATATATATAAATCATACAAAACAAGGTTCTTACCTTCCGATCCAATGAAAGGCAAAAGGAGCCTGCTCCTCTGTTTGCAATCGGAAAAGTTCTTATTCACACCAGCCCATTCGCGATTACACATCTGGATCCACTGTCGCACAAGAAACATTGCCTATGGGGCTTTCAGACGCGATCAATTCTAAACTCAACAACGAGGTTTTTTCTTCGCAAGCATCACGAGTGGAACAGCTTGCTGGTATGGGATGCCTTGAGGCCCTTCACCACGAATCGGCATCAATCCGGTCAGGACTCTTTATTGTACGTATCATCGTTTACTGATGTTCGTTTTAATCCTTCATAAGAGGTCAGAAATGACAGCAATGGGGTCTTTTACATAGGTTATGCTTCGCCTGCAATTGTTAGGTGTGATTTATAGCAGGTAGATATGTGTAAAATGGTATTCTATTATGATGAATCCACTATCTCCATAGACTAAAGATAAATCTACTTCATATGTTAACCAGCCTACACATGAATAATTGGTCATGATTGTTTTCAGCAGAATAGTTCATCACATATGCTTTTTATATCATCAATATAGATTGAATTCTACCTTGGACCAACATATCTGATCGGTCAACATCCTAAATCCCCCGCAGCAAACAAGATACGTGTACAATTTTTCCCTTCAAGCTACTTCTTTTCCAAGTAGCCTCCTCGCTGTTTGGCCCGAGGTCGCGAAAACAGTCCCATTAATGCTTTGCCTGCAGTTGTTAGGTTTACTTATAGATACATATGACCTTGAATTTAAATAGAATTATACTGACGCAAGGGTGTAATCGCGATCGATGCCAGGGTTTAAGAGATTCAACAACCCAAAATCGGCGGTCTTGGTTGAGCTTTTTGAAGATTTCTGGAAACCCTGACGTTGGTTATGGTTTCAAGTTTCCAGGTGCTTGCCGCCGATCGCATGCAATTTTAACGATTGTGCAGGTCGATGTCGATATCGCTGACGATGCCATAGAAAATAGACATGCGAATTAACAAGGATATGACGTCATAAATAGGTCACCCAACGCAAAAGACATCTGGCCCCTCTACAAGATTCATCGCGAGTAGAGTACTTGGTCAGACCCTGGCCCAACTCAACAGCCTAAGTATCTTCAGTCTAAATAGCCTCGCGATCAATATCTGGACATAAGCATATATGGAATCCATAGCAGGTCCCACAAGTACCTCGTGGCTCTTCAGGGCCCAAACAAGCAGCGCCCGCACGAGGAAAAGAACCATGCTAGACCTCAACTCCATCAAACAGGGAACGACCAAATCTTTGGGACGTTTCTTCAGCAGGTTCACCAACATGGTGGTGCAGATCCCAAAATTCAATCAAGAGCCCGCAAGCACCATATTGATGGGCAACTTGGCCGAAGGAGATTTTAAGATCTGCCTATTCTGAAAAGAGCCAGAAAACTACGATACTTTGCGACAACTCGTAACTAGAAAATCCACGCCATGGAGGCTGCAAGCTCTAGCTCGCGACCTGTTGAAGCCAGACCTCTTTCCTACCATAGGGTCCCTAACAAGCGCCAAGGGAGGGGAGGGTATGATAAAAAAACAACACCGTAACCCCCCTTGGCAATACCCGGTCACCCCACCACGACCTCACATACAAGAAGTGCAATACAACCAGCGAACGGCACCAGGCTCGCATGATGCCCCAACAAATGTGATGATGGTCCATCCCGACCAGATTTCACCTCCTGTCTACGGGATTCCACTGACTCTCCCTCAAATGGAAGTGAACCCCTGTCAGCCGGTCGCGATGCCACAACAACAACATCCCCCTGTGGTCCCTCCTCGACAATATACACCACCTAATGTGCCACCCCGGCCTTACAATCCCTAGTATGCGACTAGAGGAAGAGGAAGGGGGACTTACCCCTAAAACAGGGGAGGAACAAATGGGAACAGAAGAGGAGGGTATCGGCCCCCACCAAGAGACGTAAGGAATGCCCCTGAAGTAAGGTCCTCATCAAACCGACCAGAGCGTTCCAGCAGGGATCACCGGAAACCTCCCTTCTCAAACAGATGCATCAAAACCATCGCGGGAGGACCCACCTTGTCGGGCACTAGCAAACAGGAAAGGAAAAACTATGAGAGAGAGAGGCCGGGCGTCCTCCTTCCAAAGCCAGTGTTAGACAAGCATCCATTGCACACGCGATACTGAGTTTTTCTGTTTCTGACGCTCGCGATCTTAGGATGCCACATGCGGATCCTATGGTCATTCATGTGCAGCTAGGGACCAAAACTGTCAAGCGAGTGATGATAGGCACCGGTTCATCCGTAGACGTCCTCTACTGGGACGCCTTTGAGCATCTTGGAATTACGGAAAGTGCGCTGCGTCGTTACTAAGGAAAGCTAGTCTCTTTCTCAGGAGATGAAGTTGAGGTGGCTGGAACAATCGAACTGGCTCTAACACTAGGGACAACTCCAAATAGAAGAACCCACATGATTGAGTTCACAGTGGTCCGGCTGCCATCCATTTACAATGCTATCATGGGCTGGGTGAGTCTATTCAAATTCAAAGTGGCATGCTCCATCTATCATTTTAGTGTCAAATTCTCATGCACTGATGGAAAGGTAGGCGAAGCTCGAGGGGAACAGGCAGATAGCAGAATTTGCTACCTTGCCTCGCTAAAAAAGGGGGCCATAACCGAGTATTCTCTATTGATAAACACGGTCAAGGGTCCTTGAAGGTAGAAGCAGCCAATGAGCACAAGTAATAAGCCACGTCTGAACAAGAACAAGCAGAACTAGAGGTTCGATCCAAAAAAATGGATGATAAAATCGTCGAGGAAAAGATCGCTTTCTTTCCTTTCCCCAACAAGGCCGAAGCCTTATACCACGACCACAGTATGTTGAAATAATCACGTGATGTTTTTGCATGGTATTGCGGAGCATTCTTTGAGACTCAATCGCGATGCGAATCCTGTGTGCCAAAAAAAGAGAAAAACGGTCGTCGAAAAATCAATGGCCGGATTTATCCGCGAAATCAATGACTCAACCTCGTTGTTAAATGTAGTATTTGTGCGAAAGAGCAGTGGTAAATGGCGGATGTATGTAGATTTCAAAGATCTGAACAAAGCTTGCCCGAAGGACAGCTACCCTTTGTCGTCCCTCGACGAACTAGTAGACACCACAACAGGACACGCCACGCTAAGCTTTCTCGATGCATACTCAGGCTACAATCAGATCAAAATGAGTCCTCGCAACGAGAAAAGTACCGCCTTCATCACCACCCAGGGGACCTTCTGCTATAAAGTAATGTCATTCGGGCTTAAAAACGCCGATGCCACCTTCCAGCGAATGATCGAGAAAGTTTTTGTATCTCAAATCGGAATAAACATTACAGTTTACGTCGATGACATCGTGATTAAAAGCTGATAACTCCACTCCCTTGATGAAAATCGAAATATGTTTCAAAGGCTTTGACAGTCTGTTTGTCAAAGGTTTTGAAACTATAGCTGTGTTGATGAAACACAAAACCTGCTTTATATGATATTATACTCGAATATTATTTTATATTATTGTATGCTTCCAGATATTATATTCTAACGTTTCAGGAAGCTATTCGAAAATTATCTCCTTCCATAAGCTTGAAATTGAGAGAATTCAAATTGGAAGATCATGGCGTCCAAGTTTCCAAGAATAGAAGATCTCGAAGATTGCCATGATCAAGCCTAGCCTTTGAAGAGAAGATTCATCTTTGGAGGCGCCGATTTGTTCTCTATAAAGAAAAGGAAGAAGAGAAGACAAGACACATTCGTTGAATACAAGCATTCATACATTCAAGCCTTCAAGCGAGATCTGTCTTCTTCGTGTGGTCTCTGCTAGTCCTTAAGAGTCTGTTATTTCATTTCAAAGCATTTGAGAGTTACACAGTGAGCTTATAGGATATATTTCGTGATAGTGTTATACTCGAGAGTTTATAACTCAGGAAGTGGACACTAGGCGATTGATTCACTAAGTTTAAGAGGATTGTACTAGATAGCATAGAGAGGTGGGGCTCTTCTAGATTGGTCTAGGACTCCAAGGGAACGTGAGTTGACTAGATTGCAATTGTATAGGAGAGAGGTTTCTCGGTGAGCTATTAGGATCCTAAGTCTTGTGAATCAATAAAAGCCGGTTGAATCCTAGGGTTGTGGAAGAACCCTAGGCGGGGACGTAGGCCAAGTTCGTGCCGAACCTCGTAAACAATTCATCGAGTCCTTTATTTACTGCTTTACCTTATTTCCGCACTTGGTTCGAATTGTTTAACTTTGTGATTCAGGTTTTCAGAGAAAAGACTAAGTCTAATCTCAAAGGGTTTTGCACGAGCGTCAAAAGTCTTATGACTATCTGCGAAAAACCGGCATACTCTATTCAACCCCCCTTCTAGAGTATCTTTATATTACTTTGTTTTACATTATCGAACCTTCAATTGGTATCAGAGCTTTACTCATTGCTTTCGATCTAACAATCTTGTGAGTTTTTTATCATGTCTGGTAAAGGAGGCGGAGGATTTGCAGAGGGAAAGTCTACCAGTAGACCACCACTCTTTGTAGGAAATAACTTTATACACTGGAGATCATTGATGATGTTCATTATAGATCAAGATCTGGAACTTTGGAACATTATAGAGAATGGTCCGAAGGTTCCAGAGAAAGACGGACCAAATGGAACCAAAATTGCAAAGAAGGAGTCTGAATACATCCAAGCGGATCTTGAACTTGTCTCCAAAAACTATAGGGCTATTAACTTACATTTTTATGGTCTTAGCACTGATAAGTTTAGTCGTATTTCATCTTGTAGGTCACCTAAAGAGATTTGGGACAAGCTGGTCGTCACATATGAAAGAACCAGCCAAGTAAAGGACACCAAGATCAGTATCTTCCTTCGAAAGTATGAGCTTTTCAAAATGAAGTCTAATTAGTCGATCAAGGCCATGTTCACACGATTCACAGATATCACCAACAACCTTGACTCTCTTGGCAAGAGCTTTACAAACGTTGAGAAATTAAGGAAGATATTGAGGTGCCTCCCAAAAGAAAAGTGGGGTCCTAAAGTAACAACAATAGAAGAAGCTCAAGACCTCACCACTCTGCCCCTTGATGACTTGCTTGGGAAGCTGATCACTCATGAGATGATCCTTAATGAAGATGATGGAGAACTTCCAACAAGCACTAAGAACTTGGCGCTCAAGTCTAAGAAGGATGAGCCCAAAGATGGATCTGATTCCGAAGATGAAGATGACGATAAGGATGATCCTTTTGCTCTTATTACAAGAGGCCTTGCACGAATCCTCAAAATGAAGAAACAATTCAACAACAAGGATGGATCAGAGTCTTTGAAATTTCGAGGTAAGTCTCAATACAACAAATATGATAAGAAGACTAAACCTTTGTCTTGTTTTGAATGTGGTGAAACAGATCATCTTGTAAAAGACTGCCCTCAAAAGACGAAGAGCCAGTCCAAGAAGGGTGATAGATGGAAAAAGATAGCCATGGTGGCAACTTGGAGTGATTCTGACTCTGACTCCGATGATGAGAAGGCCAATGTCTGTCTTATGGCCTCAAGAGATGAATCCCACGATGAGAAGCTTGAGGTAATTGTAAGAGAACTTATGGCAAGTCCAAAAGAGGTACTATCGGAATTCCTTTCTAATATGATTGCCAATGAAGAGAAACTTATTGCCCAAACTAACACTCTTATTAAGAAAACTATGGACCAGGAAAGAACTATTGAGGATCTGTCTATGAGGGTCAAAAGTCTTGAAGCTTCTTATTCAGGTCTTGACATTAAAGTCAAGACTCTTGACTCAGAGAAATCTGAACTCAAGCAAGATCTCTCCTCTCTAAGAAGTGAACATCATGACTTAGAGAACGAGAAGATCTCCCTGAATAATAAGATTCAAGACCAACAGACAGCCTTCATAAGTTTTACCAAATCCAAAGGCACTCTTGATAGGATTTTGGGTGAACAACAAAGTTCTCTAAACAAAAGTGGTATTGGTTACAATCCAAGGTTTTTAAAGAAGCAGCACATTACCACTTTTGTAAAGGCAAAAGGAAGCAGAACCTCTCCTATATGTCACCACTGTGCTAGAAAGGGACATGTAAAAGAGATCTGGCCCTATAGAAGAAAGGATCCATATATCATTCGCAATACATTTCCTGTTCATTTGAGAAAAGAACGAATAACACAAGTTTGGGTCCCCAAAGGCACTATTTTACCAAATATGGTTTACCCCAATAATGGATCCAAATTTGCTTATTGGTCTAGCCACAAAGGTTGATGTTTGTTTTGCTGGAGATCACCAAGGTGAAGGAGCACAAATGGATTATCGATAGTGGATGCTCGAGACATATGAGTGGGAAGAGTTCTCTCTTTCATGATCTAAAGGAGCAATCCATAGGAACAATCACTCTTGATGACAAAGGAAAGTGTGACATCGTTGGTATTGGTAGCGTTGGGAGTGATTCCAACCATAGTATTAAAAATGTCTATCTTGTGAATGGTTTAAAGTATAATTTGCTTAGTGTTTCTCAATTATGTGATAGTGGCAATAATGTCAGATTTAACAAGAAAAGATGTCTAGTGTGCAGAGAAGATACAGATGAAGTCATACTGACTGCATATCGTTACAACAATATATACGCTGTGAATGTTGATCAAGTGGCACAAAGAAGCTTAACCTGTCTAAAGGCTTTGACGGATGATCCAAAGCTCTGGCACAGGAGACTCGGTCATGTGAGTCCACATACACTATAGAAGCTTGTGTCCAAAGGGCTTGTAAGAGGACTACCTGAGATGGACTTCAAAGGTATTGAGATGTGCAAAGCTTGCACACGAGGTAAACAAACACGTAGCTCTTTCAAACCCAAGAAGGTTGTAAGTTCTTCTAGACCCCTTGAACTTTTACATATGAATTTATGTGGTCTTATGCGAGTCAAATCTCCCAATGGTAAAAAGTACATGCTTGTTGTTGTTGATGATTTTTCTAGATATATTTGGGTTGCTTTTTTAAAAGAAAAATCAGAGGCCTTATTTGAGTTTTCAAAACTTTGTAAGGAGTTGCAAACTTTAAGAAACGAGCCCATAGTGTCAATTCGAAGTGATCATGGTAGGGACTTTGATCAACTTCAGTTTGATTTGTTTTGTGCTAAATATGGCATCTCCCATAACTTTTCTGCTCCTAGGACACCTCAACAAAACGGGGTTGTGAAAGTGTTAACACAGCTAACTATATTTTGAATCGTTGTCTTATTCGTTCCATCTTAAAGAAAACTCCTTATGAACCGTTCAAAGGCCGCAAACCACTTATATCTTATTTTAAACCCTTTGGCTGTACTTGTTTTGTTCATAACAATAGAAAAGATAACCTTGGGAAATTTGATGCGCGCAGTGATGAAGGTATATTTCTTGGCTACTCCACTAGTAGCAAAGCTTATAGAATCTTCAATAAAAGGACCCAGTTAGTTGAAGAAAGTATACATGTTATATTTGATGAGTGCAATGATGGTTCTTTGAGTGAAAGTGTTGCAGATATAGATCTTAACATCCATGCAGAGAATGAAGAAGGTGATGATGCTGCCACCAAGAACACAGAGAAGAGGAACATGCAGGAACAAATTCTCAAGACTGAAGAATTGGCCCAAGGTGTTGAAGATTCGTCCAAAGCCCTTGGTGTCCAATCCAACAGTGTTGAAACGTCAGAAACTGTTGTAACTGAACCTAACAGGTCCACGGAGTCAGATGCATCACAAATCAATCCTACTGGTGTGACGAATCAAGGAGCTGAGACTAGCAAAAGAAAATTCAAATACTCCCCATCACACTCATTAAAGGATATCATTTCTGACCCTACATCTAGTGTTCAAACTCGTTCTAAACTTAAAGATCTTTGTGCTTTTCACGCGTTTGTTTCTCTTATAGAACCAAAGAAGGTAGATGAGGCCCTTCAAGAGCCAGATTGGATCATTGCTATGCAAAGTGATCTTAACGAATTTGAAAGGAACAAAGTCTGGACCTTGAAGCCTAGGCCAAAGCATCAATCATTCATTGGCACATGATGGGTATTTCGAAACAAGCTACATGAGAATGGTAAGATCGTGAGGAACAAAGCAAGACTTGTTGCTCAAGGCTACAATCAAGAGGAAGGTATTGACTACGAGGAGACTTTTGCTCCCGTAGCCATGCTTGAAGCCATTCGTATATTATTAGCATTTGCATCTTTCATGGGCATACAATTATTTCAAATGGATGGCAAGTGTGTCTTTCTTAATGGTTTCTTAGAGGAAGAAGTTTATGTAGCTCAACCCCCAGGTTTTGAAAGTACAGAATTTCCTAATCATGTTTATAAACTTGACAAAGTGCTTTATGGTTTGAAACAAGCCCCAAGAGCTTGGTATCAGCGCTTGTCAAAATATCTTTTAGAAAATGATTTTAAAAGGGGGTTGATCGACAAGACTCTTTTTATCAAAACCAAAGGAAAGGATATTTTGGTTATTCAAATTTATGTTGATGATATATTATTTGGTGCTACTAACACATCTTTGTGCAAGGAATTTTCTGACATTATGTGCAGCGAATTTGAGATGAGCTTGATGGGTGAACTCAACTTTTTTTTGGACTACAAGTTCATCAATCCAAGAAAGGGATCTTTATCAACCAAAGCAAGTACACTAAGGATCTCTTGAAGAAATTCAAGATGGATCAATCCAAAGCAGCCAAGACACCCATGAGCTCAACCTTATCTCTAGATCAAGACAAGACTGGGAAGAGTGTCAATCAAAAGGAGTATCGAGGGATGATCGGATCTTTACTATATCTTACAGCTAGTAGACCTGACATCATGTTTAGTGTTTGCATGTGTGCTAGGTTTCAAGCTGATCCTAAAGAATCTCACCTCATGGCTGTGAAGAGGATATTTCGATATCTCAGTGGCACTAAGGAGCTTGGCTTATGGTACCCAAAGCAAAAAGATTTTACACTAATCGGGTATTCTGATGCAGATTTTGCAGGCTATAAGGTGGATAGGAAGAGCGCATCAGGATGTTGCCAATTCTTAGGAGTATCCTTGATCAGTTGGCATTTAAAGAAACAAAACTCAGTTGCTCTATCCACTGCCGAAGCCGAATACATAGCAGTTGGAGCTTGTTGCTCCCAAATCCTTTGGATAGCTCAACAAATGAGAGATCTTGACATCAATCTCAAAGGTATTCACATTAAGTGTGACAACACAAGTGCCATATCAACCACGAAGAATCCTGTTCAGCATTCAAGGACCAAACATATTAATGTAAGACATCATTTCATTAGAGACCATGTTGAAATAGGTGATGTGTCCATTTCGTTTATTTCAACTGATTATCAATTGACTGACATTTTTACTAAGCCTTTGGCAGAGAACAGGTTCACATTCATTAGACGTGAGATTGGGTTGCTTAACAAGGATGCACTTTCGTAGGGGGAGCTTTCCCTTTACGAAAGATAAATTCTGCCCAGTGTCAAGACCTTTGTGAACTATGTCAAGGTTTTTGAACTGACTGGTAGAATACAGATATCGGATCATATATATTTGGTTAATATCTCTTTAGATATTTGATCAAGTATAATTTTTATCGGATTTCAAAATTATATATATGTCACATATTTTATCCGTTGAGATATTTTTGGAACAAAATATTTTCGGATATTTCCCTCCTATTTTAAAATGGTTAAGAAGTAAATTAGAATTTTGAATGGAAATATTTTCAAATTGGCAATGTTATCATTACCCACATTGGAACCCTAAACCCGTCCCATCACTCAAATCTCTCCTATTTAAAACCCAAACCCCACTCGATTACCTCATAACTTCAAAACTGCCTAAAACCCTTCCAATTCTCGTTCTTCAACCTCTCAAATTGTTCTGAAACCCTAGCCGATTACCTCCATGGCTCCCAAATCAAAGAAAACCTCCACGCCCAAAAGACTTGACGCCACCCCCAAGGGACGCCAGGTCACTACTACTTCCCCTCCACCTGAACCCACTCCACAAGCAATCGTCCCAGTTGTTGTCCAGAGCACCATCGCTGAGAGCACGACTACTGTAACCAAGGGCTCTCAAAAACGCTCAGCGAAGAAGCCTCTCAGTGCAAAGCAGAAAGGGAAAAAGAAAATCATCGCTGAGGAGGTGGATGATGAGGAGGATCTCGACGCTATTCTGGAACGGGATGTCGCCAAGGAAGCTGAAGAAGAAGCTTTAAGGAAAAGAAAGGCCGAGGAAGAGGCCGAGCAGGCATGGAAGTTAGCCGAGGAGGAGGCCGAGAGAGTTCGAAAAGAGGCTGAGAAGGAGGTTCCCACTGAGGAGGAACCAGAGGAAGAAGATGAAGAGGAAGACGAGACCGGCGATGACGAGGATGCTGAAGGAGACAACGAGGATGCTGAAGGGTCCGCTGAGGACTCGGGGTCTGAGGACGAAGAGGAAGAGGAGCCTGAACCTGTTCCCTCTCCTTCTCCTCCTCCCCCGTCTCCAAGGAAGCGGAAAGCCCCAACTGCTGCCAAGCCTCCATCTCCCAAGCGTACCAGGAAGGACACTCTCAAAAGCCTTGAGGCGCCTGCTAAGAGGACTGCTCCCACACAAGCACGTAGGAAGAATGCCGATCCATCTGCCCTCATCCAGGTAAACCAATCCCTCCCCTCTTCATGGTTTGAAAATGCTGAAATGGTTGGAAAGTGGGTAGATGAGTTTCGAACTCGTAGGATCTGTTATTCTGATTTTTTAGATCTTGCGTTCTTTGAAGCTTTGAATTTACCTTGCATCTCTCTACTCAAACAATCCCCTGCCTGGACCCTTCTCAACCTTGAAGCTATCTACTATCCCCAACTTACCCGCTTGTTCTACATAAACCTAAAAGCCAAACACAATGCCGACGGTTGGTCTTTGGAATCCGTCGTCAAGGGAGTTAGAATCTCTTTCAACTCCATTGACTTCGCAGATTTCCTTGGCCTACCTAGACCTTGTCCACCCTCTCCCGAGAACCCCACGAAAGAACAGTGCCTAGCCCTTGCCCGATCCAAATATCTCCTACCCGAAGCATCCAACAGCACCTCAAAGCAGCTCACCCACTCATCCCTTACCCTAGAGGCAAAGATTATTTTTAACATCATTGTGCGTTGCCTCTTACCCCGTCTAAACTCCGGCTCTCTCCTTACCGATAATGCCATGATCCTTCTATACCGCATCTTAAACGGCCTTGATCTTGATCTAGCCAACACTATCCTTGGATCCATGGCTCACACTCGAAAAGCTAGAAAAGGAACCCCCCTCCCCTTTGCCACCCTTTTGACCCATATCTTCAAAGCTTCTGGAATCGATTTCACAAATGAAGAACAACAGCGTCATATGGGAAAGTTCAACTCCAAGAGCTTTGAGAAGATAAGCATCACTCAGTCCCCCCAAGGGACTTGGAGTCTTGCCTCTCCCTCAAAAGCTCTTCCCACTGCCTCAGCCATTGATGAACGCATGGACAACCTGGAGTTGGGCTTGGAGGAAGTTTGCCTGGATATTAAGGAGCTGCACAGGAGTTTATGACGGAGATGAGCGGGGTGTCCAAGCTGCTGCAAGGCCTGAGGTCGCTGCTTACTGATGATGCTCCGGACGATTAAGCTTAGCCTTATCCTACCCTACCCTTACCCCAAATCTGAAACATTGTTGGTTTTTGGAAATTGTTTCAAAACTTTTGGTGACTGTTTTACCTCCTCTCTTTGTTGAAAGACAAAAAGGGGGAGATGATCTGCTGTGATTTAGACTTTAAAACTTTTTAACTGCTGTGAAGGTCTTGAAAGACCTTGGTTTATTTTTAGTTGGATGCATTTCATGGTTTTAAAATTATGATCCAACATATGTCTAACCCATGCAGGTACTTAGTCTGATTTTGATTATATTATATCTATTTGACTAAGTTGCAGGGATGCACAGGTTTTGTCTTTCATCAAGGGGGAGATTGATAACTCCATTCCCTTGATGAAAATCGAAATATGTTTCAAAGGCTTTGAAAGTCTGTTTGTCAAAGGTTTTGAAACTATAGCTGTTTTTATGAAACACAAAACCTGCTTTATATGATATTATACTCGAATATTATTTTATATTATTGTATGCTTCCAGATATTATATTCTAACGTTTCAGGAAGCTATTTGAAAATTATCTCCTTCCATAAGCTTGAAATTGAGAGAATTCAAATTGGAAGATCATGGCGTCTAAGTTTCCAAGAATAGAAGATCTCGAAGATTGCCATGATCAAGCCTAGACATTGAAGAGAAGATTCATCTTTGGAGGCGCCGATTTGTTCTCTATAAAGAAAAAGAAGAAGAGAAGACAAGACACATTCGTTGAATACAAGCATTCATACATTCAAGCCTTCAAGCGAGATCTGTCTTCTTCGTGTGCTCTCTGCTAGTTCTTAAGAGTCTGTTATTTCATTTCAAAGCATTTGAGAGTTACACAGTGAGCCTATAGGATATATTTCGTGATAGTGTTATACTCGAGAGTTTATAACTCAGGAAGTGGACACTAGGTGATCAATTCACTAAGTGTAAGAGGATTGTACTAGATAGCATAGAGAGGTGGGGCTCTTCTAGATTGGTCTAGGACTCCAAGGGAACGTGAGTTAACTAGATTGCAATTGTATAGGAGAGAGGCTTCTCGGTGAGCTATTAGGATCCTAAGTCCTGTGAATCAATAAAAGCCGATTGAATCCTAGGGTTGTGGAAGAACCCTAGGCGGGGACGTAGGCCAAGTTCGTGCCGAACCTCGTAAACAATTCATCGAGTCCTTTATTTATTGCTTTACCTTATTTCCGCACTTGGTTCGAATTGTTTAACTTTGTGATTCAGGTTTTCAGAGAAAAGACTAAGTCTAATCTCAAAGGGTTTTGCACGAGCGTCAAAAGTCTTGTGACTATCTGCGAAAAACCGGCATACTCTATTCAACCCCCCTTCTAGAGTATATTTATATTACTTTGTTTTACATTATCGAACCTTCAAAAGCCTTACAAAGGAGAGCCACTGCAAGGATCTACAGAAAACCATCGACACTTTAAGGAGGAATCGCGTCTGCCTGAATCCAAATAAGTGTGTTTTTAGAGTGGATTCTGGAAAATTCATGTGTTTCATGATAAGCAATCGCGGGATAGATGTAAACCCTTCAAAAGTACAGACCTTCATCGACATGGCTCCCCCTAAGACATTGAACGACATCTGGAAACTGAATGGATCTGTCAACTACTTGAGTAGATTCTGCTCGCGATTAGCTGATCACTCTCTGCCTTTCTTCAAACAGCTGAAAAAGAAAGGTCCGGTCGAATGGACTGCCGCCCTGGATAAAGCTTTCAAGAGTATAAAGGAGTACATAACAATGCTACCCACTCTTCATTATCCACGCGAACATGAAGCCCTTCAGCTATATCTCGCTGTCGGGTCAACCACTATTAGCACGGTACTCACGAGGGAATCCAAGTTTCCTATCTATTTTGCCAGTAGAGTCTTACAACCGGCCGAATCCAGATACACCCCAATAGAGAAAATGGTTCTGTCTGTGGTCTTCGCGATGCGAAGATTAAGGCCCTACTTCCAGGCTCACACCATCGATGTACTCTCCGACCTGCCCCTCCATCAGATTCTACACTCACCATCCATTTCGGAAAGAATAGGTACCAACAACGAAGCAGAATATGAAGCCTTGATGTCGGGTATTGAAAAGGCGCTGATCAATGGAGCTCGACAAGTTCAAATTTTCACATAACCAGAAGTAGATAAATTCCAATAAATAAAAATAATAAATATAAATTATATTTTCCACCAAAAAAATAATATAGATATAAATAAAATTAGTTCAACAAATGATATATAATCTAATTATCTTTTATTTGTATTCTCTCGAAATATAAATAAAATTCATATTTATAAGGTAAACGGTTTTTTTTTCCTAATATATCGTTAATTAAATCTCATGTAATTAAATAGATGGTTGAGTTTTAAAAATATTTTAATATTCTTTTTTTTATTAAATATTGTATGTAGTAGATATTTATTACGTTAGTTTACTAAAATATTTATGCACAAATAGATGGTGTTATATTGATATAGTTTTTTCCTTATATAGTATTTACTCTTTTATAAGATTCTATCCAATTATATGCGTTAATGGTAAAATAAAATAATTATATAATCATTTTTAATTATATAGATTAGAACCATATCTAATTATTTTTATTAGATTTCCTTTTTTACGAGAGAAAGTTTTGCGAGATGCACTCACGCGCCGCCACATATGCAGATGCACTCACGAGCCGCCACGTAGGCAATAATGCATCGATTTTAGTATATGTATATAGATATATAGATATATAGATAATATTGTTCCGGGGATTAATTTATATAGTGGGAAACCCCTATTTGATTATCCATTAAGATCGTACAATCTTCTTCGGGTCGAATTACTATGTTAAATAGTTAGTCATAATTTCATAGCATCGTTAGGAGTGAAGCTGACTCGATGTCGAGTGACTCTACTCGACATCGACTGAAGATCTTATTGGGACGAAACGCATTTTGAAGAATCCGAACCTAAGGGGACTTGCTTAATCATGAATACAAGATCTATTATTTTCCTTATGAACTTCTATCCTTATGGGTTAATGTCTTTTTACCCTAGGGATTTTCCTATTTAGATATTACTACATATTATTTTAATTCAAGTTTTAGTAGGATTAAGATTTCTTTCCTTGGCTAGCAAAGTTCACTTTAAATAAAGGCATTAGGTCTAGGTTTTATTCATTCAATTAGCACTTGAGCGATCAAGTTATAGAGTAGTTAGAGAGAGAGAGAGAGAGAGAGAGAGGTTGAGTGAAGGAGAGAGAGACGGTTTTGGATTTGGTTGTACTCTTTCGATTAGTTTCAATTCAAAGTTATTTCCTTTATGTTTATGATAATGTCCATGATGATGAGGCGTGAGTAGTCGTCCCACTTCTAGGTTCGGGGTGAGTTCGACGATAGTCGATAGTCATGTAAGTATGCTTGAGTTTATGATTCTTATGTGATTTTCATCTTCTATTCCGTGCATAAATCCACTGCGAAAGTAGTGGAAAGTTCCTTATTTATGATTTTAAAGCGAAAGTGGATCTATTATGAATCTGGATAGTAATTAGGTTTTGCTTGCGAAAGTCGGTTAACCCTAATTATGAAAAGGATAGAAACAAATAAGTTTTTATGCGAGAGCCTTTATATTCCTATTTGTTGATGACGAGAGTTGTCTATTTCATGAAAAGCATATATCTTTCATGATTCTAGTATGTTTCTTACATGGTTATTGTCGTGGTAATCCCATGCCTTGGAAGCTTTTATATATTATTGCAAAAACCCCTTTTTCGATATTTCTGTTCATCTTTCGCATCCATTCTTATATTCTTCGGCCCTCTTTGCCGACAAATTGGTTACTGTTTTTATACTCGATATCAACTGACATCAAGTCGACATTGAGTGGACTGACTCGACATCGAATGCCCAAGTCGACGCCGTTTGCTTTGCTTTTGTTTTGCAGGAGAAATCGATATCCACAGTCGACATCGATTTGAATCTCAGTCAACATTGAGTGACTTCTGGTCGATATAGAGAGCGGATTTCAAGACTATTTAAGCGAGTGCTGACACCCTTCCTCAAGGATCGATCCTGATTCCCTTCCACTACATCGGGGGAGTCTTGTAATTTATCTTTTCTAGGACTAGGAGTGGATTTGTTTGAGATTTATATCTATATCTACTTTACTCCCCTAACACCCATCACCTTCTTTATAGCACTCCTCCGCCCCTCATTGACGTTCTCGCTAAAAGACATCTCTAATTTTCAGAATTTCACCCGTTGTCGGACGCTTCTCCGTAACTACGGAGTATGTTGACAATTTCAGCACCTTGTTGACAGGTGGCTCTAAAAAATAGCACACTGTCATCAACAAAAATAAATAAATGAGGTATAGTAGGGGCAGCTGGAGCAATTCTTATACTGTGTGTCCGTCCCTAGGCCTCACTCACCCTTAGCATCCCCGACGAACCCTCCGCACATAAGAGGAATAGGTATGGAGAGAGCGGATCTCCCTGCCTCAGTCCCCTTGCTGATGCAAAAACTGGTGTTGGTTCCCCATCAATACGGACAGAGAAGGTCACTGTTGTTACATATTTCATAATGAGCTCAATCCACCTGGTATCGAACCTCAACTTCTCCATGCAGTGTTCTAGGAAAGACCACTTCACTCTATCATATGCTTTGGCCATATCGAGCTTCAGCTCCATATACCCCCGCTTTCGTCCCTGTCGATTTTTCATATAGTGGAACATCTCAAACACCGCTAGAACATTGTCCGTAATCATTCTCCCCGGCACAAACGCACTCTGACTTGGTGCAATCAGCTTCTCCAGAACCCCTTTCAGCCTGTTAGTTAGTTATTTTGACACAATCTTATAAACCACTTTGCACAAGCTAATAGGGCGCCATTCTGTCATCCTGGATGGGTTCGATACCTTTGGGATTAGAGTTATGAAAGTGTGGTTTAACCCTGCTGGTACTGGCTGGCCATTCAAGATGTCAAGAACATAATTTGTCAGATCAGACCCGACAATGTACCAATACTTCTGGTAAAAGAGTGCTAGCATACCATCCGGTCTCGGAGCTTTAGTGTGATGCATCAAAAAAAGGGCGTGTTTTACCTCGCTCGCAGAGAAGCGATGTAGCAGCTCTTGGTTATCCTCAGCCGAAACGATAGGCTCGATTCCTTGAGTAGCCACCATCAGGAGTGCCTTGACATCAGATTCAAATAGGGTTCGAAAATAGTTTGTTGCTATTTTAACTTTCCCATCATCCAACTTCTCCTCCACCCCATCATCATCAACAAGCCTTCGCATCTTATTCCTGTTGTTTCTTCCCTCGACCCTCTTATGAAAAAACCTCGTATTTCGATCCCCACATTAAAATTCATTGGCTCTTTCCTTTTGAAACTACATCATTTCCTCTCTAGCCATAAGATCATCCTCCTCATTCTCAAGCTTTTTCTGTTCTCGCACCAACTCCCCTCTCATCCCATTTATGACAATCTCCTTAAGTCTTCTCCTCACTGCTACTAACTGTGATTCCACATGGCCGAAGCTCACCCTATCCCACTCCCTCAAATCATTTGCACACTTCCCAATTTTACCATCTACACTGCAATCGACGTGGCTTAATCCCGGGTTATGCCACCCATTTTCTATTATTTCCATACAATCATTGTTCATAAGCCACATGGCCTGAAACCTAAACTGCCTCTCCATCCTCTTCCTATCCTTCATCGTTTCCCCTTCACGGGAAATTTTAATTGGCAAGTGATCAAACTTGCATCTTTCCAAGTGTCGTATTCCATTGATATTATACATGTCAAGCATGGCTTGATTGCAAAGTGTCATATCGAGCCTCTCTTGTATAAACTCCTCGTCCTCTCTCCCGTTATCCCATGTGAACCGGCTGCCTATATAAGGGATATCCCTTAGCTCAAAATGCTCAAACACCTCTCTAAACTCTACCAGAATCCCAAAGTCTGTGACGTTACCCCCTTCCTTATCCCCCAGGGATGTGATCAAGTTGAAATCCCCCATACACATCTAAGCTTAGTGACTATCTTCGTGCAACCTCCTAAGCAGCCCCATCGTATGGTATTTTAATTTCCTCCCTCTTAGACCACCCATACATGCCTGTTAGCCTCCACTCGATCCCTCCCTCTTCCCTGACCATGGCATCTATGTGGTGTTGTGTGTACAACCCCACATTAATCATCATTTCCTCCCCCTAAAAAAGTGTCAGTCCCCCTCTTCTACCCACTCTATCAACCACAAACTTCCTCCTATGACCCAATCTTACATGGATCTCTTCCATTTTCACCTTGTCGCTTTTTTTTTCTGTAAAGAACAAGACGTTTGAGGCCTCTCTCCTCATCATCTCAGGGAGTTTCTCAACTGCGCGGGTCTTCTATGCCCATGTAAAATCTGCATTATCACAACCCTAAAAAAAATACCCTCAGACCAACCATATTCCCTTCATCACCCCCTTAATGTCCCTAAATCTTTTTTTTTTTGGTACAAAATGAATGAAAAGTGCTAGCATTTACAAATAAAGGGCACCACACGAAAATAACACTAAACTTAGGGTATTATATGAAATATCCAAATCTTTTTGTACATACTGCAAATTTTGCCCTATTTCAACGATACCAAGGCCCGTGCTAAGGGGGGTTCAGGTGGTTCGATTGAACAGGGCCCCCAAATTTTATAGGGCCCAATAACATTTTAGTTTTGTAAAAATAAAAAAAAAGACTGCTAGCACTACAAAAAAAAAGATATTAGCAACGGCTATTTGCCGTGGCTAAAAGTCCATTTGCTGTGGCCAAAGGGTGTTAGCCACGGCTGTAGCCATGGGAAACAAGCCGTGGGGAAACATGGGGTGGCAAAAGAGAGTAGCAACGGCTATAGCCGTGGCTAAAGTGCTAGCCACGGCAAGTTGCCGTTGCTAAATTATTTCTGGAAATTCCATACTTTTGCGTTGTCCCGCGTTCGAGTCCTAGCAATAACATCACTGATTTTTTTTCCCTGTATAATTAGCTTTTTTTTTCTGTATAATTCCATCCTTCTGCGTTGTCCTGCGTTCTTTTTCTTTCATTAAGTATATAATTATTATTTTTTTCATTTTTAACTTATTAAGGATTTAAGGGGCCCTTTTCCAAGGAATTTGCACCTTTTAATTTTTTTAATCATTCAAAAAAATTATTATCTTTCTCTTTTAAAAAAACATATAAAGCCCATTACTTAGAGAAATTAATGAACTTTCCCCCAAAATAATAAAAAAAAATTAGTGAACTTGTTACGAAAGTCATAATTTTTTTTAAGAAAAATAATATTTATCGTTTTTAAAGAATCATTCACAACCATTTTATATTTAAAAGAATGTTCAAAAGTTTCAAATTTTTACCTTATTCCTATTTGGATTAATTTAATGTACATAAAGTTGACTTTGAATTACAATACTCCTCATAGTCCTTGAATTTTGATATCTTTTTATGCATTTTGTAAATATAAATAAGATCATTGTTGATTTTTAAAGGGAAAACTAATTAAAATACTCCCACCTTTGGGGGTATGGTAAAAATATATCCTCACCTTTCAAATGTAATAAAAATATCCCGACCTTTGAGGGTAGTGTTAATATATTACCACGTGTTTTCTCATGAGTCAAAAATGCTGACAAGACAGCCTACGCGGATTTTCGTTAACAATGCAGCATGCGTGGAAGCTTTTTTTACAAATTATATAGCACTAAAACTGGGTTTTCTTGAACGGTTTCCTTAGGAAAAAAATAAACAGACAACAAAATTAAACCCGAAAAACGAAATTGATTCAACAAAGCAACTAATCCGGTCAAAATTGCCTCAAATCAACACAACATGACTATTCCTAACACCAACCCGACAACAAAACTAAACCAACAACAACAACGAAGAGGAGAAAAAAACTTACTCAGTCAAATCCGTGAACGAATCAAAGAGAAAGAAGATGTGAGAGAGACAACTTAAGATAAGCGACCACGAGGGAGGAAAACTGTCATTGAAGAGAGAACCATGAGCTACCGGGAAGACCTAGAAGACAGCTCAAGAAGCGACCACATAAGAAAATAGGAGGGAGGAAAAGACGTTATGCATGAATCCGGTCCAATTTTTTATTTTTTTCTAAGAAAATCGTTCAAAAAAACCCTTGTTAAAAAAATTCCACATAGGCTGTCTTATGTCATCATTTTTTACTCGTGAAAAAACTCGTGATAATATATTACCACTACCCTCAAAGATCGGGATATTTTTATTACATTTGAAAGTTGGAGATATATTTTTACCATACCCCCAAAGGTGGGGGTATTTTAATTAGTTTTCCCATTTTTAAAATAAAAACATAATTATATATTTTTTAATAATAACAAAACAATTTACATAATGCAACTTATAAAAAAAAAAGATAAGATCATTAACACAATATATGAATAAGGTTTTATTAATTTTTTTGCACAGGGCCCCCAAAAGTATCCGCACGGCCCTGACGATACCTCACAGAATTCCCGTCAAGAAAAATATTTGTCAATACTAAATGATTTTTAAAATCTAAACTTCAACCTACTGTTTCAATATAATTTAAAAAAAAATTAATTTATTTTTTTTATAAAAAAAGTTCTATTAACTAAATAAATACAATTGTCACATTTTAATTAGAGGGTATGGCTCGATCGATACATACATTAAATTAATGTATGGGTAGGTTTGTCCCTTCTACCGTTTTATGCGTATGGTTCTTATTTGTCTGCACACAGGGGCGGAGCCACATGCTCCCTTGGATAAAAATAGGGAGAAAAAAATTCAAAAATTCCCGTCTGAAACATTTACACTTACAGTAATTAGTTGTAAAAGAATATTAAAATAAATAAATTTTCTAGTTTAGTCTAGAGCTAACCCGACTCGAGAACCCAACACTACTCACCCTAACTCAGATCCAATCGAAACTCAAAAATTTAGTGTTATGTTTCTCTTTGCGTTGTATACATTTTTCTTTAAAACAATAAAAATTATATAAAATATTATTTTTAATTAATTTTTAAAAATAATATTATGCCGTACTTATTAGTCTCTCCGATCTATATTATTTGATGTTTTAGGAGAGATGAAATTTGCTCAACAACATTTGATATTTTATAAGTAACTAGTATTCGTTATCTGCACGGTTGCGCGCTTTGTTAATAAATTATATTTTAGTTATATTCTTTATACCTTTAAATTTATAAAGGTTGTGATTCGTTCATCATATTTATAAGAAATAAATGAAGATAAGTTTTGGCAAATCTAAATATTAAAATTGTTAAATATGTTTCCCCTATTTTTATTAAAAAAAATTAATTGGATACGGTACATATCCTTATAAATATAATTCAAAACAAATTCATCATATTTTTAAGAAACAAATAAATAAATGAAGATAAGTTTTGCCAAATCTAAATATATATAAAAATGGTTAAATATGTTCCCACTATTTTTATAAAAAAAATTAATTGGATACGATACATATCCTAATAAATATAATTTAAAATAAGGCTTTACTTTAATCTAAATACAAGGTTATATTGAATATATTATTTGATCTAAAAAGATAAGTTTTTTACCTAACTATATTGACTTATTAATTGACGTGACTAAAAAAGATAATACCATTTTAATGCAAAATATGACACGTATGAAAAAAGAGGCATTTAAAGGAAGTAACCCCCGCCCCGGTTTGGTTTGCTAGCCTAACCCACTAACCGGTTCTAATTGCAAGGGTTAGACCCCCCCCTCAAAAAATTGGGAAGGTAGCCGGTTGGAAAGGGGTGTGGAAACCGGTTGTTGGGAGTCATTAAAGAAGGGAGGGAGGAGGAGAGAGAGGGCAGTTTTAAAAACCTGTCACATCTTGGCTGTGGAAAACAGAGAGAGAGGAGGGAGTGAAGAAGGCACGAAACCGCCATTTTTGAAACGAAAACGAGAGAGGAGAAGAAGGCAAAGGAAGAAGACGAACCTGGGAGTGCGGAGGAGAAGACGGCGCCGGATTGCAAGCCAGTAAAGGAAGCGTGTAGAAGACGACCCTGTGGGTGTTTAGAAGAGAGAGACCGACCGATTTGAAGTAAGTAAACCCTAACCCTACCGATTTTGTACTGATTGCAGAAATTGAAAGGATGAGGGACCATTTGAAGACCCTAATTTGTTTGTCATGGTTTGCAATTGGATGAAATAACGGGTGGAGTATCCGCCCCTGTCATGTGGGATGTAACAGGCGTCTAGTATGAAAACAATGGGTGGAAATGTGGGAACAGGGGTGTTCGAGTTGGGGAGAGAATGGAAGTACCATTGTGGTGATGATATGGTAAAGGGCTTGAAGGAGGAAGCAAATTAGGGGAAATCGATACATGTATTGTGTGAATATTTGGGAAATTGGTGAAATTGGGGAAAATGTGGGAATTGGGGAAATTGGTGAGATTGGGGAAATAGGACAGATAGAGGGAAATCGGGGAACCTAAATATGGTTTAAAAAATTTCAGGAACAAGTTATTGAATGTAAATGCTGTTACATTGTAAACTGTCATGTTTTTAATATTTAGTTGCCATGTGTAATAGGTTTGCTGTCATATTTAATTGCAAAATTGCGCGGCTTCTATTTTGTGGAAGCTATAAAATGGTTATAATGCTCAGGTGATAAGTATAAGCTAAGATATGGTGAGGCTAGAAAGTTACTGGCATTTGTGATAAGTGCAGGAAAGATATGGTGTCTGTCATGTGAAAATGGTCACTTGACATGTTAAAATTGTCACTTGACATGTTAAAATTGTCACTTGACATGTCAAAATTGTCACATGACATGTTATATGGTGTCTGTCATGTGGGAATTGGGGAAATTGGTGAGATTGGGGAAATAGGATAGATAAAGGGAAATCGGGGAACCTAAATGTGGTTTTAAAAAAATCAGGAACAAGTTATTGAATGTAAATGCTGTTACATTGTAAACTGTCATGTTTTTAATAGTTAGTTGTCATGTGTAATAGGTTTGCTGTCATGTTTAATTGCAAAATTGCGCGGCTTCTATTTTGTGGAAGCTATAAAATGGTTATAATACTCAGGTGATAAGTATAAGCTAAGATATGGTGAGGCTAGAAAGTTACTGGCATTTGTGATAAGTGCAGGAAAGATATGGTTTCTGTCATGTGAAAATGGTCACTTGACATGTTAAAATTGTCACTTGACATGTTATATGAACTTAACGTCATGTGCATTGTGACTTGTGTGATGAAAATCTGCAAATGTTTGAAGAATGCTAAAGTATTGCTCCCCAACCTGCAGGGTATCAAACTACAACATGAGTGATTCAGGAGAAAGAAGGGTAACGGAGACACCGACAACAGGCGAGGTATGGTTTGGCTAGTGTCGAACAAGGGTAGAGTGTTTTACAGATGAGTCGGTCTAACATTCCACCCCACTGTGCAGGCGATATATGCTGTCCCCGAGGACAAGCATTTCTAATGTAGGTGCAATCAATATGCCAGGCCCAATGTCCTTGCAAAGCTAGACCAGTACCTGAGCCCGTCAGACTAGAAGCGTCTTTGTGAAAGCCAGTTTGGCGGCATTGCGAGGCTCGGGGCCAAAGTTGAGTTCTCCGCCCAGCTAGTCCACTACGTCCTGCAGCGGCAGCTGCGGTCGAAAAAGGAAAAAGAAACGTGGTACATGATCCAGGGGTCTATAGTCCGGTTCTCCATTGCGGAGTTCGCGCTAGTGACCGGACTGAATTGCTCGACAAACGTGGCGAGGACCGTGGACACTGCGGCGGACAAGGCTGCCTGCTTCGAGTTCTTAGGCAAGGAAAAGATGAGGATGGAGGCCTTCGAGACAGAGTACACAGTGGCGATGAAGTCAGATCGTTCGGTTGCAAGACGCTTTAAGTTCGCGCTCATATTGCTGGTGGAGGCGGTGCTGTTTGCGAAGGAACCCCGTAACTTTATTCACGGGTGGGTTGTAAACATGGTGTCTGACACCGAGGCGTTCTTGCGTTACCCGTGGGGGAGACTGTGCTACGAACGAACCCACGATTTCCTCTACCGGTGTGTTGAGCGCAAGCTCGAGCACGGGGTCAGCAGCTCTCGGCCGTCGTACATGTTAGGTGGCTTCCCCCTTGCATTCCAGGTATGGACATAAATCTCACATGACAAATACTGATTTAAACTGGACACTGCCTCCTGGTAACAGGACACGATTAAATGCAAAGTGTTGACATGTCATCACCTGGTTTGTTTTGTTTGTTTGTAGTTGTGGGTGTACGAGGCTCTGCGGCCAATTGCAAGACAATTTGCTGACACCAGCACAAGCACAAGCACAACCTACCCTCGGTGCCTAAGATATAAGTCGAAAGAGCACAACATGATGTACGATTCTCTTGCCTCCCTCATCCAGCAGTCGAAGGAAGAGTTGGGCATGTTCGACGAGGTGGACGCTGTTCGGACAGTCCTTCTCCCGGACGCCGAGGAGGTCAGGAAGGGGGTTATTGCTGGCGCCATGTACGCGACAGAGAAGCCGGATAAGTTCTTCGACGACCTCGTGGTGGAGTATAAAGCCAAACATGCGCCGAGCACGACGGAAGCATCTGGGTCAGGCACGAAGGGTGAGGGAAGTACGACGGTATGTCGTTTTGGGAAACCTAGGGCTCAGGTTTTAAAACTATGATGTCTTGTTGTTTTTGAAACTATGTAGGTCGTACGATGGTTGACAGTTATATATTTACGTCGTCCACATTTCCACTGAAAATGCAAAATTAAAACATGTCATGTCCAAAATATCTGCTGCCAAGTTTATATCACTGCATGTCCAGTACAAAATGACATAGTTGCACCCAGGCCCAACAAGCCTTAATAACAAAACACGGGCGACGTCCATACTTCAATGTAAAAGGGGGAGCGATAAAGTTTCCGAATAAGTTAGCCCTGCCTACAAACCGCGTGAAATACCTACTGGCTTGAAAATGCGCAAAATATGTCATGTGAAAATAGCTATCCGTCATGTCTACCCCATTATCTGTCATGCCAAAATATGTACCCGTCATGCCAACATACCACCTTTTTCTTCACTATGTGTGGCGCCTTTTCGGGAACTTCATTTCCCACTGAGACGGGTACCTAGATGTCTTCGGCCTGCCAGGGCGTACCTTGATAAGTGGGGGGAGGCAAGTCTCCTTGGCGATTGCCTCGGGCACCCTCCAATTCTCTCGCGACGGGACTGGGTAGATCACGTCCTTGTAGCACGCACGCTACGCGTCTACCTTGTACAAGTCGTTGACGAGCGAGTACACATCCATCCCGTGCATTTGGGATGCTGCCATTGCGTTCGCGCATGGGTACTGGTCGACGTTGAAGCGTCTACAGATGCATAAACGTCCTACTAGGTTTACAAGCCATGTGGAGGTTCCCTTGCGTACCTCGTACTCATGTGCACTCAGCTGTCTGACGCCCATGGAAAGGAACTGCACGAAGTTTGCTCTGATGGCGTTACCAACCCAGTCGCTCACGACTTTCCCCTGATCGCCGCTTGTCTTCCTATGTTTGACGAACCACGTGCCGACGGTCTCAAGGATGGCATCTACAAGGGCTGTTAGCGGCAAATCTCTAGGATATTTGAACACCGAGTTCAAGCACTCGGAGTTATTAGTGGTTGTGATGTTGTACCTGTTCCAAGTGTAGAAAGCCCTTGCCCAGTTGCTGAACCCGGCCTCCTTCAGATATGGGCCCGCTCCGGGAACCCGTGCACAGAACTCCGCGTACAACACCTGGAACTCATCGTACGTGTAAGCTTTACACATCGTCATGAACTCGTCTTGCAAGCCCCCGCACTTGAACCGGAAACGGACGTTTTGAAATAAGTGATATGTGCATATGCCATGCTTCGCGAAGATGTAGCTATCCCGTATGCCCTTCAGGATGCTCATGTGGCGGTCAGATACCCACACCAGATCAGTCGTGTCTTCAACGACACACAACATCTGCCTGAAGAAGAACCCCCAAGACCCATCATTCTCGCCGTCAACCATGGTGAAGCCTACGGGGTAAATGTGGTGGTCAGCGTCTTGTGCAGTAGCAAATAGCAAGCACCCTCGAAATTTCCCCTTCAAGAAGCTCCCGTCCACCGATATAACCTGGAGAATAAACATCTTGATGAGCTAGAGCTGTCATGTCTAGGCAAACAGACGTCATGTGATATTCGTATAGGCGACATGTTTCTAGTAAATGAGCGTCATGTTCAATGTAAGGAAGGACTTACCTTCCGTAGGTGGGGGATAGCCCTCCGCCACGCTCCAAGACTCACAAACGCATACTTGAATCGCCCCTCCGCGTCGCGTTCTATCCTCGTGTACGTCCCAGGGTTGGCCTGCTCCAGCATGTACATGTACGAGTACATGCTCCGATAGATTTCCTCGTCCGTTCCGTACACTATGTCCCTCGCACTCAACTTGGCTCGGCGCGCCTTCCAGTAGCTGCATGTGACCCCCAGCTGCGACTTCATCATCCTCTGCACTTGATCGGGATCGAGGGGCTTCTTCGACCGTCCGAAACTGAACATGCCCATTCACACACATGTGTCCAGTTAAGTTAGTTGTGTGTCCTGTTCAGACAGTTGTGTGTCCAGTGACTATATTTGTGTGTCCAGTTACAATAGTTGTGTGTCCAGTTAAGAAAGTTGTGTGTCCAGTTCCTAGTGTTGTGTGTCCAGTGTGTATATCTATATGTCCAGTGGAATTTAGGCAAGAGTCCAGTTAAGTTTTGCGTATTGGGGCACATACCTTTCGACAATGCGCCGGCCCAGCTGCGTGTATGACGCACTGCGTTTTTGGCTGACCGCCTAGTCCAGCGAGCACGTGTGCTCGTCCACAAGCTTTCGGATCTTCCATAACCCCGTTCCCCTATAAGTCGAAGCCCGACATGACCACTTGCAGTTGCGAGCAGCGCACCCTACAACATACAAGGTCTTCGTTGACTTCTTCACCTTCGTCGTGAAGCAGCGAGTCAGACCCGCCCACGCCACGAGTTCCTGCACATCCTCCTTCCTCCGAAACGTTTGTCCCTCCCGGAGCTTAATACCACACTGGCTGGTATCCAATGAGTTCCCCGCCACCATTGGTTCACTTTCAGCAGGCTTCGGAGAAGTGGTCGACTTTCATTTTCGTCTTTCGTATGCTTCCTCGACTTCCCTCACCGCTCGCTCCGCCTCATAATCCCATGACCAAGACTTCGTCGGACCAGAACTACCGTGTTCAACTTTAACCACTTTTGGGATTGCATCATCCTCGTCGGAGGAGCTACCAAGGTCAATGGCTCCATCTTCCATGTCACTGCTGACATATATGATCTGCTTCCCTTTATTCACTGCGTCGGCATTCTTTTCCTTCTTCGCAAACTCCAACTCTAACTCCTCACTTACCCCTAACTGGTCAGAAGTCTCCTTTAACTAGACAGCTGTTTGTGTTAACTGGACATCCGATGATTCCACCTGGACAGCTGTTTGTGTTAACTGGACATCCGATGATTCCACCTGGACATACGTTTGGTTTACCTCGACAATTTTTTGTCCCAAATCTTCGTCTTCTCCGTCAAGCCCCACGGGGAGATCTGTATTTGGGTGATCTTCTTGGGTCACGGGCGGACCAGTTAACGGCACAATAACATCCTCCAAGCCTGCAGGAGACAAAACACCACCGTCTGAGTCATCCGTTGTCGATCCTTGTGTTTCGGGCACGTCTCCACCAACCTTGCGTCGCAGGGAGACATTGAGGTCGATAGGCCAATTTCGTTCTCCAGACAGCCCGTTTACAAACTTGTAGGCCTCCAAGTCTTCGTCATCCCCGATAGCAAACGGCCTGGACCCTTCCTTCCTTGGCTTTACATATGTGAGCTCCACATCATTCCTCCCATCGACATTAAACTTGTCCATCACCTGTTTCTTCAGCTTTACGTAGTCAATCCTTTCGTCCACCACCATGGCTTTCTGGCTCCTTGTTCCCGTGAAGACCCAAGTGCCGCCTTCACACGCCCACCATCCTCCAAACAATACAGTGATACAAACTGATGATTTTTCCCCTGTTGCATTTCATAGGTAGGCACAAATTAATTTGTATAGACGGTATTTACATATGAACAATACTTACCAAACATAGAGAGAACACTTACCCATTTATGTCCGATCAGAGGACTGTCCAGTTAATTCCAACACGTGTCTAGTGGGTACGATAAAACCGTCCAGTGAAAAGTGGCTTCGTACAAGTAAACCGTTACCTGAACCCAGGCCCACTTGCTTCTTCTTCAATGGATTCTCTCTCTTTCTTCAGATTTTGTGAATAAAAGTGACGCCCAAAATTTCTCTCATCTCTTTATATAGACCACACATCATTTGACACCTACTCTCTTTCTTCTAATCAAACGCCGGCCATTCCCCTTCTTCAAGTTCCATTTCCCCTGCAATTCATTAATGGGAGCTAATGATTTCCCTCAGACATTCTTCAAAGCTTATATACCCTCCCCCTCCTCCCTCCCTTTTACCTTTTTTTTTGGCGCCATCCCTGGGCGGGAAAAATTGCCTCCCTCCGATTTACTGTACACAGCTGTTTCATCTCTCCCCCTCTCTCTACCTGTCTTTTCAATGTTGATCAGGATTTTCACCCTCTCTCTCTCTCACACAGACTCTCTCTCTCTCTCTCTGTCTTTTCCTCGCTTTTCCGTCTCTCTCTCTCTCTCTCCCTCTCTCAGTTGTCCAGCTGTCATACTCACACTGTCCAGTCCCCCCCCCCCACTTACCTGCTACCGGTTGAGGCAAAAATCCGGATATTCAGATTTTAGCAATTTTTTTCCGGATGGGGTTATGTGTGCAAGGGTTTCACCGAAATGGGCTATTTTAGCAAATTAGCCATGAAAAAATAACACCATTTTAATCCACAAAATACCACGTATGCGAATCGCACTAGAGCCCATTTCAGGCATCTGTTTTAGTATATTATATATATATATATATATATATATATATATATATATATATATATATATATATATAGATAGAATATAGATATATATATATATATATATATATATATATATATATATATATATATATATATATATATAGATAGTTACATTGTTTTTTACTTTTGCACTAATATAAATTACCTTTTTTAGTTTAACTAATTACGTTTGCGCATAATAAATGTGATGGGTAAGTAAAAATTATTTGATGGGTATTTAAAAGTGAAAGTGATATTTCTTAATCCTCGTATATATCTAAAAATATCAATAATGGCAGTTCGGAGGGAGTATGATATTATTTTAGAAATGAATTAAAAAAATTATTTTATATGATTTCTACTAAGTCAAATTTTCACGAACGAAATGAGTAGTAATTCCTCGATTCGAACCCCAAATAACTAATCTTTATTTACTAAATTCAAGGGATGGGTAGTACTTAATTTGACTTATATTTCATTATTTGGTTGTAAAAGTGAAATCAAGGGGTGATTACTAGAATGTCCTAATTTTTGGACCTTATTAGGAAAATGGCTCCCACCTCCTCCAAATTAGCAAAATGTCCACCGCCCCCCTTGGCCCCTGTGCCCCGACTCCCGTGCCCCCTGTGCCCCCCCTCCCGCCTCATTATTATTATTATTATTATTATTTTTCAGTTTTTTTTTTTGCCGCGTTTTCAAAGTTGCTGAAACGGAATTGCTGAAACTTCTTTTTCAGCACATACGGTTTCAGCAATCCCTGTTTCAATTTTTTTTCCCAGTTTTTTTTTTCCCGTGTTGTTGAAACGGAATTGCTGAAACTCCTGTTTCAGCACACACGGTTTCAGCAACTCCTGTTTCATTTTTTTTTCCAGTTTTTTTTTTCGCGTTGCCGAAATGGAATTGCTGAAACCGGAGTTGCTGAAACCGTGTTGCTAAATCCGAGTAGCTTTTTTTTCCTTTTTTTTTTTCGCATCAGCACTTCTGAAGTTGCTGAAATCGGATTTGTTTCCAAAGAAATGCTGAAATATATGCTTGTGTGTAAGATATAGTAGTCCATACAAATTTATAAGGATTAATTTCCGCGTTTTAGCATAATGAATTTTGCTAATAAAAATTAATTTTGCTAAAATCGTGTTGCAGAAATTGTTGTTTTTTTTTTTTTTTCTTTTCGCGTCATGACTTCGACACCGGAGTTGCTGAAAATGGAGGTTTTTTTCAAAAATGCTGGAATGCTAAAAAAATGCTGAAATGCTAAAATATATCCTTGTGTAATATATAGTAGCTCAAACAGTTTTATAAGAATTAATTTAAGCATTTCAGCATAATGAATTCTACTAGTAAGAATTAATTTCAGTATTTCAGCATTCTACAAAAAGTTTCGACAAGGCAAAAAAATTGCTGAAATTGTAAATATCCAAAACTATAAACAAAACAAACTCAAATAACATTTTGCTAATAAAAATTAATTTCAGCATTTTAGCATAACGAATTGTCTAATAAAAATTAATTTCAGCATTTCAGCATAACGAATTTTACTAATAAAAATTATAAAAATTAATTCCAACATTTCAGATCACACAAAAAAAATTGCTGAAATTGATATCCACACTCTCAACAATGCAAACTCAATCACATAATAAACTACCCACAAATTCACTGTTTGCTACCAACAACAAAAAAAAAAAATCTCTTCAGACCTTAACAGCTGAGTAAATGATTACGTCGATAGCATTGTGATTACCCTACAGCAAAATACAATAAGGTGACCCATGGGTGCGTGACTTTAATGAATTCTCATATTTGAGTACAGAATGTGTAATGCCTTACGCAAGGGTATGGGTCTAACATGAAAGAGACACAAATATCATGGTTATAAGAATACTCCCTTACAAACAATGTAATCCCTGTTGTCCTCATCCAAATGCCCTTCAATTTTCTAAGTCATCCATTTTTAGTTACTTGGATTGGATACTTACAGCTCCATTATTCATATTTAAGTCCATCAAGTATAGACTTCAGAATTTTTTCTTTAATTCATAAGAGCACATTAAGATGTCCACCAAAAGTTAGAATCTCATAATCTCAGACAGGACTAAAAACTTTGGATAGGAGTGACCTTCTGATATGATCCCAGCCGAAGAGAAATTAGGCCTAAAAAAAGCTGAAAATGAGGAATTCAACTATGCAATGCTCAATTGAATTCTATAGCAACTCAATTGAATTCGTTGTCGGAACTCCTTGTCCATTTCAGCATTTACACAACTATGCAATGCTCAATTGAATTCCATATCAAATTCATGAAAAAACCAGCAAAAGCTGAAAATGAGGAATTTGTGTATAAGTACATTCTGAATTCAAGGAAGCAAACTCACCGGAAGCAGAGCCGATTGCTCTTCGACAAGTCAGGCGCCCCATCTCCGCCGCTCTCCATCCTTGCTCCATCTCCATCCTCGTCCCTCCTCGCTCCATCTCCGCCGCTCGATCTGCTCACCGATTCACCACCGGCAACCAACAAACTCCGCCGCTCGATCTGCTGAATCCTCAATCGGAAAAGTGCGGAAACACATGGAGAAGCAATGGGGGGAGAGATCTGCGGCCTCCGCGAACCTCGCAGCCACCGATGTCTTCGGCGGTGCTCATCGGCGGCGCACCGAGATGCGATTGGAACTGTACAATTCCTTTTTATCTCTTCTTCCTCTCGAATTTCAACTTGTCTTCACTTCAGGCGGCCGAATTCATCTTTCTTGGCATGGAATTCAAGCAGCCGCAAACGAGGAGAAGCAATCAAGCAGCAAACGAGGAGAGAGACCGGATCGAGTTCTGAAGCGATCTGAGAGAGAGACGTCGTCTGGAACGCCGAATTAGGACTCCAGTGAGCAATGAACGACGAGGAGGAAGTGGATCTGTCGACAATGGAGGAAGCGGATCTGGCGGCCATGGAATCAGTCGACAATGGAGGAAGCGGATCTGGCGGCCATGGAGGAAGCGGATCTGGCGGAATGAAACAAGGAGCTGGCTGAGGAAGAAGGCGAGAGATCAAGGAAGAAGGAGAGAGATCGATCCAGCGAGAGAGGCGTCTGCGGAAGAAGGCGAGAGAGAAATGGTGAGCGAGGTTCAGGGGAGGGGGGCGGGGAGATATTAGGGGTTTTTTAGATTGACTTTTAATAAAAAAAAAAAAAAAAAAAATCCGTGAACAGTTTTTTAATTTGATCCAAAATTTGCGCCTTCGGCGCAAATTTTCTCTGAAATCAATTCTCAGATATGAATCCACTTTGGTTGAATAATTGTAGAGAAATAAAAGAGTGGCTTACACCGTAATAAACCGCAAAGTGTAAGCCCATCCCTCATCCACATTAATTACTCGGTTGTTGCCACAAATCATTTTGAATTTTTGAATCCAGAAACAACCAACAGGAGGAGTTACATTAATTGGCAGCATGCGTACACATGACCCAAAACTGATCAGTGTGTAGATACTTTATACAGTATAAATAGGGAAATCTGGAGTCCAACAATGGCATCACATTCACCCCTGCCAGCAAATTCTGCACATTGCATTGCATACCAACAAGATGGAAGAGGTGAAAAGCTCTGATGGAGTCATTACTTGCAAAGGTAATTAAGTTCATATATATGAGATCTCTCTCTAATTAATTTTTGTTTAATTGACGATATAATGCATTTAATTAACAAAACAGCGGTGGTGTGTTGGGGAGCCGGACAACCGCTGAGGGTGGAGGAGATAGAGGTGGACCCACCCAAGTCCTCTGAAGTTCGAATCAAGATGCTCTATGCTAGTGTTTGCCACACCGATCTCATCTTTATGACTCCATACCCAAGTGTAATTCCCGTTCTCTCTCCATCTCCAGTTGGTTTTTTCCTTATAGTTGATTGACTGATTGATGGATCCATCTATTTGTGTTAAACTTCCAAATGTAGCCCGATATGTTTCCCAGAGCCATGGGTCATGAAGGTGTTGGGTGAGTACTACTTACTCCTTGTGTTTTGCGAATAATGTCATTTTAATTTAAATTGTCGGTTTTTTTTTTTTTGTGTTGGTTAACCATTTAGGAGAATGAGATGAGCGGACAAAAAAAATACTTAATATTTTCCAAAATAGGAAAGCCGTTGGGGATGGTCTTTAGTAGGCAAAGCTAAATTCGAGTATGTTTTCAAGATCGAGTTATGTAATTTGCAGTTTTCAGTTAACAGTATCTAACTTTGTATGTACGAAAATGGGCGCAGAGAGGTGGAGAGCGTGGGAGAAGGGGTGACAGAGCTAAAGAAAGGCGACGTGGTGATACCAACGTACGTGTCGGAATGCAAGGAATGCGACAACTGCAAGGCCACGAGTCGACCCACCAACTTGTGCAAGAAGTACCCGCTCCTGATGAGCGGGGTGATGCCTGACGGAACGTCCAGGATGCGGGTCCAGGGGAAGATGTTGTACGCGCTACTCAACTCGACATGGTCGCAGTACATTGTGGCTCCTTCAGCGTACGTTGTCAAGCTCGACCCGAGGCTTCCCCTGGCCCACGCCAGCTTCCTTTCATGTGGCTTCTCAACGGGCCTCGGGGCCTCCTGGTTCGACGCCCAAGTCGAAGAGGGCTCCACTGTTGCAGTCATTGGCCTTGGTGCTGTTGGCCTTGGGGTAATTAAGTAATTAACCTTTGATGCATCTTTCATTTTAGCCTTTTAACCATTCCATCGTTACATATTAAAAAACGTCTATGAGGTTACTTATGGTTGCAGGCTGTACAAGGAGCTAAGATTCAAGGGGCATCCATGATCATCGGCATCGACAAGAACCCACTGAAGCGCGAAAAGGGAGAGACATTTGGGATGACCCATTTCATAAACCCCGAAGAGGAAGGGTCCGACAAGTCCATCTCCAAGTTGGTCATGGACTTGACGGCAGGGGAAGGCGTCGACTTCTCCTTCGAGTGCAGTGGAGTTCCTGCGTTGCTCAGTGAAGCCTTAGAGTCCACCAAAGCGGTAAACACGTTTCTACTAACAAATTGCAAACATAAGGTTTTGTCAGCTACATGCAAATGAGGATGGTCTTGTTTTCGAATGTAGGGGCGAGGAGTCACGGTGGGTATCGGAGCAGGAGGGACACCGACGGTGGAAGTGAATGCTCTAAGCCTTATAAATGGAAGAACACTCAAGGGATCAATCTTTGGAGGGATAAAGGTTCACTCTCACTTCCCATTGATAGTTGAGAAATGTGTCAACAAGGTATTTATCTTTCAAAACTTGTACTGATTGGTTATCTGAATCGAATCGAATCCATATATATATGAAGCTAACATTTTCCTTGGTATTAATTGAAATAGGAAATCAAGTTAGATCATCTGCTGACGCACGAAATCTCGTTCGACGAAATGGACAAGGCATTGGAGCTACTAAAACGACCCGAATGTGTCAAGATTCTTATTAAGATGTGAAGATGCAACTTAACAATTTCTTTAGAGTCTCTATGAATAAAGCGATCGATGTCCTTCCTACAAAATAAATTCCCAGATCGTCACAAATCATTTCCATTTGTAGAAATAAAGAATTAATTTTCTTTAATTTTTATGCATTCATCAATCTTCTCAATTTAAGAACACCGTTACCATATCAATGTTGGAATATAAAAGACCATCTCACATTGCTGATAGGATAAACAACTTACAAAATATAAAATAGAGTGAAAATCGATCCTATACTATTTTGTATTAAAAGAGTAGATCTAAATACAAAATCGTGTTCCTTATATATACCGCAAATACTTCGTCGAATCCAATGTTGTAACAACGTTGGATTCGACGTTGCTACAACGTTCAATCCGACGTTGTTAATTGTATGCTAATTTCACTTATTGGATGTTATAACAACATTGAATTTGGCGTTTTTTTTATTAGGTAAAAATTCGAAGATCAGATATGCCTGACTCATCGAGAGGCCAACAAAGTCGGCAGACGACGAACCGTCAAACAGAACAACCTAAAAACAGGAATACAAATAATAAGCAAAATGAAACAGGCAGAAATAAACTCTACAACAAAACGTTCCAAGAAGACCAAACACTCAAAAAGTTAAGGAAGCCGCCGAAGAACGCAGCCAAGCACCACCGAACAGTAGCACCGTGGGCCAATAGTACAACAGGACACTAACTCCTGTGGGTAGTGCAGACGAACTCCAAGGAAACTCTATCCCGAATACGGAGTCGCCCTGAGCGCACCACCTCGACCCCAGCCAGACTCGATTACAAACTCCGTGCCCCCAACCAAGCAGAAGATCTCCTAGAAACATCGGAAGCAGAGAGCCGCAAACTGCTCGAACAAAACGCCATCAAGCTTTCACCTACAAAAATATCGACAAGCCCTTGCGGGATTTTCTCAAACACTTTCGGATGGTTATACTCAAAACCCTTTTGGTACAATAACAAGAACCCGAATCGGGTTCTTAATAAAACCAAAAAGGATAGCTTCTCAATAATTTTAATTTTTCAAAATAGCAACTCGTCATCCTTGGGCCCGAAGGATCCGAACTTGGGCCCAAAGCTTTTCAAATTGAACGTTGCTCGTACGGGTCAAATCGGGCCTAATATAAGATATTGAAAAAAAAATTGATTTACAACGTCCAAAAGGACGTTGTGTTTTGTGTTTTTTTTTTGTGAGTGTGGGTGGGTGGGTGTGAATTTTTTTTTTACCCTAGCAACGTCGGATCCGACATTGTTAGCCCGGTTCGGCCTGATCCGATCCTTCACTTCACATATTACAACGTTAGATCCGACGTTGTAATAAAATTAATGTTACAACGTCGAATCCAACGTTGATTATCAGCTCTAATCCGTGAATTTACGGTGTATATAGGGACACCCATACAAAATAAAGCTGACACTACACTTGACATAAATGGATTGTTTACTACCTATAGATTGGCAGAAAAAAGGATGGTTGTTTCTGTTCCAATGAATTTTTCACAACATGACTCTGACGAAGTGACGATATACATATAGAGAACTCCTAAATTCTAATGTGTAAACTCACTGCACACGATCCAGATTTGGAGAGGAAGATTGAAATCTTTATTCATGGAGGAAGGGAAATTGATATTTCCGCCATAGATGGAAGCTAATATCATACAAGATAGTTTCTGTTAAAGCAACTAAAATGAGACCCCTTTATTTATACTACTCCGATGCCTTCTAACCACCTCCCTTTATTTGATAATGACTAAGTAATAATTAAGTGTGTGCATCCTCATCTAGCCTAAGTATACACACTCTACATCCCCCCTTCAAGTAGGACTTGGGTGAGTGAGCACAAGTCCTATATATCTTGGATGAGAGAAACTTGTGTTGCTACTCACCTAAAAGTTTGGTAAGGACATCAGCGAGTTGCAAGCTTGAACGAACAAATGTGGGATTCAAGAACCCTTCCAAGTAGCGATCTCGAACATAATGACAATCTAATTTGAGATGCTTTGTTCGTTCATGAAATACGGGATTGGTTGTGTGATGTGGATAATTGCCTTATTGTCACAAAAAAGGGGAATTGGTAAATGAATTGAAATCTGCAGATTTTCCAGCAAGTTGTGCAACCAGACAATCTCACTTGCAGTGTATGACATGCTGCGATATTCTGCCTCGGCCGAAGACTTTGCCACTGTCTTTTGTTTCTTGGTCTTCCAAAAGACCAAGGAAGAGCCCATAAACACACAGTAGCTGGTTACTAATCGACCAGAGAAAACACATGTTCCCCAGTCAGCGTCGCAATAGGTAGATAAGCTGAGCTCACAGGCGACAGGGTAACACAAGCCAAGATCAATAGAACCTTTAAGATACCTCACCACATGATGAGTAGCTTGAAGGTGAGGGAGCCGAGGAGTAGTGAGAAATTGGCTTAGGTGCTGCACAACAAATGAAATGTCCAAGCGAGTCATGTTTAAGTACAAGAGTCAACCAATAAGCCTACGATAAGTCTCTGGATCCGGAAGTAGATCACCATCCTGGAAAGCTTCAGACCATGAGGTAATGGAAACATAGCCGGCTTACAATCCTTCATGTGAAGGTCTTTGATAATATCTAAAACGTATTTTTGTTGATTGAGCAACATGCCAACTAAATTTCGAGAAACCTCCAAACCCAGAAAATATCTAATCAAACCCAAATCCTTAATCGTGAATGATGCGTTAAATGAGTTCTTTATACGAGTAATCAATGTAGAATCAGTGCCAGTGATGATTAAATCATCAATATAAACAAGGGCAGCAATCAACCCTCCATCTGATAGAGACATAACGAACAAGGAGTGATCATACTTCGATTGAACAAGGCCCTGCTTCTGAAGAAATCTAGACAATTCTAGATTCCATTGTCGAGAGGCATGTTTAAGGCCATATAAAGAACGCTTCAGGAGGCAAACTTGACCTTTGCTCGCCTTAGAATAGCCTTCAGGAGAAGCAATGTATACCTCTTCATCAAGCAATCCGTGAAGGAACGCATTGTTGACATTCAATTGGTATACAGGCCAGTTCCGAGTTGCTGCAATTGCCAAGACCATGCAAGCTGTTATAAATTTCGCAACCGGGGAGAATGTGTCTTTATAGTCCTTGCCCTTGATTTAGTTATACCCTTTAGCTACTAATCGAGCTTTATAGCGCTCAACTGATCCATCAGGTGATCCATCAGGACGAAATTTCACTTTGAATACCCATTTGCATCCGATTGCTTTCTTACCCGGAGGTAGGGAAGTGAGAACCCATGTGTGATTATCATCTAGAGCTGAAATCTCTTTGTTCATAGCATCAACCTAGTGTTGATCTTTAGAGGCTTGAGAATACGTTTTTGCATTGGCTCATGAACAGATAGGACATTGTTCAAGGATGCAATAAAATCAAGAGAGTATAGACAAGCATCAGCTAAGGAGGATGCAAAAAACGTTTGTTAAGAGTCACTATGAGTAGGTAAGGTAGTGTAGACAAAATCACAAAGATGAGATGGTGTTGTAGGAGGAAATCGAGTTTAAAATATAATAAAATAGATCAACCCAGATTCGTGCCCACGCAAATAATTACAAGACTTCCTCCCGATGCAGCAGTGGGAAGTCAGGATCGATCCTCGAGGAAGCGTGTCAGCGGATCTCAGGCAGCCGATAAATCTCACGAAAGGTGATCGACCACAGGGTACTCGACCTCGACCAAGGGTGGTCGACAGGGGTCAGGCACATCCGATTTCGAGCAATAGAAGATGCTGGTGGTGGTCGACGTCGACTAGGCTTACTCGACGTCGAGTAGGGTCTGGTCGACTTCGGGTTCCTGCAGAGGCAGACGCAAAAATGATCTTTGCTCGATCAAAAATCATTGGTCGACGTCGACCAAACTTGGTCGAAATTGAGCAGAAACACAGTAACTAAACGAATGCAAAACTTCGAACTTAAACAATGTATGAAAAAGACTTCCAAGATCGGGGTTTGCAACAACGATAACCAAACATGCATAAGGCAAGATAAATAACGATAATCATGCAAATCGCATTGAAGGAACAAGATTTCGCCTTTTCCAACAATTAGACAACGCTTTCAAGAAACCCTAATTGTATCTACCGATTTCATGTTTACAATCCAAGTTGTTAGCATGGATCTCCATTGAATGGGTAATAAACACATAAAAGGTAGTGGATGCTCAAAGCATAATAAAGGTCGGATCTTTACCTCAAACACGCATGGCTATCGTCGGGCTCCCCCAACCCTAGAACTGGGTGGACTACTCGCTCTTCATTGCAATCACAGACATCATTGATTGAAAAGAAACTACTTGCATTAAACCAAATTGAAGAAAGTACAAGCCGATCAAAGCCAGATCACTTTCGCTCTCCTTGCTCCACTCGGCCTCTCTCTCTCTCTCTCTCTCTCTCTCTCTCTCTCTCTCTCTCTCTCTCTCTCTCTCTCTCTCTCTCTCTCTCTCTCTCTCTCTCTCTCTCCTCCTAGAATTGAATGCTTAGAAATCAGCCCCATGGGCTTTATTTATAGGCTTCCAATCCTTGATAATCAAGGAAGGAAATTATATCTATATCTAAAGATAAAACTTTAATAAAAAGGAACATTTATCTAATAAGGAAAATAAACTAAATATCTTCAAGTGGATAAAATCCTTCTCCTCTTGGATAGATCTTGATAGAACATGATGGATCCAGCCTTGCTTTGTGCCCAAGTCATCATCACATGCTCGGAATAGCCCAATGGACTCACGACCCAAAATCGCGTTGTCGATTTCGACCACGCCTGGTCGACTTTGTGTAGGTCGTACTCGACTTCGAGTACATGTCACAACTTCTCGATCAGCTTTTCTTCCTCGAGCTCGGATATGGTTCAGTGGTGGTCGACCTCGAGTAAGTCTACTCGACGTCGAGTACGGCTCGTGCTCGATCTCGTCCTCTGGAGCAAACGTCGAGCAAAGGTTGGTCGACGTCGACCAGTTTGGTCGACTTCGAGTAACTCTGCTGGCTTTCAGCATTCTGCTCCGTTCTTGAAACGCACTTTCCCGAGTCCTCGTTCGTCGGATTGACACATATGAGCATGCGTTGGAAAGCTGTTTTTGAGGGCTACAACTCTTATGAAGACATAAAAGCTTTATTCAGAATGATGGATGTCGAAATATGGGCTTTTCTCCAGCTGCACCATACTTAGCTTCTCCATGAGTTTCCTTTAAGCTCCAAAGTGCGTTCGATTTCTGCGAAATTAAACATAAACTAATGTAGACTCCATAATTTGACAAATAAACATAAACTACATAGATTCTGTACTATTCTAACCCAGATGCATGAAATGCATATAGAAATCGGTATAAAAGTCAATATAAAACATGACACAAAGCATGGACATCAAATCACCCAATACTTAAGCTTGCTTGTCCCCAAGCAATAACTTGGATAGTCATTCAGGGGAAGAATTCAAACTCTCAACATCACAGATTCATTCTCATATAACCCTACAATCAATTACCATCATTGAAAAGGTACTTATGCCGCAAATCCATGCATGTGCAATCAAAAGCAACATCTACTCAGAAAAGGAGGGTTATGCAAAAACAATTCATGTGACAAAGCATTAATAATCAAGAGGACTTCAATTAAGCTCAATAAGGAGTAGATAGGTAAAAGGCTAAAGGTGGGCAATTTTTGGCAATGTGGTGCTAATAATCCGGGGAAATGGAGTATTTCCTAACTTTCATGCCACATTCCCTTTCATAGGAATCATCACCTTTCTCTCATCGCTCAGTGCTTTTATTAATAATAATGCTTTTACCTCTCTAACCTCAGCACTGCTTTCTCGCGAGTCGCAAACATGGGTATCATGAATGGCCCCGGATACTTAGTGCTTTGGACTCCTCACCTGTGTGTCCCATCTCACTGAACTATTATCTCAGTAAGCAGGATCGATCTACCTTTATCTCCTGAGGTGACCGGATTTTTTTTCCCACTCATTAAATTTTCCATATATTTCAAACATTCCTTCCAAACCCCAATACTGATAACAACAACACAAACACCATATGATATCTCCATAATGTAACATCATTCTCAACATAATCCCTGGATAGAAAATAAGGTAAATAATGGCAATATTTGGATCATGTGGAGCAATAATTGAAATAAGGCATAATATGGCTTTTGTGATGCATAAGCATGGGTATAGCTAGGATATAACAATATGAGCATTATATGGAAATGTAAAGTCCTCTATCGTCTTATCATGCAACATGTCAAAAGCAACATTAATTTTACCTCCTTTCATTGTTTTCAATAAAATAATGCACTTCATTGTGACTTCCTTTTACTAGGCAATTTCATGCTATATCTCTAATGAATCCAATTTTGCATCGTCGAGTTCAATATAACTTTCATGACACTCTTTCTTTAAACAATTTACAAGCTTTGGGAGATGTCTCATAGAACTTTGAGTTTTAGCAATTATGCACAAAAATTTAAAATTTTACTCAAAATTCACCATGTAATAGCAAAATAATAATAAAATATAATAATGAGCTCTTCCCCCACCCCATACTTAAAATATACAGTGTCCCCACTGTATAAAATCAATATAAAACAGGGGTAAAGGAAGGAACTCACCAAATAACGCGTCGAGTGGGCAAAACAGGGGCTGTTGAGTAACAGAGTGTTGGTCGAAGTCGGGGAATTTGGTCGATATCGACCAACTTACTCGATATCGAGTAAGGTTGGTCGAAATCGATTGGCTGCTGTTCCTCCTCCCCTGGTCGATTTCTACCTTTGGAGTTGATGTCGACTAAGATTAGTCGATATCGACCAGGTTGGTCGACTCCAGTTTCTTTCGACTTGCAGATTTGTTAGTTTTTTCCCGAAGACAAGATTCCACATGAAGTATTCAGAACCAAAAACAAAAACCAAAAGTTTCAAAGTCCCAAAATTCAAAAAGTTTTATGTACATGCTCTAGATTTTAGAGTTGCTAGGCCGACTTCTCCGTTTGTGCTCAAGGACCGTTAATGTGGGGCCCCCTTGTGCTTGGCCCTTCTCGTGGATCATCTAGGTCCTGATTGTAGTATGCAAGCTCAGCTGATAGCTGGTCGATTGCATAGTATCCCTTTCCTTTTTTCTTCTTTCCGGCTTTCATTCTTCGCAGATTAACTCGCCACGGGGCCTTACCTCCCCTTAAATTATTTATATTTTTCATAATGGACTGAAGAGGAGTAGAAATCATACCTGAACTTACCTTTTTGGGCCCAAAACAGAAATCTTCGGGCTTAGGGTCAGTCGATATCGAGTAGATCTAGTCGACATCGAGTACAGGGACCCCATACTTAGGCTCTTGGCAAGTCTGGTGCTCATTAGAGGAAGTCGACTTCGAGCAGGCTTGGTCGACTTCGAGTTGTTTGGTCGATGTCGAGTTGCCTTGCTCGATGTCGAGTAACTTTTTGGCGCGTTCCTCCGTTGTTTGCTCGCCCCCGTGTTTGCTGATGCTCTTCACCTCTAGCCATGAAACTTCCTCTTTTGCAGGGCCAAAAAAAAATCTAAGATCTCGTCGCCTATCGTGAAGGTGAGCAATCGCTGCTTTACGCTGATTTTAACATCTGCAGTAGCTAGGAATGGTCTACCAAGAATAATAGGGCTAGTAGGATCTTCGGCACAATCTATAATAAGGAATTCAGTAGGGACATAGAACTTACCAACCTGGACAGGGACATTCTCAACCATACTTGTATGGATGACCACTGTATTGTTTACCATGTATAGTTTGGCATCCACATGCTCTATAGATCCTATCTTTACCTTTTGCCAGACCGATAAGGGCATGATGCTCACACTTGCTCCTAGATCACACAAAGCATCATAGTTAAATTTTCCAAATCCTACTTTAATGGAAAACTTACCATGGCCAGGTTTCTTCTCAGGGAAGTCCATCCTATTGCATTCGCTGGCGATCTCTGAGATAGATCGCTTTTTGCTAAGAATCTCTTTGAGGAACTTAACATAAGCAGGCATCTCTTGAAGAGCTTCTGTAAAAGGAATTAAAACAGTTAAATCCTGAAGCATCTTAACAAACCTTTTAAACCTACCTGCAGTGGGATCTTTCAGCGCCCTTGAAGGAAAAGGCAGCGTCTTTTTCTGTTTCGGAGCCAGAATAGATATCGGAGGTGTTGTAGAGTCCTCGACTTCGAGTGGGTGTTCCTCGACTTCGACCAAATCCTCCTCGACTTCGACCACAGGAGTAGTCGACTTCGAGTTCTGTTGTCGTGCAGAAGTTCCCTCGATGTTATGTGGCTGGTCGACTTCGGGTACTTCTACTCGACGTCAGTAGACTGGTCGACGTCGACTACGCCCTGCTCGACGTCGAGTTATTTCCCGGCTTCGTCTTGCTACTTTCCGACCTCTGGCTCGCGTAGTTGGTGCCCGCTCTTGAGCTTTACAGCTGCGTCGTGTCCAGTCTTTCCCTTGGGATTTGGTTCTGTCTGCCCAGGGAGTTGCCCGGTCGGTCGTGAAATTTGTGCCGCGAATTGACCCATCTGGGTCTCTATGTTCCTCTTCCAAATGTCCAGCTCTCCAAATCTGGTATTGATGTTCTGGAGCTGATTGTTGATGGTGCCTTGATTCCGGTGCATCTCGTCAAGGATGAGCTGTAGATCATCCTTCCGTTGGTTCCTTTCCGGATGTCCTGGAGCTCTGTATGGCGGGGGGTTCCTAGGGGCACCTTGGTTCCATTGTGGTTGTTGGAACCTTTGGTCCCCCATATAGCGATTGGGACCCCTTGCGTAAGCTACCTCTTCGTGAGTTTCTGCCATCCTGACTTGCTCTGTGTGGGGGCACTCAGTAGTGATGTGCCGCTGTGAGCCACATTCTATGCAAGGTTGGTTGACAGAAAGAAACTTAACTTGCTTGAGTAGCTTGTGGTTTTGATCCTTGTAGTACTGCTCCCTGACATCTGGGTCGATCTCCTTAGAAGGCTCATAGAAGGGCATGGATGGGGCTGGCCTGGCATAGGCGTTCTCGTCATAGTTTGTCGCCACCCCATACTTATTGTTGTAGTTGGTAAGCTTGTCGAGAGTAACCCATGCGTCAGCTGGTGGCATTTTCAGATACTCATAATGAGTATACTGGTTGATCCTATCCTTAGCGGCCAGATCAAGAGAATTGAAGAAGATCTCCTGAACGACATAGGGTGGCTGTCCATGTGTAGGGCAGGATCGCAGTAGATCCTTATATCGTTCCCATGCTTTTGTTAGTGGCTCCCCAGGCTTCTGTTTGAAAGCTGTAATCTTCTGGCGGAGGAGTGCTGTCTTGGGAGGAGGAAAGAATTTGTTGAGAAATTCCTGCCTTACTTCAGCCCATGATGTGAAGGATCATGGAGGGAGACCTTCAAGCCACTTCAATGCTGGACCGGCCAGAGACCAACGAAAAGCCTTCATCATGACATATTCCAAAGTGGTACCTTCAGCAAGAGTATGACACATATCAGAAAAGTTGGTAATATGTTGAAGAGGACATTCATTAAACCTTCCATAAAAGGCATTAATTTTAATCTTAATCAGGAAAGCAGTGCGAATTTCAAAATTATTTTCAGGGATTAGAATGGCCGATTCAGACACGACGAGAGTTGGGTGCATGTAATCCTCTGCAATGGTAGGGTATTTGGCAAGCTCAGCTTCCACCTTCCTCCTTCGCTGTGCTTCCTGCGTAGTACGTGCTCTCTCAGCGGCGAGAGCAGTATCCTTGGCTTCTAATTCCGCCCTAAGCCTTTGTATCAGCTGTTCCTGTGTTTATGCGGCCGCCATGGCTCTTTTCAATTTAGCGTGGACGTGTATAAGGCGTTCCGGGTCGTCTAAGGCGTCAAAGTCAAGTTGTTGACTAGAACGGCGCATACACTGCAAAATCAAAACTTAAAGGAAACGTGAGATCTAACTACCTAAGGCGCGAATGATTGATTCCCTGGCAACGGCGCCAATTTGTTGTAGGAGGAAGTCAGGATCGATCCTCGAGGACGCGTGCCAGCGGATCTCAGGAAGTGGATAAATCTCACGGAAGGTGATTGACCACAAGGTACTCGACCTCGACCAAGGCTGATCGACAAGGGTCAGGCACAACCGATTTCGAGCAACAGAAGATGCTGGTGGTGGTCGACGTCGACTAGGCTTTCTCGACGTTAAGTAGGGTCTGGTCGACTTCGGGTACCTGCAAAGACAGAAGCAACAACGATCTTTGCTCGATCAAAAATCAGTGGTCGACGTCGACCAAACTTGGTCGAAATCGAGCAGAAACACAGTAACTAAACGAATGCAAAACTTCGAACTTAAACAATGTATGAAAAAGACTTCCAAGATCGGGGTTTGCAACAACGATAACCAAACATGCATAAGGAATGATAAATAACGATAATCATGCAAATCGCATCGAAGGAACAAGCTTTCGCCTTTTCCAACAATTAGACAATTCTTTCAAGAAACCCTAATTGTATCTACCAATGTCATGTTTACAATCCAAGTTGTTAGCATGGATCTCCATTGAATGGGTAATAAACACATAAAAGGTAGTGGATACTCAAAGCATAATAAAGGCCGGATCTTTACCTCAAACACGCATGGCTATCGTCGGGCTCACCCCAACCCTAGAAGTGGGTGGACTACTCGCTCTTCATTGCAATCACAGACATCATTGTTTGAAAAGAAACTAATTGCATTAAACCAAACTGAAGAAAGTACAAGCCGATCAAAGCCAGATCACTTTCGCTCTACTTGCTCCACTCGGCCTCTCTCTCTCTCTACTTACTTCTCCTCCTAGAATTGAATGCTTAGAAATCAGCCCCATGGGCTTTATTTATAGGCTTCCAATCTTTGCTAATCAAGGAAGGAAATTCTATCTATATCTAAAGATAAAACTTTAATAAAAAGGAGCATTTATCTAATAAGGAAAGTAAACTAAATATCTTCAAGAAAGTGAAGAAACCAAGCAAGTAACGTAAGAAACCCGGACCAAAAAACTCCACGCACGCGCCTGAGAACGCGCCCCTAATTCTCCTCCCAACACCCACCCCCATCTGAGAAAACCCTAGAAAAAAACTCAAACAAATCTCCCAGATTCAACCTACGACAACGACGTCTTCTCCTCAAGAACTTAGATCCATGGCTTTTCAAGCTTAATCCCACTATTTCTCACCAAATCAAAGCTTTGTGGTTCTGGATTTGGGCTGCTTTCCCATTTCATAGCATGACCCATCAAAAATTTGTTTGTAAACAAAGAATTCTCCTCAATAAGCAAAGACCGCCGACCAGATCCTGGTCCGGCCTCCCTCTTATGGCTTGGTTCGTGTCCTTCGTCTGCCTCCCTCAATCAGGTCCTATACTTTGGTGTATCGGCGCAGCTAAGGCCTGTTCGGCTTTCTCGGTCCTTGGTGTGGCTAGGAGTCTCTTTGGTGCTCTGCCTGCGCAGTTTTTTCATGAGCGCTTCCGGTTGCTCATTTTCATCCTCTCATCATCACCCAGGTTTGAACCCCTAAACCATCATCTATCTATTTTATCTAATCCTGCACTCAATCTCTCTTTCTTGATCTTCCATTATATACACCTTGATGTCACCCAATTAAATGCATCTCTTTCACTATCCTTTTTCAATACTAGAATGGGGGTTTCTACTTTTTGTAGCGCCCACAACCCACAACCACTAAACCCACCAACTGGGAAGCCTTCGGGCGACACCCACCTTAACCCACCAACTGGGAAGCCTTCGGGCGACCCCCACCTTAACCCACCAACTAGGAAGCCTTCGGGTGACACCCACCTTAACCCATCTCCCTCCAAGTCGTTGAAACACGGCAAGGACAAAGGGAAGCTTGACATTTTAACACGCTATGCCCAACTCTTAAAAATCAAAACAAACTTCAAGGTCCAAACAGATTCTTTTTTGTTTGGAAATCGCATAATAAAACCATGCTTTGACCATGCTTATATGATCTATCACCACTCCATCAGTATCTATTTATGTGTTCTTTCATCTGATGATATGATCAGGTTATGCACAATCAACCCCCTTCAATATGCTGAAATTTACTCATATAATAATCACACCCTAATTTTCAAACTCTATAATAATTCTCTCTTTCTTACATATGCTATGGTAATTACTGATACTATGGTTTACTTGTGCACAATCACCCCCTGTTACTTGCCCATGATAAATTTATGTAAGAACATCACCACTCTTAATCATATCATAGCCAACAGTACGTATACTTGCTTCTTTAACAAGTCCAACTCTGATCGTTTGCCTTACAAATCCTACTGGGTTTGTTCTCTTTATAATAACATGCTGAACTCAAAGAAAAAATCTTCAAACATAACTCAAATCGTCCAAATTGACCTTCTTCCTTTTTATATCAGCAAGCTGCACCAACGACTAAACTACTGTCATGTGTCCAATAATTACAGCTACTATAACATTAACTTGCTTGGGCTTCTCTCTGATTTGGATCTCATTTCTTCTCAGAGTCTTGCCCTTCTCATTTTCAACTTATACTATTTTGACCTATACTATAATGTACTAAACTTATGGTTTCATTACTGGTTGACTTACAGTCTCTGTTATTACTTTGTCAACTTTGTATCTGATCGTCCTCCGTTTATACTAAAGGTTTTATCTTACATACTTGCTTACTATATGGAAATCCACAACTCTCTTATTAACTCACATGTCGTCTTAACCTACTGTCGGTTCTCTCAAATTCGAGCATATTTTCTACTCTAGAAGTTCGGTTTTGCAGGGATAATTGCTACCTTTAACTGCATCCCCACTATATCCTTTGGCCTTGACATATTCAAGCTAAAGATGGCTTGTACTATATCATTGTATACAAACTACCCAAATGATATTTGGATATTTGCAACAAAATCCGAATCTCGTGATGCAGGAATGCAATTGGATCCAAGAGATTGACCAATGCTATACTCAGTACTAGTGGTTGGAGTGCGGGTCTCAGCTCTCTCTCTGCCACCCTTGTGTACACTGCCACCTTTATGAAGGCTGGAACTTCAGATCCCAATGGACACACAGCAACCCAGCACTTGTGCAAAGCAGCAGGAAATTGACCAATTTGGCCTGGATGAGGTTCTCTTCCCTCTCTCCTCAAATCAGTACTTGTAAATTCTCTAATGGTTTTGCCTTTTACTTCAAACCAGGCTTAACTGCTATGCCTGATGATCCTAAGTATCCTAAAAAACGAAATCACCACCTACAAAATGTAAAATCGACTTTTCGTATTGGATCATTATATCTGCACTATGATAAAATCAAAATCTTGAGAAACCCCAATAGGAACTGTCTTGTCTATAATTTAAATCAAAACACTTGGCTTGAAGCTCTCAAGTATTCTCATTTGTATCTCAGACACTGGGTTTTGATGCTGCCCACACCAACACTGTATTGGAATGAAACTATAAACACAACACTTGTTAAAATCTGTCATATCCTGTTTTGCGATGGCTACTTCCCTCCCATGTCGAACCCGAATTCTACAATGAAAACTGTATACATTTTGATATCTAGATTAGACTTAGTCCATAATTGGTGGTGTCTAATGAATGACTATCAACACAAAATCGATCCCGTTACTATCACTTCCCACTTTTACCCATCTCAGGCTATGTGGGACTACTATCTGCAAAACTCAATGGCCATTGATTTTGGTTATTGTGATATGTTTTCAAAGGCCTTGCAACTAAGAAGTACCCCATACAATAAGCAACACATGGAAAGGAGCCAAACCAGTCGTAATCGGGTTACCAAACGGAACTCTCTTACCTGTATAATTAATAATGAAAGGTCACCTTCATCTTGCTATACCATGACTAAGATTAAATTCTATCTTCAAAATGATCACTCTCTATACAAAAAATATGCTTTGGCAAACATGAAAGCACTTAAAAAACTTTGGACCCAAGAGATAACCCCCTTCCAAAACATTAGTGATAATGAAGTTTAGCTTCTGGAATGTAAGAGGCCTTAATAAAAAGAATCTGTGGACCCACATCGAATCAACCACTAGAACAAATCATAATAAAATTCTCATGCTAGCAGAAACAAAACTTCAAAATCCGCCACCGGATAATTGCTGGCGGAAACCGGGTTTTGATAAGATGCACTTCTGTCCCTATACTAGTCTATCAGGTGGACTCTGTCTCCTATGGAAGGAGTCCCATTTCCAAAATGAAACCTTCACTGTCAAGAACTCAGAAAATAGAACAATACATGTAATATATAGTAACAACACACTCAATGTAATAATTGAGATCCTCTTTGTTTATGCTACACCATATGAGGGTGAGAAGGACGCATTATGGTCTTCCATCTCCTCTACTATAAAAAACATTAATGGACCCCTAATAATAATGGGAGACTTGAATGAGATCCTAGAACCAACTAACAAATTAGGAGGAAATCCCCCAACTATGAATAGATTTAGACGTCTTACTAATATCATTACAACTTATAACCTGATAGATGTCCCGACTTGTGGAAAGAAGTACACTTGGAGGAAATGGGAAAAAGGACCCGACAATATATTCAAAAAATTAGATAGAGCCTTGGTAAGTTACAATCTTTTGCAACAATTCCCTAATCTCTACACAAAAACACATGCATTTATAAAATTGGATCATGCACAGATCACACTAGAGCTAATGGAAAATCAAAAACCAAAGTTGCAGCCATTTAAGTTTGAAATGGCATGGACCACTAGAACAGATTATGAAACACTTATTCGGAATGCTTGGCGTATCAACCCCCCGGGATCTCAAATGTACAAACTAGCCAAAAAACTACAAGAGGTAAAAAAAGAGTAAATTATGGAGAAAGGTTACCTTTGGCAATATTTTCCGCCAAATTAACCAAGTAGAAGCCGAATTACAGAACCTACAAGCAAGAATTTGCATCACATATGACCGAAATATTGAAAGCAAAATAAGTAGGCTCACTACCAAACATGCCTCACTACTAAATTACCAACAAAAATATTGGGGACAACGAGAAAAAAAACACATATCAAGTTGAACGATGCTAACACAAAGTACTTTCACAAAATAGAAACTAGACGTCGTAATAAAAATATAATAAAGACAATTCAATCTGCTGACGGGGTAACCTTAAGGAATGAAAAGGAGATAAGGGAATACATTAAGGTGGATTTTTCCAAATGATATACCCTTCAACCAAGACAACACATACCAAGCAATTTACTAAACAATATCAATACCGAACTCACAAATGAAGACAATGAGTGGCTAACAAGGCAAGTCTCCAACTCGGAAATTAAAAATGCAGTTTTTAGCCTAGCTAATGACAAGTTGCCTGGTCCCGATGGGTTTCCAGCTGGTTTTTTCAAAAAGTACTGGTACATCATTGAACCTGCGGTGGTCAAAGCTGTCAAGAGCTTTTTCCTAAGCGGACGAATCCTAAAACAAACAAACCACACCTTCATAGCCCTAATCCCAAAGCGAGAGGACCTGACAACGACATCCCACTATAGACCCATGAGCTTATGCTCCACGACCTACAAGATAATATCGAAGATTCTAGCGACAATGCTTAAAAAAATCATTCCTAAGATCATTAACCCTTTACAAAGTGCATTCTCATCAGGAAGATCCATACAAGACAACATATTAATAGCCAACGAAATCTTTCACTCATTCACCAAGAAAAAAGGAAACTTAGGATGGATGGTAGTTAAATTAGACATGGAAAAGTCTTTTGATTTGGTTGATTGGAATTTTTTATTAACAACACTCACAAAATTCGGGTTCTCAAACCAATTCTCTGGCTGGATCAGGGAATGTATAACAACAGTTTCATTCTCGGTCCTAGTAAACAATGTGATAACTCCCTCCCTTGATGAAAATTGGAATAAATGTTTCAAAGGCTTTGACAGGATGTTTGTGTCAAAGGCCTTGGAGCATTAACAGTTGATGAAATACAAAACCTGTCTTATTTGTCCGAATATTATTTAATCTTAATATATACTTCCTTTATATTATATATACATGTATGACTAATCTTTCAGGAAGTATTTCGAGTTTATATCTTTCCTTTGGCGCATATTGAGGAGATCTTATTCAAAGTGGATCATGGCTTCGGAGTATCCATAAATAGAAGATCCAAGATCAGAGCCTGATTCGAAAGAGCCGTTGGTGAAGATCCTTAGGCGCCATTCCACTTCTATATAAAGGAAAGAAAGAAGAAGACAGAAAACACACAAGTGCTACACGAGCTTTCATTCGTTCAAGCAAGATCTGTCTTCCTAAGTGTCTCTCTGCTAAGCGCTCAAGAGTTTGTTGTTTATTTCAAAGCCTTTGAGAGTCACTGTGAGCTTATAGGATATATTCATTTATAGTGTTACTCGAGAGTTTATAACTCGGGAAGTTGCACTAGGCTATTGATTTGTGAGAGTAAGAGGATTGTACTAGATAGCTGAGAGAGGTGGGGCTCTTCTAGATTGGTCTAGGACTCCAAGGGAACGTGAGTTGACTAGATTGCAATTGTATAGGAGAGAGGCTTCTCGGTGAGCTGTTAGGATCCTAAGCTAAGCGAATCAATAAAGCCTTTTGAATCCTAGGGTTATGGAAGAACCCTAGGCGGGGACGTAGGCCAAGTTGTGCCGAACCTCGTAAACAATTACTCGTGTTCTTTACTTATTTGCTTTACCTTATTTCCGCACTTGGTTCGATTGTCTAACTTTGTGATTCAGGTTTAATCTCAAAGGTTTTGGTACAAGCTCCAAAAGTCTTGAGACTTTCTGCGAAAAACGGGCATACTCTATTCAACCCCCCTTCTAGAGTATTTCTATATTACATTGTTTTTATATTATCGAACCTTCAATTGGTATCAGAGCTTTACTCACTGTTTTTGATCTAACAATCTTGTGAGTTTTCGATCATGTCCGGTGAAGCAAGCGGAGGATTTGCACAGGGAGGGTCCACAAGCAGACCGCCACTCTTTGTAGGAAACAACTTTGTCCACTAGAGATCTTTGATGAAGATTTTCATCATAGACCAAGATTTAGAGCTTTGGAACATTATAGAGAATGGTCCGAAGATTCCAGAGAAAGAAGGACCAAATGATACCAAAGTTGCAAAGAAGGAGTCTGAATACAACCAAGCAGATCTTGAAACCATCTCCAAAAACTACAGGGCTATTAACTTACTTTATTGTGGTCTTATCACTGATGAGTTTAACCGTATTTCATCTTGTAGGTCAGCTAAAGAGATTTGGGACAAATTGGTCGTCACCTATGAAGGAACGAGCCAAGTGAAAGACACCAAGATCAGCATCTTCCTTCGAAAGTATGAGCTCTTCAAGATGAAGTCTGATGAGTCAATCAAGGCCATGTTCACACGATTCACAGAAATCACCAACAACCTTGACTCTCTCGGCAAGAGCTTTACCAACGTTGAGAAAGTGAGGAAGATACTGAGGTGCCTTCCAAAGGAGAAATGGGGTCCAAAAGTAACAGCTATAGAGGAAGCCCAGGACCTCACCACTCTACCCCTTGATGACCTTCTTGGGAAGCTGATCACGCATGAGATGATTCTTAATGAAGACGATGGAGAACTTCCAGCTAGCACTAAGAACCTGGCACTCAAGTCTAAGAAGGATGAGCCCAAGGATGGATCTGATTCCGAAGATGAGGATCACGATGAGGATGATCCTTTTGCTCTTATCACAAGAGGCCTCGCTAGAATTCTCAAAATGAAGAAGCAATTCAACAACAAGGATGGATCAGAGTCTTCAAAATTTCGAGGTAAGCCTCAATACAACAAGTATGAAAAGAAGACTAAACCGTTGTCTTGTTTTGAATGTGGTGAAATAGATCATCTTGTGAAGGACTGCCCTCAAAAGACAAAAAGCCAGCCTAAGAAAGGTGACAAATGGAAGAAGAAAGCCATGGTGGCAACTTGGAGTGATTCCAACTCTGACTCCGACGATGAGAAGGCCAACATTTGTCTTATGGCCTCAGAAGATGAATCCCACGATGAAAAGCTTGAAGCTACTGTAAGAGAACTTATGGAAAGTCCAAAAGAGGTATTATCGGAATTCCTTTCAAATATGATTTCCAATGAAGAGAAGCTTATTGCCCAAACTAACATTCTTATTAAGAGAACTGTGGACCAGGAACGAACTATTGAGGATCTGTCTATGAGGGTCAAAGGTCTTGAAGCCTCTTATTCAGGTCTTGACATTAAAGTCAAGACGCTTGACTCGGAGAAATCTGAACTCAAGCAAGATCTCTCCTCTCTAAGAAATGAGCATCATAACTTAGAGAACGAGAAGATCTCCCTGAATAATAAGATTCAAGACCAACAGACAGCCCTCATAAGTTTTACCAAATCCAAAAGTACTCTCGATAGGATGTTGGGTGAGCAACAAAGCTCTCTAAACAAAAGTGGTATTGGTTAAAATCCAAAGTTTTTAAAGAAGCAACACATTACCACTTTTGTAAAGGCAAAAGGAAGCAGAACCTCTCCTATATGTCATCATTGTGCTAGAAAGGGACATATAAAAGAGACCTGCCCTTATAGAAGAAAGGATCCTTATATTATTCGCAATACATTTCCTGTTCATTTGAGAAAAGAACGGATAACACAAGTTTGGGTTCCAAAAGGCACTATTTTACCAAATATGGTTTACCCCAACAATGGATCCAAATTTGCTTATTGGTCTAGCCACAAAGGTTGATGTTTGTCTTGCAGGAGATCACCAAGGTGAAAGATCACAAATGGATTATTGATAGTGGATGCTCGAGGCATATGAGTGGGAAGAGTTCTCTCTTTCATGATCTAAAGGAGCAATCCACGGGAACAATCACTCTTGGTGACAAAGGAAAATGTGACATCGTTGGTATTGGTAGTGTTGGAAGTGATTCCAGCCATAGCATTAAAAATGTCTATCTTGTTAATGGTTTAAAGTATAATTTGCTTAGTGTCTCTCAATTATGTGATAGTGGCAACAATGTCAGATTTAACAAGAAAAGATGTATAGTGTGCAGAGATGATACAGGTGAAGTTATATTGACTGCATACCGTTACAGCAACATATACGCCGTAAATGCTGATCAAGTGGCACAAGGAAGCTTAACCTGTCTAAAGGCCTTGACGGACGATCCAAAGCTCTGGCACAGGAGACTCGGTCATGTGAGTCCACATACACTACAGAAGCTTGTGTCCAAAGGGCTTGTAAGAGGGCTACCTGAGATGGACTTCAAAGGTATTAACATGTGCAATGCATGCACACGAGGTAAACAAACACGTAGCTCTTTCAAACCCAAAAAGGTTGTAAGTTCTTCTAGACCCCTTGAACTTTTACATATGGATTTATGTGGTCCTATGCGAGTCAAATCTCCCAATGGTAAAAAGTACATGCTAGTTGTTGTCGATGATTTTTCAAGATATACTTGGGTTGCATTTTTGAAAGAAAAATCAGAGGCCTTATTTGAGTTTTCAAAACTTTGTAAGGAGTTGCAAACTTTAAGAAACGAGCCCATAGTGTCTATTCGGAGTGATCATGGTAGGGAGTTTGATCAACTTCAGTTTGATTTGTTTTGTGCTAAATATGGCATCTCCCACAACTTTTCTGCTCCTCGGACACCTCAACAAAACGGGGTTGTGGAACGCAAGAACCACACCTTAGAGGATATGGCCAGGACTATGCTTTTAGAAAATGCATTACCTAAAACCTATTGGGCCGAAGCTGTTAACACAGCTAATTACATTTTGAATCATTGTCTTATTCGTTCCATCTTAAAGAAAACTCCTTATGAACTTTTCAAAGGCCGCAAACCTCTTATATCTTACTTTAAACCCTTTGGCTGTACTTGTTTTGTTCATAACAATGGAAAAGATAACCTTGGAAAATTTGATGCGCGTAGTGATGAAGGTATATTTCTTGGCTACTCCACGAGTAGCAAAGCTTATAGAATCTTCAATAAAAGGACCCAGGTAGTTGAAGAAAGTATACATGTTATTTTTGATGAATGCAATGACGGTGCTTTGAGTGAAAGTGTTGCAGATATAGATCTTAACATCCATGAAGAGAACGAGGAAGGTGATGATACTGCTGCCAAGAACATGGAGAAGAGGAACATGCAGGAACCGATTCTTAACACTGAAGAATTGGCCCAAGGTGTTGAAGATTCGTCCAAAGCCCTTGGTGTCCAATCCAACAGTGTTGAGACGTCAGAAACTGCTGTAACTGAACCTAACAGGACCACGGAGTCAGATGTACTACAAGTCAATCCTACAAGTGTGACGAATGAAGGAGCTGAGACTAGCAAAAGGAAATTCAAATACTCCTCTTCACACTCTTTAAAGGATATCATCTCTGACCCTACTTCTAGTGTTCAAACTCGTTCTAAACTTAAAGATCTTTGTGCTTTTCACGCGTTTGTTTCTCTTATTGAGCCAAAGAAGGTAGATGAGGCACTTCAAGAGCCAGATTGGATCATTGCTATGCAAAGTGAGCTTAACGAATTTGAAAGGAACAAAGTCTGGACCTTGAAGCCTAGGCCAAAGCATCAATCAGTCATTGGCACACGATGGGTATTTCGAAACAAGCTAGATGAGAATGGTAAGATTGTGAGGAACAAGGCAAGGCTTGTTGCTCAAGGCTACAATCAAGAGGAAGGTATTGACTACGAGGAGACCTTTGCTCCCGTAGCCAGGCTTGAAGCTATTCGCATTCTATTAGCATTTGCATCTTTTATGAGCATAAAGTTATATCAAATGGATGTCAAATGTGCTTTTCTTAATGGTTTCTTAGAAGAAGAAGTATATGTGGCTCAACCCCCAGGTTTTGAAAGTTCAGAATTTCCCAATCATGTTTATAAACTTGACAAAGCGCTTTATGGTTTGACACAAGCCCCAAGAGCTTGGTATGAGCGCCTGTCAAAATATCTTTTAGAAAATGATTTTAAAAGGGGGTTGATCGACAAGACTCTTTTTATCAAAACCAAAGGAAAGGACATTTTGGTTATTCAAATTTATGTTGATGATATATTATTTGGTGCTACTAACACATCTTTGTGCAAGGAATTTTCTGACATCATGTGCAGTGAATTTGAGATGAGCTTGATGGGTGAACTCAACTTCTTTTTGGGATTACAAGTTCATCAATCCAAGAAAGGGATCTTTGTCAACCAAAGCAAGTACACTAAGGATCTCTTGAAGAAGTTCAAGATGGATCAATCCAAGGCAGCCAAGACTCCCATGAGCTCAACATTGTCTCTAGATCAAGACAAGACTGGAACAAGTGTCAATCAAAAGGAGTATCGAGGAATGATTGGATCTTTATTATATCTCAGGGCTAGTAGACCTGACATCATGTTTAGTGTTTGCATGTGTGCTAGGTTTCAAGCTGATCCAAAAGAATCTCACCTCGTGGCTTTGAAGAGGATCTTTCGATATCTCAATGGCACTAAGGAGCTTGGACTATGGTACCCAAAGCAAAAGGATTTCACCTTAATTGGATATTCTGATGTAGATTTTGCAGGCTATAAGGTGGATAGGAAGAGCACATCAGGATGTTGCCAATTCTTAGGAGCATCTTGGATCAGTTGGCACTCAAAGAAGCAAAACTCTGTTGCTCTATCCACTGCAGAAGCCGAATACATTGCAGCTTGAGCCTGTTGCTCCCAAATCCTTTGGATAGCTCAACAAATGCGAGATCTTGGCATCAACCTCAAAGGTATCCCAATTAAATGTGACAATACAAGTGCCATATCCATCACTAAGAATCTTGTTCAGCATTCAAGGACCAAACATATTGATGTGAGACATCATTTCATTAGAGACCATGTTGAAAAAGGTGATGTGTCCATATCCTTTATTTCTACTGATTATCAATGGGCTTACATTTTTACTAAGCCTTTGGCAGAGGACAGGTTCACCTTCATAAGACGAGAGATTGGGATGCTTAACAAGGATGCACTTTCGTAGGGGGAGCTTTCCCTTTACGAAAGATAAATTCTACTTAGTGTCAAGACCCTTGAGAACCATGTCAAGGTGTGTGAACTAAATGGTGGATTACATATATCGGATCATATATTTTTTGTTAATATCTTTTTAGATATTTAATCAATTATATTTGTTTTAATCGGATTTCAAAATTGCCCTTTTAGTGATTTTCTTAACCGTTAAAGATATTTTATTTTTGGAACTAGATTTTTGGTTATTTTGTCCGATTTTAATGGAAAATTTGAATTTTAAATTGGAAACATTTCAAATTGGCAATGTGATGAATTCTTTCCTTGGAACCCTAAACCCGTCCCATCACTGCCTCTACTTAAACCCAATCCTGTACCCGATTACAACCCACACTCAGACCTGAACCCACTCCTCAAGCCATCGTCCCAACTGTCGCCACCCCCAAAAGACTTGGCGCCACCCCCAAGGGACGTCAGGCCACTGCTACCTCTCCCACACCTGAACCCGCTCCTCAAGCCATCGTCCCAACTGTCGTCCAGAGCACCATCGCTGAGAGCACGGCCATTGTTCCCAAGGGCTCTCAAAAGCGCTCTGCTAAGAAGCCGATCCGTGCTAAACAGAAAGGAAAGAGGAAGATTTTGGTTGAGGAAGTGGACGAGGAAGAGGAGGAAGAAGATCTCGACGCCCTTCTGGAAAGAGATGCTGCCAAGGAAGCCGAGGAGGAAGCCTTGAGAAAGAAAAAGGCCGATGAGGAGGCTGAGCTTGCTAGGAAACTGGCAGAGGAGGAAGCTGAGCGGATTCGGAACGAAGCCGAAGCCGAGGAGGTTCCATCCGAGGAGGAGCCTATGGAAGAAGAAGAAGAGCAAGAGGGATCTGGGGAAGACGAGGAAGCTGAAGGAGATGAAGCGGGGTCCGGTAAGGACTCGGGGTTTGAGGAAGAGGAGGAAGATTCTCCCTCTCCTTCTCCTCCTCCTCCCCCGTCTCCGAAGAAGCGGAAAGCCCCTGCTGCTGTCAAGCCTCCATCCCCCAAGCGTACCAGGAAGGGCACTATCAAGAGCCTTGTAGCGCCTATCAAGAGAGCTGCTCCAACAGTTGCTCGCAGAAAGAATGCCGACCCCCCGGCCTATATCCAGGTAAATCAATCCTTGCCCTCCTCTTGGTTTCAAGATGCTGAGACTGCTGGTAAGTGGGTAGACGAGTTTAGAACTCGTAAGATTAGCTGTTCTAATTTTTTGGATTTTGAGTTTTTCGAAGCTTTGAAGTTACCATGCATTGAGCTCCTCAAAAAATCTCCAGCCTGGACCCTTCTTAACCTTGAAACTGTTTACTACCCCCAGCTTACCCGTCTGTTCTACATTAACCTAAAAGCCAAAAACGACACCGATGGTTGGTCTTTGGAGTCTGTTGTCAAAGGGGTTAGAATCTCTCTCAACTCCAATGATTTTGCAGATTTCCTTGGCTTACCTACCCATGTTCCACCCGCTGACATACACCCCTCAAAAGAGAATTGCATCATCCTTGTCCGAGCCAAGTATCTCCTACCCGAAGCATCCAACAGCACCTAAAAGCAACTCACCCACTCATCCCTAACCCTTGAGGCAAAAATAATTTTTAACATCATTGTTCGATGCCTCTTACCCCGTCTTAACTCTGGCTCACTCCTTACCGACAATGCTATGGTCCTGCTCTACCGCATCTTAAATGGCCTTGATCTTGATCTGGCCAACACTATCCTTGGAACCATGGCTCATGCCAGAAAAGCTAGAAAAGGCTCTCCCCTCCCCTTTGCTACCCTTTTGACCCCTATCTTCAAAGCTTCTGGAATTGATGTCAAAAATGAAGAACAGTTGCGTCATACGGGTAAGTTCGACTCTAAGGGCCTTGAAAAGATTGGCATCACTCGGTCTCCCCAAGGGACCTTGAGTCTTGCCACTCCTTCAAAAGCCTTTCCCACTGCTCCAGCTTTCAATGAACGCATGGACAACCTAGAGTTGGGCTTGGAGGAAGTTCGCCTGGATATTAAGGAGCTGCAGAAGGAGATGATGACGGAGATGAGCGGGATTTCCAAGATGCTGGAAGGACTGTGGACGAGGCTCACTGATGATGCTCCGGATGACTAAGCCTAAACCCTAACCCACCCTATCCCACCCCTGAAACTTGATACATGGCTGGTTTTTGGAAACGTTTTAAAAACATTTGGCAATTTTTTTTTGGTGACTGTTTTACCTCCTCCCTTTGTTGAAAGACAAAAAGGGGGAGATGATCTGTGGTGCTTAGACTTTGAAAACCTCTGATTAAAGGTCTTGGAAGACCTTGGTTTTTGAATTATGGTTTTCGGTTTGATGGTTTTTGTATGCTTTAAAAATTTGATCCAACATTTGTCTAACCCTTGCAGGTACTTAGTCGGATTTCTATTCTATTATCTATGCTTGACTAAGTCGCAGGGATGCACAGGTTTTGTCTTTCCTCAAGGGGGAGATTGATAACTCCCTCCCTTGATGAAAATTGGAATAAATGTTTCAAAGGCTTTGACAGGATGTTTGTGTCAAAGGCCTTGGAGCATTAACAGTTGATGAAATACAAAACCTGTCTTATTTGTCCGAATATTATTTAATCTTAATATATACTTCCTTTATATTATATATACATGTATGACTAATCTTTCAGGAAGTATTTCGAGTTTATATCTTTCCTTTGGCGCATATTGAGGAGATCTTATTCAAAGTGGATCATGGCTTCGGAGTATCCATAAATAGAAGATCCAAGATCAGAGCCTGATTCGAAAGAGCCGTTGGTGAAGATCCTTAGGCGCCATTCCACTTTTATATAAAGGAAAGAAAGAAGAAGACAGAAAACACACAAGTGCTACACGAGCTTTCATTCGTTCAAGCAAGATCTGTCTTCCTAAGTGTCTCTCTGCTAAGCGCTCAAGAGTTTGTTGTTTATTTCAAAGCCTTTGAGAGTCACTGTGAGCTTATAGGATATATTCATTTATAGTGTTACTCGAGAGTTTATAACTCGGGAAGTTGCACTAGCCTATTGATTTGTGAGAGTAAGAGGATTGTACTAGATAGCTGAAAGAGGTGGGGCTCTTCTAGATTGGTCTAGGACTCCAAGGGAACGTGAGTTGACTAGATTGCAATTGTATAGGAAAGAGGCTTCTCGGTGAGCTATTAGGATCCTAAGCTAAGCGAATCAATAAAGCCTTTTGAATCCTAGGGTTGTGGAAGAACCCTAGGCGGGGACGTAGGCCAAGTTGTGCTGAACCTCGTAAACAATTACTCGTGTTCTTTACTTATTTGCTTTACCTTATTTCCGCACTTGGTTCGATTGTCTAACTTTGTGATTCAGGTTTAATCTCAAAGGTTTTGGTACAAGCTCCAAAAGTCTTGAGACTTTCTGGGAAAAACGGGCATACTCTATTCAATCCCCCTTCTAGAATATTTCTATATTACATTGTTTTTATATTATCGAACCTTCACAATGAACCGACATAAATGTTTTCCCACAGTGTGGACTGCGACAGGGAGACCCTTTATCTCCGTAGCTATTCCTCATACTCTCTGAGGTCCTTGCAAGAGGACTACATAATGAAGCTACACAACCACAAAGTCACCTAGGATTAACCATCACCAAAAACGGGACTAGGATCCCGTTCTTAGCTTTTGCAGATGACATTGTCATCTTTGCCTCTGCGACTCAAACAGCTTGCAACCAAATCAATAAAATACTCAAGGAATACATATCTCTATCAGGGCAAAGAGTTAATAGGCATAAATCGCAATTTCAAACCTCTTTAAATGTGGCAACAAGACAAAGAACTCTTATACAAAATGAACTAGAAATCAGGAACACGACGAACTTGGGTAACTATTTAGGTTGCCCAATTATAAGCGGAAGAATGAAAAAAGAAGACTTTGGAGATTTATTATCAACCACAAAATCACAGCTCCATCATTGGAAGGCTAACTGCCTCTCGCAAGCTGGACGTTGTACTCTCATCAAGTCAACTTTATCTTCAAAACCATTACATCTGATGCAATGCTTTCTGTTGCCAAAATCAATACACACGGAACTCGATAAAATAAATAGGAATTTTCTATGGAACAAAGGACCAAGGCACAAACCTCTAATCAGCTGGTTTGATATATGTAAGACTAAAGAAAACGGGGGTTTGGGAATTAGAAACTCGGAAGACATGAACAAAGCATTACAGCTGAAGCTACTTTGGAAAATCCTAGCAGAACCCCGGAACCCTTGGGTAACCATAATAAGAGAAAAATACCTCAAACAAAAAGACATTCTGCAATATCAAAGAAATGGGAACTCATCCTGGCAATGGACCCAACTAACAAAGCTAATCCCTTTGTTCAAGGCCGGTATCCGTTGGTCCATAGGTGATGGAAAAAATATCAACTTTTGGACTGATCTTTGGACGGTTACTGAACCTCTAATTAATATATCATCAACCCAACACCAACTTGACATAGATACCAAGGTTAATCATTTTATTAAAGTGGACAAAACATGGGACCATGATAAGATAAATATCTCGCTACAACACATTTTACCCAACACAGTAATAGAATCCATAAAAGCTACACCTATACCATAGAACATACACATGGATAGATTATACTGCAAATGAAGCAAGAATGGCTGGTTCTCTACCAAGTCAGCTATAGATATGATCCACCATATGAAACATCATCAAAAATCGGATATGCGGTGGATTTGAAATCTTGACGTCTCACCAAAAATTAAAACATTCCTCTGGAAAATCTCGCGGAATGGCATACCCACTACAGTCAAATTGGCATCCCGCCACCTGGGAATACCTACAAACTGCCCACATTGCGACTCCCAATATGAGTGATGACGCCCGGAAGATAACGGAATTAAAGAAACAATTAAGGTTTTAAAAGCATAATGAAGATAAACTCCAAAGGACCAACATAACGGCCTTCGGTCCGCGGACGAGGAACACCTGCACAAATGGGACAAATGGCGCACAAAGGGACAGGTGGCATTCATGCCCCCCATCCAAGTGCGTTTCTTTCCCTGGACACTTGGCAATACGACATCGATAAATGGCCGAAAGAGGGGAACATCTCCCCCGTTTAACAGACGAAGAAATGTACTATAAAAGGCGGAAATGGAGCCAAATAGAAGGACTTTTTGGAAGAAACACAAAGGAGACGCTAGATCCAGAAGGAGAGGAGAGAGACACGGCCACTCCAACGTTCCCATCCTCACTCGCCCCTGTATCACACGTCCGCGGACGCCTATAGAGAGGAGAACAACATAATCAACCGGAACAGGTAGTCGGACGTCAGTCCAAGGAGCCGGGGACCATGTGAAATCGTTTCACCCTCAACTTCTACTGTATTAGACGAGCGTATGTCCTTTACCATTGGGTCATTTGATGAACCCGGATAAGCAGGGATGCGAGTCTTCTTGAAAGACTCGGCGACTCCGATCGTGGGATCTCCATGACTCGTGGAGATCCCAGGTCATGGGTAAGACCGTCCTCATTTCCTTCAGGGTAAGCGGCTCAGGTAAAGGTCTCTTTTTCCCCGTTCTGTCACCCCGACTGGGTGATTGACTAGGGGGAAAGGGCTTCAGGTAAGTCCGTATTACCCAGTTTCCATAAAAGGAAATCCAAGGCATACCCCCCCCCCCCACGGGGACGTGGGGGGCCACATACTTTTTCTTGTACGGTTTCGTCATTGGCGCCGTCTGTGGGAACACTCTTACCCTGAGGGGTTCCCGATTTTAAGTATCAAAATATAATTTAAGACATTATCGCTAGCTAATACCTTTTGTATGAATAGGTGGGAAAAATGAGTGAAAGCATGGAAGGAGCCTCTCACGGGATGATGAGTCATGACCACGGAGGACACCAAGGGTCCGAGTTGCATGAAAATTCTTCGGGTCAGAACAGCGCGCCGGAGGTTCCGGTCGTCTCGCCGTACGTCCCCCCACAAATGGCTGAAGGCTATTTCATGCAAGAGGAGCATTACATCCCTCCTCTGAACCCGGGGCAAGGTTTCTTCTACGGGTATGACGGGTACCCCCCATTCCAGCAGGGGAACCCGTTCAACGTCTTCCCCCAAAATATGTATGGGAGCGCTTATCAAGATCATTATCAGCCCAGATTCTCTGATGATTTTGGAACGCACCGTCGAAGCGAAGACAGACGTGCACCCAAGCATCACAGGGGCGAGCATTCCTCTGATATATCCACATCCACCCGGACAGGTTCACCCCGTGAGAACGAGAGGAAGGTGGATTTCGTTCCTTCGGTTTTCACCCCCGAGGTCTGCTTGGCACCCGTACCCAAGCGATGGAGAGACACTAATCTAATGAAATATGATGGCACCACTGACCCGGATGATCACATGTGCCATTTCACGACCGCTATGGGGATCAATGAGTACAACGATGCAATGTTGTGCCGAACGTTCCCATCAACTCTGACCGGCATCGCCCTAACCTGGTTCACCAACCTACCGCAGAACTCGATCGCTAGTTTCATCCAGCTTTCCCAAGTCTTCAAGTCCCATTTTGGAAGCTCGCGGTCTAGAAAAAAGACCATGTTGGACCTCAACTCGATCAGGCAAGGGCAAAACGAGACTTTGGGACAATTCTTCGCCCGCTTTACCTCTGTGGTAGTTCAAATTCCCAACTTTAATCACGAGTCTGCAGTTATAATCCTGATGGGGAACATCGCGGAAGGCGGTTTCAAGACTCGGCTTTTCAGAAAAAAGCCGAAAGACTATGACACGTTAAGGAACTTGGTGTCAGCCCAGATTGAGGCAGAGGAAGCCGCAGCCTCTAGCTCGAGGGCTAATGAAGGCCCACGAGGTTACCTGGGTAAAATAGCGGGAAAGTTTCGGAAAGACAAAGGAGCGGCGAAACCAAGGAGGAATTACTCCGCGGGCGGAATACCCGCGTCCCGACAGGACGAGGTCCACTTCAACCATGAGAGAGGGAATCCAGACGCTAGGTATCAAGGCTATGACCAAGAAGTACGCCATAAGAGGGAGCCAGTCTCTCCGGCCAGGAAGAATGAGCATCGCGACAGCCCCCAACGTCGCCCGCAGGCTCCGAATCGCAATGATAGGGGGCACGCGGATGATAGAAGGAGTACGTCACCGCCAGGCTTCACGATTCGAAAACCCTCGGGGGAGGGATGAGCAACAGCGTTACCCCCCAGTGAACCGGGGCAGAGGGAGGGGACGTTGGTGGAGGGGTGGTCGAAGAGGGCAGGGTCAGCCTGCACAAGTATCGGTCAATCAGGCTCCACGCCGCGGGGATCGCCCGGAAGGATCGCGGGTCAACTGAATCCCGGAACCCGAAGGTTTCATTGACACTCTAGCAGGGGGACCGTCTATCTCAGGAATTAGCCGGCAAGAGAGAAAGAATTATGAGAGGGAGGCCAGGCAGCCTCCATCAACTGCAAGTCAAAAGATCACCTTACAACCCCACCCAGAAATAATCTTCACCTCGACCGACGCGGGGGAGGTCCGAATGCCCCACGCGGATCCGCTGGTGATCCATGCACAGATCGCCACAAAAACGGTGAAGAGGGTTTTCATCGACACAGGGTCGTCAGTAGACATACTCTCATGGGAAGCTTTCTCCCAGTTGGGCGTGTCACCGACAGCTTTGAGGCCTTATCACGGCACGTTGATCACCTTTTCAGGGGATGAAGTGCAGGTGGCGGGCACCATCGAGCTCACGGTGGTACTAGGCACCTCCTCTCGCCGAAGAATGGAGAGTATCACCTTTACAGTGGTCCGAATTCCGACCACTTACAACGCACTCCTGGGGAGGGTCTCACTTTACGAATTCCAGATGGTTGTGTCGATCTACCATTTCAAAGCAAAGTTCCCGGTCCCCGGGGGTGAAACGGGGGAGGTGTGCGGCCAACAACCAGAGAGTCGGAGTTGTTATGTGACCTCTCTGAAGAAGAAGAAGGAGGTCATGTGTCTCGAGGACACTGCTCAAAGCAATGCCAAGAACGCCGAGAGAAACCCTTCACCAGTGAACGAAGCAGCCAGTTTAACTAATGAGATAACATCAGAAGCCGAACTCGAGGTCCGGCCTACCGAGAGGGAGGTTCCGACCGCGGATTTGAGAACCGTCCACTAGCCTTTTTCCAATATTGAGGAAAGAATTTACTTGGGCCAAGCCCTCGGAACGGAGGAAAAAGAACGGGTCCTAGAAATTATCCGACAGTCGCGGGACGTGTTCGCATGGTCCCCAAAAGATCTCTTGGGTGTCCCCACTTCCGTCGCAATCCATACCCTCAGAATCCGTCATGATGCGCGACCGGTGGCCCAAAAGAAGAGAAAGATGGCCCCGAAAAAGTCCCGAGCGGCGAAAGAAGAAATAGAAAAGCTGCTTGAGGCCGGGTTCATTGAAGAAGCAGAAGACTCGGATCGGCTTTCGAACGTGGTCCTGGTTAAGAAAGCTAACGGAAAATGGAGAATGTGTGTCGACTTCTCGGATTTAAACAAGGCTTGCCCTAAAGATAGTTACCCGCTGCCTTCGATAGACGAGTTGGTGGACATCACTGCCGGGAACGAAGCTCTGAGTTTCCTAGATGCGTACTCCGAGTATAATTAAATTAAACTGGACCCACTTGACCGGAGAGCCACCACTTTCATCACCAACCAGGGGATTTTCCGTTACAAGGTCATGCCTTTTGGTTTAAGGAATGCCGGAGCCACATTCCAGAGGACCGTGGACAAAATATTTCGCGATCAGCTGCCCAGGAATGTGTCCATGTATGTGGACGATATTGTAGTTAGAAGCAAGAAGGCAGAAAATCATGCAGCAGACCTACAGGAGACTTTTGATTCGCTGAGACGGGGAGGACTGAATTTGAACGCCGAGAAGTGCGTCTTTGGGGTCGATTCCGGAAAATTTCTGGGTTTCATGGTCAGCCAGAGAGGAATAGATGTGAACCCGGCAAAGATAGCAGCCATACAGGAATTACGACCTCCACGGACTATCAAAGAGGTGCAGTCGTTGAATGCTGCAGTCAACTACCTGGGACATTTCTGTTCCTGCCTGGCAGATAGGTCTTTGCCTTTCTTCGTGCTGTTAAAGAAAAAGGGACCAATACAATGGACGCCTGAACTCCAGCAAGCTTTCGATGAATTGAAAGCTTTTCTACAGTATGTGCCGACTCTTCAGCAGCCACAAAAATCTGAAAACTTACAGATCTACCTCGTTGTTAAAGCAACCACTATCAGCGCAGTTCTCACCAAAGAAGGGCGATACCCAGTTTATTATGTGAGCAGGGTATTACAGGACGCCGAAACTAGATATGAGCCGGTTGAGAAGGTAATCCTCAGTCTGATAATCACGGACCATGGAACTCAGTTCGATTGTGAAAACATCCGGGATTTCTGCGAGGGTCTCGGAATAAAATTGAAATTCTCATCAGTGGCACACCCACAAACAAATGGACAAGCAGAGACTACGAATCGCCAAATCTTGGAAGGTATCAAGAAGAAGCTTGGGAAAACCTCCAAAGGCCGATGGGCGGAACTCCTCCCACTGGTGCTCTGGTCATATCAGACCTCACCAAAAACTCCAACCAGGGAGTCGCCATTTTCCCTGGTATTTGGGACGGACGCGGTCATCCTAGTCGAGCGGCTGATTCCTTCTGCACGGGTCTTAGCCTACGAATCCAAGGCCAATAATGAGGCTCTGGAAGTCGAGATGCACCTTCGAGAAGAAAGGCGGATGGTTGCAGAAATTAAGGCTCGGGAGTACAAAAGAAAAACCCAAAGGCACAGGGACCAGCATCTCTAAGAGCGACGATTTGAAAAGGGAGACCTGGTCCTCCGTCTGGCCCTGGCAGGAGGAAAGCTGGACGCCAAATGGGAAGGACCTTATGTAGTTGTTGAGTGCATCCACGTCGGAGCATACAAGTTACAAACCCCCAAAGGTGTTGTTCTTCGGAAGACGTGGAATGCAGAACACCTGAAGAAATACTATGTGTAATCTCTAAGTCTTTTCAAAGTTTATCTAGTCACCCTCGCTATCAGTAAATAAATCAAAGCGGTTAGTGGGTGCTTTATGTATTTTCCTACAGCTTTCAGCCCTATGATGTTGGAGCTTGCTCCGCGTCGGACATCTGGTGGACGCATTGGGCTCCAAGATTGACTTTTAGTCTTATGACGCTGGAGCTTGATCCGCATCGAACATCTGGTGGACGCATTGGGCTCCCAGATTGACTTTTAGTCTTATGACGCTGGAGCTTGCTCCGCGTCGGACATCTGGTGGACGCATTGGGCTCCCATATTGACTTTTAGTCTTGTGACGCTGGAACTCGCTCCGCGTCGGACATCTGGTGGACGCATTGGGCTCCCAGATTGACTTTTAGTCTTATGACGCTGGAGCTTGCTCCGCGTCGGACATCTAGTGGACGCATTGGGCTCCCAGATTGACTTTTAGTCTTATGACGCTGGAGCTTGCTCTGCGTCGGACATCTGGTGGACGCATTGGGCTCCCAGATTAACTTTTAGTCTTATGACGCTGGAGCTTGCTCCGCGTCGGACATCTGGTGGACGCATTGGGCTCCCAGATTAACTTTTAGTCTTATGACGCTGGAGCTCGCTCCGCGTCGGACATCTGGTGGACGCATTAGGCTCCCAGATTGACTTTTAGTCTTATGACGCTGGAGCTTGCTCCGCGTCGGACATCTAGTGGACGCATTGGGCTCCCAGATTGACTTTTAGTCTTATGACGCTGGAGCTTGCTCCGCGTCGGACATCTGGGGGACGCATTGGGCTCCTAGAATAACTTTTAGTCTTATGACGCTGGAGCTCGCTCCGCGTCGGACATCTTGTGGACGCATTGGGCTCCCAGATTGACTTTTAGTCTTATGACGCCGGAGCTTGCTCCGCGTCGGACATCTGGTGGACGCATTGGGCTCCCAGATTGACTTTTAGTCTTATGACGCTGGAGCTTGCTCCGCGTCGGACATCTGGTGGACGCATTGGGCTCCCAGATTGACTTTTAATCTTATGACGCTGGAGCTTGCTCCGCGTCGGACATCTGGTGGACGCATTGGGCTCCCAGATTAACTTTTAGTCTTATGACGCTGGAGCTTGCTCCGCGTCGGACATCTGGTGGACGCATTGGGCTCCTAGATTAACTTTTAGTCTTATGACGCTGGAGCTTGCTCCGCGTCAGACATCTGGTGGACGCATTGGGCTCCCAGATTGACTTTTAGTCTTATGACGCTGGAGCTTGCTCCGCTTCGGACATCTGGTGGACGCATTGGGCTCCCAGATTGACTTTTAGTCTTATGACGCTGGAGCTTGTTCCGCGTCGGACATCTGGTGGACGCATTGGGCTCCCAGATTAACTTTTAGTCTTATGACGCTGGAGCTTCCTCCTCGTCGGACATCTGGTGGACGCATTGGGCTCCCAGATTAACTTTCAGTCCTGTGACGCTGGAGCTCGCTCCGCGTCGGACATCTGGTGGACGCATTGGGCTCCCTGATTAACCTTTAGTCCTTTGATGCTGGAGCTCGCTCCATGTCGGACATCTAGAAGATGCGTTGGGCACCTAGATTAATCGTTAATCTCGTAATGCTGGAGCCCGAGGCATGTCGGTAACATGATAGATACATTCGAGCCAGGGACTCAAACTTTGGATCCGACCATACCACAAAACATCGCCCAAAGTGGGGTTGTTGAAATTCAAAGAGGGGTATCCCCGAGATGATAAAAAAACACACACGCAGAAAGCCAGAAAGGCTAAGCAAGATAGACAAGGTAGTTCAAAGTAACACAAGATCAACTTAAGGAGTGTCCTGGGGGCGATCCGAAACCAAGCGAGTCCGGTCGGCACATAGACGAGTTCCATTGGGCAGAGGGCCCTCAGGATGAGGCTCTTGCCACTCAGCGTCAACCTCGTTGCCATTCGCGGACAAAATATGAACCTCGAACCGAGCGTTCCCCTTGTGCAGAAAGGTGATGGCTGACCCTATATTGACGCCATGAGTACAAGCAAAATGATTCCATCCCTGTCCCAAGAAAGGCACCCGGTAATCACCCCGGTACACCGTCACGGGGAAGTCCCGGAGGATCCTCGACGATAGCAGAACGCGCTCGGGGAGATCCGGGCCGTACTCAATTTCAAAACGGGCAGGCAGCCGCTGCTCAGACGCGCCATAATAGACAAGGAAAGATTAGTTAACTCAAAAAAAATCAACGAAAGCACTGAGACCACGACTATGACGTACCAGGCGATACATTTGTTCCGGGAAATCAAGAGAACGGAAAAAGGCCCAGGTCGTTTGGTTGGAGGATGACATCTTAAGATAGATCCTCTTCGCAGAAATGAAAGGTTCAGGGAACCCCGACTTTAAAAGGGGATCTTCAAGAGTCACGGGCTGCACAGGAACCGTCTCGATAACCCAAAACACTGAAACGAGACCAGGGAAAAACCCGAGAACGGTCAGAACATCACTGCCCCAGGCCGAGCATGACAGACAGATGTACGTCAAATGGGACGCTTCGTGCAGATCAAAACCTGCTACCATGAGAAGAAGTGACGAAAGAGAAGAGAGAAAAAGACCCGTGAACCTCTTTTAAATTATCGAAATTCAAAGAAAGACGAAGAATAAGAAGAGAAAAACCTAGCTCTTCTCTCAGGGGGCGACGAAATTGAGGGCAAGGCTCAACTCCTTAAGTATAAAATAAGCCTCGACGACTCAGGGAACCCGACGCCCCCTATCGACGAAAATGAATCCAAGGGCATCGCCCAGGACATTCTGTCGCGTCATCATGAGGGAGGAACAGCTTCAAACCCTCCGACTCCCACTCGTATATGTCCTAATAGATGAGGACACAAAATCACAAGCCAGGCTTTGGTCCCGCTCCAATCGGGAACATGAGGTGAAAGTTGAAAAGGATAGCGATGGGCTTTTCTGGTTGACCCAGGGGTGGCACCACTTCGTTCAGGCGAACTGAGTTACAGTAGGATCAGCTTTGATTTTCGCCTACATGGGGGACTCCATCTTCGAAGTCGATGTGATCAATCCCGACAGCGGAGGAATGTAGAGATGGAAAATTTCTAAATTCGTGTCCCCTGTAACTTGTACCCCTTTTTAAGTTTAAATGTTCTAGGCTCGAGGGAATCGAATCTGAGAAAAATCGTTGTTTCTGTTACCCCTGATGAATAATAAAAGACCTTTGTTTCTTGTTACGGATGAAAGTCACGAAAACACTATCGCATACCTGAAGGCAGCCATAAACACTCGCAACTCATGATTGTTGAAGTCATCACGGGCGGCCCAAGGCCACCCTGTAAACCACCAAAGTAAAGTGAACAGTTCTATACGAGGTTTCCGTGGTCGCCCAAAGACCCAAGCTACAAAAACCACTCTCCGCGTACTTTCAACAATTTAAGAAAGGATCCTCCCTCGCCTGTTCTGTGAGAAGCGCTCCTCCTTCATGACCGCTCCAAATCACGTCAAAAATCATTCCCGGTCACGAACAGAGGCAACACTTTTCTGTGCCCCACATGCAGCGATCTCTTCTCCTTCAGAAACATGGGAAGAAGGCTTTGAGTCCCTCCTGAACACGTGGATCCCATTCTACTAAAAGAAGAGAACGTGGGTTGCAAGGAACGCCCACATGTAATGAGAGCCACCACCCTCAGCAGTCACTTGGCCACAGACAGTCCCAACAAGTGAAGCACCATAAATAGAGGAGAAAGAAAGTGGCAAAACCAGAACTCTTCAAAGTGAAAAACACCCCCCTTCGGAGGAACTCCGACATGGGCTCCGAAAACACTCGAGCTTTCTACCGGTTTGTCACCAAAGAGGAACACTTGCAGACTTTACAGCTGCCCCAAATGTACGAGCAACTCGGAGATGGAGCGCATCAGCTCGTCTACCTTTGGTCAACCACCTGTCAGGATTTCGAAGTCGATGTGGAGAAGGACGCGAGCGGGGCCTACTGGCTTACCGAAGGATGGCCGGACTTCGTTTTCTCTAATCGAGTAGTCCTGGGATGCTCACCCCTCTTTGTCTATGAAGGGGAGTCCCACTTTGAGGTACATGTGTCCTACCCAGATCCGACCCATGATCGCCAAAAGAAGTTCGGCCCAACAAGCACGGGCTCGCTCAAATCCAAGGCCCATCAGAAGCCCCCGAGAGCACCTAAGAGCGTTAAGGCGCCAAAGCATAAAAAGTGAGCCCGCGAGTCCCGATGTACTTGAGAACGAATGAAAGTTGTCCCTTTTCTTTTTCTCGGTTTTAAATAAGAAATCAATAAAGCTGTTTTTCCTTTACTGACCGTTTTTCCTTCCCAAGAAACCTGGGGAAGGAACGATTCTGAAAAGATACTCGAACAGAGCGGGTATTAAATAAAAGATCAAACAAATAAGGGAACAATGGCCAACGGCTTCCCTATAAAAGCCAAGGACCAGAAAGTCCCCGAGAAACACTTTCTATCAGACAAATATATAAACCAAACGATTCCAGAGATAACATGGTAGCAGGTGGAGGCCGCTCAAGGGATTTCCTCCGATGGATCCAGAATGCTTCTCTCTTGCAAAGAACGATAATCCCCCTTTAAAACCTCTCCGGTTAAACTTTCTTGTTTCCTGCTCACGATTAATCTTTTCCTCCAAACAATCATAGCCCCTGCCAGAGTTCTTCGAAGAAGAATATGGGTTATTCGGCGTTGAAAGAATAATCCTAACCAATGGGCCTGGAAGGAGGGGGATACGCGTCCTGGTAGAGAGGGACGAAGCAAGGGTGCTCTGGCTCACCCAAGGATGGAGTGCATTCACCAGATCCAGGAATGTCCACGTGGGAGGGGCCGTCATATTCAAGTATCTGGGCGACTCACGTTTCAAGGCCAGCTATGTGCCTTCGGGAGAAAACACCTCTGAAGGTGAGAGTAGTGATGACACTCCCTAAGGGAGGAGTGCTCCTGACTAAATGTTTAGGTTGTCAAGAAAATGGAGGCCTGTATAAATAAGAATATTGAATGAAAAATGTTAGACGCCCGAGCGGCGAGGTTTCCAAATCTTTCTTTGTCACCTAAAAAGGATACTGAAGGAAATACTATTAATAAGCACAACAAACTGAGTTCCCCGACGCGGACCATCCGCGAAACCTGGGGCGAAACTCAATTCAAAAAACCGCGGACCAAGTTTCCCATCACCGACCTTCCGCAAAAAACAAAACACACATAATCAAAAAAAAAAAAAGAAAAAAAGAAAAGACGCCTAACAAAGTATCAAGGGTTGTTTGAGACAAAGAACCACCCGAGGTGGTGGGGACAAATGTTTACAATCCATCACCAGAGAAATCCACATTGTCGTCATCCACCAGTCCCCAGTCTTCCCGATCCTCACTGGGGGAGAATGGCTGAAGAGGAACACCCGGGTTTTTCGCAAATCTCTTCACGCTCTGATGTATCCCAGCTTTCATCCCTATGTAAAAGCAATCCCTATACCGGTCTTGGTGAACTCTTGCCCGGCCTCTTCGTTCAGCCACTCGGGAACCGCGCTTTTCATGAACTCCAAACCGGTCGGAGTTTTCAACCAGTCGTCCACTAACTTGGTACGGTTGTGCGGAACATCCAACCAAGACAGAACAATATCGCCTTCTGTACGTGACTGATATCGTTCCAGCTCAATCGTACGACGGTTGGCCTCCACGACCGCCTTGCTCCTCGCCTCGTTAGCCGCCAGCAGCTTTTCCTCAAACTCTTTTTTCTGGGCCTCAAATCCCTGCTTCTGAGCCTCAAACTCCTTCTTCTGGGCCTCGGAGTCAGTTTGCAAGATAGCCATTGCCTGTTGAGAAGACTCAAGTTGAGCGCGCAGCGTCTCCATGACCTCCATCAGCTTGCTACTTTTCGCTTTCTCAGCGGATATAATCTCATCTTTTTCCTTCACCCGCGAACGAAGAGATTCAACCTCCTTCCTCGGTGTCTCAGCCTCCGAGAGTTTCCCTTCCAACTGCTCCAATCTCCCTTCAAGTTCATGAGCATGCTGGCCCAAGCGAAGATATCTGTCCCAGCCGCTATGAGTAAAAACATGACCCTAGCCGCAGAAAGCATTATGAGAATCGAAGAACACGTTAAAAAATCAAATGGATCAGAGGTATAATACTCGATTCACTCACCCAGTTGCACCAACGCTCTTGCTCTAGTGTGAATTGCTCATCAGTAAGATGGTCCAGATAACGTAACTCCGCTTTCCCCAGTTCAGGAGGAAAGGCCAACTGTTCGAGAGTTTCAGAGTGGAAGCCGGGCATCCGGTACGCGGGCCGACCATTGGCGTCTAAGTGAAAAACTGGTACCTCCCAGCTCACACCTTCCCACGCTGGGTATGAGCGCGCTTTCTTTTTCTTCGGCGGCGGTTTAGAAGTTCCCGCGTCCCTAGGGGAGATAACTCGACGCTCTGCAGGAGAAACGAGGGGTAGGGACTTGGCCTCGGCGACCGGGGAAGAATCAATCAGTATGATAGAAGGCTCAGGTTCCATCGGAGCAACCGGAGGAGAGGAAGTCACAACGACAGCTTTTTCTTTCACTACCGCCTTTCCTTTAGTTTTTGGGGTTGAAGTTTTCGGGCGTTTCAAAGCCCTCGTCACGTCAGTTGGAATTTTCCTCTTGGAAGAAGAAGGGGGGGCCGAAGACATTTTAGCCGCGTCCACCATGGTTTTTAGCTCTGCAGCAACTAGAAAAAACCACAAAAATCGAAGACGATTAAAGTCCGAATCAAAAAAATACTATGGATAACACAAAAGCAAGGGCACCCCCTGAGATGAGCTACAACCTATGCGCGGATGAGGAAGACTTAAGCCAGCCATCTCCATCCGCAAGGGGGAAACCATATCTTTCCATGATGGTTTTGTCTCCACGGCAAACTTCTGCTCAATCTCCTTAAGGTCAGAAACAACTTTCCTTTTCATCCGCGTATACAAACGCGGCTCAGTATGAAAATTCAAAATCCGACGCGAAGGATCTCTGACCAAAAACCATTTATGCCGCCACTCCGGTTTGTTGGTGTTCCGATCCACAATAGGGACGCTGAGCTTAGCCTGATAAAGGCTTTTGTTGATGCCCCCATGGCCCAAGGTAAGCATATTGCTCAAAAGTCTAAGAGTAGGTTGGACCCCGATCTCCAGGCAACGCATCACAAATGAAGTCAAGAAAAGCCAGCTATTCGGTACCAGTTGGGCAGGGCTCAAGCCACAGGCTTTCAAATAACGTTTAAACAGATTAGACAAAGGAAGTCGGAATCCCTGGACCAAGCTCTCAATATATACCACCAAACAACCGGGGTAGGCATCCAGGCTTCCTCCCCCCTCGGCCGGCAGACACAGCACAACACCCTCTGGCCAGGGAAAGGCGCGAGCGATTACGTTTAAATCCTCCAAGGTTGTGAATGTCCCCCCACCGCGGCTCTGGGTGTTCGGGGGGGGGGGGGGGCTATAGGAATCACACGCTGAGGTGAAACCATCGGTATTGGGCCCGCGACGGAAGGCTGAAAATCCCCCCTGAAAGGACAAGCCACTAGCACCTTCTCGTTGTACAGAACTGGACGAAAATCCCCCAACACAGACGACGAACGGCGTTCTTTTGGCACAAGGACCGGACCAGAGGGCAAATCAGTACGAGAATCCCACTCTTTATAAGAGTGCTGAGACTCCGGCGACTCTAGTATTGAGTCAGATCCCGATGATGAGGCCCCGACTCCCGACCGCGAGGACACAGAGTCGACCGGGGAGGAATCTTCATCTCGTTCGCGGTTCGGGGAAGCATAAAAAGAAGGATCTTCAAGATCTTTGGGTTGCCTGAAAGTAGCGTCCTCAGGAACCTCTATCTCACCCATCAATAGTTTTCCCCCTAGGCGTCGGGAAGATGGGGGCCTAACTAAAGCCTGCACACTCCCCGAACTACTTGGGGAAGCTGACATGATGAGGGTGGCCGAGCTGGTTAAGAGAGAAGTAGTGAAGGAGAAAGAGGCCTAAGGACCAGCCTCGGCCAATATAAACCCCGATGATTGCCCACGCACCAACCACGGCCCGAGAGAAGAAAGGGGGAGAAAAGAAGACTAGAATCAAAAAACAAAAACTAAGGCGCGGAAGGAAAAGAAAATAAATCAAGATTTACCTCGAAGATGTCCCAGTTGAAGAGCTGTAAAAAACGGAGAACGGTAAATATAAAAGAGGAATCAGAATCCCTATTTATAGACTCCATGATCCAGGACGTTTCACTTCCTATCTCAGGACACGTGTCGAAAGCATGATCCTCATCAATCAAGCTAGTGGGCTGAAAATTACCGGCCCATACAAACCCATTTGGGCCCTGAAGAAGCCCAACGTTCCTATCTTCCTTATCTTTTCGCCCTGAAAGAATTACCCACTACAAAGGAGGTTTTCGAACCGCAGTAAAACCTATACGGTTCCCCCACGGCCCGAGGAGCTGTGATGACGCCCGGAAGATAACGGAATTAAAGAAACAATTAAGGTTTTAAAAGGATAATGAAGATAAACTCCAAAGGACCAACATAACGGCCTTTGGTCCGCGGACGAGGAACACCTGCACAAATGGGACAAATGGCGCACAAAGGGACAGGTGGCATTCATGCCCCCCATCCAAGTGCGTTTCTTTCCCTGGACACTTGGCAATACGACATCGACAAATGGCCGAAAGAGGGGAACATCTCCCCCGTTTGACAGACGAAGAAATGTACTATAAAAGGCGGAAAGGGAGCCAAATAGAAGGACTTTTTGGAAGAAACACAGAGGAGACGCTAGATCCAGAAGGAGAGGAGAGAGAAACAGCCACTCCAACGTTCCCATCCTGACTCGCCCCTGTATTACACGTCCGCGGACGCCTATAGAGAGGAGAAAAACATAATCAACCAGAACAGGTAGTCGGACGTCAGTCCAAGGGGCCGGGGACCATGTGAAATCGTTTCACCCTCAACTTCTACTGTATTAGACGAGCATATCTCCTTTACCATTGGGTCATTTGATGAACCCGGATAAGCTGGGATGCGAGTCTTCTTGAAAGACTCGGCGGCTCCGGTCGTGGGATCTCCATGACTAGTGGAGATCCCAGGTAATGGGTAAGACCGTCCTCATTTCCTTCAGGGTAAGCGGCTCAGGTAAAGGTCTCTTTTTCCCCGTTCTGTCACCCCGACTGGGTGATTGACTGGGTGGAAAGGGCTTCAGGTACGTCCGTATTACCCAGTTTCCATAAAAGGAAATCCAAGGCATACCCCCCCACGGGGACGTGGGGGGCCACATACTTTTTCTTGTACGGTTTCGTCAATGAGGATCTGCACCACCTTCTGTGGAGCTGCCCAATCACCAGAGAAACACTCATATCAATTGACACAACCTCCTTCTTTAAGATCAATGCATGCTTCTTGGAAGGAAAGGACATAAATCAAACACTCCAGGACATTAAAGAAACTATTGGAACACATAGATTTGCCTACATTGCCTTCGCTTGGTGGGGAATCTGGTACTTTCGCAACAAAACACTATTTGATAACATAAAGCCGGACATAAGATGTATTGTTTCTTTCACAAAAGAACAAAATTCTTTGTGGAACTCGTCCAAGAATATTGATGCCCCAGTGGACAACCCAACTGTCAAAAGCGATAAAACTGTAACACAAAAGACAAAAAAGAAAAAAAAATGGAAACCCCAAGAACCGGGAAATTATAAACTGAACTTTGATGGCGCACTCTCTCCTTCTGCCCAGGGTTCCTATGGATTCATTATTCGGGACTGCAGAGGAGCTCCTATCTTTTGTGCCTCTGGCCCTTGCCCTTTCCCCTCCGTTACCTGTGCTGAGGGCTTAGGGCTTTGGAAAGGAATCACAGCGGCAAAATAACTTAACATCCCTAATCTTGTAATAGGAGGTGATAACCTCACCATAATCATCAGCCTTAAAGGTCTTGTGAAGCCTACTGGAGACTCTGAAATGATTGTCTCGGACAGTCTAGTCTCGCTGGGCTTCTTCGCTTCGGTTGAGATTCGTCATGTCTTTCGGAAGGCAAACCAGGTAGCGGACCATTTATCGCATTTGTCCCTTGCTTTCCATAATGCACTCATTCCTGACGACTCTCTGCTTCGTAGTCTCATCCGCAAAGATGCTCTTGGCTTGTAGGGCTATGCCTCGCAGCCAAATTATTTCTGTTTCAAAAAAAAAAACTAAATATCTTCAAGTGGATAAAATCCTTCTCCTCTTGGATAGATCTTGATAAAACATGATGGATCCAGCCTTGCTTCGTGCCCAAGTCATCATCACATGCTCGGAATATCCCAATGGACTCACGGCCCAAAATCGCGTAGTCGACTTCGAGTAGGTCGTACTCGACTTCGAGTACATGTCACAGCTTCTCGATCAGCTTTTCTTCCTCGAGCTCGGATATGGTTCAGTGGTGGTCGACCTCGAGTAAGTCTACTCGACGTCGAGTACGGCTCGTGCTTGATCTCGTCCTCTGGAGCAAACGTCGAGCAATGGTTGGTCGACGTCGACCAGTTTGGTCGACTTCGAGTAACTCTGCTGGCTTTCAGCATTCTGCTCCGTTCTTGAAACGCACTTTCCCGAGTCCTCGTTCGTCGGATTGACGCATATGAGCATGCGTTGGAAAGCTGTTTTTGAGGGATACAAATCTCATGAAAACATCAAAGATTGATTCAGAATGATGGATGTCGAAATATGGCCTTTTCTCCAGCTGCACCATACTTAGCTTCTCCATGAGTTTCCTTTAAGATCCAAAGTGTGTCCGATTTCTGCAAAATTAAAAATAAACAAATGTAGACTCCATAATTTGATAAATACGCATAAACTACATAGATTCTGTACTATTCTAACCCAGATGCATACAAAAATCGATATAAAAGTCAATATAAAACATGGCACAAAACATAGACATCAGATGGATGAGCAACCTGTCTTGAAGGCTGACGAGGCTGCCCACCAAGCAAACCAGAGCCAGTGTCAGAAATATGAACACCTGGATCAACCATGCAAGAGGAACTGACGAAACTGGACTGCTATCAATCTCATAATCAGAAGCATGATCAGGTAAGATCGCTGGATCAGAGTGAATGCCATGGGAAGATTCAGATTGTTGAGAATCAACGATCGGAGTAACTAGATTACTTGAGGTAATATGAGGATGATAAAATGAATCCATAGTTGGATTGACTATGGGAAAACAAGGGTGTTGTGGACTAACAGTAGGAGGATTTTCAGCAAAAGGAAATACCTCCTCAGAGAAGATGACTTCTCTACTAACAAACGATATCTTGGAATCCAAATCAAAAACCCTGTAAGATTTAATGCCCAAAGGATAGCCAAGAAAAATGCAACGACGACTCTTAGTACCAAACTTATCTAGAGAGCCATTATGTTGCAAAACATGACAAAGACACCCAATAACTCGGAGATCTGTGTAACAAGGGGCTTTACCATACAAAAGCTTAAATGGAGTTTTCCAATTTAGAATTGAAGATGCGTAGCTCCCAAAACGCAGTGTTCCCAAAAAACAAAAGGCAAACTGGCATGAAATCGAATAGCCCTCGCAGTTTCTAAGAGATGGCGATGCTTACGCTCAACCCTACTGTTTTATTGAGGAGTGTAAGGGATAGACCGCTAATGAATTGTGTCGTTTGACACAAATAGATCTAAACCTATCTTATTGACGAATTCAGACCCATTATCAGTTCTGACCATCTTTACTTTGCGATTAAATTGTGTCTCAATTAGATAGAGAAAATCACGAATGACCCTATGAACCTGTTGCTTATTTTGCAACAGATGCGTCCATGTGAAATACCCCAAAGTATTTTTGGGTATTCCTATTTTGATTTAAATAAAATGAGGTTAAATTTTTTTGATATAAAAGAAGTCATGAGATTTTTTGTAAGTATACTCGTTATCCAGTTCTTATTATCTAGAACATAAAATTTGGTTGACATTCTTATTTTGACCGTGAAACTGATTTTAACTAAAATAGACTCTTAGTATTATCATTATTATTATTATTGGTATTATTTCTAAAATAACTAATTTTATAAATGTAAATGTTGAGCTGAATTCATTATTTTATTTGAAAAATGTCTTACTTAAAGTATTTCAATATTCAACGTGATATCATTTTTCCCAAATTAAATATGACTTATGACTAAACGGTTAGAGTGAAATTTTTATTCTAATGATATTTACTATAAAGTTTGGAAGTTATCCCTAGCAAATAATTGTTTTATAAAATTTACTTTCAAATAATTATTTAAATAAAAGGATATTGTGATTTATTAAAAATGTTATATATATGATTTACACATATGTAAACATATATAAAACCCAAGCATTTTATAGTGTTGAACCGGATCAAACCGAAATAATAAAAAAACCGGTTCGAGTGAACCCTTCTCCTTCCTCCTCCTGCGTACGGTCTTCTTCAACCTTCCATGGAGGTTGGACAATCCGACTTTAATTCAAGACGTCTTACACACGAGTCTTATCCAAAATTCAATGTTATTCTTCAATGCACAATCAATTGGTGTTTTAAAGGAGGAATCGAGACTCAATTTCGTCCAAATTCAAAACCCCTAATTCTTCAATTCAACCAATTTGGTAATTTAGGTGACGGTTTCATCCAAATTGATTGAGGTGATTTAATGGCGACATTAATGTGATGATAATGATACATTCAATATATTAAGGATCGGTTACGAAATCGTCCGAATAGAGATAAAAAAGGGTTTTCTCATGTCGGAACCATATCTCTCCATTTCTGAGAAATTAGAACTCGAAACACATTTCATCGAGTTCTAAATTCATCTAGGAACATTTTCCCTCAAACAATTTGTCCCAGATCACTCCCAATCGAAAACCCCCAATTTCACCCCAACTTTTCCACCGTTGCTGGACCACTGTAATGCCGCCTGTGCCGCCCGGAGGTGCGCCGCTTGCCCTCGGAGTCACCACTCACTAAAGTCGGAGCCACCGAGCCACATCGAGCCATCCGCGTCGAACCACCGTGGTCGCATTCCTGTAACAGGTGACGTCTTCTTCAATGTAAACATAAACATATATGACAGTCACAGTTTTGTGAAGAAGAAGAATAAATTGCAAAAACCGCCCCATACTTTCTATTCTTACAATAATTGCTCTCGTCTAATTATAAAAATTACAGATTGTGTTTGTAATTTTTATTTGGGTTTAAACCACTAATTAGGGTCATTATTCTTTTGAATCGCAGCAGCTTCCCAAACCCTAAGTGCTCACATCCTCGCAAGAAACTCAGGAGGTTTGTGTTGGTATTGAAAACCGACTTTGATCTATTAATTCGATTTTCGGTTCGAATTAAATAAGTCGCTTACAAGTATAAAATACCAACTACCAACTTCTCTTATGTGTGGTGTGATTTGCGTGTAGAATTGTCCGTAGTCACCGAACTCAATCTTATATTTTTCTCGCGATTCAGGAACGTCAAAAGAGGCAAGTGATATTCCGAGCTTTCTACGCTCATTTGCGTGCATTCGTGTCTAGTGTTTTCTAGAGTTGAATCATGCCAAATTGCGTTAAATAAATTACAATCCATCCGTTTGTGTGATTTATTAAATTGATAATCTATTTTGGCATGTTAAATGGGTAATGTTATTTTTATAGGTTATATTTAAGTTAGATCAATGACATTATGTGCCCATATTCCATGAAAGCATGATTTATTATTCTCTCTCCATGCTAAGTTTAATTATGTGATATACCCGTTTTCATATCCATAATTGTCGTTTATTCCATTCGGTTCCGGACTAGTTTGCATATTAGTTCGGTGTGGACTTAGGTTATCTTTTCAACCTAGTCCTTATAAAATATAATAATTATGAACACATAAGTTATGAATATTGGAATTGTAGTTTAGTGTATTATACAATGTGAATATTATAAATTAAAGTTAAGGAAGATGAGCGCTTCCTAGTAAAGTATATAAACGATAATATAAATTAAATATGGAAGAAGAGCGCTTCCAAGTTATATAAAATATATTATTATAAACCAGGAAGATGAGCGCTTCCTACCCAGTTTCATGAAGCTACGTTTCCGGACCCGGAAATGATCAACTGAGCGGACCCCTTCAGTGAATTTGATCGATAATAAAATCCGAGCGGACCCGTTCGGTACACTTGATACTAAAAGAAAATCCGAGCGGACCCATTCGGTATACTTGATATAAAAATAAAATCTGAGCGGACCCGTTCAGTACAGATTAAATATATATAGATCTTGTTATTGTAGTTCATTGATTAAATACTAGTTGTAAGTTTAAAGTTATACAATTATTTATAAGACGGTGATCGTAAATAAGTTCGTCATAATTTTAGCACTTAATTATATTCCAGTCTCATTTCGGAATATAATTTCCTAGAGTGATTTATCCCTCACAACCATTATTCTTCCTAACTTAAACAATCTCCAAGTTGAGTCAAGTGTCTATTTTGTATTTCATAATTCACATTTAAAGAATCTATATTACTCTTCTTTGGACTATTTGGTTCATACTGTTTTATGGTCAATGAATCTTTAGTGTAAAGTGGTCTTTTATTTCGCGCCGTCACTTGCTTGTTCTTAATTGAACTAACCGCCCTATGGATTGTGGCGGCTAGTGCCTCTCGTCTGTATATGATGCATCAGACCTAAGTTGCAGGTATAGAGATCGTAGTGAAGAAGTTCTAAAGGCGTTGGAGAACATCAATGGTCATTTTACATGTTTTGAAACAAAAAGGGTAATTCCAAATGTGTTCAGTTTGGTTAGTTATTTATCCGGTGTATGTAAAAGTCTTACGCTGTATTTATTTTAATGCATGTTATCATCTTGTTTATGGGAGCATGTTTGCATGTCCCTATAAGCCTAAGGTGGTTACGAAGACATTAAAGTCTGAGTAATCACTAGCGCTGCAACATTCCCTCGGTTACAGAAGGGTCAAGGGGGTGTTACACCATGAAGCCCGACTCCTATCGTCGAGTATAGTAAGGAAGTATCGAGAAACATCTCTAATAGGAACTCGATACGGACCCCAGAGATCCAAATGAATCAACTCAAACAAATCTATAGCAATGGAGAAACTTTTACTGAAACTAGTCTTATGTTGCTTGGCCTTAGCACACACATCACAGACTGACTGAGAAACAACAAACCCTTTACAATCAGGAATGTGAAGTATCTTAGAAACTGATACGTGTCCCATCCTAGCATGAAACAAAGCATGACTAGATGTGGATCCCAATTGATTACAACTGGTGTTATTTGAGACTTTATTAACACTTGAAAGAATAGAAGACAAATCTACAACTGGTGTTATTTGAGACTTTACTGTATAAACCAACATATCTTCGTCCTGCAAAGCTTACTCGACCACTCCTAGGGTCCTGAACATAGCACATCGGCTTAGTAAACACTGCACATAAGTCTGTCTCATCACAAATTTTCCCAACATACAACAAGTTCTCGTTGAACTCAGGCACATAAATGATATTATTCAACATGATTTCAGCATTCAAACTCAAACATCCTGTCAGATGAACTGACTTAATCGTCTTGTCAGGTAAGCAAATATATATGGACCAATCAAGTTTTCTAACATTCTTAAGCCAATCTAGATGACAAGTTATGTGATCAGAAATGCCAGAATCAAAAATCCAATCGGATGCAGCATTAAACTTTGTAGGATATGAATTAAGACACAGAAAAGTAACGGTGGCAGTACCTGAGAAATGACTCATGTCAGCCCCTTCAATCTTGCCTTTTCCCTTCATAATCCTCATGAGCTCTTCGAAAACAGTGTTGACAAAGGCAGGGTTGAGATGTGCATTCTGAATTGCAGATTCATCCATGAACTGTCCTCCTAAAGGAGTGTCAAGGATGATCTCAGAGGCAACTGTATTTGCAGATTTCTTGATGTGTTTACTCCCTTCTTTGGCCTTGATCTCCATATACCAATCGAGATAGCCGATTAACTTGAAGCACTGATCCACAGTGCGACCATTCATATTGCAGTTGGAACACTTTCTATCTCCCTTGTTAGTCTTGCTTTTCTTTGAAGGACATGCCCCAGATTTGTCATAAGCTTTGCCATCAGTGGTCCCCTTGAAGGTGCGTCCAACATTAAGAGCAGTGCTTTCACCATTGGGGACCAGGCTCGTGATAATTTTCTGGCGTTCAACCTGTTGTGCAAGGTAATAGGCTCTATTAACCGATAGGAGGGGTTCCATGGTCACTGGTTCCTAACTGCCTCGAATCCGTCATTGAGGCCAAGAAGAAATTCCATCAACCTATTCTTGCTTTGCAACTCAAGCATTCGTTTCAACAAACTGCAAGAACAGTGTTTCTCAATTGCAGCACATGTGCACTCCGAAATCCCTTCCAGATTATCAATCTCATCCCAAATTCGCTTTCTCTTTCAATAAAATTCAGCTACTGATAAGTTTTCCTGCAACTGACTGCAGATCTCAATTGCAGATCGAGAATTTCTGTCTCTAGACATTCTCGATTGCATATCTCAAAACAAGAATGAAATCGAAAGCAATACTGAAACAAATCTCAATAGATCTTGACAGAAAATTGAGTTCCAGAAAATCTCAATGGAGAGGAAGGTTGAAATCTTGATTCATGCAGGAATGGAAATTGATATTGCCGCCATTGATGAAAGCTAATATCATACAAGATAGTTTCTGTTAGAGAAACTGAAATGAGACCCCTTTATTGATACTACTCCAATGCCTTCTAGCCACCTCTCTTTATTTGATAATGACTAAGTAATAATCAAGTGTGTGTATCCTCATCTAGCCTAAGTATGCACACTCCATAATGTCTGTTTCTAATAAGTAAAATAAACTCAAAAAAGGTGAACACATTTCAAAACATCAACATGAATAATAAAGGGAAAATTGTAAAAAAATAGATCAACCTTTAGAGGTTGTTACACTTATTAGCCTGAAGTATAAAAAAAATGTAGAAAATAATCTCAAATATTTACTTGGTTGTAAAAAGTAGCCTTAAGTTACATTGAAATTCAAATAATTAACTTAAAATTCAAATTAATATAAAAAAATAGGCTTAAGTTGTCTTCAAATTCAAATTAATTATAAAATCTCTCAAAAACAATTTTTATTTAAAAGAAATAATCACTTCTTATATATAAAAAAATATTACACTTAATTGTTGTTATCTAAACTCATAACTGAATTAATTATAAAAACTATCTCAAACCATATAAATATAACTTAAATTTATTATTTAAAAAAAATTATCTAGACTATTTAGATGTCATTAAAAGTCAATAAATACTTAAGCTTCTACTCACAATTGATCTAAAAAGCGATTTAGGGCGATTATTTGAGAAAAACTAGCCCAACAAAGCAAGTAAGCATGCATTATATATATAGTTTATACCTAACAATTAGGGTAGTTTGTTACCGACCGAAGAAAAAAAGTGTGTATACGTTATATATTCATCCGCAATGGTTTTTATTTAAGCATTGAATAAATTGTGGGATGAAGATAAAATAATTTTTTTAGTAAGAAGAATAAAAATCTTATGATATTTTTTAGTAGTATTTTACTCTTTTTTTAAAAAAAAATTATTTTTTTTACAAAATTATATGGTATAAGGTAGTGTTTGTAATTAATTCGATTATGAATTTAGCTAATAATGACTTAATGAGAAAATATTTTTATCAGAAGTGGTATAATTTGAGAATAATAATTATTTAGGTTATTTTTTATAATTATTTGAATTTGAATGTATCTTGAGGCTATTTTCTGCAACTAATTAAATACTTGAGGCTATTTTATGCAGTTTTTTTTTATAGTTTAGACTATTGAGTGCAACAACGCCTAAAGGTTAGGCTATTTTTTTGCAATTTTCCCAATAATAATAGGTGAACCTAGAGCTGGCAATTCCTGATCCAACCCGAGAAACCTGACCGACTCACCCGAACCGAAACCCGACCGAACCCGAAAATTTAGCATTATGCATAACCCGAACCCGAAACCGAGCCCGACCGATGTTGACCCGAAACCCGAATTGACCCGAATACAGACAAACCCGACCCGACTCCCAACCTGACTCGACTCCCAACTGACCCGACTACCAACCCGACCCGTCTTCCAACCCGACCCGAATATCCTTGAATATATATATATTATACATTTATACTATAAAACAAAAAAAAATTATTGTAATCCATTATCGAGCTATTGATAGTTAATGATATTTCCAAACAAAATAAAAACTCCATTGATCAAAATCAAAACTTAAAACCATTAGTGCATAAAGTGCATTCCCTCTCAATATATTTCATTTCTTCACTCCTCAAATTTGACTTCCTTTCAATAAATTACATTCCTTTCCTTCTCAAATTTCATCCCTCCTATATTTTCTCTCTTCCTTCCTCAAATTTGATTCCCTCTCAATAAATTTCATTCATTCCCTTCTCAAATTTCATTCCCTCTCAATAAATTTTCATTCCCTCTTATTTTCATTTCCTCATAGTTTATGAAATTTCTTTTGTAGTGAATAATCTAATTAACAGAAATAAAATTCGACGAGACAAAAATAAATTTTACTTATGTAATAATCTATTTAATAAAAATAAAGTGATCGATCAAATCATGTGTAATGAATAAAATATAAAATCATAACTTTATTTAGATGTAAAAGATAATGATTTGTAATGAATAAAATATAAAATTATGAATTATGAGTATATGATAGTTTTATTAGATGTGTTTCCAAAATTTGATGAGGGATGAAGGGAACACTTTAAATGCATCGAATACTCGAATCCATCGAATATTCTAATTCATCGAATAATCGAAGATGAATTTATATATGAGGATTAAAGTAATCTTTTTTAGTTATTTTCTTATAGGCAATAATTTGTTTACTTTATCAGTACTTAAGATTAACTCACAAAAGAGTCGGTTTATTAGATTACCCAAAACTCCAAAAGTCATCAACTCATAGTATATTCATATAGATTAATGTAAATCGTTACTCATTAACTCATTTAATGATGAATGATTGACTTTAATTCAAAATTCTCATTTCTCACTAATAAAAGATGAGTACAATGAGGATATTATAACTTCAATCATATATGTAGTGAAATATCTTTTGAAAACTACTTTTTGAATGACACAAATAACAATCACACAAATAATGCGAATTATCTTTTAGATAGGGAATCAAGTATGATTTTGATAACAATATATTGCAAAATTTCAACGAAATTAATGATGAATAGAATGAGTTTAGTCAGCATACGAGTCAATGAGTAGATTATATATGGAATCATATTTAATTTTACTAAAAATACTTTTTAAAATACATAAATAACATGAATTACATATTTAATTTAATAAAATTGATTACCCGAAAGTCCTGAACGAACATGATTCAACAAATTCAACCCAAAAAACTAAAAGTTTGAAACAAACGTAGACCCGCTTCTAATTGAAACCTGAATGAGACCGATCCGAGTACCGGCCCGAAACCCGAACGAGACTGATCCGATTCTGATCGAAAAGCCGAATGAGTCCAACCCGATTTTGACTGAAACCCGACCAATCTGAATTTCATTTTGACCCGACCCGACCCGACTAAGCCCGAGATAGAAATTTTGACCGAGTTGGCTCGACTCATCAGTGACCCGACCCGAATGTGATCGACCCGAACCCGGTCGGATGACCCGAATTGCCAGCTCTAGGTGAACACATCATTTGTTATTGTATTATATAGAGGTCTTTATTCCGCTTCAATCCAAAACGACACCACATATATATAATTGTGCCCCTTTAAAAAATTTTGTGACATTTGACATCTAGAAAATTCGAACTTTTAAATCTCTCAATATAGAAATTAAATCACTGGACCAACTTGTGGCTGATTAAAGCCAAATGACTCGTTGATGAAGTAAAAATAAAATAAAATAATAACTTGCTGACCCATCTCTTCATCACATATCCTTCTCGATACTCTCTTCGGTGGTACAACATATTTTCAAACTCTTCTCCCTAAGCTGCAAAGAAAATGGTGTTTCTGTACTAGGGCACCGATCATTGATCATTGTGGATCGTACGTGTGGCTGGTTTGAGATTCAGTTCAATAATCTCACTGATGTGAATAGAGTGTGGGATGGACACCCCTATCATTTCTTTGGTTTCATTCTCGTTCTTCTCCAATGGTCACCCTCTTTTAGCCCCTTAACTACGGAAGTCACACATGTTGATATCTGGGTTCGTATTTCTAACCTTCCTGTTGAGTTTATGTGCCGTGATGCGATTACCGATATTCTTGACCAATTCAAGGTCGGAACCTTCATATGCCTTTATAAGTTTACTCATCAAAAAATCAGTGTTTGTTATACTTGCTTTGCTGCTAATATCTGCCTCGATAGGCTGGTTGGGGTATTGTGGTGCCCACTGAGTCCAGCGGCCCTCTTAGCCTTAGCTTGTTTTACGAAGATTTTCCTAGTGGTTGTGGGAGCTGTGGGAGTTCTGCTCATAGCTATGACGATTGCACTGATCGTGTGGTGAAGAAAGTTGTTACTACCATTACGTGTAAAGGCTTAGATTTTCAAATCCTAAATTTTCGGAAAAAGGAAATTAAAAACGAATATAAATCGGATTTAAAACTCATTTGGCGGATTCCGGTCGGAATATAAAATTTGACGAACGATTTCCGTCCTTTTACCTCGAAAATTCAAAATAATTATCGGACGGTGATTACCTAGTCGATTTTAAAAATCTAATTGATCGAGAAAGCGGGAGTCGGAAAAACTAACATTCGAGAACATTCATCACCATCACCCGCCCTTACCGCCCACCACCATTTCTGGTCAAACTTCCCGCTCCCATTCCTCCTTTACCATTGTCACATCATCACCCTCTTCCGCTCTCCCCTTCACACCATCGACTTCACTTCATCACCAACTCCACCACCATCACCGAAGTTCTTAGCCCGTCATTACCAACGCAACATCCTTCCTTCTCCTCTGTTTGCCGATCGAGAACAAAAGGCACCAACGCCACCACTCGGTTCTTCCTCCTTCTTCTGCGAGAAGCACCCAGCAGCCTCACCACACCTTCTCGACGCCCCGAGCAGTACTAGAGCTGCCAGTGGAGCCTTTGGAGACCGAGCGCCGCCCTGCTCTTCGTTCACCTCGGTAAGGCTCCGTTTCGCTCGCTCTTTCTCTCTTTCGCCTTCAAATCGAGCAAAGCTCCCGCCTTTAATCTCCTCCGCCCTTCCTAAGTAGATTCCGGCAAAGAATCCGACCCCCAACGTCTCGAACCACCCCTCCGGCGAGCTTGGACAGCCTCTGGTGTGTCTCGAAACCTCCCTCGGTGAGCACCTATTTTTTCTCTCTTCTTTTGGATTTCGTGTGTGTGTGTCTCGGCGTCGGGTAGTCGGGATTCGGTGGTTGGGATGGGTTGTCGCCGTCCAGTAGCCTTCCCCCTTTCCTCCGTCTTTTTTCGAGCGCAGGAGGCGGAGCTCCCTGTTCTGTTTTTCGAACAGCAAAAGGAAGGAGGAGGCATGGGGTCCCATGCTCACTTGCCACATCAACCGGCCCCACCTCTTTCTTTTTTTCTCTTCCAATCCGGCTTTAGAGCATGAGCAACCATGGCTTTTACTTACCTTAAGGTTGCTAAAAGGTAAGCCCATGGTTGCGGGGTTTACCTTAAGGTAAGGGGTGAGAAGGGGTTACCTTGGTAGAGAGAGGTAACCTCTTCCCTTTTCTAATTTTCTTTTTTCTTATTTTTAATGAAAAAGTAGGATCTTCTCTTTTCCATTTATATTATTAATTGTAATAGTGTTTAAAATGAAATAAAAATATCAATGTGTATAATCCTCTTTTCTTTTTTTCCAAACCAACAACATTTTGAGCATTCTCCCAGTGTTCAAAGGAGTGTCACTCGTAGTTCGATTAGTATTTACGTATGTTATAATGTTTCTAACTTTTTTTTATTTTAATATAGATGTAATAAAATATATTTATATTAACTACTTGCTATTTTTATTTATTTATAAAATTATAAATAAAAATAATTCACAATAATATATAATGATACAGATATAATGAAGGGAAAGATATATAAAGGAAAAGAAAAGGTGAAAATAAATTTGAAAAGAGGTAGAAGAGGTTTCCCATGGTTGTAGAGGAAACATTTTAGAAAGAAATAGAAAAAGTGAAAATTATTTTAAATTAAAAAATAAATGAGTTGTAAAGTTGTGATAGGAAGATAGAAAAAAAAAGTGGAAAGAGTTTTACTTCATGGTTGCAGATGGTCTTACAATATAGGGAATGGGGATGGTTAATTGGGCCTATTTTGTGGGCCAGGTTGTTTGACAAAAATCGAAGTTTTTGGGCCTAATTTCTTTTCAAAATAAAGACAAATGATTTGGGTCTCTATTTATGAAATGGGTTCGGTTTTGAAAGGTTTAAAACAAGTGAGGCTCGGTTCGGCATTTCACAAATATAAGGGCGGTTTTGGTAATTAATAAAATAAAGGGGTCGATTTATAATTTTTATAAAATAAGAGGCTGATTTTATTAAATAAAACTGGTTGGGATTTTTAAGGATTTAGAAATATTTGATGAAAGTGTTTATAAGAAAATGGTATTTAAAATATTAAATGTTATTATTGAGTTTTAAAATATAAAATATTATCATTAAGATTTAAAGATATAATATCATAGTGATTTAAGACAGATGAAATATTACGAGACTTGGAGATTTTAAAAGGTCTTATCTGAATTTAAATCGATGAAAAGAATTTGTCAAGCATTTTCAAAAGATCAAAATTTCTAACTAGTCAACTCGGTTTTCGAAACGGTTTTCGGGACTAACTCGAGAATTATGTGCTCGATGACTAACTAGCATGATTGATGTGAATGATTGTCTAATATAATGAGTTGTGTTGACTAATAGCATGATGAAATGTTAAGATTATGTATTGTTAACTTTTGCGTTGAGATTTGATGAATATGATGCACTTGAGCTATATGATATGCAAATATATGGTTATAAATATATGAATGTGGCTGAATGGAATGATGAGAACGATATGGTATTGAGGAATGTGGCAATGTAATGAATGGGTGAACTTGAAGAAATGACAATTGCGATATGGTTGTTATTCTCGTTGAATGATGTTTGCTTTGAGTGCTTGATTGATTAGACATAGACTTATATATGTGTTCGTATATGTATATAGGTGATACCTTGTGCTATGATTGATGTGTGCCAGACTTTCTAATTATGCTGTTCTGCATAGCCGGGTAAGTCTATTTGGAGCTTACTCAGATTGAAATAGAGATATTCCCTGCTTTAGGTGCATGATATACTAGGTGCTTGCATTCATGATCAGCATGTCATGTAGTACCATGCTAGATTGCATTGACTGTTGAGCATTCTATTTCTTTATGCGTATGTTAACAGAACGACCATTATCTGTGAAGTTACTAGTGTCTTTGCTAGGGTCATAGGATGGCCCAGTCCCATCGAGTCCCGTTTTGAGTCAATCGAGTCATATGAAACTTCCTTTACTTATAATATCAGCATGATTGCGAAAGCTTCATGCGGGCTTTATTTTTTCTTGTGGGACAGGTTGGGCCTGCGGGCCGCCCGATTATTATGGAATGCATTCAGAAGCTGGTCAGTCTCCACCCTATCGGAAGGGGGTGGAGGTAGTAGAGGGATATACCACTTGGTATTCGGTGCTAAGGCCTTATTATATTTATGCACTTGATCTTAGAAGCATGTTAGTGTTTTAATATTCCGCCTTGCATCTAGAAGCATCTTTATTAGGTATAGCATATATGTGTTTTTAGGTGTTTGTTATGCTTACAACTATTGATGCTGATTTGACTCCATGACCGCGGGGTCTAACATGGCTGAAAGAGAGAGTTGAGGCTCTGACTTCACCAATTTAATTACGGTTCGGATTTGAATGTTTGCTCATGTTTTGAGCCGGCTCTGCCGTGGCACCCTTTTATATTATACTTTACTTCCACTTTTTGTATGACCATGAGTTTCCCACACTTAGACATACGATAGGTACAGGGGACTTCCCCGGGGATTCCAACGATCCCTTCGAATTTTTTGTATGAATTCCCACTTCCAAAGTGAAATTGTTGATTTCAAACCTTCAACCTGTACTCGATGCGCAAGATCCTAACGAGGGGTTTCATCCCTCGAAACGTAACCTGGGAATTATAATCTCGGGCCATTACATTACGATCCTCCCTCCCGAAGAGGTGATGGGCTCTTCCAATATATGATGCGGAGTGGGTCAAGATTGGTCACAAAGGGGCCAAGGTTGCTCCAGCCTTTTCGAAGAATATCCACAAGGCTTATATGACTGGGTTAAGCTCGGCGGTGGTTAATTTTATGCCTACTATTGCCCCCATCACGGTGCATGTCTCTCCTGTAAATATGGCTGGCTCAATGTCGACTGTTGTGGCCCTTTCATCTGCTGAGAAAGCGCTCCCGCCTTCTGATGATGAGGCCTTGGGTTGGACTACCAATGATGTCCCGTCGGTGCTGCCCACTAATCCTTATCCGGTTGTGAGGGCCCCCCCAAATGACAACTCTCCGATGATGGATGGCTAAGGTTTGGTGCTCCCTGAGGTGAATGTCAACCCTTTACATGCACAAAGCTCCTCGGTGGAGTCCCTGCAGTCTAAACGCTCCACCTCGTCCTCGCATTTGATGTCTCACAGACTTCCTAAACATGACATTAGCTCTCCGGAGGTGCAACCAATTCGAAGTCGAGTGGTGGTCAGAACCACAGTGATGATGCGGTTTCCTCCCACCCGAAGAAGCACAAAACATAGTCTCCTTATGATTGCACAACATACTAATATTTTGGATTGTTTTGTTCGTTACTATGGCATCGGCCTTTTGGCGGCCCTATTTTTGGGTTTGTTTTCAATGTGTTTTTCGCTCCATTGGTGGAGTTTGTGTTACTTGCTCTATGCCAACCGGCCACTCGGGTTGGTGGAGTACTTGTGCTCCCCCATGTATGTTGTGCTTGGTTTGCTAGGGCTTTTTGTCCCTTCTTTAACTCTTATATGTTCACTGCTCTGTGTTTGCCAAGGGATGTTTACTTACTTTTAATTCTAGTCGTTTTTTTTTTGCCTTGATCTCTCCTCTTGCTGATGTTTGATGCATGTGTGCGGGTGTTTATCTTGGGCATTTGGTTGGTTTGGACAACTTTTGTCTCGTGTGGCCTCATCAGGGTGCCTGTCCACTTTGCGTATCTCCCTTTGCTCACTGTTCGCTCTCCATGGTTACTCTGTTGCTGTGTACTATGGCTCATAAGCCTTACAAAACATGTACAAAATTGATCCCAATCCTTACAAGGCAAATTTACATACAAATATCAAGTTCAATCGCAAGCCTTGTAAGGCTGAGTTAACAATTGAATGTTATATTACATTCCGGTTGTTTTGTATTACTAAACTCAACATTATGCAATTCAAGCTTTCTTTTTTGGGTTGAAATTCATCATTCGCCGGATTCTGTATTATGCCTCCCAGGTGCTGATAACATACTTCAATTCTACATATGCATTTTACTTAATTTACTTATATATTTATATGTCTTAAACCCACTTTTCGATTGCCTTGTCAATGGCCAACTCAGCACTTGTCACTTGGGGTTTTGCATCTGTTATTTTCATAGCGACTATACTTCAAATGTAACCAATGAGATGGTATTCCCACGCTCACTAAATATCGGACCTCTTACCTACAACCATTCACTATATAAAACGTACAGGCACAAAAAATCAAGTTTTGTCCATGAATATATGCTCCTAGAACTGTACCGACTAGAATAAAGTTGCCAAACACACCCTAAGGGTGTGTTTGGCAACACAAGTAGGGTTTTGGAGCTTTTTGTTTTAATATTATATAGTTTTAAATTAAATAAAGCTAACATTATTAGTTAATTAGCGTTTTGGAATTGAATTTCCACCAGCTACCCACCCCGACTTTTCAGAGCTTTTCCTTTTATATACACAATTATCCTATTTTATCAGCTAGTTTTATCAGCTACCCATTCAGCTAAGGTTACCAAACATAAGTACTAGCTTAATTTAACATATTTTACACTATAAAGCATTCAGCTTCATCTACCCATTCAGCTACTCGTTCAGCTTCAGCTACTCAGTCAGCTACGGTTACCAAACACACCCTAAGAGAAGGAATTTCTGGCCTGACACATAGCTTTTCTATCAAAAAAAACTACATCAACGTTTTGGCACTTCTTGAGACTAAAACAATTAAAATTCCACACGACTGTGTCTGGAAGAAATGCGGATTCAATAACATTGCTTTCGACCCTACTATGGGTTTCTCGGTCTCGGTGGGTATCTGTTTGTTATGGAAAGATCTTCCGGGTTCGGAGGGCGAAGTGGTTCTTGTATTTGTACACCACAGATTAATACATTTCTGAAGACTCCGCCTTGAATGTAAGATCTTGATAGCTAACCTACAGGTATTTGAGAAAGGTTGATAAAAGACAAAACAAGACTCTGGTTTCAAGGTTTTGACAGCAAGGTGGAGAACTCGAGCATTAAATCTACAAGAAAAGCGTTCTCCATTACATTCGATCATCCATTGATTCTCTCTCTCTCTCCATTTTTGTTTTTTCTTTATCTTTTGAGAGTTGAGAGTTTCTAGAGCTTCATTGTACAAGTCTAAAGTGTTATACTAAGAGTATACCTTTACTCAAACGTATTCACTAGGCTATATATTTCACGAGAGCTTGGGTTGACTAGATAGTAGCGGGTAAGGCTACAAGTTGAGAGAAGGGTTGCTCTTCTAAGTCGTATCTAGGACTCTAAGGGATCTCAGTTGACAAGATAGAAGCGGCTGAGGCTTCGAGTGCTTAGAAGAAGGAAATATCTTCTCGGTTGTATCTAGGATCCATAGGAAGTGAAATAATAGTGCTTTTGAATGCTACGGGTTGGAGAACCCTAGGCGGGGACGTAGGCCAAGTTCGTGCCGAACCTCATTAACAATTCGTGTGTCCATCTATATATTTATTCCGCATTATACTTTGATAAGCTTTATTTTCGTACAGGTTCTGCTGAACAAAGTTTCTGGAATCATTTCAAGACCTTGAGTTTTGATTCAAAACATTGGGGTTCATTTCAAGGTCTTGAAGTTCCGTCTGCAGAAAGTTTGCAAAAATTTGTCATACTCTATTCATCCCCCCTTCTAGAGTATTATTTACTTTGTTTTATATCACCTATTAGACTCTTCAATTTCGATTACCACAACTGTAGAAAAAATGACACGATCGCCTTTCTGGTGGTGTATGCTCCTTCAAATTACAACTCAAAAGACTCTTTTCTGGGAATTTCTCATACAATATGCCTCCTAGCTACTCTTTCCCTTCTGTATTTTAGGAGATCTAAATAAAATTGCAGTTCCGGATGACAAACTTGGAGGAATCACACCTGGACCACACCGTTTTAGATTGCTACAAGAGATCAAAAACTCGCTATTACTTCTTGATGTCCCAACTTATGAGGGCTCCTATACTTGGCAAAAAAAAATGGGTTTACCCAAACAATAGTTTTGCTAAGCTTGACCGTCTGCTTTCCCAAAATGAGGTAAGAATTGATTTCGATGGAATTCGGGCCAAAATCTACCATTTTACTACGTCTGACCATGCGCCGATTTCTATCGACTTCCGTTCACCAACGCACATTAATAAAAAAAAAACCTTTCCGTTTTGAAATGGCCAGGACAACAAAACCAGAATTCACAAATATTGTACGCCAAGCTTGAAGACTCAACACAACGGGGTCACTCATGTTCAAACTAGTAAAAAAAACTACTCTGCTAAAAAAATTGGCAAAAACATGGCACAAGAAAACTTTCCACAACATTCACAAACAGATTTTTGATACAGATGCGAGGATTCTACTGCTGCAGCAATCTTTAATTGATAACCCCAATAGACTCTGCTCTGCATAAGAGATTACTAAATAAAAGAGAAAGAATGATGGACTACGAACGCCGTTATTGAAGCCAAAGAGCAAAAACTAAACATATTAGACTAAATGACACAAACTCAAGGTATTTCCACCTTGTTGGTTCAGCTAAACGGGGATGAAAACTGATGAAGTTCCTTAAAACATATTCAGGTGTAAACCTCTCTGATTAAAATTTGTTTAGAAACGAGTTTGCAAATAGCTTCACGGCTCGTTTCAAATCATCTTACAATCACGACATGAGCCTTGACACAGATCTGAGTGTGATTGGCAATGAAATCTCCCCACAACAAAACCAAAGTATATATGAGGGAGCCTTTATTTGCTGCCAGCACCTCTGGCCTTTGGCAACTAAGCAGGCTTTGCACCTATCAAGACTGCCGCTTTTTGTTTAACACGTCATGTTCTCCCTATTTGGTAGCTTTAGGAGGAGGAAGAAGAGTCAAAGGCCTGGTAGCAAACAAAGGGTAGCATGTTTGATAGTCTTGTCGGAATAGGAGCTCTACTAGGCTTGACAGTGGTCAATTTTTTTTTTATCAAAGAATGAGGTTCGTAGACTAACTAGAAGTAGTAGGAGTACACGTAGAAAGTAAAATGATGCATTTAGGAAAGATCAGATACCAAGTGAGGGAGAGATATCTCTTGATGCAATAGTCAATCCGTGGTTAGCATACGTAGAGTCGTCTTCTTGCTTTGAATTAGTTATAGTTGGATCTAGACTACGATTCGATAGAGAACAATTTTGAACATCTTCGATTGACTGGTATGATTGTTCATAGTCTTGGGTTGCCGTGAGTTGAAGATATTCGCCATAAGCACTCTTTTGCTCTTATTCATGTGATCCTTGTCTTTAACTTGGGAATTCGCTTGGCACCAGGGATGTTTACCCACCTTCGGACTTTCTTCCTCTTAGCTCGCATCCCGTCACTGAGGAATCTCTTCATCCAATCAATGCACAGAAGCATGAAAAAAATTTCATTGCCTTTCAGGGCCTATGTCTTTATAAACTAAGAAAGGAAAGAAAGACGACTTCAACTTCTCGTAGTTGGTCTCAGTGAGAGCAATTTGAGTCTTTTCCGTCGACCTTCTTTTGTAGATATATAGAATCTTCCATGAGTAGAAAGAAGTACTCCAGTGAATCCAGTAGCTCTAGAAGTGTACAAGCTCGTCATGAGGGGCGTGATCTGGAGATGGGATTGCACGTGTTTATGGATTGAATGAGATTCAAGCAGGGGAAATGGTGAAATTTGCCAGTAATGTGAAAAGAATAGCCTTATATCTTGAGAATGGAAATGTAGGGATTGTTGTCTTTGGTAGTGATACCGCTATTAAAGAAGGAGATCTTGTCAAGCGCACTGGATCTATCCAATCGGCCTAATTATCACCTCTATCCATCATTGTTACCTTATCACCTATTCACATGGAGAGCAATGAAATAGACCAAGGACCAAGGTAATCGTATATAGACTCTGAAAAGAAAAACTTTGTATTGGACCGTAAAGAAAAACTTCGTATTGGACCGTATATAGTTGGTACTTGGTAGCATCAGTATCAAGGAAGAGATAATCGCTTAACATCTTTAATGCATGTATTGGGGTTAGGTATTATTTTTTATAATAAAATACTATAAAATGGAGGAGATCAATAAAGTGGGTATGATACTATGATACTCACCTCACATAAATTTCTTAGATTAGTAAAAAAATCAGACATTTTTTTTCTTTTAAATAATTATCTATGGTACCTGGAGTATCATGGATAAAGATGGTCTTATGACGTGTATGGATTCCAATGCAGGATAATTATAACGTAATTATATTTATAAATATTTTAATAATTATATTTGATTCTATTATTTGATAATATATTCAAAATAATGTAAATGTTGACTAAAACAATTTATAAATTATATTGATCATACATTTCATAAATTTTAGAATTACATTATAAACTTAATTTTATTGATTAATTTATTTTATAATTTATTTTATTTGAAATTCACATTATTTTAAACACATTATAAATTAAATTAATAAATACTATTTAAATATCTATAACTATAATTGCATTATAATATGATTAGTACCATTTTCGCGCTATGATGCGTTTATATAAAAATAAATAGAAATAAAACTATATTATGATCATTAATTAATACTCGTATATTTCATACATAGAATATTGATAGAATGAAAAAAATAAATTAGTTAAGGCCTAACCGGCCAGTACGAATTAATAATGTATTATCATCAAATTTTTATAAATATAATGTTTGAAAATTTTTGTATAATAGATTTATAAGTAATAATTTTGTGTAACATATGTAATGTTACATATAAGTGTGTATATTGATCCTTTAATTTCTTGTCGGAGTTAAGTAAAAGATATAAAGCAATGACAAAAGGGGGAAGATTTTACCAAAAAAAAAAACAAAAGGGGGGAAGAGAAAAAATGTGATTGGTTAAAAATGAGAGAATTAAGGTAAAGATGACATGTAAGCGAAATTTTTTCTTTTTTTAAGAGTTTATATATAAATATATAATATATAAAGTGTAGATGATCCTTTCTTATAAAAGTTATATAAAATATGGAAAGTAATGGAAAAAAAGGGAGGGAAAAAGAAGAAAAAATTATTGATTGAAGAGTGAGACTACAGGTAAGATAATAAAATGACTATTGTCAAGATAATTTTCGTTAAATTGTACGCAAGTCCTTCGTCCCACAATACTAAACCCTCACAACATAGACGATCTCCCTCTCTCTTACTCCTTCGCCTCCACCTTCACCAATCTCTTCTCTAGCCACCTCTCCCTCCCCTACAGCGACTTCCAATTCTACTATCCCACCATCAACCTCATCGATCATCATCTTCGTCGTCTCCCGGGTACTCCATCCCGACTAGCTCACCCTTCGCAAGACCACCTTCCTCTTCTTAATGCGACTTCATCCTGACGAGAGGGTTTCTCAACCAAATAAATTTGTAGTCAAGACCCCCGCTATAGTATAGGGGAGTCAGGTTCGTCCTCAGGAGAGAAGTCAGCGGTTCTAGGTTTAGTGTGTTTTGGGGTTCAGGGTTAGCTGTAAAAGGTGGCGAGGTTGCTGTCGACGTCGGCTAAGAGTTGGTCGATTTCGAGGGATGGAGAGAGAATGGTGGTTTGATATCGAGTAGAATATGTGCCAAATAAAAATAATAAAATAAAACAAATAAAGATGCAAACTTCCAAGTTTAGGGATCACCACAACAATAAACATATGTGTAGATTATAAATCACATAAAGATGCATGCTTTATATCAAAGAATCGACTTTCGCAAATTCCAACAATTTAGGTGATAGAGGCTCTCGCATTAAAACCTAATTTGTTTCTACCTTTTCTTAATTAGGATTAGTCGGCTCTCGCAAATAAACCCTAATTACTATCCAAATTCATAATAAGATCACTTTCGCTTCAATATCATGAATAAGGAATTTCCTCAACTTTCGCAAAGGATTAAGCACATAGGTAGATGATGATAAAGACATACAAATTCATAAATTCATAAATTTAAACACACATATCTATTGTTGGGATCACCCCAACCCTAGAAGAAGGAAAATTAGAAAGCAAACATGATGAAAGAAATTAACTTTAACATAAAATAAAATAAAACGTACAAAACCTTCCAAACGTTCCTCCTCTCTCTCTCTCTCCTCTCTCGCCTCCTCTCTCTCTTCCTCTCTCCTTGCGTCCTAAGACGACTTGACTTGAATGAATGAAAATCAGCCCCCTAGGGCTTTATTTATAGGCTTCATTCCCTATCTATTCTAGGAAAGAAATTATATCTATATCTATATCTATATTTATCTATCTAATAACATTAAGATAAAACATGGAAATAAATAATTATATCTAAAAGGAAATAAAGCTAAAGTGGATAGATCTTCCTTCTCCTTGATAGAACTTGATGTATCTTGATAGAATACCTCGAATCTTGGCTTGCAAGTAACCTATTAGGCTCGGATTTCTCCTCGTATTCGACTCGGACTTTCTGGAATTTTCCTCAACATCGAGTAAGTTCCTCGACGTCGAGTAAGGTCTTCACTCCTCGGACTGTAGTCGATCTTGGCTATCGTCTGGGCTCGTCGAGTTTCCTCGACATCGACCAAATTTGGTCAACGACGACTAAGTGTGGCTCCTTGAGTGGCTTCTGCTCAGCTCGTGCTCGATCTCATCCTCCGGAGCAAAAGCCGAATAGAATTTGGTCGATATCGACCAGTTTGGTCGACTTCGAGTAACTCTGTCACTTTCAGCATTCTGCTCCGTTCTTGAAACGCACTTTTATGAGTCCTCATTCGTCGAATTGACACATATGACCATGCGTTGGAAAGCTCTTTTGGAGGGCTACAACTTTCATGAAGACATCAAAGCTTGATTCATAATGATGAATGCCAAAAAATGGCCTTTTCTCCATCTGCACCATCCTTAGCTTCTTCATGACTTTCCTTTAAGCTCCGAATTGTGTCCGATCTCTGCGAAATATAACCAAAACTTGTGTAGACCTCCATATATTGCAAATAAACATAAACTACACAAATTACGTATTATTCTAGCCTAAATGTATGAAAAGTATGCAGAAAACGATATAAAAGTAACTATAAAACATGGCAAATTAGGCTCACAACAAACACCCCATACTTAAGCTTGCTTGTCCTCAAGCAATACTTTTAATTGTCATTCAGGGGAAGGAATCAAAACTCTCAACGTATTAGATTCATTGCCATATGTCCCTGCAATCAATTACCATCCTTGCAAAGGTGCTAATGTCACAAATTCATACATGTGCAAATAAAAGTAACATCTACACACAAAAGGAGGGTTATGCAAAAACATTCATACGTGACAAAGCATTAATAATCAAGATGACTTTAATTTAAGCTCAAATAAGGAGTAGATTGGTAAAAGGCTAAAGGTGGGCAATTTTTGGCAATGTGGTGCTAATGATCCGGGGAAATGGAGTATTTCCAAATTGAATTTCCACATTCCTTCTTCTTTTGATTTCTCACATTTCTCTCATCGCTCAATGCTTTTTTAAATATGATGCTTTTACCTCTCTAACCTCAGCACTGCCTTCTCGCGAGTCGCAAACATGGGTGTCATGAATGGCCCCGGATACTTTGTGCTTCGAACTCCTCACATTGTGTCCCATCTTGCCAAACTATTATCTCAGCGAGCAGGGTCGATCTTTGATCAGATGTTCTTTCACTTGTTAAATTTTCCATATTTTTCAAACAATTTCCTACCCTACTCCAATAATGATAACAACACAACAACCATATAACATCTCCATAATGTAACATCATTCTCAACATAATCCCCGGATAAGGTAAAGAATGGCAATATTTAGATCATGTGGAGCATAATTGAAATAAGGCTCAATATGGCTTTTGTGATGCATAAGCTAGGATATAACAGTGAGCATTATATGGAAATATAAAGTCATCCATCCTTTTATCATGCAACATGTCAAAAGCAACTTCAATTTTACCTTCTTTCATGGTTTTCAAGAAAATATGCACTTTATTGTAACTTCCCTTACTAGGCAATTTCATGCTATATCTCTAATGAATCCAATTTTGCATCCTCGAGTTCAATATAAGCTTCCATGACATTTATCAAAAAATTTCAATGGGGGTCATTTTTATAAACTTTGGAAAACATACAAATAAGCAAATAAATCAATAATGAATTCCAAAATAGTCATGCATAAGCAATCCAAGAAACATAAAATATGCACACATTATGTCAAATATATCAAATATGCACAAAGTAAGCCCTTCCCACACCCCATACTTAAACATTACAGTGTCCTCACTATATAAAAAATAAGGGTAAAGAAAGAAAGTCACTAGACAGATGTGCAGAATGTTAGAAGTTGAGTTCTTTGCTGTAGTCCTGGTCGCTTTTAGCGTGCTTCTATCCCCATGGACCTGAAAAATGTAGAAGAGAAATACCCACAATAGAAAAAATAAAAGTTCAAAAACCAAAAACAAAAGCAACAATGTCCAAAAGTCCCAAAAATAAATGTCTATTTACAAGCTCTAGACTTTATAGTCGCTAGGCCAACTTCTTCATTAAGCATTAGCCTGGCTCATCTTTGTCCGGAGGTATAGGTGGATCTGGTAATTCCTCCGGTGGTGGGAAGTGTGGGATGTCATCCGGGGGCATCGTATAAAGAAGCTTAAACCTCCCCGAGTGAATGTTCCATGGCTTCACCCATTCATCTTCCTGGGCTCCAGCTGGCATGCATAAAGGAAGATATAAAGAAAATATATATACCTCATCATCATAACTCTTCCGCTTCATATGTTGATTTGTTTGCGCGTCTCCACCATAACTAAACGGTGGAGTGGGGAGAGACATTTCCACCTCATCATGCGGAGCTCCATGCCACTTTGCTAGGACCCCATACTTGAATATGAACATCGATTGCTCGAAATTGTCGGGGATGACCTTTACCTTGTAAGGTAAAAGCGATCTTGTAACACTCTGGGCAACAATGTCCGCTTTCTTCTCTTCTAGTGCTATTTCGTCTTGGAATCCTTCATATTATTCATCAACAATAGGTAGAAAAGTAGGAATGAAATTCAAGGAAGGACATACCTGGCTATCGGCATCGAGTGGGTCAATTGGCTCGTCAGGAGGAGGGCATGGTCCTTTAGACTGAATGGAAGCCTCAAGCCTTCGAATTTCGTCTTTCAGCCGGGCTATTTCCTTTAATCGTGCCTCCTCCACTGCAATCCTATTTCTCCGTCTCAAATCTTGAAACCATTCTTCCCATGCAGGATTCCCTTCAACAAAGTCTTCCATTTGGATACCTAAGCTTTGAAATCACAATCAAGGACTCAAATTAATAGCAAAGGCTTGGCACCAAGTTGGTACCGGTGAGGTAGGTGGTGGTAGGGTATGTGATAGGGTAAGAAAAACGGATGGGATTTTCTGAACCTTAAACACAATTAAACTATGCGCGATTGATATCTCCCCGGCAACGGCGCCAATTTGACGAGAGGGTTTCTCGACCAAATAAATTTGTAGTCAAGACCCCCGCTATAGTATAGGGGAGTCAGGTTCGTCCTTAGGAGAGAAGTCAGCGGTTCTAGGTTTAGTGTGATTTGGGGTTCAGGGTTAGCTGGAAAAGGTGGTGAGGTTGTTGTCGACGTCGGCTAAGAGTTGGTCGATGTCGAGGGATGGAGAGAGAATGGTGGTTTGATATCGAGTAGAATATGTGCCAAATAAAAATAATAAAATAAAACAAATAAAGATGCAAACTTTCAAGTTTAGGGATCACCACAACAATAAACATATGTGTAGATTATAAATCACATAAAGATGCATGCTTTATATCAAATAATCGACTTTCGCAAATTCCAACAATTTAGGTAATAGAGGCTCTCACATAAAAACCTAATTTGTTTCTACCTTTTCTTAATTAGGATTAGTCGGCTCTCGCAAATAAACCCTAATTACTATCCAAATTCATAATAAGATCACTTTCGCTTCAATATCATGAATAAGGAATTTCCTCAACTTTCGCAAAGGATTAAGCACATAGGTAGATGATGATAAAGACATACAAATTCATAAATTCATAAATTTAAACACACATATCTATTGTTGGGATCACCCCAACCCTAGAAGAAGGAAAATTAGAAAGCAAACATGATGAAAGAAATTAACTTTAACATAAAATAAAATAAAACGTACAAAACCTTCCAAACGTTCCTCCTCTCTCTCTCTCTCTCCTCTCTCGCCTCCTCTCTCTCTTCCTCTCTCCTTGCGTCCTAAAACGACTTGACTTGAATGAATGAAAATCAGCCCCCTAGGGCTTTATTTATAGGCTTCATTCCCTATCTATTCTAGGAAAGAAATTATATCTATATCTATATTTATCTATCTAATAACATTAAGATAAAACATGGAAATAAATAATTATATCTAAAAGGAAATAAAGCTAAAGTGGATAGATCTTCCTTCTCCTTGATAGAACTTGATGTATCTTGATAGAATACCTCGAATCTTGGCTTGCAAGTAACCTATTAGGCTCGGACTTCTCCTCGTATTCGACTCGGACTTTCTGGAATTTTCCTCAACATCGAGTAAGTTCCTCTACGTCGAGTAAGATCTTTACTCCTCGGACTGTACTCGATCTCGGCTATCGTCTGAGCTCGTCGAGTTTCCTCGACATCAACCAAATTTGGTCAACGTCGACTAAGTGTGGCTCCTTGAGTGGCTTCTGCTCAGCTCGTGCTCGATCTCATCCTCTGGAGCAAAAGTCGAGTAGAATTTGGTCGATATCGACCAATTTGGTTGACTTCGAGTAACTCTGTCCCTTTCAGCATTCTGCTTCGTTATTGAAACACACTTTCTGGAGTCCTCGTTCGTCGGATTAACGCATATCACCATGCGTTGGAAACTCTTTTTGAGGGCTATAACTTTCATGAAGACATCAAAGCTTGATTCAGAATGATGAATGACGAAAAATGGCCTTTTGTCCAGCTGCACCATCCTTAGCTTCTTCATGACTTTCCTTTAAGCTCCAAATTACGTCCGATTTCTGCGAAATATAACAAAAACTTGTGTAGACCTCCATATATTGCAAATAAACATAAACTACACAAATTATGTATTATTCTAGACCAAATTTATGAAATGTATGCAGAAAACGTTATAAAAGTAACTATAAAACATGGCAAATTAGGCTCACAACAAACACCCCATACTTAAGCTTGCTTGTCCTCAAGCAATACTTTTAATTTCCATTCAGGGGAAGGAATCAAAACTCTCAACATATTAGATTCATTGTCATATGTCCCTGCAATTAATTACCATCCTTGCAAAGGTACTAATGTCACAAATTCATACATGTGCAAATAAAAGCAACATCTACTCACAAAAGGAGGGTTATGCAAAAACATTCATACGTGACAAAGCATTAATAATCAAGAGGACTTTAATTTAAGCTCAAATAAGGAGTAGATTGGTAAAAGGCTAAAGGTGGGCAATTTATTGCAATTTAGTGCTAATGATCCGGGGAAATGGAGTATTTTCAAATTGAATTTCCACATTCCTTCTTCTTTTGATTTCTCACCTTTCTCTCATCGCTCAATGCTTTTTTAAATATGATGCTTTTACCACTCTAACCTAAGCACTGCCTTCTCGCGAGTCGCAAACATGGGTGTCATGAATGGCCCCGGATACTTTTTGCTTCGAACTCCTCACATTGTGTCCCATCTCGCCAAACTATTATCTCAGCGAGCAGGGTTGATCTTTGATCGGATGTTCTTTCACTCGTTAAATTTGCCATATTTTTCAAACAATTTCCTACCATACTCCAATAATGATAACAACACAACAACCATATAACATCTCCATAATGTAAAATCATTCTCAACATAATCCCCGAATAAGGTAAAGAATGGCAATATTTAGATCATGTGGAGCATAATTGAAATAAGGCTCAATATGGCTTTTGTGTTGCATAAGCTAGGATATAACAATGAGCATTATATGGAAATATAAAGTCATCCATCCTTTTATCATGCAACATGTCAAAAGCAACTTCAATTTTACCTCCTTTCATGGGTTTCAAGAAAATATGCACTTTATTGTGACTTCCCTTACTAGGCAATTTCATGTTATATCTCTAATGAATCTAATTTTGCATCGTCGAGTTCAATATAAGCTTCCATGACATTTATCAAAAAATTTCAATGGGGGTCATTTTTATAAACTTTGGAAAACATACAAATAAGCACATAAATCAATAATGAATTCCAAAATAGCCATGCATAAGCAATTCAAGAAACATAAAATATGCACACATTATGTCAAATATATCAAATATGCACAAAGTAAGCCCTTCCCACACCCCATACTTAAACCTTACAGTGTCCTCATTGTATAAAAAATAAGGGTAAAGAAAGAAACTCACTAGACAGATGTGCAGAATGTCAGAAGTCGAGTTCTTTGCTGTAGTCCTGGTCGCTTTTAGCGTGCTTCTATCCCCATGGACCTGAAAAATGTAGAAAAGAAATATCCACAATAGAATAACTAAAAGTTCAAAAACCAAAATCAAAAGCAACAATGTCCAAAAGTCCCAAAAATAAATGTCTATTTACAAGCTCTAGACTTTATAGTCGCTAGGCCGACTTCTCCATTAAGCATTAGCCTGGCTCATCTTTGTTCGGAGGAATATGTGGATCTGGTGGTTCCTCCGGTGGTGGGAAGTGTGGGATGTCATCCGGGGGCATCGTATGAGGAAGCTTAAACCTCCCCGAGTGAATGCTCCATGGCTTCACCCATTCATCTTCCTGGGCTCCAGCTGGCATGCATAAAGGAAGATATAAAGAAAATATACATACCTCATCACCATACCTCTTCCGCTTCATATGTTGATTTGTTTGCGCATCTCCACCAAAACTAAACGGTGGAGTGGGGAGAGATATTTCCACCTCATCATGCGGAGCTCCATGCCACTTTGCTAGGACCCCATACTTGAATATGAACATCGATTGTCCAAAATTGTCGGAGATGACATTTACCTTGTAAGGTAAAAGCGATCTTGTAACACTCTGGGCAACAATGTCCGCTTTCTTCTCTTCTAGTGCTATTTCATCTTGGGATCTTTCATATGATTCATCAACAATAGGTAGAAAAGTAGGAATGAAGTTCAAGGAAGGACATACCTGGCTGTCGACGTCGAGTGGTTCAATTGGCTCGTCGAGAGGAGGGCATGGTCCTTTAGACTGAATGGAAGCCTCAAGCCTTCGAATTTCGTCTTTCAGCCGGGCTATTTCCTTTAATCGTGCCTCCTCCACTGCAATCCTGTTTCTCCGTCTCAAATCTTGAAACCATTCTTCCCATGCAGGATTCCCTTCAACAAAGTCTTCCATCTTTATACCTAAGCCTTGAAATCACAATCAAGGACACAAATTAATAGCAAAAGCTTGGCACCCAGTTGGTACCGGTGAGGTAGGTGGTGGTAGGGTATGTGATAGGGTAAGAAAAATAGATTGGATTTTCTGAACCTTAAACACAATTAAACTAGGCGCGATTGATATCTCCCCGGCAACGGCGCCAATTTGACGAGAGGGTTTCTCGACCAAATAAATTTGTAGTCAAGAGCCCCGCTATAGTATAGGGGAGTCAGGTTCGTCCTCAGGAGAGAAGTCAGCGGTTCTAGGTTTAGTGTGTTTTGGGGTTCAGGGTTAGCTGGAAAAGGTGGCGAGGTTGCTGTCAACGTCGGCTAAGAGTTGGTCGATGTCGAGGGATGGAGAGAGAATGGTGGTTTGATATCGAGTAGAATATGTGCCAAATAAAAATAATAAAATAAAACAAATAAATATGTAAACTTCCAAGGTTAGGGATCACCACAACAATAAACATATGTGTAGATTATAAATCGCATAATGATGCATGCTTTATATCAAAGAATCGACTTTCGCAAATTCCAACAATTTAGGTGATAGAGGCTCTCGCATAAAAACCTAATTTGTTTCTACCTTTTCTTAATTAGGATTAGTCGGCTCTCGTAAATAAACCCTAATTACTATCCAAGTTCATAATAAGATCACTTTCGCTTCAATATCATGAATAAGGAATTTCCTCAACTTTCGCAAAGGATTGAGCACATAGGTAGATGATGATAAAGACATACAAATTCGTAAATTCATAAATGTAAACACACATATCTATTGTTGGGATCACCCCAACCCTAGAAGAAGGAGAATTAGAAAGCAAACATGATGAAAGAAATTAACTTTAACATAAAATAAAATAAAACGTACAAAACCTTCCAAATGTTCCTCCTCTCTCTCTCTCTCCTCTCTCGCCTCCTCTCTCTCTCCTCTCTCGCCTCCTCTCTCTCTTCCTCTATCCTTGTGTCCTAAGACGACTTGACTTGAATGAATGAAAATCAGCCCCTAGGGCTTTATTTATAGGCTTCATTCCCTAGCTATTCTAGGAAAGAAATTATATCTATATCTATATTTATCTATCTAATAATATTAAGATAAAACATGGAAATAAATAATTATATCTAAAAGGAAATAAAGCTAAAGTAGATAGATCTTCCTTCTCCTTGATAGAACTTGATGTATCTTGATAGAATATCTCGAATCTTGGCTTGCAAGTAACCTATTAGGCTCGGATTTCTCCTCGAACTCGACTCGGACTTTCTGGAATTTTCCTCGACCTCGAGTAAGTTCCTCGACGTCGAGTAAGGTCTTCACTCCTCGGATTGTACTCGATCTCGGCTATCGTCTGGGCTCGTCGAGTTTCCTCGACATCGACCAAATTTGGTCGACGTCGACTAAGTGTGGCTCCTGCTCAGCTCGTGCTCGATCTCGTCCTCTGGAGCAAAAGTCGAGTAGAATTTGGTCGATATCGACCAGTTTGGTCGACTTCGAGTAACTCTGTCACTTTCAGCATTCTGCTCCGTTCTTGAAACGCACTTTCTCGAGTCGTCGTTCATCGGATTGATGCATATGACCATGCTTTGGAAAGCTCTTTTCGAGGGCTACAACTTTCTTGAAGACATCAATGCTTGATTCAGAATGATGAATGCCGAAAAATGGCATTTTCTCCACCTGCACCATCCTTAGCTTCTTCATGACTTTCCTTTAAGCTCCAAATTGCGTCCGATTTCTGCGAAATATAACAAAAACTTGTGTAGACCTCCATATATTACAAATAAACATAAACTACACAAATTATGTATTATTCTAGCCCAAATGTATGAAATGTATGAAGAAAACGATATAAAAGTAACTATAAAACATGGCAAATTAGGCTCACAACACATCCCAAGAACTTCACCGCTCTCTATCTCCATCTTTCTTGAATCCATCCAAGGCTTCATCGCGGATCACGCGAGTGGGCCTTGGCCAATAAGATCATCGGCATGTGGTCAGGGACGGACCTAGGGGTGTGCTGACCTTTGTTGCAACCCACCCCATTTAAAAATAAAAGTAGGTGGCATAGGACATACAGAAGATGCTGGCACAGTTGGTTTTGAAGGATGATTGTATAGATGGTTGTGGTGGAGCCTTCTTCTTTCTTTTGAGGATGACATCATTCTCACGAGCTCGAATCATAGGTCCATCCCCAAGTGTAGGTGTGTCTGAAAGTGTAGGTGTGTCCGGAGGTGTCTTGGATGGTTCCGCATCAATCTCCCTTTCTTGAAAAGGATTTGTCCTCGAATACAAGGTCGCATAAGATTCCGCAAATGCACCCACACGAGCTCCTGGATCGAAAACCTCATGCCCATGGAAACTCATCTCAAGACCCATTGATGTAGGGATTGACCACTCCTTGATGGTTTTGATCTCAGCTTCGTCAACTTGTAGACCATTAGAGCTTAATACAAAACCAAGAATTGAATCTTGATTAGTGCACAATTCATAGTTCATATCATCTTCAAAATGTTCTAACTCAATATGCACTATAGATTGTTCATTTATCTCTATGTTTCCATCAATGACTAGCAAGTTTTCATCCTTTTTCAAGGCTAGATTTCCAATTAAATCAAGGCTAGCATTATTAGAACAATCGTCACCATCAATGATCATATGAGAAACATTGCCGTTTTCTAAGCATTTAGTATGACACAAATCTTATCTTTGATTATCATCACAAGGCATAGGTTGAACACTTAAAACTTTATGAACAATCAAATAATCATCATGCTCATATTCAATGCAATAATTATCATCACAGGCAAGCAAATTAAGATCTTGATCATTTTCTACATGCTCTTCAATTTTATCAACAAACTGATTATTTACACTAGAAGGAATATGATGTTGAGTAGTATTAGTAGAAGGAAAAGGATGAGTTTCTTCCCTTTCAATTGGTGGCACTTAACCTACAGGTGGGACTCCTTGTCCGAACACCTTATTAGAGCCAAAACGCTGACGTTCTATTACCGTCGAGCTTTTATTCATCTTAGCTATGTTTGCATTTATCTTAGCTATGTTCTCATTTATGGCTTTCGAGAATTTGTTCATCTCATCATAAGTAATCGCCACGTTACCTAGGGTAGACATCACAAAGCAACAAACAAAGAACTATGTAAAAGATTATAAAAATGTAAACAATCTCGCCAGTGTTTCGCTCTCACTCTACTCTCTAATTGGATTGACAAGCTTGTTGGGGCAATCCGCTTTGGGCAAATCAACACTCAAGCAAGGACTTAACAATCAAAAGAAAGTAATCAAGAGAAAGAACAAAGAAAAAAGCAACAAGGGACTCAACAATAGCAAGAACACTCGACAAAAGGCTGCTGTATTCGACAAGAGCTAGACAAAAAGGTCGAAATCGACCAAAAGGGGTCGAAATCGCCCAAAAACAGACTCGACAGAAACTGGCACTCGAGAGGCACTCGAGCAGCACAAAATCACTCGACAGACACTCGAGATGAAGAAGCTGGACAAGGTCGATATCGACCGAATGGCTCGAAATCGACCAAAAGACAAACTCGACAGAAGCAGACACTCGGGTAGTACTCGAGCAGCACTCGAGTAGTACAAAAAACACTCGACCAGACCTGGAACACTCGACACAGCAAAATAACAAAAGAAAAGAAAGGAAAGAAAAGAAACTTGGACTTTTACCTCTTTTTTTTTTTTAATTCAAACCCTTAGCAAGAAAGTTGTAGTTACAAGGTAGGGCTTAAAAAAAATTTGTATTTTAGGAGGTATGTGTTTGAGATTTTCAACTAGGGCTATAGGATTTCAACAAAATTGGTCCTTGAAAGTTCTTGCACTAGATCTCAACAATCCTTTTTTTTAAGCTACTTTTGCCCTTAGTGAATTTTATCCTCCTAGGTCAAAGCTTGAATGTATTCTTTTTTTTTTTTAATTTTTCGGACTTTTTTTTTACTAATGCAAGAAACTATCTATGAAATAAAAGGACTCTTGAAAATTTAAACTATGGTGAAAGAAAAATAAAATTTATGTAGCCCTAATGAAATATATATAGGTGATGGTTTGGCTAATATGGTAAGTATATCTATCTAAGGCATTTTTATAATCTATGATAGATAAAAGTGATTTAATCTATCAAAAATCAAAATTTAATAAGGCAATAAAATAGATAAACAAATAGGCTAAGATAGAAAGCAAATAGGTTAGGAAACCTCTTGTGGCCTTGGAATGAAAAGTTGCCGATTAGGATTTCTTTCAACAAAGACACGTACAATTTTATTGAAATTTCTCTCTTTTGGTGTGAAACACAAGAGTGCAAGTCAATCGATTTGAAGCGTTGCTCATCGATTGCAAATTGGTTCTTGATCTTGCTTGGTTTGCTTTGAGTTCATCAACCTTGCGAGAGCTTGGTGATCCTGGTAATCACAAGTCCCCTCCTTGTGCCTCCAAGTTGTCTGCTTGGTTGTGTAAGGTTGTAGAGGCGGGCTTTGTAGTCGTTGATACTTGGTTCCTATCCTTTTAGGAGGCCTGGGGTCTTTATCTCATTCTACCTTAGTTCGAATCACCCTTCTATCGGTCTTTATTTCATTGTTTTGTCGAGTCTTCTATTGCTGCGTTTTTGAGTCTTTGTTCTTGTTCTTGAGTCTTTGCTTCCGTTTTTGTCTTTGAGTCTTGATTGTCGAAGATCGGGCCATCCTACGGCTAACCCCGTATCAATAATGTAAATTAAAAACTCATATATTTTTTTTAGACTAAAAACAACTCTTATATTTTAAAAGTAGATATATAAATCTCTACTACTATAAAAGATTGGGAAGAGGCTGATATCCGGCCGTCCACCCACAAAACTTAAAATCTTCGATCGACGGTTGAGCTTTCAGCCTCTTGCTTCGTCTTACCTTTCTCCACCTCCTGCTTCATCAAGTTCACCGCCTTCGCCTTCGACCTCTCCACCTCCTGCTTCCTCCTTTTCGCCGCCTTCGACCTTATAGATTTCATCCCCTACCTTGTGTCCTCCTTCCAACCTCGTGCTTCCTAATCGATCATCATCGCCGCCTCTCCACCTCCTGATTTCTGAAGCCTTCTCTCCGCCTATCCGCCTTCCATCAAGACCTCTCCGCATAGCAGTCCAGTCGCTGCTCTGCCTTTCCTGATCCCCGCCTTTCCATCAAGATCTCTTAGCATCGCAGTTGTCCACCGTGTCTGGATTTTGCTGCCACCACCAACTTCAGTATCCAAAAGGTACAGACCATCCAACTTCTCTCTTCTTTTTCCCTTGAATTACTGGTTGTTTATTGCCACCGCCAACATTAGTGTTGAAGAGGTACATGCCATCCAACTTCTCTCTTATTTTTCCTGTAATTCTTCTCTCTTATTTTCCCCCTGAATTGCGGCTTTTATTCCTGAATTTGGGTTTTCCGAGTTTATTACTTTGATTTGTTTTGTGTTATCTTTCGGATTAGTGCTCGAGTTCAGCAGACAAACCTTAGCTTGAAACAATCAAGGATTGGGATCATGCGATTAAGGGTTATGATGTTTACATTTAGGATTTTTGTCTTGAAATTGAGGATTTGGGACTTCAAATTGACCCTTATGGCCTTATGTAATAGTTAAATCCAAGATTAGGGTGTTGGAATTAAGGGTTGTGGCCTTCAAATTGAGAATTGGAGACTTGAAATTGATTTTAATGATCTTCAACTTGAGGTTGTGATTTAATTGTGATGGATGTTGATGGCAGTCGCTCAAAAGAATTGCAAGATCTTTGAGCAAACTCGGATTGAGGGTCATTAATTATTTGTGTAGCTTTATTTCGTTCATTATGTTGACCCCTTGTTACCTTATGTTGGAATATTGGACAACTCAGTATCAATCATTCATTTTCACTTCCTTTCCTTGGTTGCATAAATTCACGGATTGTAATTATCTCCTAAAATTGCAAGACAGATTAAATGTATCTTTCTCCCCAGCTTAATTTGTTAGAAGCCTCTCAATTTTTTGGGTTAGGACTTAAGGCAGTGATTGCTTTATTATGCATCTCCTTCGAGGATGGATACTTGATCAATTAAGCTATTTATTCAATGATGAACAGTAACTTATCACTCACAAATAAACCAGGAACCACCACATATTCCTTTCTTAAGTTTTATAAATGTCAGAAAATATAACCATGAAACAAAGATGTATGAAAAGCTAATCTGAAACCGGAGAAGAAAGTCAACAATATGATTATCTCTGGCGAACCAAAGAAGATAAATAAATACATCTTGCAGCAAAAGGAAAAAAAAAAGAATATTGTTAATAAATTAGAGAAGTAAATCAAAAGAAATTCTGATAACATTTCATAGGCTCTCATCATAAAGTTCATAAAATTGCAGACTTAGCTGAAAATGTCTTTGCAGAGCTGCAAGACTTGACATAAACCTCTCAATAGCAAATCAATTTATATACAAATGCAGATTTCTTAATCAAGTCGGATTCACAAATTAGATCTAATAGGAAAAAAGAGTATGTCTATCTAATTTATAAAGCTTTACTCAATGAAATTAGCTTTCAAAGAAACCCATTCTGCAATTCTTACCCAGCATTCGGGTACCACATTGTTCGTTAGAGATAGCTTATAAACCTATTCACCTGATATAAGGAAGAAATCGAAGCCTTTAAGTAATGTGTTCTTTAGTGATTCCGTTTAAATAGACCATTCATGCTATAAAATGGATATCAACTCTGCTGATGTATCTAATATTCTAATCTTTTGAATCATTAGATTGTAAGAAATGAAGGAATAAAAGACACAAGATGATAAGATTGACTGAAATGAAAGAGTAGAAGAGACAAGATTATCAAATTAGGTGAGATGAAAGAATAGAAGAGACTTACATAAATTACATAATCTAAAGCTTAAAACCATAGATTCAGCCTCTAAACAACTTTCAAAACATCTGGAAAACAACCCCTAAACAGCAACCAGCCACCCATAAAACATCCCCTAAAAAGCCCTCAGAACATCAGAAAAACAGCATCACAGCTGGAATAAATCACTGCAACATCGCACCCAAATGTCGATCTAGACACCACCAAAAACCAGCCCTTGAAACCAAAATAAAAACAGCTCCAAATCTATAAATTTTCTGCGCAGAAAACAGCTCCCAACTGCATCCAAATCACCTCCTGAAAAATCCACCAAAACCTATCAATTCTCCTAAAAAATAGCAGCAAACCAACCCAAAAAATTCATCAATCGGGGCCTTAGTGTGTGCAGCAAAGATTGCTCTAAATGAGCAGCTGTAGTGGTTGGAAGAAACCAGCCCCTCAGCTATTGAGAACAGCCCCCAAACAATTAGTCGACGGCCTCCAGCAAGCTCTAGCATCCCCAAAAATTTCAATATCTGCTAATGTTTAGTAGTGTCCTCCAAAACCAATTGCTACCAAAGGTTGTTGTCAATGTAATATTTGTCTCTACCTACGAGTCATAAATGCAAAAAAAAAAAAAAGCATTGCCATATTTTTAGGGGGAAAATTATGACATGTTATTTGGGAATTTATCTTTTGACATAATTAACAGATACTTTCATATCATCATTTATTTGTTATCCACAAAGGGTTTAATTCCTTTTCATCGTTCTCAATTGAATCTCTCTTTCTTAAATGAAATGGGATGTGCTAATTTGACCCCCATGTTCTATCCTCAATTCTTTTGTAGCTTCTAATTTCTGGTTTATACAATTTTTAACCTGCATCTGTCTCTTCTTTATAAGTTCTCATATTTGTAGCTCCTCTATTTTGGTTTTGACTATATTCAATACCTTCTCTTTCATTTCCAAGGTTTCTCGTCTTTTTGGGCTTGCTCTTCCTTTATCAATGGTGTTTTCCCGCTTTCTCTGTCATGCCTCAAATGTTTCCCTTGTATGTTGTGTCGTTATTTTATTAGTAATTTTTATGAGTTTATTGTTGTAAGTCTCTTATCCTTCATCTCTTATTTGTTAGGCCTCTCTTTTCTCTCCTAGGCTTCCTCCCTTCTTAGTATAGTTATCACCAAAGCTTCAGTTCAATAATGAGGTCCTTTGATTATTTTATTTACTTCTTTCTATAATTCTTTTGTTGTTTGTTCTTTTGTTGTTGCATTTTCTGGTTCTTATGTAACGTATTTTTTGTAGGGAATTGGTGCCTTCTGGTTTAAGCTCTCTAATGGATGACAAACTCTCGCCTTTGGCCAAGCAACAATTGGTTTCTACATTCCTTAATGTTGCCTTGGGTGAAACGGTGGATAGTGCTAATCAATTTTTAAATGTCAGTTTCATGTTTGCATCATAATTCACCAATTTTACTTTATTTCCTTTTGCTCTTAATCAGTATTGATGCATGTTCTAATTTGTAGACAAAAAAATGGTGCCTTGAGGATGCACTTGAATTGTATTATACTGAAAACGCAGATGTGGTTGGGCCTCCTTGTCTTCTTCCTGAAGCAGATGATGGTGCGACGATTGACATTTCACCTACAATTAAGGTGCGATCTGAAAATATGAATTGTCCTTCCCCAATTGTGCCTTACTTTGTTATGATTGCATTGTTTTAGTAAAATTGGAGAAACAAAAAATTGTGCCACATTTAGCTAACACAAATATCACTTAATAATATGTATAGCAGGATTTAGATTTAATTTAGCACGATTTACATTTAAATAATACATTATGATTCATTATTATTATTATTATTATTATTATTATTATTATTATTGTTATTATATTAATTATTTACCAACTGGTTCAGATTGCTACAGTCTCAACTCAGGGATCAAGTAATTCCTTTTTAGACCCATCAGAGTTCTACCAACGTCGCCAACGACGTACTCATGTCCAGGTACTATTGTATGATTTTTACATTTATGGGCAAGTACTATTTTACAAGTTCTTAATTTTCTTTATATCATAGTCATAGATCAAATGGCCCATAACCAATGTTTTATTTCAGATTGCTGCTGATGCTCTAGCAGGAATTTCGACCTCTACATCTACTGAATTTATCACATGTCGTCGTAAACGTAATAGTGTGAAGGTATATCTGTTGGTAAAACTGAAGTGGCGAATGCTTTACCAACCGTTTTAAAGTGTATCATTTATTTCGTTCTTATCTTTTTTTCTGGTTAAAATTTTCGTCCTTATCTTTTGTACTTTGTTTTTTGTTTAGTAGTATCTTCACATAGTTATACATGCCCAATATTTATATTCTCACCAAGCAACTTTATGGTGTTGTTTAGGCATCTGCTGGCGTATCTGGTAATAAATCAAGTACTCTTGAACGGCTTCCACCACGTATAATGAAACGCCGACGACGTCGTACTCCTGCTGAAGTAAACTTTTTAATTTTTCTGTTATATTGATAAAATATACCATATTAGATTTCATGGATATGTTATGATGTGTTACTTTCTATTAGATCACTGCTGATTTTGCGGATGGTATTACCACTCCTACATCTAAAGAGGTTTACACATCCTCACTTGCATAATTAGCTCATATTATTTTGTCATATGTTTGGCTAAAGTTTTATACCCATGGTCGGGTACTTATTGAATGTGTAATTAATATACATATTTATTGAAATTCTGTCATTAACAGATGGGTAAAGAGGCATCTACATCCATTCCTCATGTTACCCGTCAAAGAATTCCATTTGAGGTGATACACTTGGATGTGATTACCATTAATGTTTATTTTGCACTAGCTGCGGCTGTGTTGTTTTTCGCATGTTGTAATGTTTTTAATAGTTAATTAAATAGATTTGGTAGTTTATAGGTTCCTAACTACCTTAATAATTCCATCATAATGTTTCCCTGATGTTTTATTGCAATCCTATTATTTTTAATCACATTTATTAAAAAGATCTTCAACTTATTTTTTTATAAGCAATTCTAAATAGTAGTAGATTACTCTTCTTTCTGTAAATTCCACCTCCCCCACCCCCCCATTTTAAGGCTTTGGTGATCTTGTTAATAATGAATTATTCTATCATTGGTGTTGTCTTTTGATGTAGGTGAATGATGAGATAACTCTGGCACATGTTTTTCGCAAAATCAGGCGTACTCGTCTTGAGGTGATGTAACGCTTGTATTATACTTACTATACATTTTAGTTTGCTAATGACCCTATTTTAATCGAATTCTATGGGTTATTCAACTATATAAACATCTTGTTTTGCTCACGTTTACTATACATCTTGTTCATATTGAATTAGGTAAATTGTCATTGCCTTGTTCTTTTTCACAGATTGATGGTGAATGCGCTTTGCCGGGTGTGATGGAACAAGCAAACATTTCAAGTGCATCACATCCTCCCTGCATTCCTATTGGTCTAGGTATGACCAACTTATTAAGTACCCCAATACCTTTGCCCCTACCATCAACATGTCAATATTGTTTAGCCACCAAATTTGCTTTTAAGAGCCCCGGTTTTTGCTGCGCAAATGGTAGTATTAAGTTGGTGAATATAGAATTTTGTGACCAAATTTACGATTTATTTACAAGACAAGATGTCGTGGGTGACCATTTTCGTTGTTATTCAAGAGCTTATAATAATTTGTTCGCTTTTAGTTGCCTTGGAGGAGAATATGACAAAAGTAGTAATAAAAAGGGAATTTACACTTTCTTATTGAAGGGTCAAATTTATCATTTCCTTCTTAATCTTTTACCCGAGAATGATCATCCAAAATTTATGCAACTGTATTTTTATGACAGAGCTTCTGAGTTTGATGTACGTTGCAATACATTGTCTGATATTTGTCCCGACATAATTGATCTTCTAATAAACATTACATCTGTCAATCCTTATGCTGCGTTTTTCCGCTCTTTACGTACATTCCCAATAACTGCAAATACTAAAATAAGACTTTTCAAATCTATTAATCTAGATCAACGGGTCTTTAATATGCCTACTTTTGATGAAGTTGCTGCTATTATAGTTGATAATACATCCTCTGATCGTATTAATAGTCCTCATATTGTAGTGTATGGAAAGTCTAATCATGAGCATCAAATCTTACATTACTATGGATGTTATGATCCTTTGCAACATCCACTTTTATTCAATAAAGGTGAATCTGGTTGGCATCAAGGTCTAAAACAAGTTCCAGTCTGCTCTGCCATTCCTTGCAATGCGACAACATTTCCCCTCTCCCATAATAGGATGCAAAGTGCGGAGACCCTTATATCAAGCGAGTCAGCAGGTACTTAATGAAATGCATATATGGACTACTTTTATTTTTTATTCATTTCATGGCACTTATAATTTGTCTTCAAAATGTTGTTTTTCTAGCATCAAATGCACATCCATTGGAATCAGGTAAAGTTGTATCATGTAGGCAATATTACTGTTACAGATTCCAAATTCGTATAGGGAATTTTCTTATTCATACGGCTCGTGTATTTCTACAATATATTGTTGATATGTATGTTCAAGTGGAGAATACACGACTTGATTTTATTCATCGTAATCAGGTTTTAATCAGAAGCGAATTGTATCAGGGAATAGTTGACAGTGTTAATGATGGTAGTTGTAGAGCATCTGATATTGGGCATCGTGTAGTACTTCCTGCATCTTTCTTGGGTGGGCCCAGAGATATGAAATGTCGATATTTAAATGCAATGGCTCTTGTCCAGAAGTTTGGAAAGCCTGATTTGTTTCTAACCATAACTTGCAATCCAAATTGGCCTGAAATAAAGGAACAATTACTACCCGGTGAGGGTTCTGAATATAGACCTGATTTAGTAGCTAGAATTTCCCATGCTAAAGTTCGTTTGTTGAAGAAATTAATATTAAAAGATAACATATTTAGTCCAGTTGCTGCAAGTGTTGATGTTATTGAGTTCCAAAAACGTGGTTTGCCACATTTACATATGTTGCTTATCTTTGCATCTGGTTCTAAAATAGTTGCTACAGATAGTTTTGATTAATATGTGAGTGCGGAACTGCCATCCGAGGAATTCCCTGAATTACGTCTTCTTATTGTCAAGCATATGATGCATGGTCCATGTGGTGATAAAAACCCAAAATGCCCATGTATGATAAAAAAAAGGATTAGTTACAAAGTGCAAAGCCGGTTATCCCCGTAATTATGCTGAAATGACTACACAAACCAAAGATGCATATCCCATATATAAGAGGCGTAACAATGGAGATTTAGTGGTTGTTAGAAAGTTTCAATTAGACAACCCTTCAGTTGTTCCATATAACCCATACTTGTTAGCAGCATTTGATTGTCATCTGAATGTAGAAATATGTTCGACTGTTCAAGCTGTCAAGTACATTTATAAGTATGTATACAAAGGACATGACAAAGTTCGCTTTGATATTAATGTGCATAAAAAACCTACACAAAATGAAATTACTGTATATAAATCAGGAAGATGGATTAGTCCACCGGAATCAGCATGGAGACTATTTGCATTCCCATTGTATTCTATGTCTCCTTGTGTTGTTCCATTGCAAGTACACTTACCTCATATGCATATGGTCACCTTTAATGAACAAGATAACTTGCTAAACATTATTTCTGATGAACATCGACATGCAACTATTTTGACTGAATATTTTACTGCAAATTGTGTGCTTCCAAATGCTAAACAATTTTTGTACTCCGAATTCCCTCAGTACTTTACTTGGAATAATTGTTTGAAAGTATGGAAAGAAAGAAAATGTCCTAAATGTGTAGGGAGGTTGACATATGTTAGTCCTTCTGAAGGAGAGCGATACTACTTACGACTTTTACTCATAAATGTAAAGGGTGCAACCTCTTTTGCTGATTTGTTAACAGTAGATGGAATTGCTTATACGACTTTTAAAGAAGCTGCAGAATACCATTCATTGCTAGAGAAAGATGATTATGCTGAATCTTGTATGTGGGAAGCTGTGGAAGTACAAATGCCTTGTGTCTTACGAAGGTTATTTGCAACTGTACTTACTTTCTGTGAAGCTATTCATCCACAACAATTGTGGGATGTCTTTTTCCTTTACTTATCTGAAGATTTCTTTCACTTTCACAAAGGACAACCTGCCAAGGTATTTCAATTAACTTATTGTAAAATTGAAAAATATTTAGAAGGTATGGGCCGAAGTATGTCACATTTTAAATTTGATCTTCCCATCATTCCTAATATGGTAGGTTTTAAAATTACCCGAGATATCAGTGATGCAATTGATGCGCCCATTCCATCTGAATATAGAAATGCACACATAAATCTTAATGTTGAACAACGTATTGCTTATGATACTATTATGGATCATGTTATTCATAAATTGCCTGGTGTGTTCTTTATTGATGGTCCTAGAGGAACTGGTAAAACCTATTTATATTGTGCACTATATGCTACACTTCGAAAAATGGTTCTTATTGTATTGCCAACTGCATCATCTGGTATTGCAGCTTCAAATATACCTACTGGTCGCACGGCTCATTCAAGATTCAAAATTCCTATAAGTGACATAGGTATTATTAGCTGTCCTGTATCTAAACAAAGTAGCTTGGCTAACTTGTTACGTGCTACGACCGTTATAATGGGGGATGAAGCTTCTATGGAAAAAAAACAAAACATCGAAGCAGTGGATCATCTATTGCAAGACAGATGTGATTCGAAACTTCTTTTCGGAGGTAAGATTGTGCACTATATGCTACACTTCGAAAAATGGGTCTTATTGTATCGCCAACTGCATCATCTGGTATTGCAGCTTCAAATATACCTACTGGTCGCACGGCTCATTCAAGATTCAAAATTCCTATAAGTGACACAGGTATTATTAGATGTCCTGTATCTAAACAAAGTAGCTTGGCTAACTTGTTACGTGCTATGACCGTTATAATGTGGGATGAAGCTTCTATGGCAAAAAAAACAAAACATCGAAGCAGTGGATCATCTATTGCAAGACATATGTGATTCGAAACTTCTTTTTGGAGGTAAGATTGTCATATTTGGTGGTGATTTTAGACAAGTATTACCCGTTATACCTCGTAAATCCGAAACTGAAGTTATTAACTCAAGTTTAGTTAGCTCATATCTTTGGCCACATTTCCAGAAGCTTAAATTGTGCATTAACATTAGAGCACAAGAAGACATTGAATTTGCTTCATTTTTATTACAACATGGAAATGGCAGTCTCCAAACTAGAAGTAGTTCTACTATTGTTTTACCTGATTTTATACAATGTTTTGATATTGAAGGTGAGCATATTGCTATTCTAATTGCTGCAATGTTTCCTGAAATTATGCAACCTCATTTTGATGCACATATATTTAATGGTCGTGCAATTTTAACCCCTACAAATGATGGCGTTGATGATATAAATCCTTCAGTTATTTCAATATTTCCAGGTCCGCCGCATGTTTACAAAAGCTTTGATTCTGTGATTGATGACACTGTAATTTATATCCGGCAGAATTCTTACATACTTTATGCTCTTCCGGAATGAGTCCACATGAGTTAGTGTTAAAGTTAAATTGCCCAGTAATACTCCTTCGCCATTTGGACCCAGCAAATGGCTTATGCAATGGTACTAGATTAATTTGCAGAGAATTCCGAAACGAATTGATATTATGTGAAATATCCAGTGGTTATTACAAAGGTACTCAAGTATTACTTCCTAGAATAAACTTAAGACCTACTGCTTCAACCTATCCATTTGAATTTCAACAAAAACAATTTCCTATTAAACTGTGCTTTGCAATGACTATTAATAAGTCTCAAGGACAAACTTTAGACAAAGTCTGTGTGTTTTTACGTCAACCTTGCTTCTCTCACGGCCAATTGTATGTAGCATTTTCAAGAATACGTAACCGTAATGCTTTGCAAGTTTTCATTCCTACAAAAGTAGAGGAAAATGTTTCGAAAAATCAAACTGTCAATGTTGTTTGCTTTGATGTGTTGTCGAGGGCTGGAGTTACAAGTCCTAACGGTGTTGAATAACTATCAACCTTGTAATTAACTTCTATAATAATATTGTGCCTAAGAATAATGTCATAACATTGTTGACACAGTTGTTGGAGTCCTTGCTACAAAAAGGTTAATATGAACAAATATAGATCAATCAATTTCTTTTTAATTTAATATTATTCACTCATTTAATAATAAATCTTGCTCTTTGTCTCATACTGCAGAATAGACCTTGCCCATCAAAGAAAATTAATTATGTTTGATGGAAATCAGCAAGTAGTAAGTCTCATTTGTGGATTCTGTAGCAATAAGTTAACGCGGCAATGGGGTTCAGTTTAAACAGTAGTTGATTCATGCATCCCAACATGGATAAGTATAATTGAAAATCAGCGACGGATGTCTGTGCATCTAGGTATGATCGCTCTATTTATTATTTTATACTCTGATCTAAATATTCAACTATTTGTTATCTCTGGTTGTTTGATTTTTGAAGATTGATTATGCTCCACAGATGGAGATTAGGGTTAGAGTATCCAAGTTCATTGATTTACCAGTTGTGTATAAGCTTTAGATGACAAAATGTTAATCCACTGAATTATGTTTACAAAAAGAGAAAGAATCTCATTATAGTGAACTATTGGATTCATAGACCATTAGACCTAAATTGATCATAGATTTTCTGAATGGTGAATCATTAATGTTATCTAACCGTTCCATTTGAATTATTCGATTCTCTTTATTTTGTCAAACTCAAAATTTTTGTTCTCATGACAGCACCTATCATGTTCTCTGCTTTAAAAATACTCTTGTTAATCAGAGTGCTTTAAACCTCAATGATCACATTACATCACTTGGTTATACCCACAAGGAAAATATGAAGACATATTGATTTGTAGGCCAATTACTGGGCTTGATGGTTGTCATCTAAAAGGAGCTTATACGGGCCTAATACTAACTGTAGGTGCTACTCTTGTTTCCCCCCCATTCAGACTGTGCTTATTCTCGGTTTTTTTCCGCAGGTCTATGAAGAGGTGCTAACGATACATTTAGACAAAGTCTGTGTGTTTTTACGTCAACCTTGCTTCTCTCACGGCCAATTGTATGTAGCATTTTCAAGAGTATGTAACTGTAATGCTTTGCAAGTTTTCATTCCTACAAAAGTAGAGGAAAATGTTTCGAAAAATCAAACCGTCAATGTTGTTTGCTTTGATGTGTTGTCGAGGGCTGGAGTTAGAAGTCCTAACGGTGTTGACTAACTATCAACCTTGTAATTAACTTCTATAATAATATTGTGCCTAAGAATAATGTCATAACATTGTTGACACAGTTGTTGGAGTCCTTGCTACAAAAAGGTTAATATGAACAAATATAGATCAATCAATTTCTTTTTAATTTAATATTATTCACTCATTTAATAATAAATCTTGCTCTTTGTCTCATACTGCAGAATAGACCTTGCCCATCAAAGAAAATTAATTATGTTTGATGGAAATCAGCAAGTAGTAAGTCTCATTTGTGGATTCTGTAGCAATAAGTTAACGCGGCAATGGGGTTCAGTTTAAACAGTAGTTGATTCATGCATCCCAACATGGATAAGTATAATTGAAAATCAGCGACGGATGTTTGTGCATCTAGGTATGATCGCTCTATTTATTATTTTATACTCTGATCTAAATATTCAACTATTTTTTATCTCTGGTTGTTTGATTTTTGAAGATTGATTATGCTCCACAGATGGAGATTAGGGTTAGAGTATCCAAGTTCATTGATTTACCAGTTGTGTATAAGCTTTAGATGACAAAATGTTAATCCACTGAATTATGTTTACAAAAAGAGAAAGAATCTCATTATAGTGAACTATTGGATTCATAGACCATTGGACCTAAATTGATCATAGATTTTCTGAATGGTGAATCATTAATGTTATCTAACCGTCCCATTTGAATTATTCGATTCTCTTTATTTTGTCAAACTCAAAATTTTTGTTCTCATGACAGCACCTATCATGTTCTCTGCTTTAAAAATACTCTTGTTAATCAGAGTGCTTTAGACCTCAATGATCACATTACATCACTTGGTTATACCCACAAGGAAAATATGAAGACATATTGATTTGTAGGCCAATTACTGGGCTTGATGGTTGTCATCTAAAAGGAGCTTATACGGGCCTAATACTAACTGTAGGTGCTACTCTTGTTTCCCCCCCATTCAGACTGTGCTTATTCTCGGTTTTTTTCCGCAGGTCTATGAAGAGGTGCTAACGATACATCTTCTACACCCTTCTTCTTGCTATTTGATCTCCCACTTCCAAATCAATCCTTGTGGGCTGCTTCCCTCTCTGTTATTTTTAGAGCTTTTTCTTGTGTTTTTACTGTCCCAGCTGAAGTTGTCATAATGTACAAGACATTACTTGGAAGTGAAGGGTTCCAAAAATGTGAAAAGATGAACACATAATTCTAGACTTGATATATGTTACCATGTATGATTGTATCTTTATGTTATCCTTATTTCTTCTCTCCACATGTATCAGGGCATGGATTTGTACGTCAAGAGACGTGATGCGCAAGCTGTGACTTGCGAAGACTTATTTGTTGCAATGTGAGATGCAAATAATGCAGATTTTGCTAATTTGTTACTCTGGTATAAAATATTCTTTGTCTTCCTCTTCTTCATCTTTATGATCTATGATACAAGTTTTAATGGGAGAATGATGCAGGTATTCATAGGCTAGAACACGTGCTATTAAAGTCACTTCATCTTACAATTACGAAAGTCAAACCTTCACTCTGAATTTCAGGTCAGGATACCTGATTGAATAACCTTGATGTCCTTATTGCTTTTTTCCCCATGTTCTGTTTTTATTTTTTATCCACGACTCTTGCAGCCAAGAGGTGCCACCTACTCCTAGACAGCCAAAAAAAAACCCATGTTTATTTCTGTTTCAGCGGGTTTGCTTGACTCAAGTGGGAAAGACATGCCTCTAACTGGTATTTATCATGATTGGAAGCTTGAGAACATTGGTAGCAACACCACCGTGCTTCGCCTAATAAGGGTATGATGCCACTTTGCAAACCTTTTTATAAGTTTGATACTGTATCTAGAATAAGATACATGTCTTATTGTTGCTGGAGATATCTATTGTGAACGAATGTTATCAATTAAGGTTATCAAGGAGAATATTTTCATTTTCCCTTCTTCTATTTTCAAGACAATTTTTCTTCATCATGAACAATCAAACTAGGCTGTTATATAGTAACTTCCAAGTGGTTTTAGGTGGAATTACTCTACGTCCTTGAATTTATCATGATAGCTCTTTTATGTGATGATAAAGTTGATGCATTGTTAAGAACATTTCGCATTTACCTTTTTTATTTCTGTCCTCAATGCTGAATTTGAATTTCCCCCCATTTTTATTCCTGAGCAGAAAGACGAAGAATTTGTGTTTGCTTATATTTACAAGAAGTCGATTCCATATTTTTTTAGGGTCTATAGTGCGCCTATCCGTCCTGAGACTCATCTTTCTGATGATGATTTGTTTTTCGCATTTAGCTCATGACTCATATGAGTTTAACCGGTAGGCTATTTCTAATGGTTTTCTTCATCTTACAGCAAAAAATCTACATATCTAATAGTTTTCTTCATCTTTAGCTAGGAGGCTGGACAGTTGCTTGCAAGAAAGCTTGTGCTCAGCTTGGTTGCTGATTACCAACAAAATAAACCACTTGAATTAAATCCGAAATTTGTGGATGGCTTAGAAGCATTCTCACTCACTTGAATTTGGACAAAGTATGCATAGAAAGATTCTTTCTCTTGTTTCCACATACAAAATATCTGGATTTTGTCTTAGCTTCTGACTCATTTTGTATGTATTTTCCGTGCAGATTTTATAGGAAAATTCATTTCAAGTTTCATAACCCTACCGGGTGAAGGTAAGGTCATGGACGTTATGGATATCGCAGATCCAAATTGTGTCCACGCAGTCTGAACTTTCATCCATAAACAATTAGCACCTGAGCTGAAAAATGAGTTGTTGAACAAGGTACGTTGACCTCATATTATGCTGCCTTCTAATTTGCCAAATATTAAAAGTTTAGATTGGACTTCATTCATTGGCTGTCGGAACACATGTTTGCGACGAAAAAATAAACTCATTGATTTATTTATCTAATGTAGAACGTTTTCTCATAGCTATGCATATATATATATGATAACTCCCTCCCTTGATGAAAATCGGAATAAATGTTTCAAAGGCCTTGACAGGATGTTTATGTCAAAGGTCTTAGAACATTAACAGTTGATGAAATCCAAAACCTGTTTTATAAGTCCGAATATTATTATTATATACTTCCTTTATATTATATATATGTGTAACTAATCTTTCAGGAAGTATTTTCGAAATTATATCTTTCCTTATGGTGCATATTGAGGAGATCCTTTTCAAGAAAGATCATGTCTTCGAAGTGTCCAAAAATAGAAGATCCTGGCGCGCCATGATCCAAACTAGCCGTTGTTGAAGATCTGGTGTTGAAGACCCTCACGCTCCATGTTACTTCTATAAAGGGAAGGAAGAAGAAGACAGAACACACAAGTGCTACTCAAGCTTTCATTCATTCAAGCGAGATCTGTCTTCCCAAGTGTACTCTCTGCTAGCGCTCAAGAGTTTGTTGTTTATTTCAAAGCCTTTGAGAGTCACTGTGAGCTTATAGGATATATTCATTTATAGTGTTACTCGAGAGTTTGTAACTCGGGAAGTTGCACTAGGCTATTGATTTGTGAGAGTAAGAGGATTGTACTAGATAGCTGAGAGAGGTGGGGCTCTTCTAGATTGGTCTAGGACTCCAAGGGAACGTGAATTGACTAAATTGCAATTGTATAGGAGATAGGCTTCTCGGTGAGCTATTAGGATCCTAAGCTAAGCGAATCAATAAAGCTTTTTGAATCCTAGGGTTGTGGAAGAACCCTAGGCGGGGACGTAGGCCAAGTTCGTGCCGAACCTCGTAAACAATTACTCGTGTCCTTTATCTATTGCTTTACCTTATTTCCGCACTTGGTTCGATTGTCTAACTTTGTGATTCAGGTTTATCTCAAAGGGTTTTATACGAGCTCCAAAAGTCTTGAGACTTTCTGCGAAAAACGGGCATACTCTATTCAACCCCCCTTCTCTTCCGATCCACACTATATATATATATATATATATATATATATATATATATATGAGAAGTTCCTGAGAAAAACAAAGACAGCCCTGGTGGACCATGGCAATTCGTTGGATTCATGCCACTTTTTGATCCTCCTGGGCATGACAGTGCTAAAACCATTTATAAACCCCTCGACCTTGGAGTTAATATGAAGATGATAACTGGTAAGAAGGATACCTTATACACATTTTTGGGCCAACTTGTTCTAATATTTATAGTGTGCTAATTAATGCTTTTGATGCTTCAGCTGATCAACTTGTCCTTGGTAAGGAACCTGGCAGCAGATTGAGAATGGGAAAGAACATGTATCCTTCTCCTGCACTTTTTGGCCTTGATAAGGACTCGACTCTTGGTGGTCTCCCAGTTGAAGAATTGATTGAGAAAGCAGATGGATTCGCTGGGTTTCAGGTGAAGATTTCAAATTTATTTGTTTATAGCTTGCTCTTTTATGCTTGAGTTGAGCTTTCACTTCCTATAATATTTGGAAAGCTTATCATTTTTAGTTTGTTAATGTAACTGGCTTTTGTTCTTACACAGCACAAATACGAGATTGTCTAGAACTTTCAAGAAAAAAAAAACATATTGTGGGAATGAATGAAGATGGTGTTAATGATGCCCCAACAGGGAAAAAAGCAGACATAGGTGTTGCAATAGCTGATGCCACTAATGCCGCAAGAGGATCTTTGGAGTTACAAAGAATGAAGATCTTTGGAGAATTGTTTGTCAAAACGCATGGGGTACTGAAACAACCCGAAAAGCAGACATAGGTATTGCAGTAGCTGATGCCACTAATGCCGCAAGAGGATCTTTGGAGAATTGTCTATCAAAACGCATGGGGTACTGAAACAACCCGTCTTCTGGAGACTTTACCAAGAGCTAAACGACTTGGTTGGGGCCGGCTAGCAAGGGAACTTACCACATTGGAAGCAGCTGCAAGGAGGAAGCTTATTGTTGGTGGTGCAGTTCAACCTTCAAGCTGCAATTTCAGTGTTTGTGCTGTCGGGAACAGGTTTGTACTGTTTGGTGGTGAAGGTGTCAACATGCAGCCTATGAACAACACCTTTGTTCTGGATTTGAACTCTAGCAAGCCGGAATGGAGGCATTTCAATGTGTGCTCCCCTCCACCTGGTCGTTGGGGTCACACTTTGTCTTGTGTGAACGGTTCCAACTTGGTTTTGTTTGGAGGATGTCGCTCATGCACGCTCAACTTCCCTTCGAGGCGGTCACTTATTATGGAGCTCATAGGCATGACATAACATCTTTGTGTGTTCTTTCATACTTCTATTTCCTCTCTTTCCTGTTATTAAAATTCGTGTTCCGTTTGTGTTTGGAGGTGGATATCCTGATTCTAGCATGCCTTATGTTTTGGGCAGCTGATGTTCATGTAAGTGTTTGGAGAACTGAGTCCTTAACCGGATCTCAGAGGCCTACTCCTGTGTATATATATATCACTGGGTGAAAACCCTGAGGGTACAATCGTAATTGTACATGATATGGACACATATAAATAATATAATGCTAACATCCTCCCTCAGTCGTAGCTAGAGGTGAGCGAATGCAAGACTGGAACGAAAAGAAGTAAAAAGATGAGTAGGTAATCCTTTTGTGAAAATGTCCGCATACTGATGTGCGGAAGGGACATGAAGAACTCGGATCTGGCCTAGGACGACCTTCTCTCTGACGAAATGGATGTCAATCTCGATATGCTTCGTCCGTTGGTGCTGAACCGGGTTCGACGACAGATAAACAGCGGAGACATTGTCGCAGTAGAGCAGTGTAGCCGATCGAAGGGGAACCCGGAGCTCGCAGAGAAGGTTGCGGAGCCAGCAGGTCTCAGCCACGGCGTTAGCAACACCACGATACTCAGCCTCAGCACTCGAGCGGGAGATGGTGGCCTGACGCTTAGAGGACCACGAGACCAGATTGTCGCCAAGGTACACTGCAAAACCAGATGTGGAGCGGCGAGTTTCAGGACAACCCGCCCAGTCAGCGTCAGAATAGGCGGTGAGGGAGTCAATACGGCTGCGACCGAGATGCAATCCCATGTCAGAGGTGCCCTTGATGTACCGGATTATCCTCTTGAGCGCCTGAAGATGGTGCTCGCGGGGATCATGCATGTATAAGCAGATATGTTGGACGTCGAAGGCAATGTCTGGCCTGGTGAATGTCAGATACTAGAGAGCACCGGCCAGACTACGGTAGGCTGTAGGATCCTCAACCCTAGGACTGGAGGCAGCGTCGAGCTTGGACTTGCACTCGACAGGGGTGGTGGCGGGCTTGCAAGACGTCATGCCGGCTTTGTCGACGATCTCAAGAGCGTACTTTTGCTGATGAAGAAACAGTGCAGAAGGAGTGCGTGACACAGAGACGCCAAGAAAGTAGCTCAGGGAACCGAGATCAGTCATATATAGCAAACTCTGAACGTAGCAGGGCCATCAGCCTAAACAGGAGGGATGTAGAGGAAGTGATGAGCACAATGTCATCAACGTACAGGAGAAGATAGGCGGTGTCAGACCCTGAGTGGAACACAAAGAGGGAGTGATCAGACTGATTGCCCTGAAATCCAATGCCAGTGAGGTACGTGGCGAATCGCTGATACCAGGCGCGAGGCACGTGTTTCATGATATGGACACATATAAATAATATAATGCTAACAGTACATATTGCACTCATATGAAAGTTCGACTTCTCTCCCTTCATGGTCTTGATCATTGCCATTATAAAAGATAGTATGCTTCTTTTATAATCGTCATTTTTTTTGGAGTTTTTTGGAAATCACTTGAAAGCTGTATGTTTACGGCTATATCACAATTCTTCATTAGGTGGCCCCTGTCATTCCTAAATAAATTCCATTTCAAGTCCCCAATCCTTCAATTGAATGAGGCTTTGCAATGATCAAACATATGGGATGAGGATGGGCCGGTAATGTATGGCTCTACACCTAGTATTTTAAAAGTAGATATATAAATATAGATTCATTTCAAATTGAAGCACACCCTTAGTCACCTACAAAAATCAAGTAAAGCACACCCACGTATATTTTTAGGCCCAGGCATTTTGGAATATTGGTTTTGAACCCGACCCGGTCCGACAATTGGCCCGATTAAACCAAAGGTCCATGACACCGTTGCATGATAGTTGAATTATTGAGACGGGTAAAATCCACCTATGGTCCCTGAACTTTGACCAAATGTTCAAACAAGTCCCTGAACTTTATTTTTGTTCATTAAGGTCCCTGAACTTCGATACTTTGTACACATTTGGTCCCCTGATAGTAAATTTGTTAAATATGTGTTAAGTAATGATATGGAATCAATGTATTTTTGTATTAATTACATGAGTTAGGTTATATAATTGTAATTGTCCGGTATTTGTTTTACTAAAGTAAAAGTTTAAGTTTTTTTCTTCTCAAAAGTCATCATATATAATAGAGTTTTCTTAAAACAAAGCATATTTTAAAATATATTTTTATCAAAAACACTTTGTATTTTTTACCAAATGTTATAATTTTCCAATAATAGTTTGTTTTAAAGTATTTTAATGGCTAAAATTTCCTTATTTAATTAAAAATAGAGTTTATTTTGTTAACACAAATAGAATTTATTTTTTATAGCAAAAGTAGAGTTTATTTTTTTTAACAAAACACATTTTTTTTAATTAAATAAGAAATTTTCGGTCATTAAAATACTTTAAAATAAAATATCAACGGAAAATTATACCATTTAGTTGGAAAATAGAAAGTTTTTTTTATTATAAAAAAATATTTTTTAAAAACATATATTTTTAATATAATATAATTTTTTTTACTATAGTAAAACAAATACCAAGCAATTACATGTGTATAACCTAACTTATATCATTAATATACCAAAATACATTGATTCTATATCATTATTTAACACATATTTAACAAATTTACTAACAGAGGGACCAAACGTATACAAAGTATCAAAGTTCAGGGACTTTAATGAACAAAAATAAAGTTCAGGGATCCGTTTAAACATTTGATCAAAATTGAGGGACTATAGGTGGTTTTACCCTTATTGAGACGTACGGGCGGGGTCCACAAGGACCACCTCATCAACAAGTAACAACTCTGATTTGCACTAAAATTTGTTGCATGCGTATGAACCGATGTTACATATGCAACCAAAATCCACACATTTCAACCCCAAACTATCCACTGAGAAAAGGAGGACCAAATTAAAGAAGAAGATGGGAGAGGCGAAAAGCTCTGATGGAGTCATTAATTGCAAAGGTAACTTCAATTCTTAAGTAGTAGTATGAGATTATCTCCAAATCCAATTAATTGATGTTTAATTAATTAGTTGATGATAACTAATTAATGCAATTAATTAACTTAAACAGGGGTGGTTTGTTGGGGAGCTGGACAACCGCTGAGGGTGGAGGAGATAGAGGTGGACCCACCCAAGGCCTCTGAAGTTCGAATCAAGATGCTCTATGCTAGTGTTTGCCACTCTGATCTCATCTTTATGAGTAGCAGCCCAGTTGTAATTCAACTCCCTTTATCTACCTGATTTCCAGTTCAGTTTTCCTCATCGTCTATATAACTAATTGATTGATTCATGTTAATCACATTTGTACGTGCAGCCCGATGCATTCCCTAGAGCTATGGGACATGAAGGTGTTGGGTGAGTTGTATTTGTCTATAAAATCTTGGATCTTGGTTTAGATTTTGGGGGTTTTCCCGAAAAGATTCCATCTTTTTTTTAATCATTATATATATATATATATATAAATTCATTTGGAATTCAAACAAACCCATACGCATCTACAAAAATCAAGTAATGTTTTGCAAAAAAAGCAGCATGATGGGTAGTTGAAGCTAATAGATTTTGTCTGTGTTAAATATAGGTTAATAAGCTAATATTATATTTGGTAAATCTAGTTGTTAGGGTAGTGTCAAACTTGTGAATAAAAAAACTCTGAAAAGTTTGGGTGAGTCTTGTCTATTGAAAAACTTAGATTTTAAAAGTTAATTTAAATAAAATCTTATATTTTATTTTATTTAAAACTATATAATATCAAAATCTCTAAAAAGATACCTATTATTGACTAACGGAACCTAACCCTATGTTTTTGTTCAACCCTACAGATTTCCTTTCCGCTTTCCGGTTCCGACTTCTCTCTTTAAAGATTATAATACGTAGTATATTTTTACAATCTTTTTTGTAGTATGATACTACATAGTACGTAGTATATTTTTATTAAAAAAAATAGCTTTAATATATAATATATAAGATATTTTTATTATATTTGGGCCCTTAATCAATTTTCGTTCAGGCCAGAGGTGGCGGAGAATGTGTGTGTTCTTTGTTTATATAATTTTTTTATAACTTAAAGAGTTGAAAGAAGTTGTAAAGAGCAATAAATTATAAAATTTGATTAACCTAGTTATTATGGGCGGTAATTTTAATAATTAATGACACCTTGGATTGATAGCTTTATTTTGTTGTATTCCAGAGAGGTGGAGAGCGTGGGAGAAGGTGTGACGGAACTGAAGGAAGGCGACGTGGTGATAGCGACGTACACATCGGAATGCCAAGAATGCGACAGCTGCAAGGCCACGAGCCGCGCCACCAACTTCTGCAGGAAGTACCCACCACTGTTCAGCGGGTTGATGCCCGATGGCACGTCCAGGATGCGGGTCCAGGGGAAGTCATTGTACAGGTTCCTGAGCTCCACGTGGTCCAACTACATGGTGGCTCCTTCAGCGTACGTCGTCAAGGTTGACCCTAGGCTCCCACTGGCCCACGCCAGCTTCCTTTCCTGCGGCTTCTCAACGGGCCTCGGAGCCTCCTGGTTCGATGCCCAAGTCGACGAGGGCTCCACCGTCGCCGTCCTTGGCCTAGGTGGCGTTGGCCTTGGGGTAATTTCTACCTTGCACTTCACTTCATTGCATACAAATAGATCAAACATAAGTACATAAAGTCTAAAGGTACTACTTATAAGTGTAGGTTGTACAAGGAGCTAAGATTCAAGGGGCATCAATGATCATCGGCATCGACAAGAACCCATTGAAGCGTGAAAAGGGAGAGGCCTACGGGATGACCCATTTCATAAACCCAGAGGAGGAAGGGTCCGACAAGTCCATCTCCGAGTTGGTAAAGGGCTTGACGGAAGAGGAAGGCGTCGACTTCTCCTTCGAATGCAGCGGAGTCCCTGTGTTGCTCAATCAGGCTTTGGAGTCCACAAGAGCGGTAACATATTTTAATTTTAGTCACAAGTTGTAGACATATGTTTTAGATGATCTGAGTTTTCAGTTTATGATCTTGGTTTCAAATGCAGGGACGAGGAGTCACAATGAGTATCAGCGGCCCAGGAGAGACACTAATGGTGGAGGTGAATGCCATGTGCCTGTTAGGTGGAAGAACACTCAAGGGATCCATCTTCGGAGGGATCAAGATTCACTCTCACTTCCCCTTGATAGTTGAGAAATGTGTTAACCAGGTGCGTAGCTCTCAAAGTTGTATTTGGTTGTTTATTTGAACCCACATGTATATTGCATATACGAAGTTAACAATTTCTTTACTTTGGTGTTAACTGAAACAGGAGATCAAGTTGGATCACCTACAAACGCACGAAATCTCGTTCGATGAGATTGACAAAGCACTGGAGCTACTAAAACAACCTGACTGCATCAAGATTCTCATCAAGATGTGAAGATGTAGCTCTACAACTCCACTATTGGATCCACTTTCAATAATCTTCTTTAACAAGAATCTATCTATGAATAAAGTTTCTCAATTTTAGAAAACCATATAGAAAAAAAATTGAGGCGATAGAAAAAATCTATCTATGAATAATCTTCTTTGCCACGAGAGCTGAGAGAATCTCCATTCCAACATATTCTCAATTTGGGGATTTTAGAGTTTTTGTATAATTTTAAGTTACTTTTTGTTCAACGAATTTCCCATCACATTTTCCAAAATTAGAAAGCGATAGAAAAAAATTGAGGCGTTCCATAAAATCTGCAACATTTCCCATTATAATATTTTTTTAATAAGAGTATTTATTCTGCTACATTTATATTTTAAAAAAATCTTCTAATTTTTAATCTTATAAAACTTGTTTACTATCAATGTCATATTTAAACCATAATTTATGTGTTTTTTGACACACTTTTCAATCCTAACAATTTTTTTTTTTGCATTTACAAATGAAATATTGTTGAAAAAATTTATAATTTTCTTTCAATATTTTTTTTAAAAAAGTACCCATAATGTTACACACACACATATATATGAAAAAATTATTAAATTTTATTATATGAATTTTTGTGATAAAATATCATATTTATACCACAAATTATAGTTTGAGGGAATTTGGTGAATTAGACCCCTAGAAATATTTCGTTGAGTGATTAGCCCCCTTAAATGTTTTTTTAGCCGCCCTAGACCATTTTCAATTTTTATTAGCTGCATGTACCCTCCAACCCTAACCCTCTTCGATCTCACCGTCTCCTTGGCTCTGTTTGCAGATCCATCCATTCTCGCGATGAAGAAAAAGAAGAAGGCGATCTCCTTGCCGCGCCCTCCTTCATCTCCACAGTCCCTCGCTCGTCCCTCTCCATACCGGTGAGTCCAGCGCCTCCCTGAGAAAAGTACGAAGGTAGTCTCGCTCGTTCCCTCGCCTTTTTCAATCGCTCCTCCCTTGTAGCTCCAAGGTTATCTTCTCCTCCTCCTCTTCTTCAATTAATTGTTTGAATTTCTTAATTGATTCGATAGCTAGGGTTTTGAAATGAAAATTGGGGATTAATTGTTTGCCTTGAGCTTCCATTTCAGACTACTGTTATGGGTTTATCTGATCTGTCGACTAACTTAGCAATTGGGGTTTCTGCTGAAATAGGGGTTTCTGCTGAAATTTCATGCTCTAGCTAGGCCTATCTTTGCTTTTGTGGGGTTGTAGATATGGGTGAGTGTCTTTGCACGCCAAGTGTTCGATAAAATGCCTCTTACAACTTTTCTACTTAAAGAAGATTGAGGTTAATTTTGGTTCATCGTGATATCTTGGAGATACATGTTTAAATCTTTGTTAATGCGAGTTTCATGTGTTATGTGATGATTTAGTGTCTTATGTGAGATAATAGGAATAGAGTCAAACCAGAAAATGGAAGAAAAGCAGGGAAGTAGAGGATACAAGAGTGACACACCTTAATAAGCTTGGAGCATGGCAATGCCATGTGCGTCTCTGTCCTCAAACTTGACGGCACTGCTTTTGGTATTTACCTTTTCATATACCTTTTTTGACGTCCCTAACTCTGTCCTCAAATGTCTAGGCCAAACTTAGTCTTTTATATTGTAGTGGATGAAAGAAGTTTTATAGAGATATAAAATTTCTCATGTTTTTTTCCACTTCATATTAAAATGAAATGGATATAAAAAGTGATATGTAGAAAAAGTCTTTACATATCATTTTTTTAATTTTTATTAGTCAAAAATATTATAAAAAAATAATTTTTTTTTTAATTTGGGAATCCGTCTGGTCAACGGGTCGACCCGGCGGGTCAACGGGTCGACCCGAACCCGCCAACCCGTGGAATTCCCGGGTTAGGGTTCGGGTCGCCCTTCCCCGACCCTTGACCCGGCGGATTGAACCCGTCGACCCGCCGGGTCCAACCCGTGGCCACGCCTAGTTAGAGGCATTTTTTCATCATTTGATGATGGCACCAAATCCATTTAAGTTTTGGTGAGTAAATCAGTAAGCTTGAGGCTATCATCAGCTTTCTATATTGTCTTCCATTGAGATTCCGGTTATGTTTGGCAACAAGACTTCGTACGAGCTTGATCACATTTAGGAAATTATTTTGCCCTCTTGAAAAAACCAACAAGCCCTGAGTTTGTTTTACTACTTCATGTCATGTATTCTGGAAGCATATGAAGTAATTGTTTCCTCAATAAATACAAACAAGCCCTTGGAATGGGAAGTGTTTCCTTTTTGTACTTTGAGGTAAATACATTACATTTATATATCCAATGGGTGATGGTTTGGATGGATGGATGCTGCCATCAGAGCTGTCCTCAAGCTGCTGTCATGGATATAAGGTTGCATTGTTTTTTCTCTATTCTCTCTTATTTCCATTAGTCCAATGTCCAAAGACAAATAAAAGTTCAGAGCATGCTGCTGCTGTTGCCGCCCTCTGCCTATGCTGTCTATAAGGTATGTGGGCTTAAAATTTTTTTATTACTAAATACTCTGTATTGATGTTTGATTTTCTGGCATTTTCCAACTTTCATAGAACTAGAAACGTCAGATTTAGATGCTGCGAGACATGTATGATAGTTCCTCTCTACATAGGTTTTTTAATGCTTTATCAAATAGGAGTTGTATCTGTATGTGTAGCAAAACTGTTATATCAATATGGTTTGAGCCAAGCTGAACCTTTGCTGATTGCAGTATTTGAATGTGCAACTTCTTGGTGATCTTTGTGAGATTAATCTTCTGATTTTAACAAAGAAATTGACCATCAATCCAAATCCTAGATTTCAAACTTGTTCCATTTACTGTAGCACTTCCATATTTTAGTATATTTAAGACAATAAGGCACTAATATTTCAACTTACAAATGACGGTGTTTGATGACATGTCATAATAGGTGTTTTTAGGTATACAACCAATTTTAATGTCATAGTTTCAAAGACCTTGTGATTTCCCATGTCAAATGAGGTGACAATAATTCGATTCCACGTTTTAAGCTCATATGTCATCAATTATATAAAAATGTCACCATAAATAATTGTGATTAATAAAGTGTGATAACAATTGTAATCAATGAATAAAAGTAGTCAATAAAAGATGCAATCATTGAAATGTAATCATAATTTATGTTCTATGTCACCAATTGTATAAAAATGTCACCAACAAAATATGTCATCACAAATTAGTGAGATCAATGAAGTATAACCACAATGTCATCAATTAACAAAAGTCATCAATAAAAGATGTCATCAATGAAGTTTAATCACATTGTATCATCAATTGTAAAACAATATAAAAATATAATAAAAAGCGACATCAAATGATTTGATTAAAAAAGTGGCATCAAATAATTACATTAGAAAAATGACATCAAAACACTACTTTGAAAAAATTGCATCACATTAAAGAAAAAAATATCATCAAAACACTATGAAAAAATATGGCATCACTGTAAAAAAAATATCATCAAAAAAATTGACATAAAAAAGTGTCTTCAGTAAAAAAAAATAGCATCAATGGTCAACGTGACATCACAGTAAACAAAAAATGTCATCAAGGTTTAAAAAAGTGGCATTAAAAAAGTGTCACCAAACATTTCATTAAAAAAGTGACATCAAAGTGAAAATAAAATGTAATGAAAAAATGGCATCAAAACGGTAAAAAATGGCATCACTAAAAATAAAAAACGAATGAGGTTGTCAGCGTTGACCGTTCCGGTCAATGGTCAACCGTTGACCACTCAGCGCTCAAACAGTTGACCATTGACCATTCTACTTTATTTAGATTGGGGTCTATCAAAACTAATTAAATTAGTTTAGAGTCTAAGTAGCTAATTAAATATTCAAAAGGGTCTAAGTACTAAAATCACCCATATAGCTTTCTTTCAATATATTTTAGAAAAAATATCTTGATTATATATACCGAGGAAAAATAAAGTTTCCGAAACATAAAATTCGCCACCTCCCGACGAAGCAAATCATATTGCCGCCACTGAACATTCCATTACTTGAATGCGTAATAGACATCACCTCTCAACAAAGTGTATAGCTTGCTACCTTGTTCCAAGTTCCAACCGTCTGAAGAATCAAAGAAATTAATCCCCCGTTTGTTTTTTGGTAGGAAAAAGTAATGATTACCCTTATGAATGTAGTCCATATTTAAATTAAGATACATTGATTACTATTCTAATCATTCCCCTTATTCTCCCATTTTTCATACAAATGTGTTACCCTTCTATTCCCTAATTTGAAGGAGGGTAACTAATACCTCTAGGATGGGCTAATAATTTCCCTCATCCTCTTCTCCAAGCTCACAAAAAATGATAATCATATACATTTTATGTCTAAAATTTAATACCTTACCTTTCCATTCCCTAGTTATCTAAACAAACGAGCCATAAATCTCTCTTTAATGACTGTTCTCAACCTTTGTGCTAAAGGATATTATGGAGAGATAGGTAGATGCAGGCCAGGTAACACTATTTGTATTTGTGCATCCCACTCGTTCTCTATATACCGCTGCATCATGGGTGTGCTTTTCTTGATTTTTTAAGTTGTGCAACTCATTACTTTATTGTATATCGCTGCATCATCTATACTCCATCCGATTGGAAATATAAAGCATTGGGATTTTGTGCACGTAATTTAAGGAGCTTAAAACTATATAAAATATTACAGAGTAATATTTTTTTATTAATTTTTTTACATTATAATAATAAATATTAAAATGTAAAAAAATTAATAAAAAACATTAATATTTTATATAGTTTTAAGCTCTTTAAACTAGGTGCACAAAATCTCAATGCCTTATATTAAAAATTAAAAGGAGTATATGTTAACCAGCTATTTATTGAGGCAGTGACAGACTGACAGATGAGAACATAGAATTGAAGTTCCTAATCAAGTGAAAAACTAGTTCATATTTGAGTGGATTCAACATAACTAATTAGACATGGCAAGAGTGTTTTATTCTATTTTGTCTCGCTATTATATACATATACAATATATTATAAATACACATGCAAATCTAGTGTATATATGTGTATTTAAATATAATGTACGTATATATACACATTATGTAGCCACATTATGCAAATACAGTAAGTATGTGTGTATATATAAAATATTCAAAAACATATATAATATATTTATGTAGTGTATAAAAAAATTCGGTTTAACACAAACCGAACCGAAACCGAACCGAAAAATAAAAATTCTCGAACCGAAAGCCGAACCGAAAAACTTCGGTTCGGTTCGGTTAGGTTTGGTTTGTGTTGGTTCGGCCCAAAAATTCGGTTTGGACCGATTCATGCACATCCCTAGGTTTAGGCGGGGTCTAAGCGGATTTCATGGTGGAGCTTTGCTGTCTAGGCGGGTTTTGACGACCTTGACAGCCTTGGCGGTGGGGCGAGTTCAAGGGTTTAGGCGGGTCTTGAAGTATTTTTTAGAACAGTGGGTATAATTCATACTTTGGCTTTGCCTTGACATGAAGTCGATAACCTTACAACTTTCACGTCATAAAGGAAAATATATTTTTTTATAAAAAAAAGTTAGACAATACCACATTAATCAACAAGGAGCAACGCAATGATCAATTTTTTCAAGTTCCAAATTACTTAATTTCTAACCTAACATTTTAAACTAGCTAGAATGCATCCAGTACATCATTTTTTATATTGATTTTTAAATCTCATATATATACTATGCACGTGAAATTTTTTACAACTATTATTTATATATTAATATAACTATTTTTTGTTTATATAATTAGTTTTAATAGATGGGGTCAAATACACCCTTTTTGTACACCCGGCTCCAATGTGTAACACTAAATTATTTTACCGATAAATTAACAATAAAAAGTTTCTGAAAATTATACTCCATATTTAGTTAGTTTTAATAGATGGGATCACTTACAGTGATTCAGTGATTAGTAATGTGCCCCATGTCAATCCAGCTACTGATTTTGTGAATGTTTCACCTCGATCAGTTGCAGAGTAATGTCAGCAGTGATTCCATGAGAGAGCATACAGTGCTTCCAGAAGCAAGTGATGATGCCTAGAGCTGGCAAAATCCGACCCGGACCCGTAAACCCAACCCGGTCGACTCGAAATCGATTATTCTGGACACCGACACAACCCGTCCATTTTGGACCCGAAATCCGAATGAACTGAACCCGATTAACCCGAAACCCATTAAGACCAGAACCCGTTATAACCGAAACCCGAAATAACCCAAACTTTAAGCTACAATCTAGTAAATTTTTTAAAACGAATATTGAAATAATGAAAACCCGAGACAACCGAAACTCGAATAACCGAAACCCGATACAACCGAAACCCTAGCCCGACCCAACCGATTGACCAAATTATTAGACATTACCCGAAACCAAATGACCCAAAACCCGACTAACCGAACCCAAACCCGACCCGACCCGCCCGATGCTACCTCTAATGATGCCTCAATTGCACGAGTTCCATCTCCATGGAGATTTTGATTAAAGCTAACAGACATTGTGAATAAAGACGGATCTGAAGGAAGGTGGAGAGCGTTGGAGAAGGCGTGACGGAACCGAAGGAAGGCGACGTGGTGATATAGCGACGTACACATCGGAATGCCAAGAATGCGACATTTGTGATAGCTCCCTTACTTTCCCTTGATGAAATACATTTGATATAGTACTAATTTGTGCAGGATTGATAAAAGACAAAAAGTATAAGGTGTTATAGTTTATACATATTGGATATATTATTGCCTTGCAAATTATATATTTTCGGACTTATATAAACTTATTGTATTAAATGGTTTAAATTCTATCTCAGATTATATATATATTTTCGGACTAATTGGATTAAATAGTTTAAAATTCTATTATATCTTTAGCTGAAGGATTTTTGGTTAAACATGTTATTAGATAAACATTTGTGTTATTCTAGAATTAAGTTGTTACAGGATTAATTTAAATTGAAGATAGAGATAAGGAGATCTCGGCAACCATATCGATCTCCCAGCAGGATCTCGGCAACCATTTTTCAGCAACCACAAGATCTCGGCCTGAAGATCTTTTACCGCGGAATTCAAAATAAAAAGAGCTAACATATTTCGGCAGCTGTAACGTGAAATATCCCCAGCATTTTGAAGTTCAAATTGCTGTTACAACTGATCGAGATTCTGGGGATAAAAATCAGCAAACAATAAAGAGTTCTCGGCTATAAGAAGAGATGCAGAAGAGCGATCAAATACATCTTTCACCAAGCCTTCTCTGCGCATCAAGAGCTCTCAAGTCTTCAGACGCCATTGCTGATTTTACTTGCTTTCTCTCTATTCTGTATTCGATTTATTATCATTGAGAGTTAGAAAGTCTTAAGCTTCATAGTTTAATTTAATCCCTGTTATACTAAGAGTATCATATACTCAAACGTATCACACTTCGGTGTGGCAAAGGGGACTTTTATTTCTCTGTATCTTGGGTTGACTAAATAGAAGCGAGGTAGGCTTCGGGTTATAGAAGAGAGGAACTTCTTCTAGGTTGTATCTAGGACTTATAAGGAAAGAGGAATAAAAGTTGTTGAATCCTACGGGTTGGATAACCCTAGGCGGGGACGTAGGCTGGTTAAGAGCCGAACCTCGTTAACAAGTCCTGTGTTATTTATTTCTCTATTATTTTTCTTACGCCTGATTACATTGCAGAACTAGCAAGGCACGAAAAGTTTTGTTCAAGATCTTGAGATCGAGTTCAAGGCCTTGAAACTCACTATCCAGTCCTTGAAGTTGCTTGCTCTACACGACTTTGCGAAAAGCGTCTATACTCTATTCAACCCCCCTTCTAGAGTATTTGTCTATTACTGTTAATTACTTTAAGTACTCGATTCTTCAATTGGTATCAAAGCTTAACTCACTATTTAATTTAACAATCTGTGAGATTGATCATGAGTACTATAGGAGAAGGTGGATTCGCTCAAGGAAGGTCGTCTAATCGCCCTCCTCTCTTTTGTGGTGACAACTTTGTGCACTGGAGATCTTTGATGAAAATGTTCATCATTGATCAAGACATGGAGCTCTGGGATCGCATAGTCAAAGGACCAACTATTCCAATGAAGCCCGGTGCTACAGCAGGAGAACAAGTGGCAAAGACAGAAGCGGAATACACTCAAACCGATCACGAAAATGTGGCCAAGAATTTTCGGGCCATGCACATGCTATATTGCGGTTTGAATACCGATGAGTTTAATCGTGTTTCAACTTGCAGGAGCGCCAAAGAAATTTGGGATAAACTTGTAGTAACCTACGAAGGTACTAGCCAGGTTAAGGAAAGCAAGATCAACATCTACCTACGACAATATGAGCTATTCAAGATGCTGTCTACAGAAACCATAAAGGAGATGTTTACGAGATTCACCCAGATCGTCAACAACTTGGACTCTCTCGGCAAAACCTTCAGCAATGAAGAAAAGGTAAGGAAAATCTTGAGGAGCTTACCAAAGGCTAAATGGGGACCAAAAGTAACTGCAATAGAGGAAGCTCAAAATCTGTCAACTTTGCCATTGGACGATCTCCTCGGTAAGTTGATTACCCATGAGATGGTTCTTGGTGAAGAAGATGGAGAAGTAGCCCTTACTGTAAAGAACTTGGCCCTACGAGCTAAGAAGGAAGAAGTTCCCTCGGATGATGAAGAAAGTGATGGTGAAGAAGATCCATTCGCACTCATCACAAGAGGATTAGCAAGGATACTCAAGATGAAAAAACAATTTGCTAACCGAGAGTACAGTAGTTCATCAAAACAGAAAGGTAAGTCGTATTCTTCCAATAAGAAAACTAAACCTATGGCTTGTTTTGAGTGTGGCGATACAGAGCATCTTGTCAAGGATTATCCACAAAAGAAAATGAACAAATATCGAAAGGACAACCGAAAGAAGAAGGCTGTGATGGCGGCTTGGAGCGATTTTGACTCTTCAAGCGAATCTGAATCTGAATCCGAACATGCAAATCTATGCCTAATGGCTGATCAAAAGGAAACTCCAAAGAAGCATCTTGGAAATATAGTAAGGAATTTAATTTCGAGTCCTACTGTTGTTCTATCTGAATTCCTTCAAAACATGATTTTAAATGAAGAGCATTTTATACATGAAACTAACATCTTGAAAGAAAAGCTTTTGGAGCAGGAAAAGAACATGGGTGAGATGTCGCTGGAAATGAAAAATCTCAAAGCTCGTCAGTCAGCCCTTGACAGTAAAGTCAAGGCCTTGGAGACAGAAAACTCTGTCTTGAAGCAAGATCTCTCCTCTCTAACTCTTTCCACAAAAGAGCTGGAGAAAGAGAAGATCTCGTTGGCTGATAAGTGTAGAGACCAGCAGTCCTCTCTCATGCCCTTTACCTACTCCAAGGCCAATCTTGATAGAATGTTAGGTGAGCATCAATCATCCCTCAACAAAAGTGGTATTGGATATAACAAGAATTTTCCAAAGAAAGCCCCTACCACTTTTGTAAGAGCTAAAGGGAGTTGGCGCACACCCACTTGTCATTTTTTCTGTAAAAAGGGTCATGTTAAAACTACTTGTCCATATCGTAGAAATGATCCGCATATTATTCATAATACTTTTTCGTTTTATTTAAGAGAACAGGTAAAGCAAATCTGGGTTCCTAAAGGGACAAGACCACCAAACATGGTCCATCCCGAGTACGAATCTAAATTTGAAATTTGGTCTAGCCGGAAAGGTTGAATTTGGTTGTTTTGCAGGATATCACCAAGACTAAGGAGTATAAATGGATTCTTGATAGTGGTTGCTCACAGCACATGAGTGGAAAAAGCTCATTATTTTCGGATCTAAAGAAGCAATCCATTGGCACAATTACTCTCGGTGATAAGGGAAAATTCAAAATAATTGGGATAGGTAAGATTGGTAAGGATTCTTCATATTTTATTAATGATGTATACCTTGTAGAAGGATTGAAATACAATTTACTAAGTATCACTCAATTATGTGATAAAGGTAATATTGTTGTTTTTTACTCCGAAAAATGTTTAGTAAAAAATAAAAAATCTGGAGATTTAGTCCTAACGGCACCTCGCAGTAACAACGTATATTCTATGAGCACTAACCAAGTTGTAGGAACTAGTTTAAAGTGTCTCAAGGCCTTCACAGAAGATCCAAGGCTTTGGCATAGGAGACTTGGACATGTAAGTATGCACACGTTGAAGAAACTACAATCCAGGGACTTGGTACGTGGGCTTCCCGATCTCAACTATAAGGTAGATGAGTTATGCAATGCATGCTCATGAGGTAAGCAAACTCGAGGGTCTTTTAAACCCAAAAAGGTAGTAAGTACTTCTCGCCCTATCGAGTTATTACATATGGATTTATGTGGACCTATGCGCGTCAAATCTCCCAAAGGTAAACAATATATTCTTGTCATTGTTGATGATTTCTCACGTTTTACTTGAGTATCGTTTCTTAGAGAAAAATCAGAGGCTTTATTTGAGTTTTCAAAACTTTGCAAAGAGTTACAAACCTTGAAAAACATGCCTATTGTTGCTATCCACAGTGATCATGGGCGTGAGTTTGATCAACTTAAATTTGATTTATTTTGTTCAAAATATGGTATTTCACATAATTTTTCAGCACCTAGAACTCCTCAACAAAACGGGGTTGTGAAACGAAAGAACCGCACCTTGGAGGATATGTCTAGAACTATGCTTTTAGAAAATGGTTTAGCAAAATCTCTTTGGGCCGAAGCAGTGAACACGGCAAACTACATTTTGAACCGGTGCTTGATTCGTCCTATTTTAAAGAAAACTCCCTATGAACTTTTTCATGGACGAAAACCCACTGTTTCTTATTTCAAACCTTTTGTATGTAAATGTTTTGTTCACAACAATGGCAAAGATAATTTGGGAAATTTTGATGCTCGTAGCGATGAAGGTATCTTTCTTGGTTATTCCTTACATAGCAAAGCATATAGGGTTTTTAACAAACGCACAAGTATGGTAGAAGAAAGAATTCATGTTATTTTTTATGAAAGCAATAATGGTGCGTTGAGTGATAGCTTTGCAGATCTTAATCTAAATCAGCATGAGGAACAAGGATCCGATATGGAAGAAGAAATGGAGAAATCACAACGTCGGAACATGCAGGAACCAGTACTAGACACATCCGAGCAAGCCCAAGACCTTGACATACAGGTTCACGATCTTGAACAACGGTTTCAAGACCTTGACTTGGGAAATGCAGAACCAGCAACACTTGTTGAACCTGAGAGTCAAAGCCTTGGAGAAGCCTCAACATCACAAGAGCCTAAGCGAAGAAGTTTCAAACACGCTGCATCTCATCCAGTCGAAAATATCATATCAGATCCGAATTCCGGTATCCAAACTCGTTCTAAGTTAAGAATTTGTGTGCTTTTTATGCGTTTGTGTCTCTTATAGAACCAAAATTGCCTGCCGAAGCACTTCAAGATCCAGATTGGATTATAGCAATGCAAAGCGAGCTCAATGAGTTTGAAAGGAATAAAGTTTGGACGCTCACTCCAAGGCCCAAGCATCAATCCGTCATCGGTACTAGATGGGTCTTTCGAAATAAGTTGGATGAAGATGGAAAGATCACTCGCAATAAGGCTAGACTCGTGGCTCAAGGATATAATAAAGAAGAAGGTATTGACTACGAGGAGACGTTTGCTCCCGTAGCAAGGTTAGAGGCTATTCGTATCTTACTTGCATTTGCCTCATACATGGGTATTAAGCTTTTTCAAATGGATGTAAAAAGCGCCTTTTTAAACGGTATTTTAGAAGAGGAAGTATATGTTGCACAACCCCCTGGTTTTGAAAATGAAGAATTTCCAAATCATGTTTTTAGATTAGATAAAGCACTTTATGGTCTCAAACAAGCCCCTAGGGCATGGTATGAGAGATTATCGAAATATCTTCTTGAAAATGGTTTTAAACGTGGTTTGATCGATAAAACTCTTTTTATCAAAACACGAGGTAAATATTTATTAGTTGTGCAAATATATGTTGATGATATTTTATTCGGTGCTACTAATGATTCTCTTTGCAAGGAATTTTTGAATATCATGTGTAGGGAATTTGAGATGAGCCTTATGGGAGAATTAACTTTCTTTCTCGGACTACAAGTTCATCAATCAAAGAAAGGAATATTCTTGAATCAAGGTAAGTATACTAGAGATCTACTCAAGAAATACAAGATGGATCAATCGAAAGTCGCCAAGACTCCCATGAGCTCGACATTGTCCTTGGATCAAGACAAAAACGGTAAAAGTGTGAACTAAAAGGAATATCGAGGTATGATTGGTTCACTCCTTTATCTCACGGCAAGTAGACCCGATATTATGTTTAGTGTATGTATGTGTGCAAGATTTCAGGCTGATCCGAAGGAATCCCATCTCATCGCGGTTAAAAGGATTTTTCGCTATTTGAACGGAACTCAAGACCTTGGTCTTTGGTATCCAAAGCGAGGAAATTTTAATCTAATTGGTTATTCAGATACAGATTTTGCAGGTTATAAGGTTGATAGAAAAAGTACTTATGGTTGTTGTCAACTATTGGGATCTTCTCTAATCAGTTGGCACTCCAAGAAACAAAATTATGTGGCTCTCTCAACTGCTGACGCCGAATACATAGCTGCTGGAGCTTGTTGTTCACAAGTTTTATGGATAGCTCAACAGTTACGAGATATTGGCTTCGACTTGAAAGGTATCCCAATTAAATGTGATAATACAAGTGCTATATCTATCACTAAAAATCATGTGCAGCATTCTCGAACAAAACATATTGATGTGAGACATCATTTTATTCGGGATCATGTCGAAAAAGGTGACGTATCTATATCCTTTATTTCCACTAATTTACAACTTGCTGATATTTTTACTAAACCATTACATGAGGATAGATTTAATTTTATCAGATTAGAACTTGGTATGGTATTTAAGGATGCATTCGTTTAGGGGGAGCATAAACGAATTGACTCTTAAGGTCTTGGACATTAATTTCAAGATCTTGACCGTTCATATCGTATACAGAAAATATTGGATCAAATTTTCCGGCTTTTATTTTATTTAATATTGGCCAGAGAATTTTTTAGTTTTAAATTCTTTTATCCAAGATTTTTTTGTGATTTCCGAAAATTTCAAATTTAAAAGATTTGATTGTGTGTTAAGATTTTTTGTTTCCGAAAAATTCCATATTAAAATTCTGTTGAGATTTGTTTTCAAATAAAAATTTCATTTATTTCCTTTTGGATAAAGATTCAAGGTAAATCCTTCCTCTTCCCTAGATTTTTAACCCAGTTTTTGATTTACCCCCTTTGGAAAGATCTCTATCCAATTTTACTACCTCTCTCTCCTTCCTCTATTAACTCTCCCCCGTCACTTCTGGACTGCACCCATCTCCCTCCCTCTTTCCTCTTTTCCAAGAATCTTCATCATCACCTTCCATGGCTCCCAAGACCTCTATCGGCAATCCAGGCAAGGGCAAGCGGCCGACTACTCGGAAAGGAAAGGAGATCGCCGACGACAACTCCATCAGCATCCACACTTGCTCCTCCGACGATTCCCCTCCCCGGACTGAAGCGCAATCGCCGATGCCTACCCTGCCCGCTTCATGGTTCCGGAACTTCGAAATTGGAGGTAAGTGGCTTGATACTTTCAATTCTCGCAAGCTTTGCCTTTGTGATTCCATTGATCCAGCTTTTCTAGAGTCCCTTGACCTCCCCTGCATTACCAATCTCAAATCCTCGGGTCTTTGGCCACTTCTGAACCTCGGTGACGTTTATTACCCCCGTCTCACTCGCCTGTTCTTTGTTAATCTTACCTACTCCAGAGATCGAGGTAACCAAACTCTCAAAACTAGTGTCTGCAACAAGTACATTGAACTCACCCCGAGTGTTATCGCTATAATTTTCGGGCTCCCAGAGGCAGTTTCCACTGATAGTCACCCACCTAAAGCCGATTGAATCTCCTTGGCCAAAGGAAGATACTTCCTTCCTGAGTTATCTATCCCCAAACCTCGTCAATTAACCCATAACGTCCTCACCCTCGACGCCAAAATTATTTTTACTCTCATCGCCCGATGCATCCTTCCTCGCTCTCACTCTAGGGAGTTGGTCACCGATCAACTTCTTCACTTGGTTTACTTGGTGCTCGCCGGCTATCAGCTTGATGTTCCAAATCTGATCCTCAACCACATGAAAAATTCCATGTCCTCATCCCGTGATATTCCACTGCCTTACGGCAATCTTCTGCCCCATATCTTCAAACACTTCCGCCTTGATACCTCCCTTGAGGGAAAGGCTTCTCACTCAGGCAAAGTGGACGCTAAATGCTTCCAGAGAATTTGAATTATTAAGGTCGCTGACACTTGGAAATTGAAGTCCGATTTGAGTCTCGAAGAGCTTGCATCCAGTGGTCTTCCCCTGCATCTGAAATCTGCACAGCCATCGTCGACAATTGAAGACCGCTTTGAGGAACTTGAACTCGGCCTTGATGCTCTCAGGAGGGATGTAATCGACCTCCAGGACGAACTTTCTAATAAGATGGACGCCACACATGAGCTGCTTGCCATGGTCAATGCGAAGATCAATAACATGTTCCATCTCAATGCCTTGACCTTTACGTGCGTTGGTAACATTCTTCCACTTGCTGATGATGCTGCGAATTTGTGCAAATCCAAAGCTTCAAATGTGTTATTCAACTGTGAGCAATCTGTCCGAGGACGAGAGATCTTCCGCCCAGCTGTCCCTGAACCTGCAATAATTACTGTCGAAGCATATGATGTGATCAAGCGCTACCGCAAGGAGGCACCACAGGAGCGAGTGGTTGATGACATGAAGAAGGCTCAGAAAGTTAATCAAGCCCAAAAGCGTTACAAGAAGAAGGCTGAAGCAGATATGGCGGCCAAGAAGCGTAAGAAGAGTAGTTGTTCTACCCTGGTCTACCGATTCTGATGCTCTTTGAACCTTAAAATTCTGGATTTTATGCTGTTTTTGCATCTTAGTTTTCTGCTCTTAGGTTTGATTTTATGCTGTCTTGAACTTGGTCTTAGACCTGTTTGTGATCCTCCCTTGTCGAAAGACAAAAAGGGGGAGATCAATGATCTTTTGCTACTGTTATATGATTATATTTCAGGTTTTCAAATGTTTTCAAAACTATGGGATCCAACATAGTTAGAACTTGCTCAGTAGATCACAGTAAATCATATTGCTCATATATTTGTCCGATTATGTTTTGCTTGACTAATCTGCAGGAACTTATAATCCAATATGTTTTGTCTTTCATCAAGGGGGAGATTTATAGCTCCCTTACTTTCCCTTGATGAAATACATTTGCTATAGTACTAATTTGTGCAGGATTGATAAAAGACAAAAAGTATAAGGTATTATAGTTTATACATATTGGATATATTATTGCCTTGCAGATTATATATTTTCGGACTTATATAAACTTATTGGATTAAATGGTTTAAATTCTATCTCAGATTATATATATATTTTCGGACTGATTGGATTAAATAGTTTAAAATTCTATTATATCTTTAGTTGAAGGATTTTCGGTTAAACATGTTATTAGATCAACATTTGTGTTATTCTAGAATTAAGTTGTTACAAGATTAATTTAAATTGAAGATAGAGATAAGGAGATCTCGGCAACCATATCTCCCAACAGGATCTCGGCAACCATTTTTCAGCAACCACAAGATCTCGGCCTGAAGATCTTTTACAGCGGAATTCAAAATAAAAAGAGCTAACAGATTTCGGCAGCTGCAACATGAAATATCCCCAGCATTTTGAAGTTCAAATTGCTGTTACAACTGATCGAGCTTCTGGGGATAAAAATCAGCAAACAATAAAGAGTTCTCGGCTATAAGAAGAGAAGCAGAAGAGCGATCAAATACACCTTTCACCAAGCCTTCTCTGCGCATCAAGAGCTCTCAAGTCTTCAGATGCCATTGTTGATTTTAGTTGCTTTCTTTCTCTCTATTCTGTATTCCATTTATTATCTTTGAGAGTTAGAAAGTCTTAAGCTTCATAGTTTAATTTAATCCCTGTTATACTAAGAGTATCATATACTCAAACGTATCACACTTCGGTGTGGCAAAGGGGACTTTTCTTTCTCTGTATCTTGGGTTGACTAGATAGAAGCGAGGTAGGCTTCGGGTTATAAAAGAAAGGAACTTCTTCTAGGTTGTATCTAGGACTCATAAGGAAAGAGGAATAAAAGTTGTTGAATCCTACGGGTTGGATAACCCTAGGCGGGGACGTAGGCTGGTTAAGAGCCGAACCTCGTTAACAAGTCATGTGTTATTTATTTCTCTGTTATTTTTCTTACGCCTGATTACATTGCAGAACTAGCAAGGCACGAAAAGTTTTGTTCAAGATCTTAAGATCGAGTTCAAGGCCTTGAAACTCACTATCCAGCCCTTGAAGTTGCTTGCTCTACACGACTTTGCGAAAATCGTCTACACTCTATTCAACCCCCCTTCTAGAGTATTTGTCTATTACTGTTAATTACTTTAAGTGCTCGATTCTTCAAGCTGCAAGGCCACGAGCCGCGCCACCAACTTCTGCAGGAAGTACGCACCCCTGATCAACGGGTTGATTCCCGATGGCACATCTAGGATGCCGGTCCAGGGGAAATCATTGTACATGTTCCTGAGCTCGACGTGATCCAAGTACATGGTGGCTCATTCGGCGTACGTTGTCAAGCTTGACCCTAGGCTCCCACTGGCCCACGTCAGCTTCCATTCCTGTGGCTTCTCAACGGGCCTCGGGGCCTCCTGGTTCGACGCCCGAGTCGAAGAGGGCTCCACTGTCGATGTCCTTGGCCTAGGTGGAGTTGGACTTGGGGTAATTTCTACCTTGCCCTTCCTTCCATTGAATACAAATAGATCAAACATAAATACATTTGGGATAATGCCCTTCAGAGCTCTTAGCTGTAGATTTCCATCGCTAATGTGAGGATAAGTTGCACGCCCAAAAGGCATTAGATAGGACAAACTATGTAGTTTACCTGTCCATTTTAGTTGTGGAGTGTCAAAGTTGATAACACTAGAGGGAGACCGGTTTACAAGATAAGCAGCAGTTAAAACAGCTTCTCCCCATAAGATTGTTTTTTTTATTAATTTTTTTTATAGTAGGCGAAAAATAGGAGTGATTACACAAGTTGTAATATAGCTCCTTGATCATCCTTAAGGATGATGGTACAAAGCTCCTTGTTGTGGGGGATAGTAGCATTGTTACAGATGATACCTTTCCTGGCTATAAAGTCTGCAACTTGGTTTGCTTCACGATAACAGTGCCTATATTGGATAAGATCAAAACCAGCTTCTAATTGCTTGATTCTCTCAATGTGACGTATAACTTCCCATTCAACTTTACTGCTGTTGGCGAGGGCCTTGATGAGTTGTAAATTGTCCCCCTCTATAATTTCTCTTCGAAGTCCTTTTCCGAGTGCTTGCTCCATACCTGTCTGTATGGCTAAGGCTTTAGTTTGGATGACTGCGCACTTACTGGTTTCCTGATGGAACATATCAATGACCTGGCCTCGGGAGTCCCGAGTAATCCCACCCACCAAGCACAAACCCGCGGGTTTGACAGAACCATCCCCATTAATTTTGTAGATAGCTCTAGGTGGTCTGCTCCATTTAGCTTAATTCTCCTAGTTATAGATCTATTAGGGGTTTTTTCCAATTTCTTTGGGACCAGTCATAAATATTATAAATGATTCTTCTGATTATATTTTCAGTTGTGTTTGGGGTTTTTTTCCTGAAGATAAGATCATTTCTATCTTCCCAAACCGTGCTCCATATAAAAACCAGATTTCCAAAGTTCTTATTTCCCATTTTGATTTCTTCAACATCAAAAGTGTTTGTTTCATATAGGTTTTGGAAACCTTTCCCTGTGTAAGATTCAAATTGAGTAATTATATTTCTAGTGAAAGGGCAGGTCTTCATGAGATGTTCAGAATCTTCTTCCGCTTGAGAGCAAAGACATCATTGGCTTGGTACTTGATTAATGTATTTATTGAGCCTTTGAGTAGTAGGAAGACCATCCACTACTAATTTCCATAAAAAAAGTCTTAATTCTAGGGGGTAGGTCCAGTTGCCATATCCGTCTATAAGTTGTAGTAGGATGAGTTTTTTTTTTTTACAGTAGGCAAACAGTGGGAGCTGTTACTAATACATTAACCTAACTCCAGGATCATCCTGAAGGATGATGTTACAAAGATCCCTATGGTAGGAGATAGATTGTAAATTACAAATTACTCCTCGTCTAGCAATGTAGTTTTGCAGAATTATTTGCTTCTCTGAAAATGTGTCTGATCTCTGTAGAGGTGAATTCAGATGTAAGTCTGCCAATTTCTTCTACTTGTCTCAGAACCTCTCATTTGGGCGCTTGTATTCCTTAGGGCACTTTAACCAAGACTTGATTATCACATTCTACGATGATCTTCCTCAAGCCTTTCATCTTCGCATATTGGAGTCCTAGAATCACTGCTGAAGCCTCTGTTTGGATGATAGATCCAGCATTGACTTCTTGAAAGAAAATATCAATGATATGTCCTTCGGAATCACGAATGATTCCTCCCACCTGACTTTTGCCAGATTGAGAAAAAGAACCATCTACATTAATTTTGTAGATAGTCCTTGGGGGTCTTCTCCATTTGGCTTTTGCCCTCCTGTTTCCTTTATTCTTGCTATCCTTTCCTTCACTTCCTTCCATGTCCCAGTCCTTAATGTTTTGCTTGATTTTCTGAACAATGATGGCTGTTCCTGGCGGTTTCTTAGACCTGAAAATTAGATCATTTCTAGTTTCCCATATAGCTTGCCAAATAAAGATTAGATCTTCAAATCTAGTGTTAGCATCCTTGATTTTCTCTAAATTTGTATGCAAAGGTTCTAGAGAATTAAGGCCCTGAAAATACATACCTGAAGCTTGTTCAAAATGTGCAATGAGTTCTCTCGTGAAGGTGCAACTAGTAAATAGGTGAGTTGCATCCTCATTCGCTTGGCTACATGGAGAACATTGGCTTGGGACTCTATTTACATATCTATTTAGTCTATTTGTCATAGGTAGATCGTCAATCTTTATTTTCCATAAGAGATTCTTGATTCTAGGAGGGAGTTTCAATTTCCAAATCCAATTTTGAGATTGGATGTTTTGAGGTGCAGGAGTTAGAATTTTCTTTACTGACCTGGTAGTGAACTTTCCTTCCGGATCGGGTCTCCAAATCAGCTTATCTTCCGTATGCCATTGGGGAATCTTGATTTGTAGAATCCTACCAGCAATATCTTGTGGGAATATTTGTCTGATTTCATCTTCTTTCCACTGTTTCCTGTCATTCATGAGTGAGTCTACATTCATGTTAGGATCAAGCGGTCCCATATACTGCTTAAGACTGATAGATGGGATCCATTGATCCTCCCATACATTAATGGTGGAAACATTACCAACTAGCCAAAGTAGACCTTCTTCAAATTTTTCCCTTAGAGAAAGTAGTCTTCCGAATTGCCAGGAGGTTTCTTTCTTGCAATAGTTCCTGATGCTATCTTGTTTGAGATATTTTTCTCTTATAATTCTTACCCATATACTCTCTTCATTGTTGTAGATTTTCCATAGAAGTTTCATTTGAAGACAGATACTGAGATTCTCAGCCTTATGAATACCAAGGCCTCCTAAGGGTTTGCTTTTACAAATTGAGTCCCAACTAATGAGGGGTATATAGGAGTCTGAGGCGGATTTGTTCCAGAAAAAATTTCTATTAACTTGATCAATCTGATTGAGAATTCCTTTTAGGAGAAGAAAGTTTTGCATTAAATAATTGGTTTTAGAGCTAAGGTTAGATTGAATGAGAATCGTCCTACTTGCTTGTGATAAATTGGAAGCTTTCCATTTAGAAAGTTGTTTTTTCATGTTGTCTATTGCATCCTCAAAAACACAATTTTTAATTCTACCATTGACTAGGGGAATTCCTAAATATTTTTCAAGGGTTTTAGACAACGGGATGCCCATATGGGTAGTCAAATCCTTGGTGAGATTTGGATTTACATTTCTAGAGCATTGTAGAGAGCTTTTGTTGTAGTTAATAGTGAGGCCAGATTGATTGGAGAAGTTGTTTATAATGTTCTGAATTGTGTTTAGACTGGTATAGGCTGCTTTGGCGAAGATGATAGTGTCATCTGCAAATGTTAAGAAAGGAATTGGAGTACCATTTTTTGCTAGTTTTATGCCAATTAAGGTGTCGTTTAGAAGGGCTTCTTTATGCAATTCTCTAGAAAGACCTTCCATAACTAGGACAAAAAGGTATGGGGCAAGGGGATCACCTTGTCTAATACCCCTATTAGGTTTAAATTGAGGACCAGGAATGTTATTAACTAGAATAGAGAACGAAGTGGAAGTGATACATTTCATTATCCATTTGATCCAAGTTTGATGAAAACCAAAATTTTCAAGGACCGCATGAATATAACTCCAGTTTAGTTTATCATAAGCCTTCTCCATGTCTAATTTTAAGGCCATCCAACCTTTCTTGCCTTTTTGTTTATGGAAGGTGTGGAAGATTTCATGAGCTATTAACGTGTTATCTTGAATCGATCTACCTTCAACGAAGGCACCTTGGAAAGGATTAATGAGTTTAGGGAGGATGGTTTTAAGACGGTTAGCAAGAATTTTTGAGATTATCTTGTAGATCGTATTACCTAGGCTTATAGGTCTGTAATGATTTATAGACGTTGAGTTATCAGTTTTCGGAATGAGGGCTATAAACGTTTGATTGATCTCATATAACATTTGGCCAGAGTGGAAGAAGGCCTTCACAGCTTTTCAGCAGGATTGGCCTATGATATCCCAGTATCGTTTATAAAACTCTGGGGGGTATCCATCTGGCCCTAGGGATTTATCTTCTGCCAAGCTAAAGAGAGTATTTTTTATTTCCAAATTAGAGGGCTCAAAAATAAGCTTATTGTTTTCCTCTGAAGTTATCTGAGCTTGAATATTCCATACATCTTCTGTGGAGATTCTGGGTTGATTATTACCTATAAATCTTTCCGACATTTCACTTGTGATGTGTTTCGATATTAGATCTTGATCTGTTAATAAAATATCTTGTTTTGTAGTAAAGGATCTAGTCGATCTTCTAGATGTTTTAATTCTAGCTGTAACTTGATAATATTTAGTGTTTTTGTCTCCCAGTTGGAGGTGTCTAATCTTAGCTCTTTGTTTCCAAAATTTATGATTAAATTCAAGAATTCGAAATTTCTTGTGTTCTAGCCTTGCAAGCTTCTCTTCTTCCATTCAAGATATGTTTCCCCATGGCATTCTGTCTTGAAGAGCCTTAATTTGAAGATCCACTTTAGCAAGTTGCTTTCTTATATTGTTAGGATTAGATTTGCACCATTTCTTGATATTTCGTTTTAGAAGCTTTTGTTTTTCAATAAGCTTAAAACCATGGGAACCATTCATCTAATTACTCCATACTCTTTTAATCATCAATTCAAGAGCATCATTATGTAGTCCATGCCATTTCAAATCTAAACGGAATTCCATTTCTTTTAGCATGGGAGCCGATTTGGAGAGAGATAGGAGTATGATCCGAATTAAAGAAAGGGTGATCTTTGATGCAGAGATTGGGGAACCAGTTTAGAACATGTTGATGCACTAGAATTCTGTCTAGTTTTTCATAAGTGTTGTTACTTGAGGATCTGTTTTTCCTCCATGTGAATGGCGAGCCCCAGAACGGTAAGGTTTGTAATCCAAGTTCATATTTGATAGATCTTATTCTTCTAAATCTATTGGTGTTAAGGAGAGATCCTCCGACTTTTTCTGCATCCAATTCTATATCATTAAGATCACCTATGATGAATATGGGGAGCATGGTGGAGGAGTTGGAGTGTGTGGGTCGAGGCCGGCCGGGAGCCAACCCAAGGCGGAAGCAGTTGGTCACATTGGTGGTGGCGACGGCGACATCTAGGGTTTTTTATGGGTGTTGGAGGTTTTTGGGCCGGGAGGTTTTTGTGCTCCTCGATCAGACTAATCCACCTTAATGGTAGGGGAGATCTCGTCATATACGTATATGACTCTCTGACAATTTAGTCTTAAAGATGCCGAAAAAGGCAAAAACATTGTAGTATGATGAGTTGGGTTGTATGTCATACCCTTGGTTGATTTGGTGGAGAAGACTCAACTTGGATCAAAGCGCCAAATTAGTTTATCCGGGGTATCCCAATTAGGGATTTGTAATTCTAAAATCTTTGAGGAGATATCTGAAGGGAAGATTTGATTAATCAAAAAAGTATTCCATCGTTTTTCCAAAGTAAAAAGTTGATTAACTTTCATGTCCAGGCTATGATTTCCTTGATATTGTGCTAGAGTTATATGAGGAACCCAAGGATCCGACCAAACACTTATATTATCACCATTTCCTATTATCCAATGGAGGCCTTGTTCAAATTTTTTTCCTTAGAGAGAGTAGTCACCCAAATTGCCACGAGGTAAGATGATTTGAGACAGATCTAATATTTTCTTTTTGAAGATATTTTTCCTTCACTATTTGAACCCAGATATTGTTTTCGTTTGTATAGAGTTTCCAAAGGAGTTTCATTTGTAGACTTATATTGAGATCTTCTGCTTTCCTGATATCCATTCCCCCAAGGGTTTTGCTAGTACAGATTCACAAGGTTGTTTTTAATCTAGAACTAATTAACATGCATCTAACTTTTTCTAATAAAGTTATATTCATCCTTTCAGCTGTCTCGAAGAACCGAGTACGTGATGTAAATGAGAATAATACAAATACTCTAGAAGGGGGGTTGAATAGAGAGTGGTTAATTTTCGCAAAACTTTCTGCAACAACTACTTCAAGGGTCTTGAAACTGATCTCAAGGTCTTGAACTGGACGTCAAGGGTCTTGAGATAAACCAGTAACCTGTTTAGCTACGAAAATTAATGTTAATTATAAGTGTGGAAATAAAATATAGAGAACACGTAAATTATTAACGAAGTTCGGCTCTAAACGAGCCTACGTCTCCGCCTAGGGTTATCCAACCCGTAGGATTCAAAACACTATTATTTCACTTCCTAAAGATCCTAGATACAACCGAGAAGATATTTCCTTATTTTAAACAATCGAAGCCTCACCCACTTCAATCTAGTCAACTCAAATCCCATAGAGTCCTAGATACAATTTAGAAGAGCAACCCTTCTCATAGCCTCACCCGCTACTATCTAGTCAACCAAAAATGTTCGTGAAATAATATCCCTAACCACACCAACGTGTGTATACGTTTGAGTATAGAGATACTCTTAATATAACAAGAATGATTTATTCTATAACGCTCGTATTTTTTCTTCTCTCTCAACTAGAAATAAAAACAATTACAACGAGAGAGATGAAGAAAATAAATAAGCTTGAAGATGATTGTTTTGGCTTTGAAATGCTTGCTTGAATGATAAGCTTGTGTTCTTTTTTTTTTCTTCTTCTTCTGAGCATGTGGCTTTTTATAATTCAAGCTCTCAAATTAGTGCCCTTGAATGCCCCTGAAGATTCGCTCATGTAACAACTTTTTTGAATTCAAATTGGAAGCCAATTTGCATTTCTTCTCCCATTGAATTTCTTCCCATAAAATAGGTGTATTTGAATTTGAATTCTCCACTTGCTCTTCCACAAAATCAGCACCCGTATAAGACCTGCAAATCTTATTTGAACTTGTGCCAAAAGGTTAATAGCAATAAAATGATATATACAAATCAAAGCTTATCCACCAACTAAAAACAAACCTTAAAACAATTAAATAAAAAAATGAAAACTATTTTAAACAAATATGATTTTAACAAAATCTGTTTCAAAACAAATCTGATTTTAATTCGATCAAAACAATATATGAAACTATTTTAAACAAATCTTCTAGAACATTCGCCTAATTAAAATATATAGCACATATAATTTTGTGAGCCAAATAAATATATTCCGAGAATAATAAATCAAATAAAACCACCACATAATATAATTGAGTTTTGCATAAACTACTACCTTATTTGTCTTTCATCATCTCTTCAAAAAATATATCACATATTATCATCAAGGTCAAGTCAACAATCTCCCCCTGGATGGAAGACAAAACAAATATCAATTATGCAAATAAATATAGCATATGCGGAGCATCATATAATAAGCATAAGCACCATATAGCATTTCTCCCCCTTTTTGTCTTCCATCAAGTAAGGGAAGAAAGCGAGTTTAAAAAGATAACAACCAAATAATCTGTTACAGTCAAGACCTTGAAACTGATCTCAAGGCCTTGAGATCTTAGCAGACAGCATTATAAGAACTGAAATTCAGCAGCCATTGCTCCCGCTACGATAACGCTTCTGTGGTTAACATATCAAGCTCAAAGCACGAAATACTAAGCGAAGAGAATCATTAGCAGCACATAAAAAAATATCACATATACAATAAAAATTTCCTTTATCACCAAGAGCGATTGTTCCAATCCATTTATGCTATTTGATCTTGGTGACATCCTGCAAAACAACTAAACTTCAAACTTTTCGGCTAGACCAAGTTACAAACTTAGATTCATAATTGGGAAAGACCATGTTTGGTGGTCGAGTTCCTTTAGGAACCCAAATTTATTTCACCTGTTCTCTTAAGCATAAAGGAAAAGTATTACGAATTATATAAGGATCATTTCTACGATAAGGGCAAGTAGTCTTGTCATGTTTTGCGAAAATTCAAACAACACATCAGTAGGACTAGAAATCAAATTTCTCACCATTGCTCTAAGACGTTTCTTAAGAGTTTCTTCTTGATCTGTCATCAAGCAAAGATTTGCTGGATCATTTTTCGAGTCTGATTCACTGGAGGAATCTGAATCACTCTTCTTTCTATCATTCTTCCGATGTTTGTCCTTCTTCTTTTGAGGGCATTCCTTTACAAAGTGATATGTTTCACCACATTCAAAGCAAGGTAGAATCTTCGATTTCGATTTCTTACTATGGTTAGAAGACTTACCTCAGTGCTTTGAAGTACCGGAATATTCTCGATTTTAGAATTGCTTCTTCATCTTGAGTATTTGTGTTAGCCCTCTTGTGATTAGTGCAAAAGGATCCTCCTCATCTTCACTCTCGTCATCATCCGAAGAGGCTTCTTCTTTTTTAGCTTTTAGGGCCAAGTTCTTCACACTAGAGGCTACTTCTCTATCTTCTTCACCAAGGATCATCTTGTGGGTAATCAACTTACCGAGGAGATCATCCATAGGCAAAGTTGACAGATGTTGAGCTTCCTCTATTGCGGTTACTTTTGGTCCCCATTTTGCTTTAGGCAAGCTCCTCGAGATCTTCCTAACTTTTTCTTCATTGTGAATGTTTTGCCGAGGGAGTCCAAGTTATTCACGATCTGCGTGAATCTTGTGAACATCTCTTTCACTGTTTCCGTGGGCAGCATCTTGAATAACTCATATTGTCGCAAGTAGATGCTTATCTTCATTTCCTTCACTTGGCTCGTTCCTTCATAATTTACTACCAACTTATCCCATATTTCATTAGCACTCCTGCAAAATGAAATATGATTAAATTCGTCAGCATTTAAACCACAATATAGTATGTCCATGGCCACTTTCTCCAAGTCCGTTTGATTGAATTCGCTCTCCTCTTTAGGCACCATGACTCTTGCGATATTAAGCTTCTTTGGAACATGAGGGACTTTCTTGACAAGTTCCCAAAGCTCCATATCTTGATCAATTATGAACATTTGCATTAGTGACCTCCAGTGCACAAAGTTATCGCCACATAAGAGAGGTGGTCGATTGGCGGATTGTCCTGAGCGAAACCTCCATTACCTACAGTACTCACGATCGATCTCACGGATTGTTAAATCAAATAAATGTGAGTTCCTCACGTAAACCTTTCCAACCACAAATCAGGCAAGGTTGGTCCTCTCAACCACATTGTTATTGTCCGGTGCTTATCCTCACGAGGGCGCCGTCGCTCGGATTGGTGGTTTCTTAGAGCATCCCCAACAGATGCTCTATTTTGGAGAAAATGAGACTTTTGGAGAATATTGGGCTTATATTTAGCCCAACAGTTTCCCCAAAGCAATCTCCAAAATAGAGATTAGCCTGGCAAACACAAGCGCTTTCCCTATATTTGCAGCAACGCTAAAATTGTTTGACGGCGCTTTTTTCCACTTTTCCCCACGTTCTTGATAGAAAAACTGCAATTGAAGCCATTGCTCTTCCTAATACAAAGGTACTCTTCAACTTTTGCAAGACTCTCTTTAGTACTACATCTTATCACATGATCTCTTCACTTGGCCGGGTTGCAAGAATGATCGGCGGGAGACAACCGCCGGACAAGGAACGACGTCGTCAGTGTCACCGGGCAAATTGGGGAAGACATGGCGGCGCCACTGTCGACGTCGTATCACCCGCCACAAACCTTGGAAGAAGGGAGGACGCTTTGGATCGGCAACCTGCAATACTGTGTTCTCTCAATTCATCCCCTTCTGATCCTCTTCATTCCCCCTTTGCCTTTATTTTGTTTCTGCTCCAATTTTCATATGCGATATTCTCCATTTTGGGCTAATGATTGATCATAGAGCACTCTAATTGATCAATTTCGTTAGAAATAACATCAAAATTAGGGTTTTTGTTCGTTTAGCCTGTTATACTAAAATTTAATTTCAATTAAAATTTAAAAAATTAGGGTTTTAGTTATAAATTAAAATGTAATTTATAATTAAAAAATTAAATTACAATTCTCCAAAATGGAGAAACCGTTGGAATGAACACCAATTTTTTTTAGAGAATATGAATTTTCATTCCCCATTTTGAAGAAAATTTAGGGAAGCTCTTGGGAATGCTCTTACTTCCTCTCTTGCCGGAAGTCTAAAAACACACCTTCTTCTCTTCGGTAACCACTGGTAACCTCCTGCAACCACTGGTAACCGCTCATAACCTCCCTGTAACTTCCATTTGGCGTAGAGTTTGTGGTGGCTCAGCCCCTTGGCTGAGGTTCCACTAGCTATCGGCCATGGCAAGAAAGTCTAAGGCCAATTCCGAAGTGATAATGCAAAGTCTCACAAGGATGATGATGATGTCACGCTAGATCAGCTATCTAAGGCTCATGCTGGCTTTAAGAGTGTCAAAAGGGTTGCATCTAAGCCCAAACCACAAGCTTCTAAGGTTGATGTGAATTCTTCGACTTCAAAGGCGCATGTGGATGATGAATTGCATCAAGGTACTACTGTTGGGGATCCTCAACTCTTGCAAGATCGAGCTGTCTTGTTTGATGTTGATGAGGTTTATGAGTTCCCTCCCTTGTCATCGGTAAGGAGTGAACATGTTGCTCAAGGTATTAACATCAATGCTGCTAATGGAGGTGTCACCATAGGAGATCATATGCTTGATAAGGTTGTATCCGAGCCTAGTGGTAAGTCAACCGATCCTCCTTTCTTGGGTCCTGATCAGCCGGTTGCAACTAAGCTGAATAATAATGTGATTGTGTCTAATGTTGGTGGTAGCAATGTTGCTTCCACTTCTAAGGCTAAGGAAGGTGTGAATCCTCGTGCTAATGGTGATGTTGCGAATGTTAAGCCACCTCCCAATGGTTGGACTACTAGGTCTAAGAAGATTTTCATGAATGCCGGATTAGGTGGGAAGCTTGTTTACACTAAGCCGGTAGATAAATTCGTCCTTACTAAAGAGGAGGAATTGCCAAAAGAGGTGGTATGGGGATGGTCACTCCTAGGTCATTATGTTGGATACTATCCGGGGAATTTCTTGATAAATGAGCTTAAGAAATCTTGGGGTGTCAAATGTCGATTTCGGATTGAAGCTGGTTGGATGATATTCACATTCGATTCGGAGAATGCTTGTAATGAGGTGTTGAAGGGAGGTCCTTACTTCATCCATGGTAAGCCGCTTATTTTAAAGCCTATACCGGACAAATTTGCTTTCAACCGGAAGGATATTACTTCTATTCCGCTTTGGGTTCGGTTTTATGGTCTACCAAGGACATATTGGACTCCCGAGGCACTTGGGAGGCTTGCTTCGTTTGTTGGGAATCCTCTTTTCCTTGAAAAGGTGACGGAGGAGAGGACTCGAGCTACCTATGCGAGAGTATTGGTTGAGATCAACTTCGCCTATGACATTGTTCGGGAGATACCTATTCATTTCCATGATGGCGAAACCATTCCGTGTAAGTTGATTGAGAATAAACCTTATTATTGTAAAGAGTGTTGTGCTTTTGGCCATGCAGCAGGTACTTGCCCTTTCCTTGAAAAGAGGGCGAAGGTTGGTGTGAATGCTAAGCGTGAGTCTAAGGTCTCAAAGAGTGCAACTCGGAGGGACGTTGTGTTGACCGGAGTTGGTGACACCTTGGACGGTGATGGACATGACAAGGTAGTGGTGCTAAATGAGTCCAACGGGAAGGGCCCTGAAGGTTCGATAATGTAAAACAAAGTAATATAGAAATACTCTAGAAGGGGGGTTGAATAGAGTATGCCAGTTTTTCGCAGATAGTCTCAAGACTTTTGAAGCTCGTGCAAAACCCTTTGAGATTAGACTTAGTCTTTTCTCTGAAAACCTGAATCACAAAGTTAAAACAATCGAACCAAGTGCGGAAATAAGGTAAAGCAGTAAATAAAGGACTCGAGAAGTTGTTTACGAGGTTTGGCACGAACTTGGCCTATGTCCCCGCCTAGGGTTCTTCCACAACCCTAGGATTCAACCGGCTTTTATTGATTCACAAGACTTAGGATCCTAGTAGCTCCCCGAGAAGCCTCTCTCCTATACAATTGCAATCTAGTCAACTCACGTTCCCTTGGAGTCCTAAACCAATCTAGAAGAGCCCCACCTCTCTATGCTATCTAGTACAATCCTCTTACACTTAGTGAATCAATCGCCTAGTGTTCACTTCCCGAGTTACAAACTCTCGAGTATAACACTATAACTGAATATATCCTATAAGCTCACTGTGTAACTCTCAAATGCTTTGAAATGAAATAACAGACTCTTAGGACAAGCAGAGAGCACACGAAGACAGATTTCTCTTGAAGGCTTGGAGTGTATGAAAGGCTCGTGTTCAATGAATGTGTACTCTGTCTTCATCTTCCTTTTCTTTTTATTGAGACAAATCGGCGCCTAAGGATCTTCACCAACGGCTAGTCTAGATCATGGCTTGAGCTGGATCTTCTATCTTTGGAAACTTCGAAGGCCATAATCTTTCCGATTTGAATCTTCTCAAATTGCATCATAAGGAAGGAAATAACATTCGAAAAACTTCCTGAAAGATTAGTTATATATAATAATATAATGGAAGCATATAATAACATAATATTTCGAACATAATATCATATAGACCAGGTTTTGTGTTTCACCAACACTGTGAAATCTTCAAGACCTTTGACAGAAACAAACTGTCAAAGCCTTTGCAACATATTCCGATTTTCATCAAGGGAGTTGAGTTATCAATCTCCCCCTTGATGAAAGACAAAACCTGTGCATCCCTGCAACTTAGTGAAGCATATATAATGTAAGTGAAATCGGACTAAGTACCTGCATGGGGTTAGACAAATGTTGGATCAAATTTATAAAGCATGAAAAGCCATCCAACCGAAAACCAATATCAAAAACCAAGGTCTTCCAAGACCTTCACAGCAAAAAGTTTTCAAGTCTAAACCACAGATCATCTCCCCCTTTTTGTCTTTTAACAAAGGGAGGAGGTAAAACAGTCACCAAAAGTTTTGAAATTGTTTCCAAAAACCAGCAATGTATCAGATTTCAGGGATAGGGTAGGGTATGATAGGGTTAAGCTTCGTCGTCCGGAGCATCATCAGTGAGCCTCGTCCATAGACCTTGCAGCATCTTGGTTATCCCGCTTATCTCCATCATGAACTCCTTGTGCAGCTCCTTGATATCCAGACGAACTTCCTCCAAGCCCAACTCCAGGTTGTCTATGCGCTCATCAACAGCTGAGGCAGTGGGAAGAGCTTTTGAAGGAGAGGCAAGACTCAAGGTCCCTTGGGGAGACCGAGTGATGCCTATCTTTTCAAGGCTCTTGGAGTCGAACTTACCCATATGACGCTGCTGTTCTTCATTTTTGAAATCAATTCCAGAAGCTTTGAAGATTTGGGTCAAAAGGGTGGCAAAGGGGAGGGGAGTTCCTTTCCTGGCTTTTCTTGTGTGAGCCATGGATCCTAAAATGGTGTTGGCCAGATCAAGATCAAGGCCATTGAGGATTCGGTAAAGTAGGACCATGGCATTGTCGGTAATGAGCGAGCCAGAGTTAAGACGGGGTAAGAGGCATCGAACAATGATGTTGAATATAATTTTTGCCTCTAGGGTAAGGGATGAGTGGGTGAGCTGCTTTGAGGTGCTATTAGATGCTTCGGGTAGGAGGTATTTGGATCGAGCAAGGATGATACAATTTTCTTTAGAGGGGTGTACTTCAGAGGGTGGACATGGGCTAGGTAGGCCAAGGAAATCTGCAAATTCAGTGGAGTTGAAAGAGATTCTAACTCCCTTGACAACAGATTCCAAGGACCAACCATTGGCATCGTGTTTGGCTTTTAGGTTTATGTAGAACAGGCGGGTTAGCTAGGGATAGTAGACGGTTTCAAGATTGAGAAGGGTCCAGGCTGGGGATTTTTTTAGAAAAGCAATGCAGGGTAACTTCAAAGCTTCAAAGAACTCGATATCCAAAAAATCAGAACAGCATATCCTACGAGTTCGAAACTCATCTACCCACTTTCCAGCCGTCTCAGCATTTTCAAACCATGAAGAAGGTAAGGATTGGTTTACCTGGATGTAGGTGGGTGGATCAGCATTCTTTCTTCGAGCCTGTGTTTGAGCAGTCTTCTTGACAGGCGCCTCAAGACCTCTGAGGGTGCCCTTCCTGGTGCGCTTGGGAGATGGAGGCTTGACAGCAGCTGGGGCTTTCCGCTTCTTTGGAGACGGGGGAGGAGGAGAAGGAAAAGGAGAGGCATCAGGTTCTGGCTCCTCTTCCTCCTCGTCCTCAGACCCCGAGTCCTCAGCGGACCCTGCGTCGTCTCCATCAGCTTCCTCGTCCTCTCCAGATCCGTCTTGCTCCTCGTCCTCTTCCTCAGGCTCCTCTTTAGAAGGAACCTCCTCGGCCTTGGCTTCCTTCCGGATTCTCTCAGCCTCCTCCTCGACAAGCTTCCTTGCTTGCTCGGCCTCTTCTTCGGCCTTCTTCTTCTTTAAAGCTTCTTCTTCAGCTTTCTTGGCGGCATCTCGTTCCAGAATGGCGTCGAGATCCTCCTCTTCCTCATCCACCTCCTCATCGATAACCTTCTTTTTCCCATTCTGCTTCGCACTGAGAGGCTTCTTAGCAGAGCGCTTTTGAGAGCCCTTGGTAACAGTAGACGTGCTCTCAGCGATGGTGCTCTGGACAACAGCATGGACGATGGCTTGAGGAGTGGGTTCAGGTGTGGGGGAGGTAGCAGTGACCTGACGTCCCTTGAGGGTGGTGCCAAGTCTTTTGGGTGTGGAAGCTTTCTTTGATTTGGGAGCCATGGAGGTAATCGGCTAGGGTTTTTAGAAGAATTTGAGAGGTTGAACAAAGAGAATTTGGAGGGGTTTGGATAAGTCTGAGTTTGTGAGGGAATCGGGTACAGGATTGGGTTTAAGTAGAGTGAGATGATGGAGTGATTTGACGGGTTTAGAGTTCCAAGGATAGTAATCATAACATTGCCAATTTGAAAAAAATTCCAATTCAAAATTCAAATCCTTTTCTTAACCAAAAATAAGAGGGAAAATATCCGAAATTATTTTGTTCCAAAAATATCTCAATGGGTAAAAATATGTGACAAAATAAATTTTTTTAAAACTGTTAAAAATATACTTGATTAAATATCTAAAAAGATATTAACCAAATATATGTGATCCGATATATGTAATCTACCATTTAGTTCACAAACCTTGACATAATTCTCAAAGGTCTTGACACTGAGTAGAGTTTATCTTTCGTAAAGGGAAAGCTCCCCCTACGAAAGTGCATCCTTGTTAAGCATCCCAATCTCTCGTCTAATGAAAGTGAACCTGTCCTCTGCCAAAGGATCGATGTGTTTGGTCCTTGAATGCTGAACAGGATTCTTTGTAATGGAGATGGCACTTGTATTGTCACACTTAATGGGAATGCCTTTGAGGTTGATGCCAAGATCTCGCATTTGTTAAGCTATCCAAAGGATTTGGGAGCAACAGGCTCCAGTGGCTATGTATTCGGCTTCTGCAATGGATAGAGCAACTGAGTTTTGTTTCTTTGAGTGCCAACTGATCAAGGATGCTCCTAGGAATTGGCAACATCCTGATGTGCTCTTCCTATCCACCTTGTAGCCTGCAAAATCTGCATCAGAATATCCGATTAATGTGAAATCCTTTTGCTTTGGGTACCATAGTCCAAGCTCCTTAGTGCCATTGAGATATCGAAAGATCCTCTTCACAGCCACGAGGTGAGATTCTTTAGGATCAGCTTGAAACCTAGCACACATGCAAACACTAAACATGATGTCAGGTCTACTAGCTGTGAGATATAGTAGGGATCCAATCATTCCTCGATACTCCTTTTGATTGACACTTTTCCCAGTCTTGTCTTGATCTAGAGATAATGTTGAGCTCATGGGTGTCTTGGCTGCTTTGGATTGATCCATCTTGAATTTCTTTAAGAGATCCTTAGTGTACTTGCTTTGGTTGACGAAGATCCCTTTCTTAGATTGGTGAACTTGTAATCCCAAAAAGAAGTTGATTTCACCCATCAAGCTCATCTCAAATTCACTGCACATAATGTCAGAAAATTCCTTGCACAAAGATGTGTTTGTAGCACCAAATAATATGTCATTAACATAAATTTGAATAACCAAGATGTCCTTTCTTTTGGTTTTGATAAAAAGAGTCTTGTCGATCAACCCCCTTTTAAAATCATTTTCTAAAAGATATTTTGACAAGCGCTCATACCAAGCTCTTGGGGCTTGTTTCAAACCATAAAGCGCTTTGTCAAGTTTATAAACATGATTAGGAAATTCCAAACTTTCAAATCCTGGGGGTTGAGCCACATATACTTCTTCTTCTAAGAAACCATTAAGAAAAGCACACTTGACATCCATTTGATATAACTTTATGCTCATAAAAGATGCAAATGCTAATAAAATGCGAATAGCTTCAAGCCTGGCTACGGGAGCAAAGGTCTCCTCGTAGTCAATACCTTCCTCTTGATTGTAGCCTTGAGCAACAAGCCTTGCCTTGTTCCTCACGATCTTACCATTCTCATCTAGCTTGTCTCGAAATACCCATCGTTTGCCAATGACTGATTGATGCTTTGGCCTTGGCTTCAAGGTCCAGACTTTGTTCCTTTCAAATTCGTTAAGCTCACTTTGCATAGCAATGATCCAGTCTGGCTCTTGAAGGGCCTCATCTACCTTCTTTGGTTCAATAAGAGAAACAAACGCATGAAAAGCACAAAGATCTTTAAGTTTAGAACGAGTTTGAACACTAGAGGTAGGGTCAGAAATGATTCAACTTGCTTGTCCTCAAGCAATACTTTTTAATTGTCAGAAAGGGGAAGGAATCAAAACTCTCAACATATTAGATTCATTCTTATATAACCATGCAATCAATTACCATCATCGAAAAGGTACTAGTGTCACAGATCCATGCATGTGCAATTATACAAAAGCAACATCTACTCACAAAAGGAGGGTTATGCAAAACAATTTATAAGTGACAAAGCATTAATAATCAAGAGGACTTTAATTTAAACTCAATAAGGAGTAGATTGTTTAAAGGCTAAAGGTGGGTAATTTTTGGCAATGTGGTGCTAATGATCCGGGGAAATAGAGTATTTCCAAACTGAATTTCCACATTCCTTCTTCATAAGATTTATCACCTTTCATAATGTTTTTTCTCAATAATAATGCTTTTACCTCTCTGACCTCAGCACTGCCTTCTCGCGAGTCGCAAACATGGGTGTCATGAATGGCCCCGGATACTTAGTGCGTCGGACTCCTCACCTGGTGTCCCATCTCGCCAAACTATTATCTCAGCGAGCAGGGTCGATCTTTGATCGGATTTTCTTTCACTCATTAAATTTTCCATATATTTCCAAACAATTTCCTTGCCAATCTCCAATAATGATAATAACAACACAACAACCATACAACATCTCCATAATGTGACATCATTCTCAACATAATCCCCGGATAGGAAATAAGGTAAAGAATGGGCAAATATTTGGATCATGTGGAGCAATTTATGAAATAAGGCATAATATGGCTTTTGTGATGCATAAGCATAGGTGTGGCTAGGAATTATAACAATGAGCATTATATGGAAATATAAAGTCCTCCATCCTCTTATCATGCAACATGTCAAAGCAACTTCAAGTTTTATCTCCTTTCATGGTTTTCATCAAAATATGCACTTCATTGTGACTTCCCTTTACTAGGCAATTTCATGCTATATCTCTAATGAATCCAATTTTGCATCGTCGAGTTCAATAAAGCTTCCATGACATTAATCAAAAATTTTCAATGGGGGTCATTTTTCTCAAACTTTGAAAAACATGCATATAAGCACATAAATCAATAATGCATTCCAAAATAGCCATGTAGCAATTCAAAGAAATAAATTCTAAATGTGCACAAATAATGTCAAATATGGCAATTATGCATGAAGTAAGCCCTTCCCCCACCCCATACTTAAACATTACAGTGTCCTCACTGTATAAAAATAAGGGTAAAGAAAGAAACTCACAAGACAGGTGTGCAGGGCCTCTAAATTTCGAATGGAAGCACCTCCTGGGCCGAGTCTGAATATAGCTTGGTTCTATCCATGGACCTGAAAAGTATGGAAGACATATACCCACAACTAATAATGTTCAAAACCAAAAAAAAAAAACAATGTTCAAAAAGTCCCAAAAAATAAATGTCTATTTACAAGCTCTAGACTTTATAGTCGCTAGGCCGACTTTCCCTTTATGCTCAAGGTGGCATCTGCAGGGCCCATGTAGCTTGGGCTTCGAATAGGACTCCATTCTTGTCCATCAGCTGCAATCCTCCAGAATGGATCTTGTTCACCACGAAAGGCCCCATCCTCTTCTTGTTGAATTTGTTAGGGAACCAATGATCCTTTGATTTGGAGACATAGAGCTTGTCTCCAACTTCATATTCCTTAGGCTCATCATTGGAAATCCTACATAAGCGCACATACCAAGGCAAACCTCTCCCATGTATACATAAATCTTTAATGGAAATAGGAAAAGAAAGATCCATACCTTGGCTTACCTTCACGGAGACGGAATCGGGGACCACAGTGTTTGGTCGATCTCGAGTAGGGCTACTCGATCTCGACGAGTCTGCAGGTTCTGGTGGTGAGCTGCTTGAGGATGCAGAAGCTGGTGAAGTTTGGTCGATCTCGACCACCTTGGTCGATCTCGAGTAGGCTTGGCCGTCTGGTGGAGTCAGCGTCGAGGAAGCAGAAGCCGAGGCCACGAGGCGGTGGTCGATCTCGAGTACCGTGCTCGATCTCGAGTAGCCCTCAGCTTCTGTGTTGCTTCTCGACGACGCTGGTGCTGGTGGAGGCTGCTGACTTTGGTCGATGTCGACCAAATTACTCGATATCGAGGAATTTTGTCCGACTTCGACCCCATACTTGCATCCTGTCAAGGCATCTGAAAAATAATTAGTCCAAATCGACTTACCTTGGTTTGTGTCGAGTGGATCCTCCGTTCCTTCATTCAGGATTGCCATGATCTCCTCCACCTGGGCCTCCATGTCCCTCTTTTCTAGCTCCTCAGGGGTCATATTTCTTACTTTAGGTTCCCCGCAAGTGATGTAGCCAGCTGAGATAGATTTGACCTCTTCCATTGGACCTGTATGCCTTTCAGTTTTATTAAAGGAATACTCAATTACCTCATCGCTGATGTTGAAGGTGAGCACTCCTTTCCTTACGCTTATGTTGGCATCCACCGTCGCCAAGAAGGGTCTTCCTAGAATAATTGGACAAGCAGGATCTTCTTGCATATCAACAACTAAGAAATCAGCAGGGACAAAGAATTTACCTACTTGTACTGGAACATTGTCCACCATGCCTGTTGGAATGACCACTGTGTTGTTGGCCATATAAAGTCTAGCATCCACAGGCTCTAGGGCACCTATCTTAATCTTGGACCAAATTGTTAAAGGCATTATACTCACACTAGCTCCAAGATCACATAAAGCATTAATTTTGTATGGACCAAATCCAATAGTTATAGCAAACTTACCTGGATCTGGCCTCTTCTCCAGTATGTCCAAATGGCTGCACTTCTCTGTAATCTCAGCCATTGATCGCTTTTTGCTCAGAATCTCCTTCAGGAACTTGACATAGGATGGCATTTCATTGAGACCTTCTGTGAAAGGAATGGTGACGTTGAGCTTTTGAAGCATCTTGATGAAGCGCTGAAATTTCTTTTCTGCCGGGTCCTTTGGAGATTTTGTGGGGAAAGGCAGCTTCTTTTTCTGATTTGGAGCCAGAACAGGCGTCGGAGGTGCTGCAGTTTTCTCGATCTCGGGCTGACCGTCCTCGATGTCGACCACGTTCTTGTCGATCTCGACCAGATTGGGTGGTGTCGAGTTGCTGTGTAGTGCAGATGATGGTTTCTGCATTTTCTCCTCGAGATCGAGCAGTCCCTCCTCGAGATCGACTAGAGTGTTGTCGACGTCGACTTGCTGCTGGTCGACTTGCTGCTGCTTTCTGACTTCTGGCTCTTGCAGTTGATGGCCGCTTCTGAGTTTTACGGCAGCGATGTGTCCAGTCTTTCCCTTTGGATTTGGTTCTGAAGATCCAGGGAGTGAACCTGACTGTCTGGGGATTCCTGCTGCTAGCTGACCAATCTGTGTATCAACTGTTTTCCTCCATATATCAATCTCCCTAAGCCTAGAGTTGACACCCTGAATCTGAGTATAGACTGAGTTGAAGGATTGCCTGGTTTCTGTATGATTTCTCCTTATTTCCTCTAAAACAGTCTGTAGATCATCCTTTTTCTGGTCCCTTTCCGGATGTCCTGGAGCTCTGTAGGGCAGGGGGTTCCTAGGGGCACCTTGGTTCCATTGTGTTTGCTGAAACCTTTGGTCCCCCATGTAGCGATTTGGACCCCCTGCGTAAGCTGCCTCTTCGTGGTATTCCGCCAGCCTGACTTGCTCAGTGTGTGGGCACTCAGTAGTGGTGTGCCTCTGTGATCCGCATTCAATACAAGGCTGGTTAACAGAAAGGTACTTTACTTGTTTGATGAGCTTCTTATTCTGTTCTCTGTAGTACTGCTCCCTAACATCTGGATCAATCTCCTTAGGGGGCTCATATAAGGGCATGGATGGTGCTGGCCTGGCGTAGGGGTTCTCCTCATAGTTGACTGGAGTTCCATACTTGTTATCATAGTTGGTCAGCTTGTCTAGAGCAGCCCATGCGTCAGGAGGCGGCATTGTCAGATACTCATAGTGAGTATATGTGTTGATTCTGTCCTTTGTAGCCAAGTCCAGAGAGTTGAAGAAGATCTCTTGAACCACGCAGGGTTGTTGTCCATGTGTAGGGCATGATCGCAGCAGATCCTTATAGCGTTCTCATGCCTTTGCTAGCGTTTCCCCAGGCTGTTGTTTGAGAGATGTGATCTTTTGGCGCAGGAGTGCTGTCTTTGCAGGAGGAAAAACTTATTCAGAAATTCCTGCTTCACCTGAGCCCATGTCGTGAGAGATCGTGGTTTCAGCCCTTCCAACCATTTCAGTGCAGGCCCAACCAGAGACCAACGGAAAGCTTTCATCAGGATGTACTCCAAGTTGGTACCTTCAAAAAGAGTACGACACATGTCAGTAAAGTTGGTAATATGGCGCAGAGGGCATTCATTAAATCTACCATGAAAAGCATGATTTTTAATTTCAATAAGGAATTGAGTGCGAATTTCATAGTTGTTTTCAGGGATTAGAATGGCCGATTCAGGCACGACGAGAGTCGGGTGCATATAATCCTCTGCAGTGGTTGGGTATAGAGCAAGCTCATTTGCCAGCTGCCTCGCACGTTCAGCTTCTTGTTCCCTCCCTGCTCTCTCAGCGGCGAGAGCAGCATCTCTGGCAGCTAGATCCCTTGTGAGCCTCTCGATCAGCTGTTCCTGTGTCTCCGCAGCTGCCATGGCTCTTTGTAGTTTAGCTCTGATGTGTAGAAGGCGCTCTGGTTCGTCTAAGCCGTCAAACTCAGGTGGTTGACCAAAACGGCGCATACACCTGTAAAGTAACTCAAAGAAAAAGTGAGAACTGACTACGTAAGGCGCGAATGATAGCTTCCCCGGCAACGACGCCAATTTGTTGTGAGGAGGAAATCGAGTATGAAATATTATGAAATAGATCAAACCAGATTTAGGCCCACGTAAATAATTACAAGACTCCCTCCAATGTAGTTAGAGAAAGTCAGGATCGAATCCACGAGGAAGCGTGTCAGCGTATCCTAGGCAGCTGTAAATCTCACAGAAAAGCAAGCAGAAAACAGAAACAAAGGAACAAAGACAGAAAGACAGAAATAACAAACGAAAGCAAGAAATAAAAGCAAAGACAGAAGCTACTCGAGATCGACAAAACTCAGCAGAAACAGAAAATCAGAAATCACAGCAGGCAGCAAACCCGGCAAGGGCAACTCGATCTCGACAAGCACAACTCGAGATCGACAACAAATAGTAGAAACAGAAATTGCAGAATCGAAAACAAAAACACAACTCGATCTAGACCAACCCTACTCGAGATCGACAAGGGTCTACTAGATCTCGACAAAGAACTCCTCTAGATCGACTAAAAACTCAGAAACTGTAAATTGCAGATTTTGAACACAGAACTCAGATTTTGGACGAAATAAACTCAATATATAAAGAACTTCCAAAGCCAGGGTATCAACGCCACAACGATAACCATGCAAAGTAACACATAAAGGCATAAAAGATCATGTTTTCCATCAAAATAACTTTCGTTACTAACAAGTAGGCATATAGAGACTTTCGCATAAACCCTAACTGTTACTAACCCTTTTCACATAATTAATCCAAGTTGCATTAAGATCACTTTCGCTTCAATAATACAAACAAGGATCACCTTCAACTCTCGCACAAGAATCATGCTCATAGGGATAGAAGATGAATTGCATAACAAGATCTGACCTTTACCGCATCACCTCACATGGCCACCGTCGGGCTCACCCCAGCCCTAGAAGTGGGTGGACTACTCACTCTTCATTGCAATAGCAGGCATTGATGTATAAAAAGAAACTTGCATTAAACTATATTCAAAGTCTTTACAATCCCGGCAATCCACTTTCGCAGAATGCCAAAACCCTAAAACCTTTGAACTCCCTAAAACTTCTTTGTGGAACTACTTGTCTCCGACTGAAATTGAATGAATGAAAAACCAGCCCTTAGGGCTTTATTTATAGCCTTCTATTCCTTGCTATTCAAGGAAAGAATCATCTATCTATATCTACTCCTAATTATCTAAAAGCCTAAAAGATAAATAAATAGCTTAAGGGAAATAAATCTTTAAAGGAAACTATATCTAAAGTTGCAAAATATCTTCCAAGTAGGTAGAACTTCTCTTCCATAGATAGACTTGATCAAATTGGATGATTTCGGCATATCTCCACTTCCTTCGGCCCCAAGGCATGCCCAAACCGAGTAGGATAGTCAAACCGCGTAACGCGCTCCCGGACACGGCTCCTCGATCTCGAGTAGGGCTCCTCGAGATCGAGTACGGTGGTCGTCGAGTGGGCTGGCTGGGCTTCTCGGGTGACTCTGCTCGACAGGCTCGGATCTGGGCTCCTTGGCTCGTCGTCGATCTCGACTAAGCCTCCTCGAGATCGAGTAGAGGTGGTGCTCGGCTTCTCCGTTTTCGGCTTCTCGACTTGTCTCAACTCATCGACTCCGGACATGGCCTCTCAGTGTCGTCGATCTCGACTAGGTGGTACTTGAGATCGAGTAGGGTTCCGGGAGTTGGGTTGTCTCTGACTCAGTGTCCTCGATCAGCTCTGCTCGACCAGGTGTGCTCGGACAGCCCTTGTCGAGATCGAGTAGAGGCTAGTCGATCTCGAGTAGAGTTCTCTCAGCTTTCTGCTCTGTTCTTGAAACGCACTTTCCCTAGTCCTCGTTTGTCGGATTAACGCATATGACCATGCGTTGGAAAAATGGTGAAAAATGGCGTTTTCTCCAGCTACACCATTTTTAGCCTCTCCATGAGTTTCCTTTAAGCTTCAAAGTGCGTCCGATTTCTGCGAAATATAACAAAAACTTGTGTAGACCTCCATATATTGCAAATAAGTGTAAACTACACAGATTCTGTATTATTCTAACCCAAATGCATGCAATGTATGTAGAAATCGATATAAAAGTAAGTGTAAAACATGGCAAATTAGGCTCACAACACCCATCAAGCTCATCTCAAATTCACTGCACATAATGTCAGAAAATTCCTTGCACAAAGATGTGTTTGTAGCACCAAATAATATGTCATCAACATAAATTTGAATAACCAAGATGTCCTTTCCTTTGGTTTTGATAAAAAGAGTCTTGTCAATCAACCCCCTTTTAAAATCATTTTCTAAAAGATATTTTGACAAGCGCTCATACCAAGCTCTTGGGGCTTGTTTCAAACTATAAAGCGCTTTGTCAAGTTTATAAACATGATTAGGAAATTCCAAACTTTCAAATCCTGGGGGTTGAGCCACATATACTTCTTCTTCTAAGAAACCATTAAGAAAAGCACACTTGACATCCATTTGATATAACTTTATGCTCATAAAAGATGCAAATGCTAATAAAATGCGAATAGCTTCAAGCCTGGCTACGGGAGCAAAGGTCTCCTCGTAGTCAATACCTTCCTCTTGATTGTAGCCTTGAGCAACAAGCCTTGCCTTGTTCCTCACGATCTTACCATTCTCATCTAGCTTGTCTCGAAATACCCATCGTTTGCCAATGACTGATTGATGCTTTGGCCTTGGCTTCAAGGTCCAGACTTTGTTCCTTTCAAATTCGTTAAGCTCACTTTGCATAGCAATGATCCAGTCTGGCTCTTGAAGGGCCTCATCTACCTTCTTTGGTTTAATAAGAGAAACAAACGCGTGAAAAGCACAAAGATCTTTAAGTTTAGAACGAGTTTGAACACTAGAAGTAGGGTCAGAAATGATATCCTTTAATGAGTGTGATGAGGAGTATTTGATTTTCCTTTTGCTAGTCTCAGCTCCTTGATTCGTCACACCAGTAGGATTGATTTGTGATACATCTGACTCCGTGGTCCTGTTAGGTTCAGTTACAGCAGTTTCTGATGTTTCAACACTGTTGGATTGGACACCAAGGGCTTTGGACGAATCTTCAACACCTTGGGCAAATTCTTCAGTGTTAAGAATTTGTTCCTGCATGTTCCTCTTCTCTGTGTGCTTGGTAGCAGCATCATCACCTTCCTCGTTCTCTGCATGGATGTTAAGATCTATATCTGCAACACTTTCACTCAAAGAACCGTCATTGCATTCATCAAATATAACATGTATACTTTCTTCAACTAACTGGGTCCTTTTATTGAAGATTCTATAAGATTTGCTACTTGTGGAGTAGCCAAGAATTATACCTTCATCACTACGCGCATCAAATTTCCCAAGGTTATCTTTTCCATTGTTATGAACAAAACAAGCACATCCAAAGGGTTTAAAATAAGATATAAGTGGTTTGCAGCCTTTGAAAAGTTCATAAGGAGTTTTCTTTAAGATAGAACGAATAAGACAACGATTCAAAATATAGTTAGCTGTGTTAACAGCTTCAGCCCAATAGGTTTTAGGTAATGCATTTTCTAAAAGCATAGTCCTGGCCATATCCTCTAAGGTGCGGTTCTTTCGTTCCACAACCCCGTTTTGTTGAGGTGGCCTAGGAGCAGAAAAGTTATGGGAGATGCCATATTTAGCACAAAACAAATCAAACTGAAGTTGATCAAACTCCCTACCATGATCACTCCGAATTGACACTATGGGCTCGTTTCTTAAAGTTTGCAACTCCTTACAAAGTTTTGAAAACTCAAATAAGGCCTCTGATTTTTCTTTTAAAAATGCAACCCAAGTATATCCAGAAAAATCATCAACAACAACTAGAAGAACTTACAACCTTTTTGGGTTTGAAAGAGCTACGTGTTTGTTTACCTCGTGTGCAAGTATTGCACATATCAATACCTTTGAAGTCCATCTCAGGTAGTCCTCTCACAAGCCCTTTAGATACAAGCTTCTGTAGTGTATGTGGACTCACATGACCGAGTCTCCTGTGCCAGAGCTTTGGATCGTCCGTCAAAGCCTTTAGACAGGTTAAGCTTCCTTGTGCCACTTGATCAGCATTTACAGCGTATATATTGTTGTAACGATATGCAGTCAGTATAACTTCACCTGTATCTTCTCTGCACACTAGACATCTTGTCTTGTTAAATCTGACATAGTTACCACTATCACATAAATGAGAAACACTAAGCAAATTATACTTAAACCATTAACAAGATAGACATTTTTAATACTATGGTTGGAATCACTTCCAACGCTACCAATACCAACGATGTCACATTTTCCTTTGTCACCAAGAGTGATTGTTCTCGTGGATTGCTCCTTTAGATCATGAAAGAGAGAACTCTTCCCACTCATATGCCTCGAGCATCCACTATCAATAATCCATTTGTGCTCTTTCACCTTGGTGATCTCCTGCAAGACAAACATCAAACTTTGTGGCTAGACCAATAAGAAAATTTGGATCCATTATTGGGATAAACCATATTTGGTAAAATAGTGCCTTTTGAGACCCAAACTTGTGTTATCCGTTCTTTTCTCAAATGAACAGGAAACGTATTGCGAATGATACATGGATCATTTCTTCTATAGGGGCAGGTCTATTTTACATGTCCCTTTCTAGCATAGTGGTGACATATAGGAGAGGTTCTGCTTCCTTTTGCCTTCACAAGGGTGGTAATGTGCTGCTTCTTTAAAAACCTTGGATTGTAACCAATACCACTTTTGGTTAGAGAACTTTGTTGCTCACCCAACATCCTATCAAGAGTGCTTTTGGATTTGGTAAAACTTATGAGGGTTGTCTGTTGGTCTTGAATCTTATTATTCAGGGAGATCTTCTCGTTCTCTAAGTCATGATGCTCATTTCTTAGAGAGGAGAGATCTTGCTTGAGTTCAGATTTCTCTAAGTCAAGCGTCTTGACTTTAATGTCAAGACCCGAATAAGAAGCTTCAAGACTTTTGACCCTCATAGACAGATCCTCAATAGTTTTTTCTTGGTCCACAGCTCTCTTGATAAGAGTGTTAGTCTGGGCAATAAGTTTCTCTTCATTGGCAATCATATTAGAAAGGAAATCCGATAATACCTCTTTTGGACTTGCCATAAGTTCTCTTACAGTTGCTTCAAGCTTCTCATCGTGGGATTCATCTTCTGAGGCCATAAGACAGATATTGGCCTTCTCATCATCGGAGTCAGAGTCAGAATCGCTCCAAGTTGCCACCATGGCTTTCTTTTTCCATTTGTCACCCTTCTTGGACTGGCTCTTTGTCTTTTGAGGGCAATCCTTCACAAGATGATCTGTTTCACCACATTCAAAACAGGACAAAGGTTTAGTCTTCTTATCATACTTGTTGTATTGAGGCTTACCTCAAAATTTAGAAGACTCTGATCCATCCTTGTTGTTGAATTGTTTCTTCATTTTGAGGATTCGAGCAAGGCCTCTTGTGATAAGAGCAAAAGGATCATCCTCATCGTCATCCTCATCCTCGGAATCAGATCCATCTTAGGGCTCATCCTTCTTAGACTTGAGTGCTAAGTTCTTAGTGCTTGCTGGAAGTTCTCCATCGTCTTCATTAAGGATCATCTCATGCGTGATCAGTTTCCCAAGCAGGTCATCAAGGGGCAGAGTAGTGAGGTCTTAGGCTTCCTCTATGGCTGTTACTTTAGGACCCCACTTTTCTTTTGGGAGACACCTCAATATCTTCCTCACTTTCTCAACATTTGTAAAGCTCTTGCCGAGAGAGTCAAGGTTGTTGGTGATTTCTGTGAATCGTGTGAACATGGCCTTGATTGACTCATCAGACTTCATTTTGAAAAGCTCATACTTTCGAAGGAAGATGCTGATCTTGGTGTCTTTCACTTGGCTAGTTCCCTCATAGGTGACGACCAGCTTGTCCCAAATCTCTTTAGCTGACCTACAAGATGAAATACGGTTAAACTCATCAGTGCTAAGACCACAATAAATTAAGTTAATAGCCCTGTAGTTTTTGGAGACGAGTTCAAGATCTGCTTGGATGTATTCAGACTCCTTCTTTGCGACTTTGGTTCCATTTGGTCCATCTTTCTCTGGAATCTTCGGACCATTCTCTATAATGTTCCAAAGTTTCAGATCTTGATCTATAATGAACATCTTCATCAATGATCTCCAGTGGACAAAGTTGTTTCCTACAAAGAGTGGTGGTCTGCTGGTAGACCTTCCCAGTGCAAATCCTCCGCTTGCTTCACCAGACATGATCGAAAACTCACAAGATTGTTAGATCAAAAGAAGTGAGTAAAGCTCTGATACCAATTGAAGGTTCGATAATTTAAAACAAAGTAATATAGAAAGACTCTAGAAGGGGGTTTGAATAGAGTATGCCGGTTTTTCGCAGATAGTCTCAAGACTTTTGAAGCTCGTGCAAAACTCTTTGAGATTAGACTTAGTCTTTTCTCTGAAAACCTGAATCACAAAGTTAAAACAATCGAACCAAGTGCGGAAATAAGGTAAAGCAGTAAATAAAGGACTCGAGAAGTTATTTACGAGGTTCGGCATGAACTTGGCCTACGTCCCCGCCTAGGGTTCTTCCACAACCCTAGGATTCAACCGGCTTTTATTGATTCACAAGACTTAGGATCCTAGTAGCTCCCCGAGAAGCCTCTCTCCTATACAATTGCAATCTAGTCAACTCACGTTCCCTTGGAGTCCTAGACCAATCTAGAAGAGCCTCACCTCTCTATGCTATCTAGTACAATCCTCTTACACTTAGTGAATCAATCGCCTAGTGTTTACTTCCCGAGTTACAAACTCTCGAGTATAACACTATAACTGAATATATCCTATAAGCTCACTGTGTAACTCTCAAATACTTTGAAATGAAATAACAGACTCTTAGGACAAGCAGAGAGCACACGAAGACAGATTTCTCTTGAAGGCTTGGAGTGTATGAAAGGCTCGTGTTCAATGAATGTGTACTCTGTCTTCATCTTCCTTTTCTTTTCATTGAGACAAATCGGCGCCTAAGGATCTTCACCAACAACTAGTCTAGATCATGGCTTGAGCTAGATCTTCCATCTTTGGAAACTTCGAAGGCCATAATCTTTCCGATTTGAATCTTCTCAAATTGTATCATAAGGAAGGAAATAACATTCGAAAAACTTCCTGAAAGATTAGTTATATATAATAATATAATGGAAGCATATAATAACATAATATTTCGAACATAATATCATATAGACCAGGTTTTGTGTTTCATCAACACTGTGAAATCTTCAAGACCTTTGACAAAAACAAACTGTCAAAGCCTTTGCAACATATTCCGATTTTCATCAAGGGAGTGGAGTTATCAGGCCCTATGTCCCGAACTTTGGAGGCTAACGTCTCTACCAACGAGGCTCAAGAGGGTGAGGATCATTCGTCGGGTGGGAAAGACACCGAGCATGTGGGTGGGGAATCTTAAACACAAAAGGACTATGTTCCGCCAATCACTAGGGGTGGATCTCGTGTGCTTGTACCACATAAAAAGAGTGTCAAAGGAGGTAAAAGGGGTGGGAAACACATTGAGAGTTCTTCTAATGCTCTATCTTGTGGTGTCCAAGGTGAGGGTACGAATGTTGCTTCACTTGATGAGTCCTCGTCGGATGAGAATGGCAACCGCGTTGAGGATGATGGTGGTGGCTCGGACTTCTTGGCCGGGGTTGGAGGATACGATACTTGTTTGGAGGATGAGGATAGGTTTACTCAATATCTTTCCAAATCTGCGAAGAAGAGGGCTAAGTTGGTGGTGGTGCAAGCTCTTAAGGCTCAAGGAAAATGGCCTCAAAAGAAGATTAGAAACACCAAGGATGTGCGTAAGGGTGAGATGAATGCCGAGGTGGGATGAATGCTGAGGTTGTCCTTTTGAAATTGGAAGCTCTTTGTCGGAACTTCTTATGGAAGTATGCCAAGGTGAGATGGGCAAAGGTTTGTGTTCCTAAAACCAAAGGTGGCCTTGGTTTGAGAGACCTTCGGTAGTGGAATACTAGCTTCATGCTCAAACATTATTGGCACATCCTTACTTGCCGGGAGTCGTTATGGGTAAGGTGGATCCATCATCGGTACTTGGAGGTTATTGATGCACCGGAGTGGCTTCCCCATAGGCTTGATTCTCCACTTATTAAGGCCATCTAAATCGCTCGTGACTTGGTTGACACCCTTGAGGGTAGAGATTGTCCGACGGGTGATCTTTTGAGCTCTTGGTGTCATGATGGACGATTCTGTGTCTTAAAAGCTTATGCAATGTGAGATCGGTTGCCTAAGGTTCGGTGGGTCAGCGAGGTGTGGGTGAAGTGGAATACGCCGAAACATATGTTTGATTTGTGGCTGTCGGTACTTGGGACGTTATCCACCTTTGATCTTGATATTGATCACTCTTGCCGACTTTGTGGCTTCGACCTTGAGACACATGATCATGTGTTCTTTCAATGTCCATATGTTAAGGGGGTTTGGAGCATTGTGTGTCGAAGGTTTGGGATTCCCATGGTTGTCTCCTCCTTGGATAGATCATTGAGGTGGCTGCGGAGATACTCCAAGGGCACGGGGCCGCGCACTATGGCTTGTAGATTTGCGTTCTCTGCCTCGGTGTACTTCATATGGCATGCCAGAAACGCCAAGTCTTTGATGATAATTTGATTCCCCCTGATGTATTAGCTCATTTGGTTTTGACTCATACTTTTCGGTTGTTGCATGATCTATTTCCTTTTCATATTATTGAAAGAATTTAGGTACTTGGCAGTTGGTTTGGTTTATACTAACTTTGTATTGCCGGATTGCCTGTGTGCTGTCTCGAGTATCATTATGGTTTCAGGTATTGTCGAGGGGTCTGTGTACCTCTAGGAATACTTTGTTCTACTACTTGATGTTTGTATGATTGTACTAGCCTTTATGGCTTTATATTTTTTTTCTATGAATTTACCCACCATTCCCCTTTGGGGTTTGGATTCTCAAAAAAAAAAACTCAGATCCCTTATAGTCCTAGATACAATTTAGAAGAACAACCCTTCTCATAGCCTTACCCGCTACTATCTAGTCAACCCAAAACGCTCGTGAAATAATAGCCCTAACCACACAAACGTGTGTATATGTTTGAGTATAGAGATACTCTTAGTATACCAAGAATGATTTATCCTATAACGCTCGTATATTTTCTTCTCTCTCAACTAGAAATAAAAACAATTACAACGAAGGAGAGGAAGAAAATAAATAAATTTGAAGATGATTGCTTTGGCTTTGAAGTGCTTGCTTGAATGATGTGCTTGTGTTCTTTTGTTTTCATCTCCTGAGCATGTGACTTTGTATAATTCAAGGTCTCAAATTAGTGACCTTGAATGCCCCTGAAGATTAGCTCATGTAACAACTTTTTTGAATTCAAATTGGAAGCCAATTTGAATTTCTTCTCCCGTTGAATTTCTTCCCATAAAATAGGTGCCTTTGAATTTGAATTCTCCACTTGCTCTTCCACAACATCAGCACCCGTGTAACCCCTGCAAATCATATTTAAACTTGTGTCAAAAGATTAATAGCAATAAAAGGATATATTCAAATCAAAGCTTATCGACCAACTAAAACCAAATCTTAAAACAAATAAATAAAAAAAGAAAACTATTTTAAACAAATCTGATTTTAACAAAATCTATTTCAAAACAAATCTGATTTTAATTCGATCAAAACAAATATGAAACTATTTTAAACAAATCTTCTAGAACATTCATCTAATTAAAATATATAGCACATATAATTTTGTGAGCCAAATAAATATATTCCGAGAATAATAAATCAAATAAAACGACCAGATAATACAATTGATATTTGCATAAACTACTACCCTATTTGTCTTCCATCATCCCTACAAAAAATATATCACATATTATCATCAAGGTGAAGTCAACATGTCCCATTTTTTCGGGAGTGACAGGTACAATTAACTGTCTTTTTGTCCCATTAATTTGGCAGTTGACGGAGGGGAAACGTCGTTAGATTTCACCTCGCCAAAGAAATAACTCAAACAAATAAACTAAACTAGCAACCTAGTATAGCAGATAAGTAAGGGGTCGAACTCACAGAGAAACTAGTATTTCTATGCAATGTGTATTTATCAATTTGCAAAAAAAAAAGAAGAAGATGTGAATAGAAATAGGTAATAAAGGAATATAGGTGAAGTATGATGAATGTTAGTAAGAGCGAATAAAAGATAGAAGAAGAGTGTGGTTTCATCTACAATTCGCAACAATGATTAGCTTTATTCGATCCTTGACTAAATTCCAAATTATTCAATCTCAATTTATTATTCCGACTATGGATTGACGTTCCTCGTGGAGATGACAATCCTTATCGGCTGAAAGGTTGCCCAAACTGTCATTACCCTACGCAATCAAGATCATCCTCGCGAAATCACCCAATTATGCTTGCTACAAAATGCCTAATTATTCTCGCGAATCAATTGAAACCTTAGCATGATGCAATTCTACAAAGATGCGAATCAAAGTAAAACTAACAACATCAACCAACGCAAGGACAATGAAATAAACATGGGAATAATATAGAAATCAAGTCTCACGAACCAACCAAGTCTTGAATTGAAGACAAAACCACGAGAAACCTAGGTATTCCTGATGTACCTTGGATCTCTCAACCTCGAATCCTCTAAAGCGTTCTTAATCTAAATTAGTCAATGAATGAAAACTACTAAAAATGATCTAATATAGGCCTTCTCTTGTCGGCCAAATCCTAGAATAAGTTTGGATAAAAGTTCCTATAAAGATAAATTGGGCCGCGTATCGCAAACCCGGATCTGGAGACACAGAGGGCGCCGTTGAAAGGGCGGCGGGCGGCGTTCGTGCAACTTGACAGCATCGACAGACTGAACTTGTAACGCACTTTCTGGAGTCATCCTTCGTTCGATTGACGCATATGAGTATGTGTTGGAAAGCTCTTTCCAAGCAATACAATTCTCATGAAGACATTAGAAGCTAATTCCAACTTCTCAAAACCTTAAAGATGGGATTTCTCCAAGTTTTCCATTTCTGCTCTTGTTCCTTAGCTCTTCTTTTGTCCATTCGCTCCATGTTTTCTCCACCTTTCGAATCCGAATCATAAGACCTACAAATAAACACTATAAATCGTAGATTCCGAACTTCGAATACTAAATGATCAAGAATATGAATAAGCTTATTAAACATGCAATATGAATATTTAATGCACCTAAGACCTACCTATAATGCCTATCTAAAATATGCATTATCAGCAGTATTCATTCACCTTTGTTTTCCAAAACTCTAAACCATTATCAATTTTAAAGCGTTTTAACTTATGATCATAATGGATTTCAACTATTACCTTCCACCTTTTGAAGGCATCAAAGGCCCGGTCTTTGGCTTTAAGAAGACTTACCCAAACTTTCCTTGAAAAATGATCAATTAAGCTTATAAATATCTCATGCCACCTGTAATGGGGACCTGAGCAGGCCCCCATGGATCAGAGTGCACATAATCTTAAGGAAAATTAGCAACATTAGCGAGATATGAAGAAACATGGAATTTAAGTTTGGAAGCTTTGCCTAACACACAATTTCCCTAGAGTTTATCGTCAATAGGTTTCTTAGGTAATAGACCAGATTTATACAATTTAGAGAAACCCTTTTTGCCTATGTGACCAAGCCTATTGTGCCAAATTTTAATCTTAGCAAGCGTCATAGAGTCAAAACAGACAGTAGCATTCAATTCAGGTCTAGAAGAAACAACAAAGTACAACATTTTCTTCATAATGGCCTTGACTATGACTTTACCATTTTTGGAAACAGTTCTAACACCATCACAGGAAGATATATTGGACCTAATTTCTTGTAAAGCATACTCCGACATTAAACTTCTTCTAAGACTAGAGACCCGCTTAGCGTTGGTGAATATTCTAACAATGCCATCATGCATGAGAAAAGGTACATCTCTTATTCCTTTTATTTTCAGGGAAGTATGATCACCCATCATAATATCACTACACATAGATTCATTCAAATTTCTAAAGAAATGCTTATGAGGGGTGGCATGCATTGTAAAACATGAATCTAAAATCCATGCATCATAAATATCAGATGTAGACAAACTAGTGCACATGAAAAATTCAGCGTGATATTCAGTCATACATTCAAGCACAGAAGTAGACAAATTAGTGTTGTTCTTTTTAGCTAACTCTTATGCTCTTTTAATTTCCTACAATCCTGATCCAGTGTCCAACATTGCCACAGTAATTGCATTTAGAGTTGGGGTCATATTTCTCATTTTTCTCAAACTTAGGCTTATCCCTTTTATTCTTCTTATTCTTATTGTTTTCACGCCCCTTCTTGTCATTTCCTTTAGTGAACAAGACCTCGGATTTATCTGATTTTTCAGTCTTAAGACCTTTGATCTTAAAAACCTTCATTGTGTCATTTTTTTCAGTGATAGACTCAATCGGTTTATCTTTAGTAAGGCCATCTCTACCGAACTGAATAACATCTTTGAAGTTATCAAACTGGGAAGGCAAATAATTCAGAAGAAGAATAGCCTAGTGAGAATCTTTTATGTCATCATTACAGCGTCCTAGTTCTTGTGTCATTTTCAAAAACTTTTCAAGATTGTTGTTGTAGGAGGAAATCGAGATTGCAAATAAAATATGAATAAAATAAAGCAAACTGATTCAGTTCCCAGCAAATAATGTTCAAGACTCCCTCCCCTGTGTGTCCCATCTCGCCGTACTATTATCTCAGCGAGCAGGGTCGATCTACCTTTATCTCCTGATGTGACCGGATTTTTTCTCACTCATTAAATTTTCCATATATTTCAAACATTCCTGCCAAACTCCAAATATGATAATAGCAACAACACAAACACCATATAATATCTCTATAATGTAACATTATTCTCAACATAATCCCCGGATAGGAAATAAGGTAAAGAATGGCAATATTTAGAACATGCGGAGCATAGTATAATGTAAGGCATAATATGGCTTTTGTAATGCATAAGCATAGGTATGGCTAGGATATAACAGTATGAGCATATATGGAAAATTTAAAGTCCTCCATCCTGTTATCATGCAACATGTCAAAAGCAATTTCAAATTTTACCTCCTTTCATGGTTTTCAAGAAAATATGCACTTCATTGTGAATTCCCTTTACTAGGCAATTTCATGCTATATCTCTAATGAATCCAATTTTGCATCGTCGAGTTCTATATTATCTTCCATAACACTATTATTTGAAAAATTTACAAGCTTTGGGAGATGTCTCATAAAACAAACTTTGAGTTTAGCAATTATGCACAAAAATTAAAAATTCACTCAAAATTCACCATGTAAAACCAAAATAAAGAATAAAACAATAATGATAATGAGCTCTTCCCCCACCCCATACTTAGAATATACAGTGTCCTCACTATAAAATAGAACAAAACCAGGGTATAGGAAGGAACTCACCGTATAACGCATCGAGGAGTAGAAACAAGGGCCGTCGAGTTGACCGAGTTGGTCGACATCGAGGAATTTGGTCGATGTCGAGTAACCGTTGCAGCGTCGAGTTGGAGGTGGAAGTCGAGGAAGCTCCTGGTTGGTCGATGTCGAGTGGCCTCCTCGACGTCGAGTAGATCTTGTCTGCTCGATCTTCCTCTTGGTCGATCTCGAGTTGGCCTTCGTCGATTTCGAGTGGTCCTTCAGAGACTTCACCTCCTCTCTTCGCGATCCTTTATGCTTTTCGACCTGAAAATTGTTAGTTGTTGCACAAAGACAAGACTTTCCACATGAAGCATTCAAAACCAAAAACGAAAACCAAAACCAAAAGTTTCAAAGTCCAGAATTTTTAAAAGTTTTATGCTCTAGATTTTAGAGTCGCTAGGCTGACTTCTCCGCTTGTGCTCAGGGACCGTCAACATGGGGCCCTCTTGTGCTTGGCCCTTCTCCTGGATCATCTAGGTCCTCATTGTAGTATGCAAGCTCCGCTGATAGGTGGTTGTTCGCATAGAATCCTCTGCCTTCATTCTTTCTCTTCCCAGTCCTAATTCTGCGCAGGTTAGCTCGCCACGGGGCCTTATCTCCTCTAAAATTCTTATTAAATTTATTAATGGATGGAGGAGAGGTTAAAATCATACTTGAACTTACCTTTTTGTGCCCAAAACAGAAATCTTTGGGCTGAGGGTTGGTCGACGTCGAGTAAAGGTGGTCGACGTCGGGTACAAGGACCCCATACTTAGGCTTTTGGCAAGTCTGGTGCTCAACAGGGGAAGTTGACTTCGAGGCGTCTTGGTCGAAGTCGAGAAAGGTGGTCGACGTCGAGTTGACTTGGTCGATGTCGAGCAGCTTTTTGGCGCGTTCCTCCGTTGTTGTTTGCTTACCCCCGTGGTCGCCTATGCACTTCATCTCCAGTGATGTCCGCATATTTAGTCTTATTTTACATCATGTTTTCATTTCGTTTAAGTCCTTTTATTAGCTTTTATGTTGGGAAAGTAAGAAATATGTGTAGTTATGCTTAATATTGCAAGATATGGAGTCTACACAAGCTTTGGTATGATTTTATAGGTTTTGGAGGTGATTTGGAAGAGTTTCGACGCACTTTAGAGCTTAAGGAAAAATCATGAAGGCAATGGAGAAGCAAAGCAAAAAGGAAAAAGTGGTGCAGCTGAAGAAAAGCCTTATTTTCACCATCCATCACTTCGACTCAAGTTCTGGAGCATTCATGAGAGTTATAGTCCTTGAAAAGAGCTTTCCAACGCATATTCATATGCGTCAATCGGATGAATGAGGACTCGGAAAAGTGCGATTGAAGTCAGAGTCGAAAAGCTGGAGAAAAACAGAGGTCATTGCGTTCGAACAGAGCCTCGGCGCCGATACCTTTGACCTCGGCGCCGACACCCAGCGAATTCCAGTAGCACTGTAAGCGAACAGACCCTCGGCGCCGACACCCAGATCCTCGACGCCGATACCCTGCGCACCATGAGAAGATTTTGCGGGCTGATTTAATTGCTTAATGGGCTTTTTAATTAGGGTTTTCATCTAAATCTCTTTTAGGATCTTTTAGTTAGATAGACTTGAGATATTTTATCCTTTCTTAGATAGATTATATTATTTTCCTAAGATAAAATCTCTTTCCTTGGAGATTAAGTCTTAATTTCTATCTTTAAATAAAGCTAATTAGAGGCTAATTAGACACATCTCATCACACGGCTGAACGGACAGCGGCTTAGGGCGAGACGGTTGGAGTTTTTGGTTGAAGGTTTTGACATTGGTTTTGAGGTTTGATTTTATGCAATTTCAGATTATGTTTTATTCAATTTTCAGCATGTTTTCTATAGCTATGTGTGAGTAGTTCCCCTTCTTCTAGGGTTGGGGTGAGCCCAACAATAGCCATGTATGAAAGCTTGAATCTATGATGTTTTTATGAGTTTATCATCATCTATCTTGTGCTTAAATCCTTTGCGAAAGTTGAGGATGATTCCATGTTTATGATTATGAAGCGAAAGTGGATTTAATTATTAATTTGGATAGTAATTAGAGATCTTTGACGAAAGTAAAAGAGATCTAATTAAGAAAAGGTAGAACGAATAGGTTTTATGCGAAATCCTCTATTATCTATTTGTGAAGTATGCAAAAGCTATCTTTTGATGATAAAAACATGATCTTTGTTCTATGATTCTTGTGTGGTTTATGCATGGTTGTTGTTGTGGTTATCCCTTGACCTTGGAAGTTCTTTTTATATTGTTAACATCCCTAAAATCCATTTCTTTTTGTTCTATTTTGCTGCTGGAAAACAAACAACCACTCGACATTCATCACTTCTCTCGACCATCCCCTCGATTTCGACCTCTCTAGTCGATATCGACCGCCTTTGCTACTGATTTTCGTGTGTTGTTAGATCACAGGAACTACTCTAGAAAGTGTTCTCCTCTCTCCAGTGGAACGATCCCGACTTTCGCTATCCACATAGTGGGAATTGAGGTATTTTATTTGTGACTGATTTCCCATCGCAACATCCAGCCATGGAATTTCCTCCTTTGTAGGGCCAAAGGAGAAATCTAAGACCTCATCGCCTATTGTGAAGGTGAGCAATCGCTTCCTGACGCTGATCTTGGCATCTGCAGTAGCTAGAAAAGGTCTACCAAGAATAATAGGGCAAGTAGGAGCTTCCGCACAGTCTATAACAAGAAAATCAGCGGGAATATAGAACTTACCAACCTGGACGTACAGGGACATTATCAACCATACCTGTAGGGATGACCACTGTATTATTTGCCATGTATAGTTTGGCATCCACAAGCTCTATTGATCCTATCTTTACCTTTTGCCAGATTGATGCTCACGCTTGCACCTTAATCACACAATGCCTCATATTTAAATTGTCCAAATCCCATAGTAATAGAAAACTTACCATGGTCAGGTCTCTTCTCAGGGAAGTCCATCCTTTTACAGTCGCCGTCGATTTCTGTGATTGATCGCTTGTTGCTAAGGATCTCCTTGAGGAACTTGACATATGCAAGCATCTCCTGAAGAGATTCTGTAAAAGGAATTGAAACATTTAGTTCCTGAAGCATTTTAACAAATCGTTTAAACTTACCTGCAGTGGGATCTTTCAGCGCCTTGGAAGGGAAAGGCAGCGTCTTTTTTTGCTTCGGAACCAGAACAGAAGTCGAGGGTGTTGCAGAGTCCTCGACGTCGACTTGGGTGTCCTCGATATCGGCTTGGGTGGTCGACGTCGAGTTCCGTTGTCGAGAAGAAGCTTCCTCGTTGGTGTGGAGTTGGTCGACTTCGTGTACCTCTGCTCAATCTCGAGTAGTTTGGTCGATGTCGACTTGGCTCTGCTCGACTTCGAGTAGTTTCTCAGCTTCGTCTTGCTGCTTTCCGACATCTGGCTCGCGTCGTTGATGCCCGCTTCTTAGTTTTACAGCAGCGACGTATCCGGATTGCCCCTTAGGATTGGGATCTGTGTGCCCAGGGAGCTTTCCGGCTGGCCTAGGGATCTGTTGCGGGAGTGGACCCATTTGGGTCTCCATGTTCTTCTTCCAGATATCCATTTTCCCAAGTCGTGTGTTGAGGCCATGGAGTTGAGTCTGGATGGCGCTGGTAGATTACTGCTACTGTGTCTGGTTTCTCCACATCTCTTCGACGATCATCTGTAGATCATCCTTCCGCTGGTCCCTTTTTGGATATCCTGGAGCTCTGTATGGCGGGGGGCTCCTAGGGGCACCTTGGTTCCACTGCGGTTGTTGGAACCGCTGATCCCCCATATAGCGATTGGGACCCCCTGCGTAAGCTACCTCCTCGTGAGTTTCTGCCATCCTGACTTGCTCTGTATGTGGGCACTCTAGAGTGGTGTGCCGCTGTGAGCCACATTTAATGCAGGGTTGGTTGACAGAAAGAAACTAGACTTGCTTGAGGAGCTTGCGATTCTGATCTCTGTAGAACTGCTCCTTAACATCAGGATCAATCTCCCTGGAGGGTTCATAGAGGGGCATGGATGGGCCTGGCCTTGCATAATTGTTGTTGTCTTCGTCGTAATTCGCAGGAGCCCCATAAGTATTGTCGAAGTTGGTCAACCTTTCGATTGTAGCCCATGCCTCTGCTGGTGTCTGTGTGAGGTACTCATATTGTGTGAATTGGTTGATCCTATCCTTAGCGGCCAGATCAAGAGAATTGTAGAAGATCTCCTGAACGACATAGGGTGGCTGCCCATGAATAAGGTAAGATCTCAGCAGGTCTTTGTATCGATCCCATGCTCGTGCTAGCGGCTCCCCAGACTTTTGTTTGAAAGCAGTAATCTTCTGTCTGAGGAGTGCTGTCTTGGCGGGAGGAAAGAATTTGTTGAGGAACGCATTCCTAACCTCTGCCCATGTTGTGAGGGATCGTGCAGGGAGACCTTCAAGCCACTTTAATGCTGGACCGGAAAGAGACCAACAAAAAGCCTTCATCTTGACATATTCCAGAGTGGTACCTTCAGCAAAAGTATGGCACATGTCAGAAAAAGTAGTAATATGTTTGAGAGGGCATTCATTAAACCTTCCATAAAAAGTCTTATTTTTAATTTCAATAAGGAAGGCAGTGCGAATTTCAAAGTTGTTTTCATGGATTAGAATAGCCGATTCAGACACGACAAGAGTCGGGTGCATGTAATCCTCAACAGTGGTAGGGTATTGGGCAAGCTCATCCTTTGCCTGCCTCCTCAGTTCTGCTTCATGCTTAGTGCATGCTCTCTCAGCGGCGAGAGCAGCATTGTTGGCTTCTATCTCCCTTTGAAACCTCTCGATCGTCTGGGCTTGTGTTTCGGCAGTCGCCATGATCCTTTTTAGTCTAGAGTGGATGTGTATAAGACATTCCGGGTCGTCTAAGGCGTCAAACTTAGGTGGTTGACCAGAACGGCGCATACACCTACAAAATCAAAACTTAGAGGAAAACGTTAGATCTAACTACCTAAGGCGCGAATGATTGCCTCCCCGGCAACAACGCCAATTTGTTGTAGGAGGAAATCGAGATTGCAAATAGAATGTAAATAAAATAAGCAAACCAATTCCGTTCCGAGCAAATAATGTTCAAGACTTCCTCCCGATGTAGCAACATGAAGTCAGGATCCATCCTCGAGGAAGCTGGTCAGCAGGTCTCAGGTAGCGGAAGGATCTCATGGACAGAACAAGACTTCAGGGGTACTCGACCTCGACTAAGGGTAGTCGACAGGAGCCGGGTATAGTCAAATCCGAGCAAGAAAAGGGTACTGGAGTTGGTCGATCTCGAGGAGTTAACTCGACGTCGAGGAGATGTTGGTCGAGATCGAGGAACCTTGTCGATATCGAGTAACCTGCAGAGACAGAAACAACAGCGATCTTGCTCGATCGAGATCAGTAGTCGACGTCGACCAGAATTGGTCGAAATTGAGGAGAAAACAATAACGAAACAAAATTTCGGAATAAACAATGTATGAAACAAAACTTCTAAGATCGGGGTTTGTAACAACGATTACCAAACATGCATAAGGCAAGATAAAGAAGAATAATCATGCAATGAATGGCGAAAAATGGCGTTTTCTCCAGCTGCACCATCCTTAGCTTCTTCATGACTTTCCTTTAAGCTCCAAAGTGTGTCTGATTTCTACGAAATTAAACAGAAACTAGTGTAGACTCCATAATTTGGCAAATAAGCATAAACTACATAGATTCTACATTATTCTAACCCAAATGCATGAAATGTATACAGAAATCGATCCCATGGACATCAATTGTTTTCAAGAGTCAGATTAGTATTCATCTTGAAAATGAACAGACAATATAACAGAGAAATCCTGGAGGGCGAGGATTTAGATAGAAAAACCTCTTCCAGGGCATGTCACAAAGAGAAAGTGGAAGATTGTTTTACCACTTATCAGGTAATACCATCAGCGAGTCAAAGCATTGTCTCATAGTGGGCTTTCATGTCCATTTCAAGCTCTTCCCCAGTGAATGTTAGGGCCGAACTTCTTTCAACTTCTTTACCTTTAAGATCTTCAGGAATTTTAAAAGGAGGGTCTGCATCTTTAACGATGACCCCTTTCTAGGGATCTTAGCTTCAAAGGTTATAGTTATATATTTGAGAAGCGCCTTCCAACAACCTTTCTTGATGAGAACAACTCTCATCATGACTTGCCACATGGCGAAGTCAATGATGCCATCAAATCGCTTGATTTTCATAGCGCTTTCCATGTATAACTATGGTACATGTAGTGTAACAAGAAGCGGGTCAGTATCGAAAACTTAGAAGCGAAAACGTGCAAGATTATAAACAAGATTTTGTAAAGGCAATCAAAAACCCTACTATCGATGGTCTAAAGATTTTTCGAACCATGGTGCGTCAAGTAGAAGAGGAATGGCACCAGGTGTGCGCCCTATCTAGGTCCACCCAATGTCCGTACTTCCATCCCACTCCCTGAAGCCAAGAATGACCTAGAGAGGAAGAGAGGGGCACTTAAGCTCTAATACCACTTTATGATTCTATAGAACCTTTCTACTTCACAGATCGAAAATCGAAAGATCGGGTTAAAGCAAAAAACAACCAAGAACAAAACATAAACACAAGTCGTACACAATCAATTTACGGAGTTCGGTTGGAGCCTACGTCCACGAAGCCTCGGCAAGGCGGCTCGAGGTCAAAATCCACTAAGTTAAAACAAGTTTACAGAGCAAGGTTGCCAATAGACTTCAATCAAGGAAAACCCGAAGCAAACACACAGATTTATGAACACAGATGTATAAGAGATACAAAGAAAGCAAGATGATGGAAGAACACTCCCTAGATATGAAGAATGGAGTCAGATAGTCGTCGGAGAGCCACTAGTGAAGAAGGTCTTCGACGAATCTGAAGGCTGAACACTTGCTTCTTCTTTCAAAGGCTAGATCTAGAGACTCTCGAAGAGATACACTCTAGATTGAACCACCAATAGCTTTGTCACCGCCATGATCTCCAAGAAACCCTAGCATTCTCTCTCTCTCTCTCGCCTCTGAGCCTCTCTCTCTCTCTTCTTTTTCTCTCTCTTATTTTCAAAAATTGAAGAGCCAAAGTAAGCAACCCTAACTCCCGTGTCACTTATATAGGAAACCCATAGAATGAAATGTAACGTTCTGAATAAAGCTTTTTAGATGCAAGTTGGAGTCGAGGTCTTCAGTTTGGGCTTTTGTGTTGGGTCGATTGTCGAACCCATCAGATAGGGATGTGCAAAAAAATACGACACAGTTGACACGACATGAAACTACAACAAAATGATACGAAAAAACGAAACGATATAGATACGACACGATTATGACACGAAATTGTAAAACACGACAATAATTGTGATGTGTTCAGATCGGCATATTTCCCTTGTCGGATATCCGACACGACACAGTAATTTTTTTAATATTAATATTCTGTAATTGTCGTACAAATAAAATAAATGTCTTAGAATATCACCAGGGTCAATTTGCCCAGTTGGTGAGGCTTTTCTTCTCGTGTGTGGATATAGGAAAGAGGTCTTGAGTTCGAATTCGGATTCCCCTATATTTTTTCTTTCCAACCTTTTCATTTTTTCTACTATTTTTTTCTTTTGTCTACTTGTCTAAGGCAGAATGCGCGTTTCTTCCTCAATCTTCATTTTCTTTTTGGCCTATCGCTCTCGCCTCTCGCAGACTCGCCGCCCAGCCTACGGCTCGTCCCACTGCCCATCTTCTTCGAATCAATCTTCATTTTCTTTTTCGCCCTCTCGCTCTCGGCTATCACACACTCAATCACCGCCCAGCCCACAGCTCGCCTCTCCTCGCCCCACTGCCCGTGTTCTTCCTCAATCTTCATTTTCTTTCTCTTTTTGGATCGTGAATTCATGCTTTGATGAGTATGATTGAAGCTCCTTTTGTGAATCTGAGACTCATGGTTACTCTCTATTGAGTTTTTTTTTTTGGATTTGAACTTGTTTCCTTATGCGATAATTTGGGTTTCGGTTGGGTTTCACATGGGGTGGCTTGGGGTTACAGCTCTAGGGATGTCAGTTTCCGGTGCCATACCACAGGATCCGCTTCTGTTTTGTGGTGGTTGAGGAGTTCCGAGGGTGGAAGCGGGTTTGGGGCTAGGGTTTCTTTCCTTTCTTTTTTTTATTAGGTAAATTTTTGAAGGTCAAACAGGCCTGGCTCATTGAGAGGCCGACAAAGTCGGCAGACGGTGAACCGTCAAACGTACAACCTAACAAACTGGAAAACCGATAACAAGCGAGATGAAACAAACAGAAATAAACTCTACAACAAACGCCCCAAGAAGACCAAACACCAAAACAGAAGCGGATCCTGTGGTATGGCCGCCGAAGAACGAAGCCAAGCACCACCGAACAGTAGCACCGCGGGCCAGCAGTATAGCAGGACTCTAACTCCTGTGGGTAGTGCAGACGAACTCCAAGGTCACTCAATTCCAGATACGGAGTCGCCCTGAGCACACCACCACGACCCCAGCCAGACCCGACTCCAGACTCCACGCCTCCCAACCAAGCAGAAGATCTCCTAGAAACATCGGAAGTAGAGCCACAAGTTGCTCGAACAAAACGTCGTGAAGTTTACACCTACAAGAATATCGACAAGCCCTTGCGGGATTTAGTCAAACCCTTTCAGGTGGGTATACTCAAGACCTTTCAGGAATTTATCAAGACCCTTTCGGGAGTTTTATCATATAAATAAATAAAAAGAATAAATATAGATAAAAGAATATCTATATTTATAATTCATTTATAAAATGTCTTTATTTTTAGACCTTCGGGCTGCCCCGAGCCCAAGGCAAAGCCTTGGGTCCGAAGCACAAACAAACAGGCCCGCCATGGCCATGGGAGGATGGTTTATCGGAGTTGCAGGCAAGAGAGAACACCGGCCAGGGCAAGCGAATCGACCCCGACGAGGGAAACAAAAGGGTTGGAAGCCACCGATGCACCGAAACCCCAACCCAATTACACAAGTCGGGAGTCGAAACTCCCACCCCAATAACCCTAAACAAGGCTAACGAAAACCCCATTAGAAGGATTGAACAGGGAGGACGGCGACGGAACCACTAGCCACATCCGCACAAGCCCAGGTCGGACTCAAATGAGGAAAGAGACGAGGCGATCGGAACCCACCAGGAATCCAAAGCAAGTTGAAGACCAAGGCGGCACGGAAGCCGGAAGAAACTCAAGACGAAAGATGGGCTCCGGGAAATGATCGAAATACGACCACCACACCCACCGGGATGGAAAAAAGAAGACGATCGGACCGGAAACCACATGATTGGAGGGGAGATTTGCCGAAGGTTTCTCAAATGAGAGATTTGCTATAGATGAATGTTTCACAAGAGAGAGTTTCTCTCTCATCAGGATTTCTTTCCTTTCTCTCTGGGGTGGAATTGGCGCTGGGTATTTTTTATTTTTATTTTATTTCCGTCAGTGCGGTTCTTTTCTACTTTTTTTCTCACCCTAAATGGTTCATGTCATGTTATACGGGTATCTGACACGGAACCGTTTCGTATTTTCGTGTCGGATATTCGATACTTATCATGTCGTATTCGGACCGACCTTTTCATTATTATCAGTTTTGTGTATCCGACATACCGTATCGTGTCGTGTCGGATATCCAATTATGCACCGTCATACCATCATAATCAAAGCATCATGTGTTATATATTGTTACTAGCATACATATATCTTATATCATATATATATCAACATAAAGCTAGGCATTACACTTCTAATTTATACATATAAATATTAGACTGTGTGTGTGTATTAATGCTCGGGCCGACCATCAACTTTAGTCTATTTACCATCCATTGCTCCTAGACCCTATAACTAGATTAAAATAGACATTAAAACAACATGATTACATGGTAGTTGAATTATTGAGACAGTGGGGCTCAACATGGACACCAGATAAACTCTGGTTTGCTCTATGATTTGTTGTATACTTATGTACAGTAGCGAGTGTAAGTAGGCGTTGCAAATTTCAATTTCGACGCTTTTAAAAAGCGTCGAAAATTCTTGCATCACAAATGGCAAGTGCTATTTTCCGACGCTTTTCGACGTCTTATGGCGTCGAAAATAACATGTCATTTCTGACGCTTTAGGACGTTGAGATTGGCATGCTATTTTTCAAAAAAAAAAAAAAATGCCATTTCCGACGCCCTAATACGTCGAAATTGGCATGCTATTTTTCAAAAAAATAAAACGTATTTTTCTTCTTTTATCCCCTATTATTACACATTAATTCAAACTATTTAATTAACAAAAAAAACATTAACACAAATCCAATAAAGCATTAGTCAAATGATTACAGAACACTGTATGGTTACAGAACAACCAAAAGAATGGAAATAAGCAAAAGAATGATATTCTGGACACTGTATCAGCATCTCTCTCTTCATTCTAATCCCTTATGCTGCAAAACATTTGAAAGGTTTGGTGCTAATGTGTCTAGCAAAAAGAATGATATTCTGAACACTGTAGTTGTAGAATGGATGGAAGCTATAGTGAAGAATCAGATGTCAGGGAAAGAGAAAGAGACAATACACGTTGATCAAACAGGTTATCGAGACTGAAGCCCTGTGATCCAGAAATAAGCTCAAAGGCATTCATAGATATAGGATTCTGTCTTCTTTCTGTAACAAGATTTTCCTGCAGCACCCACAAGAGAATCAAGAAACTTTAATAATTTTTTAGGGCACGACCAAATTAATTAAACATTTACTATATGTTGCAAGTTTGTGACCAAAATCATATGACGTGTACCTGGGCAAATTATAACAGCTAAAAGGGAAATAAGAAAAAGCATCTGAGTAAACATTGCACCTGTATTTGACATTTTTTTTCAAAAAAATATGAACAGTGTCAATTATCCAAGTGAAACTAGCACAAATCCTTATTGATTTGTCTGAACAAACACATTGCACCCGAAAACATTGCTACTTAAAAGTATAGAAATGAGAATGTAAATAATTTCACAAAATCACTCAAATCAACATAATGAACAATCTGAGAGAAACAATTGTCCCGAATTCTTACTAAATGAAATTTGCAAGAAAAAATAGTTTTCCCTTAAAACCATATAGAGAGGTCCATAGTAACAAAGTTGCAACTTGCAAGCTTCCATGAGAGACAGTCACTCAAAAGTCGAAAAAATTGGATGTTTAACTTTAAAAAACAAAGCCTCTCCATGGAAGCCAGTCAGGCAGAAGCAAAAACTTACAAACCCTACCCAACAAGACATGAAGACATGCTTGACCTGCTACTTCCAAGAAAAGATGATAAGAAGATAATCATTGCAGAGAACCTGATATCCAACTATAAGAACATTTCAAAATTACACTCAGTCTTAAATTCATGGATAGAAAGATTAGAAGCAATTATTCATACAATAAAATGCAAAAATAAATGTAAAATCTTAATTGGTTAACTTGATTTTTGTTATTTCCAAAGAGTTCTTCAACTATAGACCGGTCTCTGTCATTTAGTCCAACATGATGTAAACCAATACCAAATTGAAGTGCCAGTCCACTTCATACGCTTTCCTTCTGTATTTGTTTGGGGCATTGAAAATCAACAAACATTGAAGGGTCCTCAGTCTGGACAAAGTCTCTACTAGCGTATGAAGTGGACTGGCACTTCAATTTGGTAGAGGGACCGAGGGTATAAAGCATTGGGTCAGAATAATAACTGGTAGAGAGACCCTCAATCTGGACAAAGTCTCTACTGATAGAGAGACCGAGAGTATAAAGCATTGAGTCAGAATCATAACTCGTGACTCTTAGAGCTTGTAAATGCACAAACACTGATGTAAAAACAATAGGCAGCCTATACAACATGATTAGAGGAGATAATGAAGGGATCAAAGGCCTTACATTACTCAAAGAGGGTCCCTCCTTTGTTGTGGGTTTTGTCGAGACTTCTCAACAAGAGAAGCTCTCTGGAGGTTAGATAAAGCCTTAGTGTAGCGCTGGAGGGAGACAGGAACACAAAGTTGCATAGAGAAGAGAACTTTGTGTGAATAAATTACGTCATAGGAAATAAGTAAAACAAATTATCTTCCCAACATTGATACATGGAAAATCTATTGAGTAGTGTAGTTTATCTCACGGATGTTCACATAGTAGTCATAGACTATTATTTCAGTTTCTTCCACGACATGCTTTTATCCTTGCTGCCTCTTTTCTACAGGGTGAATCTACAGCAGCAAGAGGATAAAGTCAAGCATATCCAACTTAAAGAATACAAGGTTAAGAAAATACATACTTCAGTTATCTACAAGGACCATCACTCAAGCCAGTAATTTTCTGTTTGGTATTTGATGTGGCTGTCTTTATCCTCATATTTTTGAGCATCCTCTTTGCCTAAACCCATAAAAGGAGAAAGCTAGATTTAAGTAAAGTGTCACTTGAATGCAAAATAAAGCATAAAACGATATTACCTTCACCTAGTCAATAGAATATTTGTCCTTAACATTTTTGTTAGCAATAAGGATATCCACTACAGGAGCTGTATTAAGTATCATAGGTGTTGACACATCTAGACAATATCAAATAAGAGGAATATGAATCATACATGAATGAAAGCATCTTGCTGAAAAGTAGAAGAATATGAATCATACATTTCTGGAGGCATCAAGAGACATCCAGAGATGTGAAGTACAACATGAATCAAGCACATTACCTTAGTAGTATCACTAAACAAGTTCCAATTTTCCATAAGCTTAATTTAATGCTTCAATAGCCTTTGTTTTATGGTTTTCGTCGTACTCACCTTGAAAGTACTTGAGTTCATTTTTCAGTTCCTGCATTCTCTCATCGAGCTTTAAAATTCACACCACCAAAGTCATAATCTACATAGTTTTTGCATGAAAAACAACCATATTACAAGTTCATGCAACAAGAAACAATGCCAAGTGGATGAAAAGAGGAAAGAAACGGATACATTTGGTGCAAGACATGAAACATGTACAATATGGATCTTGCAGTAGACCAGGAATCTAGAACAAAAACCAGTAGAATGTTTTGGACACAAATCATCAATACAATATCTTCTCAAACTACACTGAATTTATCCACTACAAAGAATAGACTAGGAAATCGATTTTCAAAACATCTGGTGCCAAAAACAACTCATAGGAGGCAAAATGAAGACAAAAAAAAGATGGGAACAGAGAACTGGTTACCTCTAATAGCCAAAAAGCCAGGGCTCTACAAATGAACAACCACCATAGAGGCGAACTAGAAACCTTGCCATTTGAAGACTCTCGAATCGATGAACTGGGACACTACTATCAAATCCACGAACTAGAAAACCTAATCGATAGAAAACTCAAGGTAGCATGAAATTGGAAACTCTTTCCGCTCGAAGATTAATCCTGAATCGATACTTACGAACAGGAAACGACTCTAGAATCCGAGAACCGGATAACTTAGTCAATCGAAGACTCTCGCATCAACATCAAACTGGAAACCCTCGTTGCTAGAAAATTAATCTAGATTTGAATTTGAATTGGAAGATCTACGAACTAGAACACATAGAAAAACTACTCATCGGAAGGCAGCCGCCAGAAGATGAACCTTGAATCGAAGCCTAAAGTCGAAGCCTCCTGTTGCCTATAATTTTTGTCGATCTAAAGAGAGGGAGAGGAGAGAGATGGATCTATCGACCGAGGAGAAGAGAGAGGGCTGTTGGCGAATTCGTAGATCTAGCGGAGAGATATGAATCTAGATTCTGGAGGACGGTAGTGCTAGGGTTTTTAGTATTTTAAATAAACTATTTCCATTCTCGACACATAAACCTGTCGAGAAGGGTTAGTACTTTTTTCAACACTTTCAAACGTCGGTAATTTCCGACGCATATCAATAGTGTCGAGAATAAATCGTCGGAATTAACACAATTTTCATGTAGTGTAATGTCGTCCAACATCAAAACACGAATATCAAAATAGAATGGGGTAATCTTTGCATAATCAATGCACTTAAAGGTATTTGGAAATACCCCTGAGAAGTTGAAATGGTCATTTTTAATTCTCTGATAGACCTCTGTCGGTTTCAGACAGTACACATTAATAACGTGTTTAGGGAAATTAAGAGCATAGCGGACAGACTGGCCATTTTAGGTCATTCAATCTTGAATTGGTAATTAAAAAGCGGCCATCCGGGGTTCGAACCGGGGACCTTTGGGTACTACCCGCAAGTCCTTTCTAGTGAGTCATTCCGGAATGGTTTTTTAGGTCATTCAACCACTATTACCAACCGGTCCAACCCTAACATATATTTAGAACTGCAAGTTCTCATCCAAAAGGATGCTCTAGGATGGAGTACGAATCGTTTATAGTCCTTCCTAATCTCTTTTCATTTTCAAAAAAAAACACGAACATTTGGATGCAAAGATTGAACAGAAAAATAAAGCGTATTTGTGATCGATCAAACCGCTGCCAAGCTATGCGTCTTCCTAGCACTCTGATCCCCGAGTATGGGTGGTAATTTTAATAATGAGATCTTGAGTTGATAGCTTTATTTTGTTGTATTGCAGAGAGGTTGAGAGCATGGGAAATGGCGTGACGGAACTGAAGGAAGGTAACGTGGTGATAGCAACGTACATGTTAGAATGCCAGGAATGCAATAACTGTAAGGCAACGAGCCGCACCACCAACTTCTGCAAGAAGTACCCACCCCTAACCAGCGGGGTGATGCCCGATGGGACGTCCATGATGCGGGTCCAGGGGAAGCCGTTGTACAGGTTTCCTAAGCTCGACGTGGTCCAAGTACATGGTCGCTCATTCAGAATACGTCGTCAAGATTGACCCTAGGCTCCCACTAGCCCACGCCAGCTTCCTTTCCTGCGGCTTCTCAATGGGCCTCGGTGCGTCCTAGTTCGATGCCCAAGTCGACGAGGGCTCCACCGTTGATCCCTGTCCTTGGCCTAGGTAGCGTTGGCCTTGGGGTAATTTGTTCTAACTTGCACGTCCCTTCATTGTAGACAAATAGATCAAACATAAGTATATAAGCTCGACGGACTACTCATCCTATTGTCAATTAATTTTCGATCAAGTGTACGTACTACTTATGAGTGCAGGTTGTACAAGGAGCTAAGATTCAAGGGGCATCCATGATCATCGGCATCGACAAGAACCCACTGAAGCGCAAAGAGGGAGAGGCCTACGGGATGACCCATTTCATAAATCTAGAGAAGGAAGGGTCAAACAAGTCCATCTCTGAGTTGGTAAAGGGCTTGACGGCAGGGGAAGGCGTCGATTTCTCCTTCGAATGCAGTGGAGTCCCTATGTTTCTTAATCAGGCTTTGGAGTCCACAAGAGTGGTAACATAATTTAACTAACAAATTGTGGACATATGGTTTTGTCAACCGGCCTTTTGGATGATCTAAGTTTTCGTGTTCTTGATCTCGGTTCCGAATGCAGGGATGAGGAGTCACAGTGGGTATCAGCAGCATAGGAGAGACGCCAATGGTGGAGGTAAATGCCAGGTACCTTTTACGTGGAAGAACACTCAAGGGATCCATCTTCGGAGGGATTAAGATTCACACTCACTTCCCCTTAATAGTTGAGAAATGTGTTAACCAGGTGCCTAGCTCTTATACTTGTATTGTTTGGTTACCTGAATCCACTTATATATATATATATATATATATATATATATATATATATATATATATATATATAAAGTTAACGGTTTCTTTAAGTTGGTGTTAACTGAAACAAGAGATCAAGTTGGATCACCTACAGACGCACGAAATCTCGTTCGATGAGATGGACACGACACTGGAACTACTAAAACAATCTGACTGCATCAAGATTCTCATCAAGGTGTGAAGATGTAACTCAATCGTTGGATTCACATTCAATAATCTTCTTTAACAATGGTCTCTGTAATGTCTATGTAATCCAGATATATGTATTAGTGTCATGTGAATGCTTGTAATGGCTAGAAGCTCAAGGACTAGGACTAGGTCACAGGTGGCTCGAACATGGACCAAGGATGGCTCGGTGTGAGCTAGCCAATGGTGCTTGGTGACTTGGTTTGCGTCTTCCTCTAACTGATATGTTGGATCAATATAAAAATGACCTTGTTTCATCTTATATGTTGGCCCAATGCAGTTGAGGCCCGGCCCACTTCTCTCCTCCAACTCTGAAAGGCTTCCAATGGCTCATTGATGTGCTTGTCTCAAACGCTGCGTTTTCCCTAAATGATGCTCCCTATAAGAGGCCTCTTTCTCCGAAACCCTAATTGTGATATGCTTCACTGTTCTTCATCCACAAAGAGAAAGAGAGAGCGGAAGAAGCAAAACCCTAGGTTCCTCAAGTGCCGCCAATGGAGATCTCACACTGTAGAGGAAGAAGACGAACTTCCGGCCTGGTTTCTCAACCACTACAGCGTCATCTTCACCTGCTCTCATCCGGCTTCGATGTTCTTCGGAGTGAAGGGAGTATCTGTTCCTCTTCTATGTTTTCTCCATGTCCGTCTGTGTCTCTAAGTTTGGGTAGAAAGATTATAGGAGATATTACAAAAAAAAAACATTTAATATATATATTGCAAGTTTGTGGCCAATTAAAATGTGTACCTCGTGAAAGTTATAACAGCTAAAAAGGAAATAAGCAAAAGCATCTAAGTAGAGGTTCTTCTCTCATATTAATGGAAGGGCTTAAAGATTCGAGCAATCGATGTAAATGTCTTTTTGTTAGGAATATTAGGAGACAAAGAAAAGAGAGAAGACAGAAAATGGAAAGAAAAAGACAAATACAGAGACCTAGATGAAGATTTTTGCCCAAAATCATCAACCCTGGAAAAATTGATCTTTTAAACATTTTCATGTTGAAAATTGAAACTAATACAAAGACAGAACTTATGAGCTTAATTTAATTAGGTTTTAGGTACCTTGAGCAGTTTATTATCTTCAACAAGCTGCTTAAATTACTTCGACTGCTTTCGTCTCTTAGTCTTAACTTCTCTGTCATCCTACAAGAAAGATGGCAAAAGTATAAGAGAGGTGTTCCAATGATTAAAAAAAGATACAAGTTTAAATATATCATTAAATATAAAATGAATAGAACCACAAAATGGACAGAAGTTCCCTATGTAAATTTGGTGATTTGGTGGCCACTCAGTAAAGTTATATCATACAATCATAAAGGAGGCCAGATGATGATTTTGCACACCTTTGCTTGACATGCAAATAGATATTGTCGAAAGTTGAACTCTCTAAACGAATCGTCCTATCCTGAACAATTTATGTCAAGGGCTTATGTCCAGGTTTAAGCAGAGCAGCTTGATCATCACCTTCATCCATTCCTCCCAAATCCCCTTGTTTTCAGCTCATAGTAGCTGCATCACATGATTAAATGGGTTAGGGGCTCCCATTGCTAGAAAATGTTTTATGCAAGATCGTAAATATCAACCTTCATCACTGAGTATTTTCTGGCACTCGGCTAAATTAGGAAGAACTCCAGCCAACAAATCTTGCCATCCTTACCCTCATTGAGAGCACATACTTTCTCATATAACCTAGCAGTTGTGCCAAGAAAAACTAACAAGTAACCATGCTGAAAAAACAAGATGGCACACACACAAGAAAAACTAACAAGTAACCATGCTGAAAAAAACAGTAAAGCAATCCATTTTGCTCAATTATATTATGCACTGCTACCATAAAATTCAAAGAACCTTTGATCATAAGAACAGTACAAGAGAAACTAACAAGTAACCAAGCTGAAATAGCCAGTGCAGCAAGCTGAAATTGCCAGTGCAGCAAGTAACAAAGCTCAAACACCATCTCTCTAGTTACATCTAAAACTAGCAAGTAATCTGCGTGAAACAAGCAAATCAAAACCTAATTCGTCAAATAATTCATCAAACAACTATTTCAATTAAAAAAATCAATGTTATAAGCCCATCTAAAGTGTTGATAAGCATCATACAGTTAAACGGATAATTAAGACATTGCAGGAAGAGGAACATGGAAACTGAGACAGTTGAACAAACCTCATCTTCGAGAATGGAAGTGGGAGAATCAGCAGGCAGACTCGTTTTCACGCTAACATCAGTGACAATATCCATTTTCAAAACCCTAAGCTCCCTGTTAAAAGTCCAAACAAACAAAAACTAAAGAAATCAAGTGAAAGAACTTGCAATAACCAGAGAACTAGAAGCCTTACCAATGGAAGACTCTCAAATGAACTAGAAGAGCTACGAATTGGAACACGCCGGCTCTCGAATCTGCGAACTAGAAAACTCGATTGGAAGACTATGGAATCAGCGCCAAATTCGAAACCCTCGCCGCTGGAAGATGAATCTCAAATCGAATTCGAAATGGAACACGACTCTCAAATCCGTGAAATAGAACAATGAGTCGATGGAAGACTCATATCAAAGTCGAACTCATATCAAAGTCGAACTGGAAACCCTCACCACTAGAAGATGAATCTCGAATCGAATTCGAACGATAAGCGCCCTACGAACTGAAACACAGCTCTCAAAACAGCAAACTAGAAAACACAATCAATGAATCTCGAATCGAATTCCAACTATGAAAAGTTGGTGAGAGGCATTGGCGGATTTGACATCGAGGTAAAGTTGTTAGCAAGAGGTGTTCGTGAAATTTGAGAGTGTTGGGTTTACTCGGGAGTTATATTTTAATTATACTCCGCCGACCGCCGTACACCCATTCCATTCTCGACACACAAAGGCGTTGAGAAAGGTGCCAAGTAAATTACGAAAGCAAAAGCAGTCAGGAATTTTCGACGCTAATGAATAGCGTCGACGATATACCGTCAAAATTTAGCCGCTTTTCTAGTAGTGCGTACAAGATAATCTTGGTATGAGGTGAAAAGCAGTTTATTGGTAAAAAGTTGAGTTTATTTGGTTGTTATTAGGGGTATTGTGGTACTTTCAAACCAAATAAACAAAATAAACACCAAATAAGCATGTTGGTTTAGCTTTTTTTTAACTCCGTTTTTTTTTAACTATAAACTAGTTAAAATGTGAACCCATATACCAAATAAGCTAATTATACTACTATTTTTAGTAGTTAATAAAAAAAAAACATGTACATCTACACATACCCTAATATCTTTTGTTCTATCATTCTTTCTTGGCAAAATTGCAGAAAACAACCCTTTTAAATAAGGTGTTTTGCGGAAAACCACCCCTTAAAACGAAAATTGCATAAAACCACCCTTTAAAACCGCTTTCTTTACAAAGTCACACCCATCACCCAATTTTCGTTAATTAAATGTTAAAGTGTGTGAAAAATCAATTATAAGCCTTATTTTTATTATTAGTTTACTCAATTCAATTGGTATTAGTTGATATTTAACTTTCTGACATGTTTTTCAAAAGCAAAAAACACTCACAACACCCATATTCATTTGGGTGTCTTAACTAACCCCTTTTTATATTGAAAAAAAATAAAAATGTCAGTAAAGGACAGGACACTACACTTGATTCAAAAAAAAGTTTCTTCTTCCAACCCCTTACTCATATTGGTTCAAATAAATTTCTGACTTTTCAATTAATGCTATGACAATTTCAGTTTTATTTAATAATATTTTATTTTTAAGATATCCATAGTATAACCTTGGTGGATGCTCTTAACAACGAGTCAAACTTATGCCATCCTCCATAAAACTATGACGTAAGCTCTTGTTGGACTTAAGTTTTTAAATCACTCTTCATTTTTTTATTATTATTATTGGTCTAATCTCTCCATAATAAAAAAAAAATCCTAGTCAAATTAATCCGAAGTGGAACTCTCCGGCCTCCAGTCCTCCTTGTCCACTTATTCAAGTATAAATAATGAAGTGGAAAATTTATAAAAATAAAATAAAATTAACAGTAGGCAATAAATTGGATGTACTAACGACATCCATGATCATCTCGCAAGATGATGTTCTGGAACTCACAACAACAGGAACTCAAAATAAAATTACAATTCAACTGAGATTTAGCAAGAAAATCAGCTGCACCATTTGCCTCTCTGTAACAGTGCTGAATTGTGACGCTCTCAAAATCTTTGCTTAACGAATGGATCTCTTGGATTATTTGAGCGACCTCCCATGGTATATTGTTCACTTGATTGATAGCATTGACGATGATTGCACAATCACTTTCAACTATTACTCTTCAAATCCCCATCTCCGCTTCCAGTCTTATACCTGTATAAACTGTAAAAACTTCTGCTAGAATGACCGAACTCATCCTAATGTTACATTTATGAATCTGCAGAACTAGACCGTCATTATTCCTAACAATACAACCAACCTGCGGTTGAGTATCAATTTTCACCGAAGAATCTACATTGATCTTAATGACATTTATTGGAGGACATTTCCAAATCAATTTATCAGGAGGTCTAACACGTTTAGGTAACTTCGTTTTAACTTGTTGTTTATTCCAACATGAGATATTGTCTATAGTTTGAGTTAGAGCATAGATAATACCTGTATCCGAAGTATTGCGAAAAATAATTCTATTTCTGAGCTCCCAAACAGAGTGTCATAAATGACATAAGTCTGTAAAATCTATATTAAGAGCCCTAGTATTTAAAATATTTTCCGAAACATTACTTGTTAAATTTGGAATATTATAACATTTTCCCAACTTAACACCTAGATTTTGAATAAGGGATCTTGTGATCCGACAGTTAAACAATAAATGATTTGTATCTTCTGTATCAGAATTACAAAGAGAGCAAGTACTAGAAACTCTATTTATATATCTATTTAGACGGGTCGTGGTAGGTAAGATATCTAAAATAATTTTCCAAATAAAATTTTTAATATTCGGAGGAATATTAAGTTTCCAAATCCAGTCTGCTGAAATTTTCTTAGTATTCTCTGTATTACAAATAGAAGATGTGGATTTAACAGAGAATTTTCCATTACTACTATAAATCCAAATTAACCTGTCTGGAATATCAATTACTGGAATATGGATATTAGCAATAGCTTGAACAATATGAGAGGGGAATATACTATTTAATTTATCAATATCCCAAGAGTTGGTATTTGTAAATAAAACACAAACTTTTAAGTTAGGATTACGATCATTACGAAAGTTTTGAAGATATTGCGCATTTACCCAAATGTCAGACCATACATTTATGGTTTTCCCATTACCTACTAGCTATAGCAGACCTTTAGAGAAAAGATCTCTAATATTAAGAAGCCTGTCAAACTGCCAAGAAGTTTTGAAACTGCCTCTTTCCATTAGAGATTCTATCGAGAGATATTTATCCGTAATAACCTTTGACCAAATATTATCAGGATTAGCCATAATTCTCCAAAGAAGTTTCATTTGCATACCAATATTAATTTTCTCAGCTGATTTAAAACCTAACCCACCATATTTTTTAGGAGTACACAGATGTTCCCAGCTGATTAGAGGATGATAGTTATCCGATTGAATTTTATTCCAAAAGAAATTTTTGTTGATCTGATCAATCTTTTGTAGAACTCCTTTTGGAAGAAGAAATGATTGCATTAAATAATTTGTTTTAGAATTTAGGTTTGCCTGAATTAGAACCGATCTACCGGCTTGGGAGAGAGTATTAGATTTTCACTTTGACAGCTGCTTTTTAAGGCTACTTATCGCCTCATCAAACAAGACGTTACAAACCCTACCACTAATAAGGGGTATACCAAGGTATTTTTCCATTGATTTTGTAACTGGAATATTTAGCTGTTGAGCAAGAGACTGGGTTTTACTGAAAGGAATATTTTTAGAAACTTGTAGAGAACTTTTATTATAATTTATAGTTAATCCAGACATATTGGAGAAAGTATTCAGAAGATTTCTAATCGTATGAAGACTTAAAGCATCAGCGCGTCCAAAAATTAGAGTGTCATCTGCAAAGGAAAGGAATGGAATAGGATCACTATTATTTGTAAGTTTGATTCCAACCAAAGTGTCACATTCCAAAGATTCCTTTTGCAACATTCTCCCTAATAGTTCCATAACCAATACAAAAATATATGGAGCAAGAGAATGACCTTGTCGAATTCCCCTATAAGTATGAAATGTACGGCCCGGCAAATTATTAACTAAACCTGAGAAACTAGTTTTAGTTAGACAGGTCATAACCCAATTAATCCATCTGGAATCAAAACCAAATTTGTTTAGAATAATACGAATAAAACTCCAGCTTATTTTGTCATAAGCTTTCTCCATATCTAGCTTTAAATCCATCCACCCAAGTTTACCTTTTTTGTTATGAAAAGAGTGGAAAACCTCATGAGCTATTAGTATGTTATCCTGAATATTTCTACCTTGAACAAAAGCTCCTTGAAATGGATTAATAATACGTGGTAAAATAGGCTTCAAACGATTAGCCAAAAGTTTCGAGATAACCTTATAAATAGTATTACACAGACTAATTGGACGGTAGTGGTTAATGTTACTAGGTGTATCAATTTTTGGAATAAGTGCAATAAAAGTTGAATTTACTTCATTGAGTAGCACACCAGAATGAAAGAAAGATTGAACAGCTTTTGCAAACTAATTTACCGACAGTATCCCAGTATTTTTTATAGAACTCTGGTGGAAACCCATCAAGACCTGGAGACTTGTCATCTGTCATTGAGAATATGGTATCCTTAATTTCTTTATCTGAAAAAGGTTGTGTTAAAATTCTGTTTTCAGATTCAGTAATAGTCTGATCAATTAAATTTAGGAAATATGGATTACTACTAATCGGTGCATTATTAAAAATGAATCTTTCAGCCAATTCAGTCGTAATTTCATCTCTAATTTGATCCTCATACCCAATCAATAAACCATGTTTATTTGTAAAATTATGAGTGATATTTTTAGAATTTCTTATTTTAGATATTGATTGGTAGTATTTGGTATTTCTATCTCCAAACCTTAGAAAATTTGATTTAGCTCGTTGTTTCCAAAAAGTATTATTAAAGTCCATGAGAGCTTCACGCTTACTTAACAATCTATTACGTTTAATGTTTATTGTATCGTTTGAATTTCCACTAATTTGTTGTGTTTGAAGTAACAACAGTTGATTTTCAATATCTGTTAACTGTCGGAAATTATTATTTGGGTGAGACTTACACCAGATCTTTGTATTTTTTTAAGAAGTTTTTGTTTTTGTAATAGTGTAAACATAAACGACCCATGAAGCTTATTCTGCCAAGTTGATTTAACTAATCTGTTATAGTTATCATTACTAGTCCAAGACATTTCAAATTTAAACGGTGAACCAGCCCTAATTTTCGTACTTCCTATAGATATAGACATTAAAGAATGATTAGAAGTCGTAAAAGGATGATTCTGATAAATTAGGGAACAGTGTTAAGATATCTGTATGAACCATTACTCTATCTAATCGTTCATAAATGTTATTACTAGCATTTTGACTCTTCCTACACGTAATTGGACTAACTGTACAAGGGAGAAAATTTATAAATTTTGTTAAGAGAATATTTCTACTCTTGTTAATCAAACCTATATATCAATATAAAGTGCACTACATCAATGGTTTTGGCTTAAAAAAAATACTGATTTTATAGTGTGCTTTTTTCTATTTAGATGTATGATGTATTCCTAATATTTTTGGTTAATCCAAACTAATAATAACTTGATTAATTTGCACAATAATCAAATTGAAATCACGACCAGAGTCGGCAACCCAATTCAAACTTCTGAGTTCTGACACAACAAAATTTCAAGCCAAAGTAAATTGAATTCTAAATAATTAAACTAACAAGCCAAAGTAAATTTCAAGCCAAAGTAAAGTTTCAACAGAAGAATTGAAACAAAAATGAAGAAGACAGCAGTTGATTTGAATGGAAGTTCTGATCGAGAGGGTTTTCTCCCCATTCTCATTGCAGTAAGAATCAAGTCTTAATGCTTTATTAATTTATAGCTGTCTGTCAAACTAACAAGTTGTTCAACAATTAACCAAATCAAAAAGTGACATCGTTTCATCTCTGACTCTCTATGTTCACCAATTGAGCTGAGCACCTGCTTGTTTAATTGACTTCTAAATCATGTACTCCGTATATGATAAAATAATTTTAAATTTTTTTATGATAAAAGTTTATAAAAATATAAATAAAAGAGTATGTAACATAAATATTTTTTTTTTTAAAAAAAATCAAGGTAAAATTATACTCCCTTCTTCTCATAATTTAGGTCGTTCTAAATCATTTTTTGGCACGCTTTTTTTCAATTTTTTTTTAAAAATAATTTGAAACTTATTATTAAAAAACTTGCTAAAAAATCAAATGACTTTAAATTATGAGACGGAGGTAGTACCCAAAATAATTAAATAGTACACAGAAAATTATATCGTGGGTAGGGGTGTTATTCGAACCGACCTTGACATGTTCAACCTTGATTCGTTTGTTAAACGAGCTCGAGCCAAGCCGAGCCTAATTTTCAAACGAGTTTTTTTATTTTGTTCAAGCTTGGCTTGTTTAGAAAATGAACGAGCTCGGACCGAGTTTTTTTCGAGCTTTAAGTAGTTCTACTTGGTTATTATAACATGTCAACTTAAAGAAAATATTAGAAATTTTATAGATTTCGAGCTATTCGAGTTTTATTCTAACGAGCCGAGCTTTCAACTGAACTTAAAATTTTGTTCAAGTTCGGCTTGTTTAAATAAGTGAGCGAGCTCGAGTCGAGTTTTTTCGAACTCGAGCTGTTAAGTTTATATAACGGCCCTGGTGTAGAAGATCTCAACTAGTCAAACAGGGCCTAAAAAGGTTAGGTTCCCACCTGTACGCAGTAAGCACATTATAATTGTGTTTGCATATTAAATGAAATTATGAATCATAGCGGTTGGGGTGTACTTCCTCCGTATCGCAAAACTTGTAGTTTTAGAGTAGTAAATTTGTATCAAAAAACTTGTTGTTTTAGCTATAGTTATTATCTTTATAGGTAATGATGACTCTTTTTATAGGTAATAATTAGTGCTTTTAGGTACTTTATCCTATAAAAGTAAAGGAAATATAGGTATTATTAATAAGTGTGCATAAAGTTAGAACTACAAGTTTTACGATACGGATGGAGTATATAAATAGGGAGATCATCCACCTTATGTCACAGCCCTGTAAAACATTAATGAATTTCAAGTTTCAACCCAAGAATTTAAACAAAAATGATGAACAAAGCAGTTGATTTGAATGGGTGTCCTGAGAGAATCAAGTCTATTAATTGCTTTATTTATAGCTAGCTATCAATCTAACAACTTGTTCAACAATTAACCATTAACCAAATCAAAGTGGCGTCGTTTCATCTCTGATTCTCTATGTTGACCAGTTGACCTGAGCACCAGCTTGTTTAATTGACTTCTAAGCTGCCAAAGTGGACTCTAATGTAGCTGACGGGTTATAAACGTTTATCATAAAATAAAAAATTCAATTATATAAGAAAATAATTTTTTAAACTTTTTAAAACATAGTAATTTTTTTATATATAATAAAAGTTTATAAACGAGTGTATGTAACATAAATATATTTTTTTTAAAAATTAAAATTAAATTAAATTCAAAATAATTAAATGGTACACCGAATCCGAATTCGTCAAACGGGCCCTAAAAGGCTAGGTTCGGTTTTAGTATCGTATCAGTACAGTTTGTTCTAATTTTGGAAAAGTAAACGGCATACGTTTTATAACCCGTACCCTGCCAGTTGCCACGAATTATTGACACGCAGTACTCACATTATAACTGTGGTTGCATATTAAATGAAATAATTATAAATCATAGCGAGTGGGTTGTTAATAAATAGGCTTTATTTAATCCCAATTTCACTCACATCTCAAACCAAATCAGCCAGTGAAGAAAGAAGAAGATGGGAGATGATAGGAAAAGCTCCGATGGAGTCATCACTTGCAAAGGTAAATTGATCAATTCTCAAGATTATACATTAGGTAGCTCCTCAATTGATGTCTAATCGATGATTATGAATGTTATCAACTTAACAGGGATGGTGTGTTGGGGAGCTGGACAACCCCCTAAGGTGGAGGACGTTGAGGTTGACCCACCCAAGGCCTTTGAAGTTCGAATCAAGTTGATCTATGCTAGTGTTTGCCACTCCGATCTCGCCTTTATGAGTGGCTATCCCGCTGTAATTCCCTCTCTCCGGCGATGAAGCTTATCTCTCATCGTCTCTCTGTATTTCATTGATTGATTGATTGATTGATTGATTTATCTATCTATCTGTGCAGCCTGATTTGTTCCCGAGAGCCATGGGACATGAAGGTGTTGGGTGAGTATCACTTAAAATTTCAAATTATAAAAGCAGTTTTAATTTTGTTTTAAACTGAATTTTCGCCAACAAAAATGGTACGGATGCAGAGAGGTGGAAAGCGTGGGAGAAGGGGTAACGGAGCTAAAGGAAGGCGATTTAGTGATAGCAACGTATGTGTCGGAATGCAAGGAATGCGAAAACTGCAAGGCCACGAGCCGTGCCACCAACCTCTGCAAGAAGTACCAGCTCCTGGCCGGTGGTGTGATGCCGGATGGGACGTCCAGGATGCGGGTCCAGGGGAAGCCGTTGTATGGGTTCCTGGGCTCGACGTGGTCCAAGTACATGGTGGCTCACTCGGCCTACATCATCAAGCTTGACCCGAGGCTCCCACTGGCCCACGCTAGCTTCCTGTCATGTGGCTTCTCAACCGGCCTTGGGGGCACCTGGTTCGACGCCCAAGTCGACCAGGGCTCAACCGTTGCTGTCCTTGGCCTAGGTGCTGTTGGCCTTGGGGTAATTTCTTCTAACTTGCACTTATTGTTTAACATGATTCTGTCTTTGTGTGTTATCTTTGTGTTTTCACGTCATTTCTCCTTAAATTGGTAAATAAAGAGCGGGACCATTCCGGAATAGCGGTCATTCCGGAGTTCGAGCCGGGGACCTACACAAGTCCTTTCCGATGAGTCATTCCGGAATGATTCTCATTTCTCCACCAACAATCTGTAGTATTTTCTAAATTTTTGCAAAGATTTTTTTATAAATGATTTTTCAAAATTTTAAAATGGAGAAATGCACAAACTATATTGCCAGACTTTTCCAGTCGGACATTCCAATACCGCCTTTTGAAGACAGAGACTTGTGTATTCACATCTGTAAAGATGCTACTGAATGGTGGTCAAATTCTAGGGTCAACCTGCATTTTTCTTGGTCTAGATTTTTGTGTGATTGAGAAACTTTGAATAAAGTTTTGAGAGAGATGACTACATGAGGAGCCATCCAAGGCGTCGTTTGTTGATAACACCCATCAAAAAGTTGACTGGAAAAATATTTAGAAGATTGGACTACTTGTGCGTGCAGGCTGTACAAGGAGCTAAGATTCAAGGGGCATCCAAGATCATTGGTGTCGACAAGAACCCACTGAAGCGCGAGGCGGGAGAGGCCTTTGGGATGACCCATTTCATAAACCCGGAGGAAGGGTCCGGCAAGTCCATCTCCGAGTTGGTAAAGGACTTGACAGGAGGGGAAGGCGTCGACTTCTCACTCGAGTGCACTGGAGTCCCTGCATTGCTTAATGAGGCTTTGGAGTCCACAAAAGTGGTAAACATAACTTAACTGGAATACTAGACATGGTTTGCCAGCCTCTTCGTATACTCGTTCTTGAAGACGATGGTGGGAGTTTCAATGTCTTCTCGTTTCTAATTGCAGGGACGTGGAGTCACAGTGAGTATCGGAGCAGGAGGACAGACGGTGGAGTTGAATGCCATAAGCCTTCTAAGTGGAAAGACGATCAAGGGCTCAGTCTTTGGAGGGATCAAGATTCAGTCTCACTTTCCCTTGATAGTTGAGAAATGTGTTAACAAGGTGCCACTCAAACCTGCATTTGTTTGGTTATCTGAATCTGAATCCATAACTGAAGCTAACATTTTCTTTGATGTTAAGCAGGAAATCGAGTTGGATCACCTGCTGACACATGAAATCTCGTTCGACGAAATGGATACGGCATTGGAGCTACTAAAACGACCCGACTGCATCAAGATTCTCATCAAGATGTAAAGACGCAGCTCTGCAACTTCATCTCCAGATCCACGTTCAATAATCTTCTTTGAGAACAATCTATGAATAAAACGTTATCTTTTCTAAAATAAATGCCCACAACTTCAGAGCAGAAGTTTGAGTGTTTGACAGACCATTTCAATTTTTCAAAGTTCACAAATCTGTTACAGTTGTAATTAAATTATTTTTCTCAATTTAAGGAAGAAGAGCAATAAGAACATCATAAGGTCCATATCAAAGTGCCAACTCCCAACTCCCAAGGGTTCATTAGACACGAAGAGCTAATACATTACAGGCTCCTCAAGAGTGCTCAAATAAGCACATCACACCAAACGATATTGGAGAAGATGCACACATAAAAGATGTTAAATTACAAAAGTCAAGGAAACAAGGATTACAGATAGATGACATGTACCTTGTTCCAACAGGCTGAAGAATAGAAGGAATCTCTCTTTTCTAAATGCCTGTTCTCAACCACTCTGCTAAAGGACGTCAAAAGATGGAGGCAATCATTCAGGTAACAATACAGCCTCATGACCTGAAATTCAAGTCACGAATCTCGCACGACTACAAAAACAAAAGGTGAACTACATCCATGTAATGCTCGTCCAAGGGGACACCAGACGGCCAGAAAAATAGGCACAGCAAACATAAAATGCAGCACACTGGTATCAAAATGAAGCAAAAGGTTTACTAATTATTCAGCCACCAAGAAAAAACAAAAGACGGTAAACTGACATGGGACTATAGAAGAACACAAATAATAAAACTCCAAAACAAGGTTAACATGGAGAATCTTATGAAAGAAACTAGTTCTTTTTACTGCTGGGAGTACTAATGGAAGATACAAAAGATCATAAATCTGGATAGGAGTGTAGAGCAAACCCTAGTGTTCTGTAAGCAGCTTGATATTAACTTATAGCCTTACAGATCCAAGTAACAGACATCTCAAAATCATTGACAATCCTTAGCTCACCAGTACGCATGGAACTAGTTCAACAAAAGCAGTTCATGCAATGCTTTGCAGAAAACACGAGCCAGTTTTACATGGTAGCTTCTACTTCTGGATCAGTCTCAGCGGGAACTTCGTTCGTCACATTATTTCCCCCTCTCAGGCGTGAGGAAACTTTGTCAATAGCAGAATTCAGTTGACCCAACTTGGCATTCAGCGTCTGCCTAGTCTTCTGCTTCAAGAAAAGTCCAGTAAGATACATCTATACCCCAAAACAGTTCAAAAAAGCTGTTTACCTAGTAAAGCTATAATTACCTCCAAGCCATCATCATCATCATAATATATTGGTCGCTTTGCCTTCCGGAATCCATATTCATCTTCATTCAGCAGTGATCTTCTAATCTGAATTTTGTGCACAAGTAAAACCAGGTGAGGAATTATTGATCCACACAACAATACTGACCAGCGGATACAAAAAGTCTACCATAATAAGCACATAGCAGTTAAAACTCCAGAGTAGGGTAAGGGAACTCGGTAGTTTTTTTTGTGGGGGTAGCCTTTTCAGGAAGGAAGACAAATAAAAAGATCTGGAGTAAAATAAGTCTTTCTGAAGCCTATAATCTGTACACAATAAATATAACAATAATAAAACAATCTGATGAATCTATGATTCTATAATATAAACTCTTTCAAATGAAGAGATTTGGATGTAATCCCTGCATAGTACCTTCAGCCAAGCATTGGACAAGGCCAACCTTCTTCCTTCCCTTTCATTAAACTCCCAAAAACTAACCCATCACAGCACAACATTTAAAGATGACATATATAATTGTTCAAGGGAGTGGATAATGTCCTCCCCCCCCCCCCAAAAAAAAAAAAAACCCAAAACGCACAAGAAGAAAAAAAAAAGCCAATTGCCATATTGGCATGCAGTTAATTAACAAATTATCAAGGATTATACATGCAATACTGCCTCCATGCATCTTAGGAGGGAGAGAACATATATATAGAATCTTGAAGAAAACCTACCTGTGGAGCAAAAACATATGCTAGAGTTCCAAAAACGGCACCCCCCAGTAGAAAACCGGCAACAAAATCACCTCCACCACCACCTCTACCACCACTGCAAGTAAACTTATGAGCATGATCAATCCATATCCACCAAAACATTTTCCAAATGAAACATTCAACTTCCTATCAAATTAAAAACTTGTTGAGGAAATACAGAGAGGGAGCAGGTCTCTGAACAACAATCAAAGTGACCTATCAAATGATAAATTGACACATTTAAAAATTCTTGAGCGATACGGACGAACAAACAAAATCCATGAAATCTGGCTTAGTTGAAGTTGATTTAGCAAGATTTAAAAAATCTCATAAGTTTAAGAAAGAGATAAAAGGATACAATGCTATTTTCTTTTCAATGAGACAGGTCCTTTTTATGCTTATCCACAAAAGAACATCAAAACACATAAAAAAGCAACTTAATGACCTTTTGCTAAGGTACAGCTATGAAGAATTGTCCTTGTATAGACTACCAAGAGCCAATTCATTAGTACTAATTCTGATACTCCCAATGCATGATTTTATTTCACATAAAAAAAAGGATTCCAACTTTCATTCACTGAGCATACAGTAATTGACAAAATTCGTCTCCTAGCTACTCCTGGCTGTCAAACACACTATTAAAAGATCGGCCAACAGAGACCAGAAAATTAGCTATTCTAGTCTAATCTGGTCTGCATGTATAGAACCCAGTCTGTGCATCAACTAACCTACCAAAAGTCATAATTTTTTCAATTAGCAACCCCCAATGTGATAGAATAAGTACTCTCCACTGAATCTTTTTGTATAATCTCTAAACAGTCGTACTCTATCCCACTTCCCTTTAAACCATGTTGCAGAGCTATTTCCAGTAGTCAGCGGATTATCTCTGTTTCCATTTCCACTACATTGTCATCACACAAAATTTGCTTTGCTCCAGCAAAAACCATCATTCCTTCAGCATTTAGAATAACCTTTTGATTTATTCATATAAAAGGGATCTCCCTCTCCTTCTTTTCTTTTTTTCTCTAGTTCAAAACTAAATAGATTGCTGCAGAAATTTTAGAACATACATTGGGTTCTATCTTATGCTTCCAAATTACAGACTGTAGTAGTCCTGTAAACTGAAGGGTTCTATCTAATGCTTCCAAATTACAGACTGTAGTAGTTCAAAACTAATTGATGAAATATCTCCTTTTGTTAACATTTTTCATTCTTGACTGGTATTCATATTATGGAAATGGATTGATAGATATATGTGAGAGAAACTAACAATTTTATCCTTTTTAGAAATCAAATGAACGAAGTCTTGTACATAAGTGAGGAAGGTAATCAAAAAATGAAGAAAATGAGTTCCTTCTTTTGTCACTTAAGAACTGTGCGAGATGAAAGTCTACCAATAACTATTGTCTGTTGGCTTTGTGGCCCTGGTCTGATTAAAAAAATAAATAAATAAATAGTACCACAGCTTGGTGTCTATAGGAACCCTACAGTTAGCGTCAACTGTGTGCTGTCTATCACAATATTAATTAATAAGATAATGTGCACTTGCTTTCCGAAAGTGACAATAAGAACCATAATTGTCCTTGCACAGTTGCACTATATGCAGACAGTTAATAGTTGACTTCAGTTTCATGAAAGTCCTTTAAACATTAGAGATACAATAAAATTAAACATTAAATTAGCATGGAAAAGAAAGGAGCATACTTGTACTCCGCCCGAACAGCCGCATTACGGTTCTTGATCACCCTTCTAGTCGAATTCAATGCAGTTTTAGGCATTTCTCTGAAAGAACTGAGTTTTGAGGATCTGCAGTCATTTGTCTTGAGATGAGATCCGCCTAGAAACAGACACAATAAAGTATGATGGCAAAAAATTCTGCAATTTAACATGGAAAAGATAGTTTTGAGCACAGTTCAACTTAACTACATTGCGTGTTGTGATGGTACTATCCAGATAATCCAAACATGAAAATGAGAGTCGGAGCTAACCGAGTTTTACTAAAATGGACTTGCAAGGAATTCATATTACAGCTGAAACATCCAACTATACAAAGAAAAAACTTGTATTTTCTCATTTATATTACAATGACCTAATGAGCAAACATGTATCATGTCAAGGGTCAAGACATATTAGTAGTGCTTCATCGATCCTCATAAAACATTGAAATATTTATCACAAGAGCACAACACAGACAAACCAGTTGCTTCTTCTCTTTCAATTTCAACTTAGTATGCACCACCTGGAAGTTTTAAACAGCTAGCATTATTTAAGAGCTCCAATGGTTCTGGCAAAACAAGGAGAGGTAACCAAAGCACTCTCCGTGTGCTTTGTAAGCAATGATCCAAATTGAGAAACTATCAGTCAAGCAGAATCGAAGGAAATGACAGATAATAACCAATTGCAAGGTAAATCGAAATCAGAAACGAAAGTACTTCAACAGCTTAATGAATCAGAATGAGGAATAACAGTTTAAGATCCACAAACCATCAAGGAGAACATAGATTAGTTCCGTACCACATACAACCCTCACCTACTATCAATTTTGAAATGGTAAAATAGCTAACAGAAGAACGATTGTGGATCAACCACGGCAGCATATCTATGTACGCTAACAGGTAGGCGAAAGAGGAAAAGGGAAATTTGCTGAACAGATCGGAATAAACAATTTGAGTTATAGATTACGAAGATACAGTCATCTCATGAAAACCTCTGAAACGGAGAGAATAGAGAGAGGTCGATCCGAGAGGAAAAAGAGAGATTACCTGAGATGGAAACATGGACGATTGAGGTCGCCATGAGAGCACAACCAGGAAGCTGGAGGGATAGGAAGAAGCAGAGAGAGGGTTACGAGGACGGAGAGACACAGCGATTGGAATGAAGAAGGCGAAGCTTTGGAAGTTCCGAAATGTCTATATCCGCTTACTGCTGCTCCAATCTCCAGTCTCCGACTGGATTATTGGTTTCCCAAAATGCCCCTCTCGTATCTACCACAGCACAGGAAAAAGGCCACACGTATTACGGGGATATTTTTGGAATTTTATTTTTCGTAAATTACATAATTTTTGATTCTCTATACACGTCTAGAATAGACTAAACATCATGTACAAACAAAAGAAAATGACAGAAAATAAAATACATCACGCAAATGACATAAAGAAAAATGCAAAAAGAAACGTAAATGTCATCTTAAACTATAAATGAATCGAATAGCCAAAAAGAAGTCGCACACATAGAACTCTGAGGTCCCTAGACACTAGTGGACACCTCAGATAGTCAGATTTTAGACTCCACAAAGTCATTATGTGTTGATCATATTTTCACGACGTCTCCAAACATGGCAAATTAACCACCATTCACATGAAGTCTACATCACAACAAGAATCAAACCACAAACTCACTCTATTCACACCATTGCCCATTCAAAACCTCAAAACCTATCTCAAATCCTTAATAACGATAACAAGATCGTGAGTATACTACCACAAAGGTAAACCAAAATAGAGGCAGATAAGACGGGACTACGAAGACAGAATGGACAACAATGAACGGGGATAGAAATAGAAGATCGGTCGGAAAAGAAACCCATAAGGCCGCTAGACAGAGGCAACACGGGTGTACCAAGGACCGAGTCGTAGGACGATGGAGGGGCCGGGATGGAGACGTACACGCAGGCGGATGCACGACGGTCTAGGAGCTAGAGTCGAAGGTGGGTGGTGGTGGGTTGAAGGCTTGCCCGTGGAGGTTGGCGAAGGGGGATGGCGGCGGCAAGGCGAGGCAAGGCGACCATTGGAGGTGGGGTTGTAAGGCTGGCAAGCGGCGAAAAAACGCTCAAATGAAATCATTTTTTTTAGGTCGGCCATTCACTTCGAATCTTAAAACAACTATGCAAATCTCACGTGATAAACAAGAAAAATTAAAGCATACAAATATAACAAATATTCTACTCACTTTATTTTAAAATTTATTGTATGTCCCGCCCCGTACACGATAATATATTAACACAATGTTATAAAATTACATTTGTGTCTATAAAAAAAATTATATTATAAATATGACAAAAAATAACTAAATATGAATTACAATATGATAATTAAACTAGAAAAAATTAGGTGGAATATTCATCCCTATCATTGATTTGGTTAAATGTCCCCCCCCCCACCGTTTTGACCATCCGCACTGAATCCTTTTTCAGACTCATAACTTACTTTTTTCAGTGCCACTTCAGCTTAAGAACCCCATTTTAGATTATTATTTTTCCACCTTCATTCATGAACCCCGATCTCATACTCATTACTTACTTTTCTTTGTTTACCTTTTTTATTAAATAAAATCTTCTTATACTAAAATCATAATATTATCCATTCTCATAAGATTATGTTTACTTGATATTATAATTATTATAACTATTGGACAAAAATTATAAGGGTGTTTGACAAAATACGGTAATGCAAAATGGGTGGAAATTTTACTTTTTATTTGGTAACATAATAATATATAGGTATTATTTGATTAATTTTAAAAAAAAAAAATACATGTGCAAAATGGGTGTCTATGGGTAGATAAAATTAATTCACACTTAAATATATATTTTATTTTATTTTTTAGTGATAGAGAATGATAAAAAAAATTTAAAGAATTGAATTTTATTTTGATGTCACATGTCACTTTATGATTTGCATGTGTGGGTGTGGCAACCCAATTCCATTTTTTTTTCCCATCCCCTTGGCCGTATGGTCTACTTTTACTCCATGAACCCCACTTTTAGGGGGTGTTTGGCAACGGGGTGGATTTTAGTGGATGGGGATGGATAAAGGGGATGGATGGGATGGGGATGGAATCTCGGGATGGACGAGATGAGGTTATAAACACCAAAATAAGCCCGTGTGTGTTTGGTCGTGTTTTGATTTTTTGGTGGATGGAGCAACCAAAAAAGTCCAATTTGCCCCCACTTACCCACTTCATTTTACCATAATACCCCTCCCAAATACCCCTCCCACTTTGAAATTACCCCTGCTCAGCCTCGACAAACCTCCATAGTTCTGAGAAGGAGGAGCTCCTACACAGGTGCGACGGTCGGGCTTCGTCCATAAGCAGTGGATCATAGTCAGCGGAACTCCTGTCAGCGGTTCACCCAGTTCGCCCGGTCCCCATGTAAGTCCCTTCACCCGCCCTATTTGGATGCATCTTCCTCTTATCGAGGATTCACCCCCTTAGAGTCGAAAATAGTCAGAATTGTGCGAAGGGAAGTGATTGATGCTTGAATTGTTAGGAATTTTGTGGTTGTTATGCCGCCCAATTGAATAATAGCCCAACTCTGGGGCATTCCCCCTTTCAATTGAAATTTGTTGTTGTTATGCTGCGCAATTGAAATTTTTAGGGTTAGAGGAATTGGGGCATTTTTTCCGACGGAATCGAGAGTCGTTTTTTTTTTTTTGTTGTCAGTTGCAATTGCGGGGAGTGAGAGGCAGATACCACTGCACCTCCTCGTGTAGTTGAGACTAGCGACATATGGCATCCCCGGCTGCTCCCACTGGTAAGGGGAAATGAAAAGGAAAGGGTAAGAACACAGTGGGTACGACTGATGTCGAGAAGATCCCAACACCGGTGGCGTTCTACTGGTCATCGGAACTGACAAAGAAGTTGATGCATGTGCTCCTTGCGTACCAGAAGGACAATGGAAAGGAGCAGGCCTTCAAATGGGGACCCTTGACAAAAGCATTCGAAAAGGTTACTGGTAAGAAATGCAACGCATACACCCTGAAGAACCGAACTCGGGACATGAAAACTCTGTGGAACTCTTGGAAGGGACTCAAGAACGGGGAGACCGGTCTCGGATGGGATCCTCAAAGAGGTACCATCATGGCCCCCGACGAGTGGTGGGAAAAGAAAATCGCGGTATGTCGTTATATTTCCTTCTGTATTGTTCGATGTCCCATGAGGGAAGTAATAGACGTGATCTGTTGTTGCAGGAGGATGGTCAAGTATGAAATAAAAATAGAATAAAGATCAGACTGACTTCCCTGTCTCAGCAAATAAATACAAGACTTCCTCCCGTTGTAGTAAGAGAAAGTCAGGATCGAATCCACGAGGAAGCACGTCAGCATTTCTCAGGTAGCAACAGATCTCACAGACAAGCAGCAGAAAGACAGAAACACAGAAAAGAAACAGAAATAAAACAGAAAAGAACAAACAAAAGCAAAGATCAAAACGAAAACAGAAAAGACAAAGCAAAGCAGAACGTAAAGCAAAGGCAGAGTCTACTCGATCTCGACCACAAGCTCCTCGAGATCGACAAAGGCAAGTAAAGACAGAAACTTCAGAAATCGATAAAAGACAGAAACTTTACTCGACCTAGACCAAGCGTACTCGAGATCGAGTACAACCTACTCGAGATCGACAAGATCTCCTCTGTATCGACAAGAATTGACAGAAAACTTAAATTGCAAATTCGAAACTAAAACTCAGATTTTCGACAGAAATAAATCAATATAATAAAAGACTTCCAAGACCAGGGTTTCAACGCCACAACGATAACCATGCAAAGTAATACATAAAGGCATAAAAGATCATGCTTTCCATCAAATAACTTTCGTTATTAACAAATAGGCATATAGAGGCTTTCGCATAAACCCTAATTGTTACTAACCCTTTTCACATAATTAATCCAAGTTGCATTAAGATCACTTTCGCTTCAATAACACAAACAAGGATCACCTTCAACTCTCGCAAAAGAATCATGCTCATAGGGATAGAAGACGAATTGCATAAAAAATCTGACCTTTACCGCATCACCTCACATGGCCACCGTTGGGCTCACCCCAGCCCCAGAAGTGGGTAGACTACTCGCTCTTCATCATCAAGAAAGACATTAAATAACAAAAGGGACTAAATTGCATTAAATTAAATAAAGAAAGCTTACAACCGACAAGACAAATCCGCTTTCGCCTCTCCACCTTGCTTGCTACAAACTCTCTCTCTCTATCCTACTTACTTGAATTGATTTGATTGTGAATTGGAATGAATGAAAAACCAGCCCCTAGGGCTTTATTTATAGTGATCAAACCTCGCTAATCAAGGAAATAATCATCTATCTCTATATCTAAATCTATATCTAATTTGCTAAAAGATAAATAAAATGCTTTAAGGAAATAAATCAACAAGGAAAAGATAATTCTAAAGTGGGTAGGTCTTCATGTGTTGATAGATCTTGTCTCCCATGGATAGACTTGATAGAATTTGGATAGAATCTTCCTCCTTCGGCCCCAAGGAATCCCAAGTCGACTAGGACAGCCCTCGACGACGCGTTTCTGGAAACTGGTCTACTCGACCTCGACAAAGGCTTGTCGACATCGACTAGGACTCGTCGTCTTGGCTAACTGGTGCTCGATGTGGCTCGGTCTTGGCTCCTGACGCTCGTCGACCTCGAGTAAGCGTAGTCGACCTCGAGTAGGAAAGTCTTGCCGACTAGGTCTCCTCGGGTAGGTGTACTCGACAAGCTCGGACCTGGGCTCTGGGCTTCGTCGATCTCGACAAAGGCTTCGTCGAGATCGACCAGGGTTCGCCGAGTTGGGGTGTGGACTTCTTGTCGAGCAGCTTCTCCTCGGCATGGACTCGGACTGGCACTGGGTGGCTCGTCGATCTCGACAAAGGCTTTGTCGAGATCGAGTAGGATTGTGCTCGGCTTCTCGTCCTCGGCTTCTCGGTCAGCTTCTCTCCTCGACTCCGGGTGTGGTGTCTGGGCTTCGTCGATCTCGACCAAGGTCTTGTCGAGATCGAGTTGGGTCCGGAAGTCGGGTTGGTCTGGCTCTCGACGTTGCTCCTGGTCGACAAGGCTGTGCTCGGACATGCTCGTCGAGATCGAGTAAGACCTACTCGAGATCGAGTAGCCTGGGTTCTCGGCTCGATTCGACTGGTTCCGCTGCTTCTTTGGCCTAGGACTTCTGTAGTGGTTTTCCGAGCTTTTCCGACCTTCCTTAGAATTGCTGTAAAATGCCTCGAAATCTGCGATTTAAACAGAAACTGGTGTAGATTCCATAATTTGGCAAATAAACATAAACTACATAGATTCTGTACTATCTTAGCCCAAATGAATGCAATGTATGCAGAAATCGATATAAAAGTAAATGTAAAACATGGCAGATTCAGCTCACAACAAACACCCCATACTTAAGCTTGCTTGTCCTCAAGCAATACTTTTATTTGTCATTCAGGGGAAGAATTCAAACTCTCAACATATTAGATTCATTCTTATATAACCCTGCAATCAATTTCCATCATCGAAAAGGTACTAGTGTCACAGATTCATGCATGTGCAAATATGTAAAAGCAACATCTACTCATAAAAGGAGGGTTATGCACAAATAATTTTTATGTGACAAAGCAACAATAATCAAGAGGACTTTAATTTAAGCTCAATAAGGAGTAGATTGGTAAAAGGCTAAAGGTGGGCAATTTTTGGCAATGTGGTGCTAATGATCCGGGGAAATGGAGTATTTCCAAACTGAATTTCCACATTCCTTCTCCATAAGATTCATCACCTTTCATAATGCTTTTTCTCAATAATAATGCTTTTACCTCTCTAACCTCAGCACTGCCTTCTCGCGAGTCGCAAACATGGGTGTCATGAATGGCCCCGGATACTTAGTGCGTCGGACTCCTCACCTGGTGTCCCATCTCTCCAAACTATTATCTCAGAGAGCAGGGTCAATCTACCTTTATCTCCTGAGGTGATTGGATTTTCTTTCACTCATTAAATTTTCCATATATTTCAAACAATTTTCTTCCATACTCCAATAATGATATATAACAACACAACAACCATATAACAATCTCCATAATGTAACATCATTCTCAACATAATCCCCGGATAAGGTAAAGAATGGCAAATGTTTAGATCATGTGGAGCAATATATGAAATAAGGCATAATATGGCTTTTTTGTGATGCATAAGCATAGGTAAGGCTAGGAATATAAACAATTGAGCATTATATGGAAATATAAAGTCCTCCATCCTCTTATCATGCAACATGTCAAAAACAACTTCAAATTTTACCTCCTTTCATGGTTTTCAATAAAATAATGCACTTCATTGTGACTTCCCTTTACTAGGCAATTTCATGCTATATCTCTAATGAATCCAATTTTGCATCGTCGAGTTCAATATAAGCTTCCATGACATTAATCAAAATTTTCAATGGGGGTCATTTTTCTCAAATTTTGGAAATCATGCATATAAGCACATAAATCAATAATGCATTCCAAAATAGCCATGTAGCAATTTAAGAAATAAATTCTAAATATGCACAAATAATGTCAAATATAGCAAATATGCATAAAGTAAGCCCTTCCCCCACCCCATACTTAAACATTACAGTGTCCTCACTGTATAAAAACAAGGGTAAAGAAAGAAACTCACAAGACAGATGTGCAGGGCTTCATAATATCGAGTTAAAATGCCTGAGCCGAGTCCGTTTTTAGCTTGCATCTATCCATGGACCTGAAAAGTGTAGAAGACATATACCCACAATAGAAACAACAAAAACCAAAGAAATGTTCAAAACCAAAAACAAGCAAAAACAATGTCCAAAAAGAATGTCCTAAAAAAGTCTATGTACAAGCTCTAGATTTTATAGTCGCTAGGCCGACTTTCCATTTATGCTCAAGGTGGCATCTGCAGGGCCCATGTAGCTTGGGCCTCAAATAGGACTCCATTCTTGTCCATCAGTTGTAATCCTCCAGAATGGATCTTGTTCACCACAAAAGATCCCATCCGCTTCTCGTTGAATTTATTGGGGAACCAATGATCCTTTGATTTAGAGACATAGAGCTTGTCTCCAACTTCATATTCTTTGGGCTCATCATTGGAAATCCTACATAATCGCACATACCAAGGCAAACCTCTCCCATGTATAGATAAATCTTTAATGGAAATAGGAGAAGAAAGATCCATACCTTGGCTTACCTTCGCAGAGACGGAATCGGGAACCACTGTGTTTGGTCGATCTCGACTAGGGCTAGTCGATCTCGACGAGTCTGCAGGTTCTGGTGGTGGTCTGCTCGAAGGGGCAGGAGTCGACGAAGAAGATGGCTTGTCGATCTCGACAAGGCTACTCGATCTCGAGTAGGCCTCTGCTCCTGGTGGCTGCAGCGTCGAGGAAGAAGGATCTGGTGGAGTCGACCTCGACAAGGGTGGTCGAGATCGACGAGGCTAGCCCTGGCTCTGGTGGTCTCAGCGTCGAGGAAGCAGAAGTCGAGTCAGCAGAGGGCTTATCGATCTCGACAAGGGTGGTCGATGTCGACGAAGATCCTGGCTCTGGTGTCGTCAGCGTCGAGGAAAGCTAAGTCGATGTAGGGCTCTGGTGGTCGATCTCGACGAGCCTACTCGAGATCGAGTAGGGTTCTGCTTCCGTCTGGCTGCTCGACGAGGCTGGTACTGGTGGAGACTCCTTAGTCTGGTCGAGATTGACTAGGGTCCGGTCGATCTTGACCCCATACTTAGCTCCTGTCAAGACATCCGAAAAATAATTAATCCACAACGACTTACCTTGGTCCGTGTCGATTGGATTCTCTGTGTTCTCCTTGAGGATTGCCATGATCTCCTCCACCTGGGCCTCCATGTCCCTCTTTTCTATCTCCTCAGGGGTCATATTTCTGACCTTGGGTTCCCCGCAGGTGATGTAGCCAGCTGAGATAGATTTGACCTCTTCCATTGGACCTGTATGCCTTTCAGTTTTATTAAAGGAATACTCAATTACCTCATCGCTGATGTTGAAGGTGAGCACTCCTTTCCTTACGCTTATGTTGGCATCCACCGTCGCCAAGAATGGTCTTCCTAAGATAATTGGACAAGCAGGATCTTCTTGCATATCAACAACTAAGAAATCAGTAGGGACAAAGAATTTACCTACTTGTACTGGCACATTGTCCACCATGCCTGTTGGAATGACCACCGTGTTGTTGGCCATGTAAAGTCTAGCATCCACAGGCTCCAGGGCACCTATCTTAATCTTGGACCAAATCGTTAAAGGCATTATACTCACACTAGCTCCAAGATCACATAGGGCATTAATTTTGTATGGACCAAACCCAATAGTTATAGCAAACTTACCTGGATCCGGCCTCTTCTCCAAGATGTCCAGATGGCTGCACTCCTCTGTGATTTCAGCCATCGATCGCTTTTTGCTCAGAATCTCTTTCAGGAACTTGACATAGGATGGCATTTCATTGAGAGCTTCTGTGAAAGGGATGGTGACGTTGAGTTTCTGAAGCATCTTGATGAAGCGCTGAAATTTCTTTTCTGCAGGGTCCTTAGGAGATTTTGTGGGGAAAGGCAGCTTCTTTTTCTGATTCGGAGCCAGAACAGACGTCGGAGGTGCTGCAGGCTGCTCTATGTCGACAAGGGGCTCCTCGACATCGACTACAGTCTTGTCGATCTCGACTAGATTTGGTGTTGTCGAGTTGCTGTGTGGTGCAGACGAGGACTCTGGAAGTTTCTCCTCGACATCGAGTAGGCCCTCCTCGAGGTCGACTAGGCCCTGGTCGATGTCGACTTGCTGTTCCTTGTTCTGCTGCTTTCCGACCTCTGGCTCTTGTAATTGATGGCCACTTCTGAGTTTTACAGCAGCGATGTGTCCAGTCTTTCCTTTAGGATTTGGTTCTGAAGATCCAGGGAGCGCACCCGACTGTCTGGGGATTCCTTCTGCTAGCTGACCAATCTGTGTATCAACTGATTTCCGCCAGATATCAATTTCCCCAAGCCTAGAGTTGACACCTTGCATCTGGGTATAGACGGAGTTGAAAGATTGCCTAGTTTCTGAGTGGTTCCTCCGTATTTCCTCCAGGACTGTCTGTATATCATCCTTTTTCTGGTCCCTTTCCGGATGTCCTGGAGCTCTGTAGGGCGGGGGGTTCCTAGGGACACCTTGGTTCCATTGTGGTTGCTGAAACCTTTGGTCCCCCATGTAGCGATTGGGGCCCCCTGCGTAAGCTACCTCCTCTTGGTGTTCTGCCAGCTTGACTTGCTCGGTGTGTGGGCACTCAGTAGTGGTGTGCCTCTGTGATCCGCATTCAATACAAGGCTGGTTGACAGAGAGATACTTTACTTGTTTGATGAGCTTTTTGTTCTGGTCTCTGTAGTACTGCTCCCTAACATCTGGATCAATCTCCTTAGGTGGATCATATAGGGGCATGGATGGTGCTGGCCTGGCGTATGGGTTCTCTTCATAAGTTGCAGTAGACCCATACTTGTTGTCGTAGGTAGTGAGCTTCTCTAGCACACCCCATGCGTCACTTGGCGGCATTGTCAGATACTCATAGCGAGTATAATGGTTGATTCTGTCCTTGGTGACTTGATCAACAGAGTTGATGAAGATCTCCTGAATGACGTAGGGTGGCTGTCCATGAGTAGGGCAAGATCGCAGAAGTTCTTTGTAGCGCTCCCATGCCTTTGCCAACGGTTCCCCTTGCTTCTGTCTGAAGGCGGTGATTTTCTGGCGGAGATGTGCTGTTTTGGCGGGTGGGAAGAATTTGTTCAGGAACTCTTGCTCTACTTGGGCCCAGGTTGTGAGTGATTTTGGTTTCAGCCCTTCCAGCCATTTCAGTGCAGGCCTAGCGAGAGACCAGCGAAAAGCTTTCATCTTGACATATTCCAAAGTTGTACCTTAAGCAAGAGTACGGCACATGTCAGCAAAGTTTGTAATATGTTCAAGAGGACACTCATTAAATCTACCATAAAAGGCATTATTTTTAAGCTCTATAAGAAATTGAGTGCGAATTTCAAAAGAGTTGTCAGGGATAAGAATCGCAGATTCAGGCACGACGAGAGTTGGGTGCATATAGTCCTCTGCCGTGGTTGGGTATTGGGCAAGCTCAGCCTGTGCTTGTTCCCTTGCTGCTTTCTCAGCGGCGATAGCAGCATCTTTAGCGGCCAATTCCCTGGTAAGCCTAGCGATCAGCTGTTCCTGTGTCTCTGCAGCTGCCATGGCTCTTTGCAGTTTAGCTCTGATATGTAGAAGGCGCTCTGGTTCGTCTAAGGCGTCAAACTCAGGTGTTTGACCAGAACGACGCATACACCTGCAAAGTAACTCAAAGAAACAGTGAGAACTGACTACCTTAGGCGCGATTGATAGCTTCCCCGGCAACGGCACCAATTTGTTGTTGTAGGAGGATGGTCAAGTATGAAATAAAAATAGAATAAAGATCAGACTGACTTCCCTGTCTCAGCAAATAAATACAAGACTTCCTCCCGTTGTAGTAAGAGAAAGTCAGGATCGAATCCACGAGGAAGCACGTCAGCAGTTCTCAGGTAGCAACAGATCTCACAGACAAGCAGCAGAAAGACAGAAACACAGAAAAGAAACAGAAATAAAACAGAAAAGAACAAACAAAAGCAAAGATCAAAACGAAAACAGAAAAGACAAAGCAAAGCAGAACGTAAAGCAAAGGCAGAGTCTACTCGATCTCGACCACAAGCTCCTCGAGATCGACAAAGGCAAGTAAAGACAGAAACTTCAGAAATCGATAAAAGACAGAAACTTTACTAGACCTAGACCAAGCGTACTCGAGATCGAGTACAACCTACTCGAGATCGACAAGATCTCCTCTGTATCGACAAGAATTGACAGAAAACTTAAATTGCAAATTCGAAACTAAAACTCAGATTTTCGACAGAAATAAATCAATATAATAAAAGACTTCCAAGACCAGGGTTTCAACACCACAATGATAACCATGCAAAGTAATACATAAAGGCATAAAAGATCATGCTTTCCATCAAATAACTTTCGTTATTAACAAATAGGCATATAGAGGCTTTCGCATAAACCCTAATTGTTACTAACCCTTTTCACATAATTAATCCAAGTTGCATTAAGATCACTTTCGCTTCAATAACACAAACAAGGATCACCTTCAACTCTCGCAAAAGAATCATGCTCATAGGGATAGAAGACGAATTGCATAAAAAATCTGACCTTTACCGCATCACCTCACATGGCCACCGTTGGGCTCACCCCAGCCCCAGAAGTGGGTAGACTTTTCGCTCTTCATCATCAAGAAAGACATTAAATAACAAAAGGGACTAAATTGCATTAAATTAAATAAAGAAAGCTTACAACCGACAAGACAAATCCGCTTTCGCCTCTCCACCTTGCTTGCTACAAACTCTCTCTCTCTATCCTACTTACTTGAATTGATTTGATTGTGAATTGGAATGAATGAAAAATCAGCCCCTAGGGCTTTATTTATAGTGATCAAACCTCGCTAATCAAGGAAATAATCATCTATCTCTATATCTAAATCTATATCTAATTTGCTAAAAGATAAATAAAATGCTTTAAGGAAATAAATCAACAAGGAAAAGATAATTCTAAAGTGGGTAGGTCTTCATGTGTTGATAGATCTTGTCTCCCATGGATAGACTTGATAGAATTTGGATAGAATCTTCCTCCTTCGGCCCCAAGGAATCCCAACTCGACTAGGACAGCCCTCGACGACGCGTTTCTGGAAACTGGTCTACTCGACCTCGACAAAGGCTTGTCGACATCGACTAGGACTCGTCGTCTTGGCTAACTGGTGCTCGATGTGGCTCGGTCTTGGCTCCTGACGCTCGTCGACCTCGAGTAAGCGTAGTCGGCCTCGAGTAGGAAAGTCTTGCCGACTAGGTCTCCTCGGGTAGGTGTACTCGACAAGCTCGGACCTGGGCTCTGGGCTTCGTCGATCTCGACAAAGGCTTCGTCGAGATCGACCAGGGTTCGCCGAGTTGGGGTGTGGACTTCTTGTCGAGCAGCTTCTCCTCGGCATGGACTCGGACTGGCACTGGGTGGCTCGTCGATCTCGACAAAGGCTTTGTCGAGATCGAGTAGGATTGTGCTCGGCTTCTCGTCCTCGGCTTCTCGGTCAGCTTCTCTCCTCGACTCCGGGTGTGGTGTCTGGGCTTCGTCGATCTTGACCAAGGTCTTGTCGAGATCGAGTTGGGTCCGGAAGTCGGGTTGGTCTGGCTCTCGACGTTGCTCCTGGTCGACAAGGCTGTGCTCGAACATGCTCGTCGAGATCGAGTAAGACCTACTCGAGATCGAGTAGCCTGGGTTCTCGGCTCGATTCGACTGGTTCCGCTACTTCTTTGGCCTTGGACTTCTGTAGTGGTTTTCCGAGCTTTTTCGACCTTCCTTAGAATTGCTGTAAAATGCCTCGAAATCTGCGATTTAAACAGAAACTGGTGTAGATTCCATAATTTGGCAAATAAACATAAACTACATAGATTCTGTACTATCTTAGCCCAAATGAATGCAATGTATGCAGAAATCGATATAAAAGTAAATGTAAAACATGGCAGATTCAGCTCACAACATGATCACAATCACATTGCGCAGGAGGATCATAACTACAACAAGTTTCGGAAGAAGGGGATCCCGCCGGATCTGGAAGACTTGTTCCACCAAGTTTTCGGAGTCACCGTGGCCACAAGCGATTACTGCGTCGCCTCATCCATGGACCCGGAGGTGCGGGCTTCGCTGGCGGCCAATGAACCATAGGAGAAGGAGCAAGAGGACTTCGGTGAAGAGGAAGACGACGTAGCAGAAGACGGGAATGTACCAGCGGATGCCGATCCCATTGCATCGCAATATGAGGCGGTAGAAGACGAGTTCGACGAACTTCTCAACACCTCTCGCGCTCGAGGGGGAACGCCCTCTATGCAAGACGTCCTAAGGGGCGTTTGTGACCCTGGCCCTTCACAGCCTGCTAGGTCGAAGCGAGGCCCCGTGGCGTCCTCCACCTCTACACAGTCTGCTTCGAAGCGCAACATTCGATTGTCGGAGGGTACGAGGCTTTACAACCGCAACGTCGGTTGCATGGAGGACACGTCACAGGCGCTGATTGACTATCTTCACCGGGATGAGGCATCGTCAGCCACCCCCCAAGATACCACGAAGACAGTGCTTGACGTTGTGAAGGCGATGGTTGCTGATGGCCTGTTTGAGGAAGGCGATCCCCTATGGTGCTTCAGCCTAGCTCTCATCAAATCACCCGAGCAACGTGAGGTCTTCGTACAGCTTCACACAAACGCTGCTCGTTTGAAGTGGCTTGGGTGGTTGTACTCGACGAACGACGGCCAGCAGCTCGGCACCATCCCCCCGATTGTCTTTACACCTATGTCATTGCTTGATCATGTCACTTGTTTCTTCTTAGACTATTTGATGTTGTTGAAATACTGTTATGCTCTTGAGGTTCTTGAGGATTCAGTAACTGTCATATTTGTTTTCCAGCACCCTATAATTATGCGTTGTGGATGGTGTCCACAACGCATTGGTTGTTTCTGAATTTTCGTTGACATTTTAGGTTGGCCTTGTGTGGCGGCAATAACGGCTTAAGTGGTTGTAATGCTCAAACAGTTTGTATTGCATAGTGTTCATGTAATCATGTGTCCTTCCTTACGTGACTAGTGTTTGCTGCGTTTAAGGTGATTCACGTGACGGTTAAGGTGTCCTTTGCCCACGCAGGACGAAGGTGAATGAAGAGAACCAACGTCTCCGGCGTCGACGTAAAGCAATCGATGGGATCATTGGATATGTCTTGCTCCAGAAGATGTCGATCCCCATACGTGATCACTACTTCAAAAAAGTGCACAGCTACTCAACCAACAAATGAGAAGGAAGCGTTCAACAAGGCACACTCTTCACTGCGAGGCGCGATCGAAAGGTCGTTCGGCATACTAAAGTCGAAGTGGAAGATCCTCCATGAGCTCCCAAAGTATCCCATTCGTAAGCAGATTAACATAATCATTGCATGTTTTGCCCTTCATAACTACGCGCGGGATTCACGTGACGCTTCGGACTCCGATGACGAAGATGAAGAGAGGTTCAAGGAGCCAATACACGATGAGGCCCCATCAGACGGTGAGGATGAGGAGAACGCTTACGATTACCGGGAGGAGGTATGACATGAGGATGACGACCCCTTATACGTGTCTAACGATGACGTTGGCCCGACGCATTCAGGGATCAGGGCACTCAGAGATGAGATTGCTCGCCAGATATGGAACTACCGACGCGAGGGGAGGTAAGTAGCATGTACAATTGGGGCAGGGTAGTTGGTTATGAACAACACGTCATGCGTTTTTGTTCGTGGTCTTTTGGGTTAAGGGATCAACCCCCATGGTGTTGGGTACTTTGTTAACTATTTGATGCCCGTGTGGTCTTTTTGGGTTAAGGGGATCAACCCCCATGGTGTTGGGTAATTTGTTAACTATTTGATGCCAGTGTGGTGAATTGTTTACAAAAAATGGTAACCGCTACTTCAAATGCGTAATATTAGGTGGTTGCATATATGTAGGGGCAAAAGGGGTTCTTACCAATCGACATTACACAACACAAATACTTGTCGACTGGTAAGGGTAATGTCAACCATTACATGCGTTAGAGAGTTAAAATGTCTGCCATAATCGAAACCATAAAAGACGACCCCGACATGCACAAAATGGAGGCCGCGATAAGACAAAGTATCTGCAAGCTACAACAATTATGCTACAGATTCACAAAAAATGGCTTGGATTCCCGAGCTTCAGCTACGACCCCATCACCATAGTGGCCACCAGCAGGAGAAGGAGACAGGCCACCACAACCACGACAGTCACCCAGCCTCTGAGCCTTAGTGCACGGGTCAGCTCATGGGTGAGCAGCTGCTCCGAGGCGTGGTCCACCCACCTGGCGCAGAGGTAGGAGCATAACTCAGCGATCCTCTGAACGAGGTGGTCATTGCTGGCCTCTGAAGCCACCAGCCTGCCGGCCAGACTGTGGTTGTGAGCCCGGGTCATTCTAAGTTCGTTCTGCATCATGGTGTTGTCAATCTGGGTCTCTCTCATAGCATTCTCCCGAGCGACGTCCCTAGCCTCCAGTTCAGCAATGCATTCTCAGATCTGACCGAGCTCGTCCGTAGCATAGTCCCACAGGTCTTCATCCTCTGCAGCGTCGAGGAAAGGGTCAACGGGGTCTTGGGGCTGGGACGTTGCGTCGTCCTCCTCTTCAGGACCAGGGCGGTCTCGTCCGTATGAGTAGTCAGAACGGAGCCAGAAGTACCTGCGGGGGTCCCCACTCTGATAGCTCCTGTCAGAGTCGCTGTCTGTGTCCGATAATGGCCACATCCTTGTCAATGCTACAAAAATTACAGAACATCATCCAGTGACACTTTGCAAGGCAATGAAATGAGGACAATGGAAATCAGAGTTTACAAAAATTGCAGAACACCATTCAGTAGTTTACAAAACATAATCTGGTGCCTGAGGCCATTTTTTCTAGCCTCTTGTTAACCTATTTGTAATCAAGCCAACTTGGGCATAAAGTAACAGCCTATCTTTTTGGCATAATTTAAATATGCAAACAGGTCAGAAGAGCTACTGTAAATTTTTGGCATGGGAAAGGCATCAAAAATAATATGTGACCAATCATAAAAAGACCCTTAGTCAAAATCCAACAGATTACAAATAGTTCATACAGTGTAAAGGCTCTCTACTCCAAATCTGTACCCACTTTGCAGTTTGCACTTCTTTATTTAAACCCATTAGGTTACTCTCATGAATTCACCAACAAAACACAACACTTTTTTGTCATCTTCTTTTCCTTTTCTTGCTTTCATCATTGCTTTGGGTTTCAATGGGGAGTGACTTCTGTATGCTGACAGTAATTGCAGGTTTGCTTCTTTTTTTTGTGTAGTTGTTTGGTTAAATGTATTTAGGACAATATTTGCAAGGAAAGTTCCATCAGAGCAAAGAAATCAGAGCAAAGTGTTATAAGAAATATAAAATCCAAGTTTCACAAGTAAGAAATATAAAATCAGAGTTCCATACATCAGAGATAACCCAAAGTCCCATACAAGAGCTGAGATAGATCATATATGGATGTACTGACAGGTTGCAAAGGTTGAAAAATTTGCAGGTTTGCTTTTTTTTTGTGTAGTTGTTTGGTTAGTCGTATTTAGGACAATATTTGCAAGGAAATGAAATCAGAGCAAAGAAATCAGAGCAAAGTGTTATAAGAAATATAAAATCCAAGTTTCACAAGTAAGAAATATAAAATCAAAGTTCCATACATCAGAGATAACCCAAAGTCCCATACATCAGAGATAACCCAAAGTCCCATACAAGAGCTAAGATAGATCATATATGGATGTACTGACAGGTTGCAAAGGTTTAAAAATTTGCAGGTTTGCTTTTTTTTTTTTTTTGTAGTTGTTTGGTTAGTCGTATTTAGGACAATATTTGCAAGGCAATGAAATCAGAGCAAAGTGTTATAAGAAATATAAAATCCAAGTTTCACAAGTAAGAAATATAAAATCAAAGTTACATACATCAGAGATAACCCAAAGTTCCATACAAGAGCTGAGATAGATCAAATATGGATGAACTGACAGGTTGCAAAGGTTGAAAAAATTGCAAAACAGCATTCAGTGACACTTTGCAAGGCAATGAAATCAGGACAATAGAAATCAGAGCAAAGTGTTGTAAGGGGAAGTCATGGAAGCTTTGCCTTTCACAGTAGAATGTATTTAGGACAATATTTTCCAGTAATTACACTTTTATAATATACATCATTATATAAACAAATACATAAGTTAGCCGGGCTAATGGTATATGATATAAAATACGTCAATTATAATATATAGCCATGTGCAATTCCTATATGTTCTAAATAAATCAAAGTAAAGGAGAATAGGAGGATCAATAATGTTGCTACTAATCTATGGCCTTTCACGGGCTTCTTTTGGTAGCAACAACAGTTGCTCTTGTTTTTGTAGCAACTTTTCTGGGGTCTTTTGCTTGATTTTGTTTATAGGAGATAATAAACGGAGTGCACAGGCACACAACAGTTGTTCTAGTTCTAGGAAAAAATATAAACTGCTAACATATTTTTACTCTTGAGTAATGCTTATTCCATGCTTCTAAGTTGGATTAGTTGTGATATGATGATGTTGTGACAGGTGATATGGGGCATGTTTGCCATTTTGTAGACAGAAACTCAAACTTAAAAGCTTCTGATGTGTATAAACACATTTATCTGGTTGTTTATAGATCATACTTGCCTTTATTAACAGAGTGGTTTATGTTTGCCTATGGTTAGGAAGAAACATTTGTCAATTGATTGGACAAGGATGACAGATTGAGAGTATGCTTCATTGTTTGATTCGAAAAAAAAGTTTGTGTTTGCCTATACTTAAGAACAAATATAAAATCAATTGTTTACTGTCAAAGTTGCGATTGTGGCCTAGTGGATGTGAACTCTTTTTCCTTCATAGTAACATGACAGATGAAGTATGCTTCATTGTTTGATTCCAAAAACGTTTATGTTTGTCTATGGTTAGGAAGAAATATTTTCAATTTCATTGGATAAGGATCAAAGATTTCTATTTTTGGCCTAACTGTATGTTAAGAGGCTATTGCAGACAGCAAAAAACCTAACTGTTCTCGTCATCAACACAGAGGACAATCAAAGCACCACACTCAGCAACAAGCATCAACCCTAACCTATGTACAACCCCTATCAGGAACCCAGAACCCATGAAACAGAAACCCTAACTGCAAAGCATCTTCAATTTCAAAAAACCAAAACCCCCAAATCGATCGAAAACCCTAAAAACCACATACATTCCGATCGATGACAATGGTTGAGAAGGGGTGGTCGTACCTGGACGTCGAACGGCAATGGAGAAGGGGTCGTCGGCCTTCGCAGGTGTCGTTTTCTTCGTCGAGCCCTCCAAAGAGTGTTGGGTATGAGTGAAGAGAAATGGTGGAGTTGGGTGTGTATTTATGTGGGAGAGGAAGCCGAAGAGACAATTCGAGGGGCATTTTGGGGCTCTTCATCTCCCGCATCCCCTCAATCCTCCTCATAGGAGGTGGAGAAAAATCACTCTCGCACCCCGTCGCATCCCCATTTTCGCATCCTTCCCACCCCGCCCATCTCCGAGCCAAACACGCAGGCGCGAATTCCAAGGCCCACCCCCATCCCTTCCACCCACTCCCATCCCCCAGCCAAACACCCCCTTAGAGTTATTTATAGATGAATCTCTTCCACTCGGATTCATGCAAATTTTTTTCCTCCTATTTTTTTCCATCTGGCAAGCTCATGAACCCAAGGGTTCACGGCTGCAGATGCTCTTAGGTAAATGTATAATTTTGTTCATAATACCCTAATTGTCCCTTCTCTAATTAAACCTCAATAAATCTGCTTTAATTCTCTTGTACATTCCTCCATTGCAGAACATGGAAGATCGAAGGTAGGGCTCATGTCGTACTCGTCAGTGTATAAAAAGGCAAAAGGCGCACCAAGACGATGGGGGTCCCCATTGCCTAGGCGCAAGGCAAGAGGCTGACGCATTTCGGATCAAGGCGCTTAATTATATAATTTTCCTTTCTACATTGATATAATGATGAAATAATTTGTATATATAATATATAAAATGCTAAACAATAAACTTTATAGCATAATATCACACGAAATAAATAGGTGGCAAGCATAGTCATATACACAATAACTAATATATCAGTCAAATCATCAAATGACACGAGTATATGACATCAAAGAGCATCATTATAATATTTTCACCACTAGAAATGCATATGTTACTACTAAGAGCATCATTCCAATATTTTCACCACTAGAACTGCATAGAAGCTTTCCTTTTCACCATTGACCTATCCAAATAATGGGGTTCACTACCATTTTCCATGTCAAAATGTCATCTTCAAATACAAAATCATAATCTTCTTCTCATTCCATTCTTCCAAGTTGATGTGGTCTAAACCAACACAAGAATAGTGTAGCCTGAACCAACCTCGCAAGAATACGAGATCAATTGCAGTATATGGGTATTGATCACAGGGATTATATATATGTATCAATTGTTATCCAGAACCAATAAGCCAAGCCAAGAAAGAGAGATTTGATTTTCAACTAAATTAAGAAAAACAAGCAAAGATTATGAAGAAAATATATATGAGAAGCAATTCCAGGGTTAAGGATTCCAACAACAATCACACAAAGAATTCAACCAGATGTTCACTCGAACTTCATCTTCAGAATTGCACCTTGTGGAGGAGCGATCGCCGCTACGACAGTGCAATCGTCGTTGTCACTGTCACTGACATCTGTTTGGTCCGTGATGCTCTCTGGAACCGTTTGAGCATTCATGGTAAGTTGATCAATTTGGGCTTCGGTTGCCGCAATCTTAGCGAGTAGCTCCTCTGTTGATAAGTGTGAATAAGGTCTTTGCTCGGGAGGAGGCTGTGGAGGTTGAAACTAAAATCCTATCGGAGCTCTTTCATGAGCGTGATTGCTCTCATAATACTCATCAGAATTGCACCTTTTTTGGTACATATCATTAGCATCCTCGTAGGTGGGGCCCCACAACACCGGGCATTCAGAGGTCATATGCCCAAAACCCCCGCAAAACTCGCAATGGGCATGGGTCCCATACATCGAGAAATGATTTTCCAAAGTGGCATGACCAAAAGATGAAAAAACATCAGAATATGGAACGCAATTCATCTCTAGAAGAACACACCTGAAATCACAAAAATAAAGAAAAAAAATCAAAAGTAAACGAAAGAATTAGCAAACTAGTTTATAGAAATAACCAATACTATCAATAATCCCCAGCAACGGCGTCAAAACTTGATGTGGTCTAAACCAACACACGAATAGTGTAGCCTGAACCAACCTCGCAAGAATACGAGATCAATTGCAGTATACGGGTATCGATCACGGGGATTATATATATATATATATATATATATATATATATATATATATATATATATATATATATATATATATATATATATGTATGTATATATATATATGTATGTATGTATCAATTGTTATCCAGAACTAATAAGCTAAGCCAATAAAGAGAGATTTGATTTTCAACTAAATTAAGAAAAACAAGCAAAGATTATGAAGAAAATATATATGAGAAGCAATTTCAAGGTTAAGGATTCCAACAACAATGAGACAAAGAATTCAACCAGATGTTCACTCGAGCTTCATCTTCTTAATATGTCAAAATGAAGGTAAATTATCTAAAGTCATCACTACTCAGTTGTCGCATGTTGTAGTAATTGTGTCTAAATTAACCAAATCTAGACCCTTTAAGCTCTTTATAAACCTTAGGAGAAAATCAATTAAACTTTCGTTGTCGCGTTCCGCCTAACCGATTCACACCTAAGAATCTACGATAATTTATTGATCCTCAAGAGTTCTCAACGATCGTTTAAATGTCACAATAACAATTGTTGATTCCTCAAGTTCAATCCTAGGGTTCCGATGAAACCAATCCTCCTTTCGACATGCATCATGAATTTCATCCAAGTATCCAATTTCAATTCGCAGCGGTAGCATCTTGAATCTAAAAAGGATTCTAATCGGTTGACATCAATTAGGTTAAGCAACTAGGATCAAATCAATTCATAAGATTCAGACTAAGTTCAAGCAAACATCGAAATCAAACAATTCGCGTCATCGTCGGGTTCACCCTAACCCTAGAACAGAAAATTTATCTAAACATAATATAGAAAACAATGGAAAAAATTAAAGACATGCTTAAAATAAGATGCAAACCAGAAATTTTTGTCTTTTATCCAAAGTGCAATATCGAAAAAAAAAACTAAACTAAACTAAACCTAATCTACGTCGAAGTCGGCCGTAGCCTTGTGCGGCGAAGTCCCAGCTCCAAAGTCCAACCCTCATTTCGGTAATGTAAGCGAGTATATATAGTATAAATTTGATAAAATTACAATTCAGCCCAGACATTTTGAGAATTAAAATTCATCTCAACACCTAATTATAATTACAGCCCATAAGATAACTTATCACTTTAGCAATTTCCACACTTGGTCATTCAACTTCTCGGGTTCAAATCCAATCATGTTCGTCGCTCCATATCAAAGCTTGAATTTCCACAATATCATTTTCAAAGTGCTTGAAATCAATAAAAAAAACCGGTATAGACTCCGAAAATGCAAAATAAACTAAATAAAGTATAAAATATGATAAATATGCATGAAAATGCTCTAAACTAATATGCAAGTGCAATCCTAAAATAGGATTAAAATAGATGTTATCAAATCACCCCATGCTTGAACCTTGCTTGTCCTCAAGCAAGAACAAGTGTAAAGATTTCACAAGAAAGATTTTGACCTCTATCCAAGCAATGCTTTTTCTCATTTAGATTTAGACATTGGGTTCAAAACAAGAACTAGCAAATCATACAAGAGACAAATTCCAGACATCAATTCCATGACCTCACATAGGATAAATTATGTGGAACGCTCTCACTCTTGTGTTACTGTTTAGGGTATAAATATCGCTCAAGCTCAAATCATGAAAACTCATATATCAAGGCTTCCATAGTGTCCTAATTCTCCATCACTTGGACTATGCACAAACCATAAATCATGAGGTTTTTTCATAGGTTGTAATGGGGTCGGGGTAAGAAATAGAAGGTATGGAATTCTTTGGCTATGTGGTGTTAAATTCGAGAAATAGAACTACTTCATAAACTTCAACCACAATTTCAACTTCTTTTCTCAACCCACACACCAAATTTCTCACAACCACATCACATAATCAAATAAACTCATACACTCTCAACTTTTGATAACTCATTCCCGTTTCATAAATTTCTCTAATGATGAAACAAATTTATTCTTTTTCTCTTTTTTTTTTTTTCCTTTTTTCTTTTCTATTTTTTTTTCACTTCCTTTTTCCTTCTTACTTTCTTTCCTTCATCAAAAGAAAATTACAACTGAAGCACAAAATCCTCCACTCAATACATAATCACTCAAAGCCAAATATTCTTTCGTGCCCACAAAACGACACATAAATCTATTTCATCCTAATTCCCGGATGGGTAAGCATGGCTAAAATAGGCTTTCATATGATTTTGTGGAGCTACAAATAAATAGGCAAATAGGCTCAACGGACATCAAACAAAGGATATATTCATGGGTAGGAATGGATAATAGGCTAACAAAAATTGCCTCAATCATGTTTATGCAATGCACACAAGTCCTATATGTGACCTCGAAAGGTTCTAACGCAAGTTCTGAAGATAAAGCAATCAAGATGAGTAATTCACACACAAAAGAAAAGAGGACTCGTGGATATTAGTCCTAGCCTCAAAAACTCACGGCTTTTGTCTTAGAATCTCAATCTCAACTAATCTCAAGATGATTAGTTTGGAAAGAATTATAGCATAAACCCAATAATAAATCATCACAAGCTTTTTAACATGCCTTAAAAGGATATCATCAACCAAATTCAATCAAGGAAATACATGTTCTTCAAGAAGAGCAAGGGATTTTTATTAACAAGGGTTCATCTCAACACATCCATATGCAAATGCGATGTATGAAATGCACATGAAAAATGGAAAAAAAACAAATCAATGCAAAAATTATATGAAAAAACGGAGCTACGCATGAATTACAAGTAAGTTACCCCCATCCCATGTTTAATTCCTACTTTGTCCCCAAAGTAGAGAATGATAAAGAGTAAGGGAAGAGGAAACTCACTAAAAAAATTAGGCACAATCGAAATCCAAGTCAAGAGGTAGTAGAGCAAGTTGTATGGAACCATCCGTGATATGTATTTAAAATTTCGGCGACATCTCCTCTGCAAGTTGGCCTGTGCATAACACAAAAAACAACAGCAGACACCATCCTCACATGCACAACAATATCACGACAACAACCAAGATCCAATAACCAATGAAAATCAGCACTTTCACAACTCAGATGTCAACATGATCAAATCAAAACCACCACAACGCAATCAAACATTAGGTGATAGTTACTTAAGATCAAACAGACTCTATGAGAGCATCAAATATAGCAAACATTCAAGTCTAGCAAGTCCAGCAGAATGATCAAAAGTGAAGGAAGTGAGTCAAGTACCCAGTTCATCTTAACAGAAGTGAACACTTCAATTGCATCAAATTGTCCATGAAATTATACTACAGATTAATGCAAAAAGTTAGGACAGGACTCATTAGCCATTGTATACAATGTGAAAAATCAGATAACAACCAATCCATCCCAATTCCCAACACATTGCACAAGTGAGTAGCAAACACCAAGATAACTCCATAGACCATTTTCAGTCGTTTAGTACTAAATCAGAAGTGCAAATAAGCTATAATACCTGGGTAATTGGGGGTGGGGGAGAGAAACCATGCCTGCACATACCCGTTACCGATATGGATTGAAATTGATGGCTCGATTAATTTGTGAACCATTCGACAATAGTAGTAGGAGTAGACCATGGCAGGTGTGAAGCAAGGGAAGGCAACGAGGTTATCGGTTGTGCCGAGGAGAGGCTGACCCGAACTGAAGGTGGAGGAGCGGCAGTGGCTGGGTTTCAGGTGGGGTGAGAGAGAAAAGGTCGGGAAAGGGGAGCCCGTCGATGGTGTGTGTGTTGTGAGCCTAATTTGCCATGTTTTACCTTAACTTTTATATCGATTTCTGTAAGCATTTCATACATTTGGGTTAGAATAGCACATATTCTATGTAGTTTACACTTATTTGCCAAATTATGGAGTCTACACTTGTTTCTGTTTAAATTCGCAAAAATCGAGGCATTTGACAGCAATTCGGAGAAATGATGAAAAGCTCGAAGTCAACTACAGAAAGTCCAAGGTCAAAGAGCAGCTGAGCAAGGACAAATCGGGCAAGAAACAAGAAAGGATCAACTCGATAAGGCTAGTCGATATCGAGTAACATTACTCGATATCGAGTACTCCCGAGCCCAGAATTTCACATGAAGTTGAGCAAGCCACTCGAGGAGCCCAGAGCTACTCGACGTCGAGTACTCCTAGTCGACGTCGAGTACATATGTTGAGTCCACCAGTTACCCGAGCTCGAGTACAATCCGAGGGGAGAAAACACTGGTTGAAGTCGAGTAAGTCTACTCAAAGTCGAGTAACCCTGTCCGAGTCCGAGTCCGAGATCGAGTGGAGACGAGAAGATAGAATGCTTGAAAGAGAAGATATGTGAAATTTTATCCATCTACATGAAGATCTATCAAGTCCAAGAGGGATTTATCCACATTAGTATAATTTCCTTATAGATTTATTTCCTTTATCAATTAAGTTTTATCTTATGCTTTTAGATAGAAAGTTTTAGATATAGATAGAGTGTTCTTTCCTTGATTAGCGGGGGTTGAACACTATAAATAAGGCTTTAGGGGCTGAGTTTTGGAATAATTCAATCATCCAACAATCCAATCCAAGTCACAATTAGAGTTTCGAGAGTAGGGGAGAGAGAGAGAGAGAGAGAGAGAGAGAGAGAGAGAGAGAGAGAGAGAGAGAGCAAGGCCGAGTGGAGTTGGAGTTTGTCGAGAGACGTTTTGGCTTCGATCGGTTGTAAGCTCTATTTTATTTCATTAATGCAATTAGTTATTTCTTTTATTATATTGATGTTTGTTATGATGAGAAGCGAGTAGTCACCCAACTTCTAGGGTCGGGGTGAGCCCGACGGTAGCCATGTAAGGTAATGCGCTAAAGGTACACTCTTTTGATGCGATTTCGTCTTCTATCCCTACGAGCATGATTCTTTTGCGAGAGTTGAAGGTGATCCTTGTTTGTGTTATTGAAGCAAAAGTGATCTTAATACAACTTGGATTAATTATGTGAAAAGGGATAGGGTTTATGCGAAAGCATCTATCTTCCTATTTGTTAATGACGACAATTATTTGATGAAAAGGCATGATCTTTTATACTTTATGCATCATTTTATATGGTTATCGTTGTGGTGTTGAAACCCTGATCTTGGAAGTCTTTAGTTTATTGATTTATTTCCCATAAATTTCATGTTTCTGTCCTTCGTTCGTTGCAAGAAAGTTACGTTTTTGTTCTGCAGTGTACTCGATTTCGACCACATCAAGTCGACTTCGAGTAGCTTTTACTCGACATTGCCTGTTTTTGCTTCGTTTGCGCTTCTGTTTCTTCTGTTTTGCAATTTCTGTTCGACTGAGTGGTCGACGTCGAGTACTTCCTGAGTCAATTTTGAGAGTTTTTGGACTGAAAAGGCGGGCGATGGCACGCTTTCTCGTGGATCGATCCTGACTGCCTTCTACTATAACGGGAGGAAGTCTTGTATTTATTTGCTGAGACAGGGAGTCAGTTTGATTTTATATTTTATATTTATTTCATACTTGACACATCCTCCTGCAACAACAATGCGGTGTCGGCGATCTGTGGGGCAGAGATGTGCAGTGCCGGTCTGGGTGGGCTGCTGGAGTGCTGGGTGCGGAAAGGTTAGGGTTTCGGCAAATAGAAGGGAGACAGATAGGGAAAAAGGAGAGACGGCGGCGTGTGGGGCAGTGGGATCGGGAAAGCGGACGGAAGAAGGAGAGGGAAAGAAGGAGGCGAGCTGGTGGCGAGGAGTGAGCGGTGAATATGTTCGATCGGAGAGAGAGAGAGAGAAGGGACAAAGAGGCAGAGACGGGAAGGTTTTTTCCTCTTTTTTTTTTGAAACAACATGGAACACAGGGGTAGTGTGTGCCCTTTTAGATCCGAGTCTGACGTCACCTTTTTCCTCTTACATTCTTCCTCTTGGTCGCTCAAGGCCGACGAAAGTGACGAACTGCTAATGTGTGCCAGATTGATGCATTCTTCCTCTTACAGAAGATTTTTGCTTGATTAGAATTTATAAATTTGTATAGTTCAGTTATGTTGATTAGAAATTTGTGCCAGGAGATTTTTGCTTGATTAGAATTTAGAAATTTGTATAGTTCAATTATGTTGATTAGAAATTTATGCCAGATTGTCGATTGTGGATATGTGAAATATGTTAATTGTGGATATGTGAAATATGTTAATTGTGGATATGTGAATATGCTGATTGTGGATATGTTGATTAGATTTGTGGAAATATTGATTAGAAATTGTGCAAATGTGTACAATTTGAATTCTGATGTGTGCTGAATTGTGGATATGTTGATTAGAAATTTGTATAGTTCATAGATTAATATCAATTTACGCCAGAAGTAAGGGAGGCCCACAGGCTAGTCTCCGACAGCGAGGTGACGCCAGAAGTAAGGGAGGCGAGGGCCAGGCGGCGCCGAAGGTCCAACAAAACCCAAAACTGAGGCGATTTGCATAGATTTTGAGCAGAGTGAGAACGTCCCCAAACCCCCAACCACCAGGAAGACACCAAGAGACCGCTCAGGACTCAATTTCTAGAGGATGAAGCACCCTTAGAAGCCAAACGCACTCAAATCGCCGCCAACCCAACATGAAGGCAACGACGAAATCGGCATGATCTCCCCAACCACAACTGATGAAAGAGATCTGGAGGCGGGAGAAGACCTGAATAATCAAAGCCCCAAATTGAAATAACAACAGAGGAATTTGGGGAAGGAATCTTTTACACATAAGATTTCTAGGGTTTGTGGGGTATACAAGTTTCTAGAGAGAGAGCAGAGCCCATCTCTCTAGAAACGCTTTTCCGGATGAGTCAGTACAATATTATTTTTAGGGTTGGTTTTATCGAATGCAAATGGGTTGTAATTATTTCATAAAGGATTTAGAAATACTCTCTAAGGGTTTTTTTTATTAAATTGTGTTTTAAAATAATATATCTATAATAATAATTGGGATTTAACATAAATTATTTGGACTTGTCGGTTTAGAAGAGAATTTTGAAAATGAATTTCAAGGTCGAAAATGATTTAATAAATAATTGAAAAAGGAGTTTTGCTAACTCTTTCCAGGGTCGGGATTCTAACTCAGATTTGAAACAGATTTGGATCTAACTTGAGAATCTGACTTGTTCGGTGGATGACTAGCATGATGTTCTGATAGGTGTGACTAATAGCATGACTTGCGTTGATTTACTATAAGAAATTAAATGTTAGATGTTATGATGTTGATGATATATATATATATATATATATGTATGTATGCTAAGTGTGAGTATGAAACGGTAACATGTGAAATTGGCTAAGTATGGTATGAAGGTTGTCATGAGCTGATGAGGATGATGTTATGATCGAATTGAGAAAGATGTTAATTTATGAGATATGATGAGACCAGATGAGAATTGAAGATGAGATGATAATGTTAATAATGATGAGACGGTCGAGTTATCATATTTATGTGTATCTTATATGTTTCATATGTGACTTGTGTGCCTTGGATAAATTAGACTTAGACTTATTATGTTATTTATGGGATTACTAGGTGATCTCTGATCTGTTGGATTGCTTGCCATTGTTGATTATTGTTTGGATTCTGCGCTTCTCTAGGTAAGTCCTCCGGGGCTTACTCAATAACCAGGACCTTCTGCCTTATGTGTCATATAGTATGTATGTGTTGCATATCGCATTCCATGTAGTATCATGCTAGGATTTGCACAGGCGAATGATCATTCTTATTCTGTATGCAGAACGACCGTTATAGATGTTACCAAATAGGACCTTTTTCTTTATTCTTGTCATCTTAGTTAATTGGTGCTTATTATAGGAAGTTGCTTGCGTGATGCGGTAGGCTTTTTTTGTAGTAAGTGACATAGGACTATTAGAGCTTAGACGTTAGATAGGTGTCGTTGCTTGTATCCCCTTTGTAGTTAGTAGACTCATTATGAGAGAGGGTTAACGTGCACCGTAGGGTGAGGTAGCTCCCTTTTGTAATGAGTTACTATAGGATTCCTTAAGAGCCTAGAGGGACGTGTCACTTGGCATTCTGTGTGGGCCCATTTACAGCTTTCGGCATTATATAAACCATCAGCATGCTTGTGTGATTTAAATTCCAGTGCTGCATTAGAGCATCCTTTATTCTAGATATAGGTGTATTATATGTCCTCAACGCAGTCTTTAGGGCCCGCGTGCGTCTCTTGGCCTGACTTCATGGTATAGTTTGAGGTACCCGTTCCATTGTGTGAATTTGTGCTGTTATGACGGGGTCTATTCGTATGGTAGAGAGCGAGCGCTTGAAACTCTGACTTCACCAGATTTACACTTTTGGGATTTCATACTACTTATGCTCTGTTTTGACCCGGCTCTAGCGTGGCACTCGATGTATCATTTTCAGAACTTATGCTGGTTGCATGCCTAAAAGGATTTTCCACGTTGTAAACTTAGGACAGGTGCAAGGGTTTACCCCGGGGTCTCCAACGGACCTTATGGATTTGGGTGCGAAATCCCACTGTAAACTACTAATCTTCGGTTTCAAACCTTCAACCTGTACTCGGGGCGCAAGATCCCAACAAGGGGTTTCATCCCTCGAAACGTAACTCGGGAATCATAATCCCGGGCCGTTATAAAGCGAGGCTTTTATAGCTAGGTCACGGGCAAGTCTCCAACATTAAAACGCAGCACTTCACCAAGTGGAACCCTAAGGAGCCAACGCAGCCAAGCTCATGCCCATTCCAAACCTTTGTGCCGGATAGTTTAGGCCATTTAGCCCATCCGACTTAGCCTTAAGCCTTGGTTTAAGCTTAGTCCCAATTGCCACCTCAATTACTCACTAATCCCATTAGAGGATCAAGCTCAATAAAATCTCAATACAACTCAGTCAGGATTGGCTGATAATCGGGCATTAATGGGATAACTCGTAACCTAAGATTTAGGCTTATCAACTTAGCTAAAATCTACAACCATGCACACAATATAATGTTACAAGCATTACATATAGAAACTTAGAAAAATAAACACATAACATAGCATTTTATGATGGGTCAAATGAAAAAATGAGTCCACTTATCCATCACCCGACCCATTTTCCACCCCTAATATGCACCAAATTGAAGCTATGACCCTAAACTCAATCGATTAATTAATAATACTCCATCCGTTAATTAAAACATGTCGTTTTAGACATCTACATATTTTTTAAGAAAGCAACTAAAAGCAAACAAAAATACACTTATACCCCTAATTATTACTTTACTTTTTCACTTTATTGAAAACTACAACTAACAAATCCCTTACCCTTACAAGGGTAATTTTGGAAAATGAACACCAAAATATCTAAAACGACATGTTTTTCTTAACAAGATTTTACTCCTAAAACGACATATTTTTCTTAACGGAGGGAGTACTAAAGGAGAAGTCGTCTACGTCATGTGACGGCTTCTCCTTTAATATAGGTATATTTATTACCCAATTAAATATTTTTCTATATTTAAATAAATTATTATTTATTATAAATCAAATTACCTCTTTAAATAAGTAATTAAATAATTATTTTCTTTTTCTAAATCTTAATCGATTGATTTTCTTTTTAAATTACTTTTCAATAAAAACATATAATCTTTTGTAGTTTTGATTCATGGGATAATATATAAATAACGATTAGATCCATTTAATAAATTACTTTCTTATAATTTGATTATATATTTACTTTAATTAATTATTCTCATTTCAGTGATAACAGTGAAGGTTATATATGTGTGTGTATATATGTGCATATATAGTACGGACTACGGAGTATAATTTATAGTCATGTAATAAATTACTTTATTACATTTATGAATAAAAATAATTAGTTTATTTTAGTATAGTTGTGAAAGATAATAGATTTTGGAATTTATAATATATTATTGAATTAATGCAACTATACTAAAGGAAAATCTTCAGTTGAATGAGTGTTAATATGAATTTTATTTAAATTTTAAAAGGAATTTGGATAAAGTGATAAGAATCCTTGATCATTGTATTTTAACTTATATGCATGTTTTAAATATGTATAAAATTAGGCTAATTTGCACGATTATACCAAAAAAATTGCAACTTTGCAAAAATGGCTATTGTCATGTGAAAATGAATTATGATATATTTGTGCCAAAAACATTTTGATTTGGAGGAGGGGTTGCCGGTTTTACATGAGGGAGGGGGAGAGAGAGTACTTGCAAGCATATTTAATGCTCCAATGTATTTTGTATGTGACGTCTCCACTATTAGGGTTGACTGCTTCCCTGGAGTTTCGTCCTCACTGCCCACATGATGATCGGGTCCTGATGTATCGCCGACCTACGGTTCTCCTTCAGTGTGGAGCTTGGCTTCGTCCGTCCTCGTCTTCCTCATCCTGTTTGGTTTAGTTTTGCTTGGTTTCGTTTTTTTGTAGAGTCTGTTTGCCTGAGTTGCACCGTTATGTATTTTGTATGTTGTGGTTTGTAGACGGTTCTTTCGTCTGCCGGCTTTGCCGGCCTTCGAGTTTCAGATATGTCTGAACTCGAATTCTTACCTTATCAAAAAAAAATATTTAATGCTTCAATTAATGCGATTCATGATGAGAATTTATTCCCTCCAACCCAAAATAAATTTTCCGCCAAAACTAGGAAGAAGTATAAATGTCATGGTCGGTGAAACTCACAGGACAAACCAAAGCCATCTAGGGCAATTCTAGGTCAAAAGTCACGGAGATTCCCATGGGAGGCACTGCGTCTCTCATGGCATACAATTGGATTCCCGCCTAAAAAAAGGAACATGGAGGTGGACGGGTGGCAATTGAAGGTGAAGGTGGAAGGACAAACAACCCAGACTTACAGTTGCTAGCCAATAAAAAAGAAATACGGGAAAACAACGGAATATTTCATGTCAAACGAAGGGAAACACGTGCCAACTTCAAACATTATATAGTAACGAACATGAGTAAGTATGCTTGTGGTATTCGATTTACAGTCTCCTCTTCATATCCCCAATGGATTTACAACAGTGGACGAGGGGTTTGGGTAGGGATGTGCATAACCGGGTATTCGACACGACACGACACGGTATGTAGGATACACGAAACCGATAACACTAAAAAAGCCAATCTGAACACGACACGATAAGTACCGGGTATCCGACATGAAAACACGAAACGTTTTCGTGTCGGATACCCGTGTAACACGACACGAACCGTTTATAAAAAAATTTCCCCCCTGAATGCAACCGTGTACGGTACCAGGAGAAGGTCAGAAGTTGTTTTCTTCAATGGACAGGCAACAACGAAGGTAAGAGGCAACCACGCCGGAGATTGGTCGGAAATAGAGAGGATTCTCTAGATCTGAGTTTGAATGTTTGATGGAGAGAGTCGAACACACCGGATCTGAAGCGATTTGACCACATTGGATCTGAAGTTTGAAGAAGGACGAGCGTCAAATCTGAAGCGAGGCCGAGGGTGAGCGTTGGATATGAGATTGAGGAGAGGAGAGGCGAGTCGCGTGAAGGGCAGCCGGATCTGAAGTGACTCGATTGAGCGTGAGAACTGAGAAGAGGGCTTGAGAGGCCGAGTGAGCGAGATTGAGGCTCGTGAGAGGACGTCTCGACTCGAGATTGAGGAGAGGAGATCGAGGCGAGCCGCGAAAAGGGCGAGAGAGGAGAGGAGAGGCGATCGAGCTCGAGCTGTGGCCTGTGGGTTGGAGGTGGTGGCGAGTCTGGAAATTGAAGGAAAAAAAATGCAGAATCTGGTATTCGAACTCGAGACCAAGTGGCTTATCCCACATACGATAAACACCCATGACCATTATCCCACATACGAAAAACACCCATGACCAACTGGGCAAGCCGCGTTATGTGATACTCTCTAAACATTTATTATATACGTATTATCATAGAAAACTAATATTATAAAAAAATATTGTCGCATCGTGTCGGATACGCGACAAGAGAAATATGCCGATCCGAACATGACACGATTATTGTCATGTTTTACCGTTTTGTGTCATAATCGTATCGTATCTATACCGTTTCGTGTTTTTTCGTATCGTTTTGTTACAGTTTTGTGTCGTGTCAACCATGTCGTATTTTTTTGCACAACCTTAGAGTTGGGTGTTTGAAGGGCGAAAGGAGACCCTCCAGTTTGGGGCGGTGAGAAGCATGATCGTGGGGAAGCTAGGGATGCATGTATGAGATAAAATTAGATCGGGGATATGAAGAGGATGGGGAGTAGTCATGACTATAAATCGAATACCACAAGTATACATACCCATGTTCGTTACTATATAATGTCTGAAGTTGGCATTTATTTTCTTTCGTCTGACACGAAATATTCAGTTGTTGTCCCGTATTTCTTTTTGACTGGCTAGCAACGGTAAGTCTGGGTTGTCTGTCCTTCCACCTCCATCTTCAATGGCCGCCATCTTCCGAATTCCCTCCCACCTTCAGCTTTTTGGAATTTTTTTAGCCATCTGTCTCTGCCTTGTCTGCTTTTATAAGCTCTCCTCGATCCTCTTCTCTGTCGCCGCCTCCGCATACGCTTCTTAGTCGCCAGATTGCTCGACAGAATTCGCCGCCTCCTCCATGTAAAGGCTCGGATTTTAAAAATCCTAAATTTCGGAAAAAGGGAAATTAAAAATGAATTTAAAACGAATTTAATCGGACATTTCAAGTAAAACTCGTCCTAAATTTAATAAATCAAACTTGATATTCTTAAAGCGAATTCCGGCCTTATTTTTAACTTTAAGGATCAAATCCGTCTTTCACATCCAGATTCAAAATTTCTTCTGTCGGCAATATCGTATTCGAATTCTAAAATATAATCGATCGAGAGAGCGGAAATTGAAAAATTAATCATCGGAAATTCAAATTTCCAACTCGGAACCACAATTCCATACTCTTTCCCTCATCCTTACCAAGTTCCAACTCAGCCCTCCTAAATGGGGTAAAATTCTATCTATACTACCCTCCCTTCCTATCTTGATTTCATTTGTTTTGACAAACAAACAAGAAGCCTAGTACTGCATTTCTCTTTGAATCAGCTTTAGAAATGAGACCAGAAATGCAGCCTTTCCCCTCTTCTAAAAAGCCTGAACCCAGCCCCATCTCCCCACATTTCATTTTCAACACAAAGACCAACCACACACACTCTCTCTATCACTGTTTTGCCGAGGACCCAAGCCCCCATTTCCTCCATTGCACCACCACCATTGCGGCTTCTCCTCCTCCCAGCTGCGCCGCCCACAGCCAACACTACCGTCGCCACCACCAAAGCCGCCCTCACCTCCATCTTCTCCCCCATCTCCATTGCAGCCCCGCCTCCAATCTCCCCTGCCTTGCCGAGAAGCCCACCGCGCCACTCCACTCCTCTTCCTTCATTCTTCTTCTTCGAGCAGCTTCCTGGAGTTCCGCCTCCCTGGAGTTCCGCATCCAGAGCCTCCGGAGTGTCACTGGCGCCGCCGCTGCAACCCCGACTCCTCTCTCCTCATGTTTTCCGATTTGCAAACGGTAAGTGGTCGTCTTCGCTCCATTCGCCTCCCTTTGATGTAAAGCTTCGGCTTTAATGTTCCCACACCCTCCCCAGGTCCTTCTGATCGACGAATCCGCCTCGACGCACCCGGATGCCGCCTCCCCGAGCTCCGTTTCCGGCGAGACGACTCCCTCGGTGAGCACTCCTTTTCTCTCTCTTTTCTTGTCGATTCTCTGTTGCTTTGTGTCGGGTTGGATGGTCGGAGCTCGATGTCGACACCGGCGAGCCCCTACCCTCCCTCTCTTTTCCTTCGTTCTCGGGCAGCTCTTCGCGTGGGGGAGAAGATGAACAGTGTTCATCTGGCCGGTTTTGGCTCTAATAAAAAGGGGTTCGGTTCAGCATTTTTTTTAAGCAAAAACCGGTTCAGTTCATTTAAATGGGAGTTGGGCCTAATTTTATTCAGAAAGTATTTGGGCCTGTTTCCCAATGGATCTGATTTTTGGGAGTTTTACAAAAAGGGCTAGATTTTGGGGGTTTGTTAAATAAGGGCTGTTTTGGTAATTTAAAAGGGGCGGTTTTTATAAAATGCAAATGGTTGGGTCTATTTTTATAATAACATATTTACATTAAAGGTATTTAAAAATATATTATGGCTTTGTAAAATATGGAGATTTAAAATGTAATATTGGACTATAAAATATTATGAGACATTTTGGGTGAGATTTAAAAGAAAAATATATGTATATATATTACTTGTGATTTAGACAATATAATATTATGAGACTTGGATTTTAGAAAAAAAAAAGAATTTGACGAACATTTTTCCACGGTCAAGATTTCTAACTATTTGACTCGAAATTCCAACGGGTTTGAATTAACTTGGGAATTTGAATTGTTCGATGACTAACTAGCATGATGTTATGTTATGATTGATTGACTAATAGCATGATTGTGTGGACTAATGGCATACATGCATTAATGACTAACGACATGATGAGATGTTAAGTTATGTATTGTTTATCTTATAGCTTATGAACTATGATGAACTTCGAGATATATGTTATGACGTAGACTTATACATATATGTTATGACGTAGACTTATACATATATGTTATGACGTGCATCTAGGTGATACTTTCTGATTATGAATGATGTATGCCGGATCTTCTATTATGCTGTTCTGCATAGCCAGGTGAGTTCCTATATGAGCTCACTCAGATTCGAAAAGAGATCTCCCTGCTTGTAGCCATGTGCATACTAGGTGCTTGCATTCATAATAAAGCATGACATGTAGTATCCTGCTAGGATTGCACTCGTGATTGAGCATTCGTTTACTCATTGCTTTTGTAAACAGAACGGTCGTTATCTGTGAAGTAACTAGAGTCATTGCTAGGGTTATAGGACGACCTAGTCCCATCGGGTCCCGTCCTGAGTCAATCGAGTCATGAACTTTCTTATATTATGAGATGCCTGTGGGCTTTATTGTGGATACGGGTTGGGCATGCATGCCACCCGATTATATGGAATGCATTCACGAGCTGGCCAGTCTCCACCCTATCGGAAGGGGGTGGAGGTAGGAGAGGGATATACCACTTGGTATTCGGTGCTAAGGCCTTATTATATTTATGCACCTGATCTTAGGAGCATGTTAGTGTGTTAATATTCCGCCTTGCACCTAGAAGCATCTTTATTAGGACTAGCGTGTGTATGTGTCTGCTGGTTTGGGATTATTTTGCGTAGGGCTTCGATCTGACACCGCCCCGCATACATATTTTTTAGGTTGTCTTGCAGCATGATTATTCTTTGCTTCTGTGACGTGGGCACTCTCTTAGGCGATTGCAAAGAAATGGTATAACCTTACATTTTGATAAATACGTTTATCGATTTGGTTTTGACCCGGCTCTGCCGTGGCACCCTTTTGTATTACACATTGGTTCTACTATTTGCATGACTGTTGGTTTTCCACGCTTAGACTTATGACAGGTACAGGGGACTTCCCCGGGGATTCCAACGATCCCTTCGAATTTTGGGTATGAAATCCCATTTCAAAATGTTAGGATAGAATTTCAAACCTTCAACCTGTACTCGGGGCGCAAGATCCTAACGAGGGGTTTCATCCCTCGAAACGTAACTCGGGAATCATAATCCCGGGCCGTTACAAAGTTGGTATCAGAGCTCAGGTTATGCAAACCGAGTATGATAGGTTGAAGTGGTTTTGAAAATGGCCCAAGGTTTTCAAATGGGTTTTCAAAATGTTTTAGAAAGGGCAAAATGAATTTAATATGGCTAACTCAAATGGACTAAATATGAACTTGACTCAATAAATTCGGTAATCAAACAAAGGGAAACGACGGGGTAATAAGGGCGCTAGACCATCCCTATTGGATGTAGTTGGGAATGGGTAGGCAAAATAATAGATTTCTTTTACAGATGGGGTTTGAAGACTCCAAGGAGCCCGAGGGTTGGAGTAGCTTGGGTTAGGAGGCCGTGAGGTATTTGCCCCTCCGGTCAGCCGTCCCTCGAAGGACGGCATAGATCGTCTCTATTATTATATGCATTATATCCAACTGGGCCCGAGGGCGATCCTCCTCGAAGGGGATCATATTAATCTCGTTGATTGCTTCCATGCTGAGTGCTATTGTGCTTAGGATAGATAATTAATCAGTATGTCTTGACTTGAATCGTGTATTGAATAACTGTGCAAACGGGATAGTGGGGGAATACCTCATTCTTATGTCATTGGAATTCATATCTTGTTAGAATAGCTCTTCCACAATTCAAATCCCTGATGATTTTGACTCTGTCAACCGTCCTACCAAAACATTTAGGCATGTTAGCAAGGGTCAAGGAGCGTCTGCTCTCCCCGTTTCGAGTCTTGGTTGGTATCCCACCATCTATACCTCTATCAAGTCTCGTACACGAGGTTGGTGTCTTCCACGGGAAATTTGGGTTGGTCAACTAATTACCTTCGGAAATCATGTCGGATGTGAGGGTTACTTGAGTATGTTAGTGGAAGTGATGACTGAAGTAGTTTCGAGTTAGGAGTGAGTTGTCTCATGGAGTCATCCATTTGATCCTCGTAATGGTCCACCACGTCTTCTTTGCACAAGAGTCTAAACACGAGTTCTACCCCCACCTCTCAGAAACAGCGTGAATGCCCTTGTGTCCTACCGAGCGAGTCATACTAGCGTCCCACGGGAAACGGGGTAATGAGTCGGTGATCGCCCTTGGAAAATTCTGTCATGTTATGATAGTAGCCCACCCTCTTGATTGCATGGCATGATGTGTTAGTATATTCCAGCATTACTTGCCATATATCTTGCATGATTGCAATTGTGAACAAGTATATGTGCCGCATGTATGAATTCTCATGATTGTTGCTCTCCCTTGAACTAGGTCCATGATAGTGTGGTCAACCCTCGTTGAATGATTAACATATGAAATGAACTCTTAGCATGCTAAATTGATCTAATTGAACTCTGTTGGTCATGTACATGTTTAATCACTATTGTTAGTATCATGCAGGACATATACCTTCCAGTTATAGGCCATCGTATGATTATGTGACGTCTTGGTATTACTATGCGAATATGGATGTAGACGATGTGATAGTTGTTATACCACCCTGTATGACCTGACCACATCTTTAACATGATTCATAGGGAGCATCTTAGCATGCTTGCATTGACCCCATATTTTCCTGATCTGTTTATGTGTGTGTCTAAGGTGAGTGATTAACCATACATGTTATATTTTGTGATGCTCGCTAGATCCCGCATAACTTATGTTGTATATGTCTATTGTCGGTCCATCTATGCATGATCTTAATATGTAAAGCATGACCGGTAAATGAAATGATAGGGTGCTAGCTTGTTCCACATGCATGCAAAATTTGATTAGATTAACGTGTTGTGAACTCATGGATCACTATTCCTTGAGATAGGTTCATGCTAGTGTGGAATAATGTGGTTGAGATACTTCGTGATTGCTATGTGTTGCTTGCCGCAATTATAACCTCATAGAATGACCTAAGGGCATTGTTGTAACTCTCGGGTTGAGATCTTATCTCTAGTCTCGTCATCTCTAGTCCTAGTCCATGTCTGAACCCTTACGGAAGTCATGTTTTCATCCTTTGCCTTCCCCTATCTCTGTGCCTTCTAACCCCTTGTGATCCCTTTGGTGGACGTCGACATAGAAGAGAAAACGAACGATCGAATGGCATCAGAGTGGTGCAACGGAAGCGTGGTGGGCCCATGACCCATGGACCCTAGGATCAACGTCACCAAGGGACGGACGTCTTTCGAAGATGATGGTTGCGGACGTAATCCTCCTAGATGACTTAAGGAATGACGTTATTCATCCGAATTGCGATCTCTTCTATGCAAATTGAACCGGTGTTGTGCGATAGGTCTACAGCTAACATAATTGGAAGTGTGATGACTGATGTGTTGAATTGGAAGTGAATGATTGCCTGACTAACTTGTGCTTGCGATGATGTGCCTTGATGCTTGAGTGTACTGACTTGCTAGTGAATAGGTTATGAGTTATATATGTGGTGGTGTTTTTTTTTTCTCTTGGGCATGAGTCGAGTTATTCCTCGGTGAGATGGGTCGGAAAGTGGCAGGTAGATTGGAGCCTTCGAGTTGGGTCATTGGTTGTGTGAGATGAGGTGTAGGAAGGATGCGTCAACTTGAGAAGAGCCGAGTGAGTTAGGACTTGTTGGGGATAGTGGTCAGTAAGTATAGTTGAGCTTTCAAAGAGGTTATCGGTGAGGAATATAGTAGTATGGCGAGATTTCGAGGGAAAGGTCTTCGTTAGAGGTAGTGTGGGGCAATAGCGTGTGCAGGTAGTGTAGTTCTAGAGGTCAATGAGTGAGTTAAGAGTGGATCAGAAAGATTCCTGAGGGGATGTGTTGATAGATGGGTTAGTGTGCCAGAAGAGTGTCCGGATAGTCTAGGAGCGAATCGTGGGCGGCATTGAGGATGATCGGTTAAGGAATGTCTAAGAAACCGTAGAAAATTTGGGACTAGGTTGTATATGCGGTGATTGGGAGTGATCTTGGTAAAGGAAGAGGTTAAGGAATCGCTAAGGAAGAATAGTATGAGGCTTCTTGGGAAATTATCGATCTTGGATATTAGGTTGTTCATATCAGGGATGTACGTGTGACGAGTATTTGGTGATTGTTAGATGAGATTGGTAGTGCTTGAAGAATTCGTGAGTGAAGAAATTTCTAAATGCGTTGTTGGAGGATTTCAGCATAGGGAATTGATCGAGAATTATGAGTGGAGGTTGTTGTAGCTATTGAGGTATTTCAAGATGTGAGATGAGTCTCCGATGAAAGGTTGCTAGCTAGGTAGGGATGTCATTAAGATTTCTAGTAAGACTGTGGACTTGAGAATGAAATAGGGAGATTCTGAGCTTGGAATTGGGAACTAGGTAGAGCAGAATGCATTGGGAACATTAGATGATGAAGGATTTTAGAAGGTTGGCGAAATGGCGGTACTTAGGAAACTCGGATGAGGTCGATTTAGGGATCCTGCAAAATGATGATTAGTAAAAGAGGGCTTTGGATGAGAAGGTGTCATGGGTAAGAAGTAGAAGCTTGAGGCAATTTAGGGATATGAAGAGATGAGGAACTAGAGTAGGACGACTTGAGGATTTCGAATAGTTAAGGTTTAGTAAGATCTGGAATGAGAAAATTTGGGAATATGCTGGGAAGAGGATCTAGGGTAGATCGACTTGAGGGGTCATGAGTGGTTCAGGTTTCGTGAGCTTCGGAATGGGATGAGTAGGTAGAATCCGTGGTTGGTCTTTGAGGATAGGTGCTGGTGATGGGGCCTTGGTAATTCGGGATTGAGGGTAATGCTAGATTGGATTCTACGATAGAGTTGTCAAGGATTTGGATTGGAGTGTCAGGTGTGAGATGAACGATATGAGTTAGGTTCTTAGAGGTGGATGGTTAGTGAGAGTGGTTAGTGGTGCGGGGAGTGTGATCAGGTTAGCAAGGTGAGTTGGGGTGTCCCTTGGGAGATGATGGTCAGGCGGAGTATTGAGAGCCTAGGAAGAGTCAGCGAGATTGTTAAGAAGCATCTAGATCGATCGTGTAGAGCGGTTTTGTAGAGGACTTGGGATTTCCTTTAGAAGGTAAAGATGGGACTGGTGGAGGACCCCTAGGACGAGGGTGTGCTTTATAGAGAATCTTGGTAGTCGGTCGAATTGTTAAGCCTATCGGAATAAGGGAATTGTGAGATTTGGAACTCTGAGATATGGGTTTTAGGTGGTCGGCTGGGAGATTAGAACTTGAGCTTGAGATATTGAAGTCGACTGATCCTTAGATGGCTTGATGGCGTAAGGGTGGGGATACCTAGTAATTGGCTTGCGATGTAGGGCTTGAATTGCGGATAGTTATGAGACTAGAGAGGAAGTGTGCTAAGCGGAATGCAATGGTAATTAGAACTGGTATCGGATTGAGTTGGTAGACCTAGGTGAGGTTGATCTTGATGCGAGAGATGATGGGTAGTAGTCGTGTCTTGTCATGATTGGTAGCTATCAGAAGGTTCTCTTGAGGATGTGATCTAGTGTATGCCTTACTTGGGGTTGAATGTTGTGCGGATTCTATGCTATAGACGATGTCGATTCCCTGATGACTTGCCATAGATAATAGTGAACTGATAGTACTAACATAGTTATCCCCTGAACTTGATGAAATGCTGGCGTGCGAGGGTACTTGATGACTCTAACGTGATGATGCTTGGTAGTAAGCATAAGTATGATGTGCTTATCTGATTGATATGATGTGACGAATCCTACCCCGTATGATATTATGTTAGGTATGTTCTAGTATGTGACCATCTGTGACATGAGTATGACCTGTTTATGAGTGCGTGATACGATTGTTATGTTATACGATTGTTATATGTTATATGGTGTTGTAAATTGGAATTGCTAGGATACTAGGACCGAATTATAATGAAATTTGATTCTGACTTGGAACCTAGGAAGGAAATATGGGATTAGCCCTTAGAGGTGGATGATTCCACCTCCTGAATTTGAAACTTGCTTGACTAACATCGGGTTAAGGGATTTGAATGATGTTTAAAAAGAACTAACTTGGATTTTGGGAATTGAACGCGATCAAGAACTTCAATGATTTTGAAACCAAACCTTTTCTAATTGAAGAAACCTTTTGAAACTTTTCGAACCCAAGCTTGCATTATAACACCCCACGAAGTGGATACAAGCATTTTATAGGGGCCCTTATAGACTGCTTGCTAAGACCTAGTGGAGATGTTGTAATGCTTTTTGAGTAATGATATAACCCAGAAGTCGAGGTAAGAATGAGGTAAGGGCCCATATCATACTCTCGCTACGACCTATCGGGGATATTATGGCCATCACGACGATACTGTGAGAATGTCATAGGGGCACTTATGAGACACTTATGGAATCAATGGAATGGTCCCTTGGACTCACCTATTCCAACTTCATCCCCTACCTTGTTTTGGTTTTAGTCTCGGGGACGAGACTTGTTTTTAGAGGTGGATAATGTAAAGGCTCGGATTTTAAAAATCCTAAATTTCGGAAAAAGGGAAATTAAAAATGAATTTAAAACGAATTTAATCAGACATTTCAAGTAAAACTCGTCCTAAATTTAATAAATCGAACTTGATATTCTTAAAGCGAATTCCGGCCTTATTTTTAACTTTAAGGATCAAATCCGTCTTTCACATCCAGATTCAAAATTTCTTCTGTCGGCAATATCGTATTCGAATTCTAAAATATAATCGATCGAGAGAGCGGAAATTGAAAAATTAATCGTCGGAAATTCAAATTTCCAACTCGGAACCACAATTCCATACTCTTTCCCTCATCCTTACCAAGTTCCAACTCAGCCCTCCTAAATGGGGTAAAATTCTATCTATACTACCCTCCCTTCCTATCTTGATTTCATTTGTTTTGACAAACAAACAAGAAGCCTAGTACTGCATTTCTCTTTGAATCAGCTTTAGAAATGAGACCAGAAATGCAGCCTTTCCCCTCTTCTAAAAAGCCTGAACCCAGCCCCATCTCCCCACATTTCATTTTCAACACAAAGACCAACCACACACACTCTCTCTACCACTGTTTTGCCGAGGACCCAAGCCCCCATTTCCTCCATTGCACCACCAGCATTGCGGCTTCTCCTCCTCCCAGCTGCGCCGCCCGCAGCCAACACCACCGTTGCCGCCACCAAAGCCGCCCTCACCTCCATCTTCTCCCCCATCTCCATTGCAGCCCCGCCTCCAATCTCCCCTGCCTTGCCGAGAAGCCCACCGCGCCACTCCACTCTTCTTCCTTCATTCTTCTTCTTCGAGCAGCTTCCTGGAGTTCCGCCTCCCTGGAGTTCCGCATCCAGAGCCTCCGGAGTGTCACTGGCGCCGCCGCTGCAACCCCGACTCCTCTCTCCTCATGTTTTCCGATTTGCAAACGGTAAGTGGTCGTCTTCGCTCCATTCGCCTCCCTTTGATGTAAAGCTTCGGCTTTAATGTTCCCACACCCTCCCCAGGTCCTTCTGATCGACGAATCCGCCTCGACGCACCCGGATGCCGCCTCCCCGAGCTCCGTTTCCGGCGAGACGACTCCCTCGGTGAGCACTCCTTTTCTCTCTCTTTTCTTGTCGATTCTCTGTTGCTTTGTGTCGGGTTGGATGGTCGGAGCTCGATGTCGACACCGGCGAGCCCCTACCCTCCCTCTCTTTTCCTTCGTTCTCGGGCAGCTCTTCGCGTGGGGGAGAAGATGAACAGTGTTCATCTGGCCGGTTTTGGCTCTAATAAAAAGGGGTTCGGTTCAGCATTTTTTTTAAGCAAAAACCGGTTCAGTTCATTTAAATGGGAGTTGGGCCTAATTTTATTCAGAAAGTATTTGGGCCTGTTTCCCAATGGATCTGATTTTTGGGAGTTTTACAAAAAGGGCTAGATTTTGGGGGTTTGTTAAATAAGGGCTGTTTTGGTAATTTAAAAGGGGCGGTTTTTATAAAATGCAAATGGTTGGGTCTATTTTTATAATAACATATTTACATTAAAGGTATTTAAAAATATATTATGGCTTTGTAAAATATGGAGATTTAAAATGTAATATTGGACTATAAAATATTATGAGACATTTTGGGTGAGATTTAAAAGAAAAATATATGTATATATATTACTTGTGATTTAGACAATATAATATTATGAGACTTGGATTTTAGAAAAAAAAAAAGAATTTGACGAACATTTTTCCACGGTCAAGATTTCTAACTATTTGACTCGAAATTCCAACGGGTTTGAATTAACTTGGGAATTTGAATTGTTCGATGACTAACTAGCATGATGTTATGTTATGATTGATTGACTAATAGCATGATTGTGTGGACTAATGGCATACATGCATTAATGACTAACGACATGATGAGATGTTAAGTTATGTATTGTTTATCTTATAGCTTATGAACTATGATGAACTTCGAGATATATGACTAGGCGTATATATTATTGCGGATATATTATTGCGGGAATATGAATGTGGCTGAATGGAATTATAAGAATGATATGGTCTCGTGGAATGTGGCAATATGATGAGTTGTTGAACTTGACGGAATGATGATTGTGATATGGCTGTTATTCCCGTTGAATGATATGCTTGAGTGCTTGGATGATTAGACGTAGACTTATACATATATGTTATGACGTGCATCTAGGTGATACTTTCTGATTATGAATGATGTATGCCGGATCTTCTATTATGCTGTTCTGCATAGCCAGGTGAGTTCCTATATGAGCTCACTCAGATTCGAAAAGAGATCTCCCTGCTTGTAGCCATGTGCTTACTAGGTGCTTGCATTCATAATAAAGCATGACATGTAGTATCCTGCTAGGATTGCACTCGTGATTAAGCATTCGTTTACTCATTGCTTTTGTAAACAGAACGACCGTTATCTGTGAAGTAACTAGAGTCATTGCTAGGGTTATAGGACGACCTAGTCCCATCGGGTCCCGTCCTGAGTCAATCGAGTCATGAACTTCCTTATATTATGAGATGCCTGCGGGCTTTATTGTGGATACGGGTTGGGCATACGTGCCACCCGATTATATGGAATGCATTCACGAGCTGGCCAGTCTCCGCCCTATCGGAAGGGGGTGGAGGTAGGAGAGAGATATACCACTTGGTATTCGGTGCTAAGGCCTTATTATATTTCTGCACCTGATCTTAGGAGCATGTTAGTGTGTTAATATTCCGCCTTGCACCTAGAAGCATCTTTATTAGGACTAGCGTGTGCATGTGTCTGCTGGTTTGGGATTATTTTGCGTAGGGCTTCGATCTGACACCGCCCCGCATACATATTTTTTAGGTTGTCTTGCAGCATGATTATTCTTTGCTTCTGTGACGTGGGCACTCTCTTATGCGATTGCAAAGAAATGGTCTAACCTTACATTTTGATAAATACGTTTATCGATTTGGTTTTGACCCGGCTCTGCCGTGGCACCCTTTTGTATTACACATTGGTTCTACTATTTGCATGACTGTTGGTTTTCCACGCTTAGACTTATGACAGGTACAGGGGACTTCCCGGGGATTCCAACGATCCCTTCGAATTTTGGGTATGAAATCCCATTTCAAAATGTTAGGATAGAATTTCAAACCTTCAACCTGTACTCGGGGCGCAAGATCCTAACGAAGGGTTTCATCCCTCGAAACGTAACTCGGGAATCATAATCCCGGGCCGTTACACTCCACTCCTCTCCTCATCCTTCGCTACTCTTCTCTCTCTCGCCAGATTGTAGTTTTGATTTTGTGAAGATGTGAACTTTCTCTCTCCTTCCCTAATCCCTTAAATTCCACCCAAAGATCTCCAAATTTTTATAAGCCTGCCCAAATCCATTAACCCCCAATACAAGGTCACCTTAACCCGTTAGTTTTGCAAAAAAAAATTCACTTTTTGACATTTACCCTATTTTATATGGGGGAGTCATTTATGCAAAGTGGAAAATATTTTGGTATATCCACTACCATTCTCTCATAAAATTATTATTCCCTCCGTTTTCTTTTAATTGACTTTTTCAAATCAAGCACGTAGTTTTAGAACGATAAAAACTATATTAAATATTAATATTTTCATGAATTTTTTTTAATAATATTATACTTATCACTAATAAGTATGAGATTATTGAAAAAAATTATTTAAAATTATTATTTTATATAGTTTTTCACATCTTAAAAAACGTACATAAATAGTAAAAAGTCAATTAAAAGAAAACGGATGGAGTATATAAAAAACATCCGCACAACTGTGCGGCCGTACGGTCACTAATCCAGTACTATGCGCTAAAAATAATGGGTGTTGTTATGTACATCACAATTCCAAGGTCAAAAAATGCACGTCGTTAAGGACGTGTATGCCTTGTGACTAATTAACATTTAAAAAAAATTAATTAACCTCTTTTAACCATGCACGTCGATAAGGACGTGCCTGGTTTGGGGTGTATATAGCGAGCACGAAAAGAATAGAGAGGTTAGACCGGGACTGGTCCGGCATGGACCGACTATTGAACCGAGTTCTCGGTCAACCCGGACCAGGTTACGCAGACAATCAGTAGTTTCCCGCCAAAAGAAGAAGGGAGCGGTAAGAATGTGGGGTCCAAGAATGTGTGCCCTAACGCAACGCCTCCTCTCCAGTTAGGAGCAGAGAAAACTGAAAGGCGAATGGCACCACCATCAGCAGCAACCGCCGATCCCGGAGCTCCTTCCTCCTCCAATGGATACTCGGAGAACAATCTACTGGTTACTCCCTCCCTCTCTCGTAATATACAACTTGCTAGACAGCCGTTTTTTTATTTCCGATGTCTGATTCCGCGATTTTGGGGCATGCTGTAGCCGTTTTTCGTAATGAAGAAGGGATCTGAGAGGAAGCCATCCACATCTAAAACGAGGAGGAAAATCGGTTTCTCTCTTAGCCATGATGACGCCGGAGGTTCCGTGGATGAAGACGATGATACCTTGAAGCGGCTAAAATCTGAAGCCTTTGATTTTGTCTGGTTCAAAATCGAGTCTTCTATCAAGGTTTTTTTCCCTGTTTTTTCTTTCAATTCGATCTCCAATCTAAAATTGATGCATATAGTGCACTGATTCAGTCAAAATTAGCAAAATATTGATCGTTCATGTCCGCATTTTCAAACTAGACTCTCTTGAATAGAACTTTGCCTTCATATTTATTTGAACATTCAAGTAAAGAGAATGGGCAGGAAAGTAATGATGCCTATTGTAAGTATTGCAGGATGTTCTGAGGAAGATCAACAAAAATGTGTTTGATGAGTTGCATAATTGGGCCTGTAAATCTTTCCAAACCATTAGGTCCTGTGGACGACCTGGCTACTTTCAAGCAACTCGCCCTTATCCAATTGTCACTGATGCCTCTGTCAAACAACTTTACACTGCTCTTGTCTTCACTAGTATGCTCCCAGCTTCTTCTTCTTCTTTTTTTTTTTGCCATCTGCTTTGATTGTTGCGTATTTTAGTATCTCATAGAGATTCTCTTACAAATCAGTTTCTGTGGGATGAAATCTGCAGAAAACATGGAATTTGTTGATGATCTCCTGACTTTTGAGGAGCTTGGCCACCATTTGAGGTCTTATGGTTCGCATGTGGCCAACCTTTCTTCATCAGACTTCTCAGCCAACAACGGGATTGGTGGTTGTTTAAGAAGCTTGTTGCGGCAGTTTCTTACTGTTGTACCAGATGTAAGTTCTTGATGTCAATACGATGGTAATTTTCTATTTGACCTTTCTGTTCATCAGTATCTTATTGTGATTTCAAGCAGGTTGCTGATTTGTCCGTTTTGGCTTTATGGTACAATGAGCAAGGAGATGATCAACCAGTGATCATAATCATCGAGGATATGGAGAGATGCTCTGGAAAAATCTTGTCGGATTTCATTTTGATGCTAAGGTAAGTAATCAAACTGGACCTCACTGTCACTCGAAAGAATTGCCATTTATTTCTATTTCAAAACAAAGGAATAATAATCTTGTCCTACTAGCCCATATCAAGTACAATCAAACCTTGGCAGGCCCTAGAGAAAAATAACAATAATGTACAAATAGAACTATCCAATTCCTACTCAGTACTTGCTTTTACAAGAAAACAACACTCAACTCCCAACTTTGTGAGATTCATGTACTCATCAAATACAGTTAAACCTTCCTTCAATGCTATATAATGGAGCAAAAAGGCTTATATATTTTGGCATATGTCATAATATGTTACAAGTTGTTATAAAGCATTGGATATTTTAAACCTCTCTAACCCCCAACTCAAATAGCAAAAAGTAGGATTTTTTCTTTTTTCTTTCTTTCATTCAAGAAGTCAATTACAGCTGTTTATTTGTATCAAATATATCTTTCTGATTATATATTGCTCTAAATGATCAGTGAGTGGGTTATTAAGGTTCCCATAATCCTAATTATGGGTTCTGCTACAACTCTTGATGCTGCGAGGGTCATACTTCCTTCAGATGCTTTACAGGTGCTGCGTCCTTTTAAGTTTGTGTTGGGATCTCCTGCTGAACGTATGGATGCTGTTGTCGAAGCTATTCTTGTCAGGCCATGCTCTTGGTTCTCTATTGGACACAAAGTGGCTCTTTTCCTGAAGAATTATTTTCTAAACCAGGATGGAACCCTAACTGCATTCATCAGAGCTTTAAAGGTAAAATCTTCTTTGCTGAAGCACCATCACTTTTGTTCATATTGCTATATGTCAGTGTTCTGAACAAATGTGTTTCAGATTGCATGTATGCTTCATTTCTCTGGAGAGCCTCTGAGCTTCCTCCTCAAAGAATTAGCAACAGAGGGTGTTACTGAGGTCTGAAATTTTCTGTACCTTTTCCTGTTCTTTTAATCAAATCTCAAACATAAATAATGTACTTTATTTGTTTATTATCGATACAGATCTTAGCTAATTTAAATGCAATATTTCATGCAGTCATGCAGAAAGGATAATCTAGTTTTTTTTTTTAAAATAGATTTGCACAATGGTTAAAAAAACACCATTCACCCTAGTCTTTTCCTTAAAGGAGTTCGCAATTCTCAAACAGAACTTTCTGCCACTATTTTGCCATCACTATCTCACTCGCACTTGCTGATGTGGTAATATCATGTTTATGCTGATAGATTACTGATTTCTTTCTTTTCCTTTTCTCACTTCTTTAAGTGTGCTCGTTTTGGTTCTGCCTTTAACATTGTTTCTTCATTTTATCAGTTCTTTTCATCGTGCTCTTGTTTTCATTTTTCCTTTAACACACTATTGCTTTTTGTTGTTGTTGTTGTGGCAACACTTCCTTGCCCTTTCATTCTTTTCAAATTTCTATAGTTATGGTAGACCGAGTAGCTTCTTTTGTCCCTCCATCTACTGATTACTTTTTTTGCAAATGCTGCAGACTTCTATTGAAAATCATGTTTATGCCAAAGAGAGCTTGTTAAGCAATGTATTAGAGCTTCCTTCTTGCAGGAGGTAACATTGTTTGCAATTTCTTCTTTTCCATTGATGTATGAGGAGGATTCTTTGTTGACTATTGCCAAACTTTCTTTTGGAAGAAACAGAAAGGCTGATCATACTGTAGAAAGTTTAGTGCATGGGTTGACAGAATTAGAGAAATCACAGAGATGTTGGAGCACTGTTCTTCTGGTAAGGGAGCAAAGTTCCGGTTCAGAATAAAGTTATTAATATGCACCTCTGAAGTTATATTTGCAATTATATTTGAAAACTTCCATACTTTCATGGATGCAAGAGTTGCCTCATTCTTGGGCAAATAGCAATAAATTTCATATTGCCTTGCTTCTTTCAGTTGGCTTGAGCATCTATTTATAATGCAGTTGGTTGGGTAGAAAGTACTTGTTATTCGACTGAAAAAATAAATTGTTGCAGTGCCTGCATGAAGCTGGAAAATCTCAAAAAATCCAGTTGCTAGATTTATTTTGTGAGGCCCTTGATCCTGATTCCACCAAATCAAGGTCTTCGAATAACCGTTTGAACTCCAAAACAGAGGCTGACTTGTCTCCTTCCAGTGACAGACATACAGTTGGGCAATATACTAATCATTCCAACAGTTCTATCAACAAGGTTGTGTGCAGGATAAGGTAGGTGGCAAGCCTTGTATGCTAGATGGTTTATGGGAGGCATTAGTGCTTTGAAATTTTAACAGCTAGTAATGCATCTTATGCATCATTGATATTTCCTATAGACAGGCTAAACTTGTTAGTACAATTGTACAAGACAGACTGGATAGAGAAAGCTGCAATTTCTTGTAGATGTGAAGTACAGAGATTAAATGTTGTCTATTAGATCAAATGGGCCATTTTGTTTTCTTTCTTTCAAGGCTCAGGAAGTAGTATATATTGCTTGGGACCGAGTACTGATTTTTATGGTGATTTGCCATTATTTGGGTAAAAACGATTTTTTAATTCCTGAACATACTTAGGCAAGCCACAACCATTTGGTTCTGCAGCAGCTTGTTTGTATGCAATCACATATGATCATTCTTTTGCATCATATATTTGCTTCAATTTGTGCTCTTTATCATATTATTGAGTTTTGATCAGGGGTCTTCAGCCTGTGTTGCTGCATGAATTGCTCAAGGCCTGGGAAAAGTACGTTGAAGATGTTCCCGAGGTATGGTGATACAAAGGAAAGGAAGAAGTTTTGAAATTGCAAGCCTTTAGTTTTATGAAAACCATCTTCAAGTAATTAGGGGTAGGGTGTAGAAACCAATATTATTCTGCTCAAATGGAAATCTGAGAGAATGGAAAGACTGGGACTAATCTTGCAATATTATACTGTATTTTCCTATTCCTTAAATTTTTTCGTATGAGGAGATTAAACTATCACTTAGAGATTAGGTTCTTTTGGTGTTGGACTCAAACAATGTACATAGTGTAACATCAGACGGGGAAAGATTTGCATATGCTGTTGTTATGCTATGCCCTTATAAAGTGCAATTATGATGCTGATTTTTCCATCAAATAAAACCCACTTCTACATCAGATGATAATTATATATTTTTTCTACAGATCCATGAGAAAGTCAAGGACCTCTGCTTCATGCTAAAGCCCGGAGAAGGCAGGAACCTCAGATACAATTCAAGGGACCCCTCCATGTAATGCTTTTGTGTTCATAATTACCGGTGCATTTCCTCTCTGCCCCAATTTCCCGCCCCACAAAATTATTTAACCCTTAAACTAATATTAAAAAATTAAAAAATATATATTTAGCTTCTACATGTTATTATAACATATTTGAAAAAAAAATCTCAAAAAATAAACTTATAATTTTTTAAAAATTTTATATAGCAAAATATCATCTTTTTATAACTTTTAAAAATCTGTCTATCTCTATTGAATTATTATAATTTTTGTAAGTTGATTTTTTGAGAATTTTTTTTCATATATGTTATAATAATAATGTAGAAGCTAAATATATTTTTAAAAAAAATTTTAATATTAAATTAAGGGTTAAATATTTTTGTGGGGCGGGGTTGTGAGGCGGGAAATTGGGGCAGAAGAAATGCACTGCATAATTACGAGAAAGCTACTGTTATATATTTGTTTAAGTCTGCTTGTTATAGTACAAGGTGGTGCTATGTCTAGATTCCACAATGAGAGGTCCCTAAAAAAAGGTCAAGTGGTTATGAAATGTTTAAATGTCAACACTCAAATATAAGGTCATGCTTTTATATGTCAAAAACTCAAACTACACCTTAAAACAAGTAATTGCTGACAATTACTGACAAACACTTTGTTATGAAATCATTAATGATAAATCAACTAAGTATCAAGTAAAATAATCTTGTAATGACCATTTTTGACATTGGGCCTTAATGGACAATATAAATACCTGCTTCACTAATCTACTCACAAGCTTTTCATTTATTTATATTCTGTATCAAAGTTTTTGGATCGGGTTGGGGTTTTACATGTCTGATATGGTTAATTTTACCTTCTGTTTTGCAGGCGAAACAAATTTCAAAATCCTCCTGATGTGACGAAGGAAACCAAAGCGTTGAGTGAGAAAGCTTGTAGATTGATCGAATGGGTGCTAAGGTGGAATTCTAGTGCTTGAATTTCTTTTGGCCTAAACTTTCTGTTATTATTATTATTTTTTGTTATTATCTGTTTATCTATTTGGTGTGATGATGCCCATTGTACATGCAGATACATGACGCCCATTGAGTCTCTACCTTTTCATGAAATCTGTTGTTTCAAGGATGTTGATAAACTTCAAGCGGTAAGTACACTGACACCAGTTTCCATTTTTCTTCTTTACTACATATATCAGAGTTGTAGGCATGTATTGAAAAATTCTTTCCTTTTTTAAATCCTCAACTCTTAAACATTTAAAATAAATAAATAAGTTAAACATTAAGTCTGTGATATTGGCTTTTACATTAATTATTGCCTGTATTCAGGTTGCATTGCACATAGTACTACTTCCAATCTGCTTGGAAATTCTTGTAATTATAGCTCCAGATACATGCTTGCTAGAGCCACAAAAAAATGGTATCTTGAATGGTAAATTTCTACATGCCCAGTGTCAATTTTTCTCAACCATGTGATGTTTATAGGCTTTACTTGGAGATCCTCGAAGAAGAGTTCAATCTGATCTTTTGGAGCCGTCCAAAGTTCTGTGCTGTAGTTGCTGCACTGGGGGAAGCTTGTTCACTCCGTCTTTTCATGATACTTCTATAATGTAAGGGATTTTGTTTCTGTTTCACCTGGTGGATCTTAATAACTCAACAGAAGTTGCCTTTTCAGTGTTAGATGCTTAATTTAAGTTATTGTTCTCTGTTTTTGTGATACGTTCTTTATTTGAGAGGGTTAACCAAAGTCATAGAATGCACTAGAATTGGTTTTACTAGTATAAATAAGGCATTGGGCTTCTAGTTAGTTATAAATGGATTTGCTTGTTTAGAGAGTTGAGAGGCGTATCTGCCCTTTTGACCAGGCGTATCTGCCTTGGACCCTTGGTGGGAGTATCTTCCCACTTTATCCCTTTTTTTCCCCTTCATTCCATTCGATCCAAAGAGGCTACAACTTACTATCTCCTGTGGTTTCTACATGTTTGTGTGTGAATCTCTTGTATATAGATCTAATCACGATTTTAGGTCTTTCATTTTGCTAATACGAAAGAAGGGGGCATGCTTGATGCTATGTCATTTCATCACAGTGATGTGCATATCTTTTAGCTACCTTGGGATTTAATTTGCTTCTGCATTCTTAATCTCTTTTAGTTGAAAGGGTTTGAAAACATGTACTTGATTGATATACACTTCCTGATATGTCAGGTATCACCTTGCACAAGAGCATGGGGATGTGATCAATCTTCATGACTGGTATCAGTCTTTCAAGGCAGTCGGTTCTCGTCCTGCTACCACAAAGAGAAAGGCACCCAAGAATTCACCATCATCTAAGAAAAGAAAGGAAAACCCCGCTTCTGTGAATCAAAGTGCAGCAGTAACTCAGTATCCTTCATTTTATACTGCAACTTGTTATATGATCATCTATATGTTTTTTTCCAACCGCTCACGTAAGCATATCAATTTACAAGAACCATTCACCGATAGCTACGAGTGGATTGGGAGACCACTGTCAGATCTATATCTAAAGAAGAGCATATGGAGCTTTCACCAATGAAATGTAGGACTGCCTATATTAGAGAATAGCGTGGTACTTGCAGTTACCAATAACTGAACGGAAAGCAGTGTGAAGCTGTGAACACTGAACACATAACAAAGGCTAAACTATTTGAGATCCTTGACCCCATTTTTACAGAGCAAGGTTCTGCAGGGCGGTTATGGAACTCCAGATTACAGGGCTGCTCCGTATGCCTAGCAAAAGGCGTCCAGATCATGTACAAAGAGTGGCCTTTGGACTGTAACAAACACAGCCATGGACCAGGTAGCTTTCATTCTGTTAAATTATGTCAGATTTTCGTGGTATATGCTTTGTACTACTATGTTTCTGTGCAAAAATCCTGTGATCTTGGAGAAGTGCCACATCACCTGGACAAATATGCTTTGGATCCTCCTAGTTTTCGGTTGCAGGCCTCGCAAACTAGTTATATGGGTTCAAACCTTAAACCGGGCAAAAATACTGTGTATTAGAGTAGGTTTGTACTTTTGTGAAATATGAACAACTCGTGTCTTTGATTTGTGAAAATTTATTTGTGTGAGCTTTCATTTTCGCTCTAATTTTGGTGAGATTTAAATGGATCTTTTTTAGTGACTTATCCCTGTGAAGAAGAGTACATTAATTTTCTCTGATTAAGTATGTGTGGCTGATATCCCAATGACAGTTGCGTTTCCGGGTGTAGTTTAACAAGGTTCATTTGTCTTTATTACTGGATCTGAATCTGTTCTCATGTTCCGTGTTGAATTAGATTGGTTGTAAGTTGTAACTCAGTGACCTACTTGACCTTAAATTAAGTATTAGTCAGTGTGAAAGTATTTGCCTAAGGGAACGTGAAGCTGCACGATGATCAGATGACACATCTTTGTCGTTGGTACAATTTTTAGAAACATCGTTAGATGGCAGTCGTGGCACATTTGTTAGTTTGTGAGATTTTTTTTTTCTTTCAGTTTACCTTGAGAATTGGTAAATAAAGAGGGGTCATTCCGGGGTTCGAACCGGGGACCTATGGTACTATCCACAAGTCCTTTCCGGTGAGCCATTCCGGAATGGTTCTTTCAGTTTACCTGGTTCTTGGATGATTACTGCTTTAGAGGCCGGATCTCTGTAATCCTTCTATTACCTTTTTTGGTGAAAAAATCCTTCTATTACCTCATTTAATTATTTTAACATAAATTAATATCAGAAACAATTAAAAATTATTTTTATATTCTATACCCTTTTATTGATATGTTTATAAGATTTTATTGAATTATGTTAAAAGTATAAATAATTAAAATACTGATTAGTTAGAAAATTCCATAATAAAATTTATCAACACGCGTACATAAATTTGGAACATTTTCCCTTGTATTTATATTCAAAATAAATAATTAGGTTAATCTCTTGAATTGGTAAATAAAGAGCGGTAATTTCGGGGTTCGAATCGGGGACCTATGGTTACTATCCACAAGTCCTTTCCGGTGAGCCATTCCGGAATGGTTAATTAGGTTAATCTACACAAATCAATTTTCCAAGTCTCGCCTAATACTTCAAAGTGTCAATTAACAATATCACTTATTCATTAGGTATTCCTCCGGTGAACAATTTAGAGAAATATCTAGAAGCCCTATTATCTAGGGTTGTTATCTTAGTCGAACGGCTTGGCTCGTTCGAATATGTAAAACAAGCCGAGCTTGAATAGTATTTCAGGCTTGAATCGAGCTCGAGCTGAGCTCAAAAGCTCGCTTAAGGTGTCGAAATTACATAAATGCCCCTAGATTTATTTGAGACTTGAGTTGAGAGGCTTTCACTCTCGGAGACTCTCAGACCTCCGTCTTCGATTTCATACCTTCAGAGCCTTCTCTCTGGCTCTCTCCCCAACTTCCTCTTACTCCCTCATTGTTCCACCTCCCACATATTCTTCCCCCATCATCGGATTCCACCTATAATGTACATGTCTTCTCCTTTTTCCTTCATAGCTGCTATGAAATCGCACATATGTTCGTGGGTTTCCGTTTCAGATCCTGGGCCCTAAACGGCGGCGGCACTTGGTTCATCACCCTCCTCATCGTCTTAGCTTCCAAATCCGATGTGTTCCTCATCATATTCGAGTCTCCCACAGTACCACCATAGCAGATATGTTTTGTGTCTTCCTTCTCCTACCCAGATCTAAATCTCTCGCCCAGATCCAGTTCCTTCGGTCACCCTCTTGGTCTTCTGCTTAGATCCGGCGTCCATGAACCACCACTCATCTTCTCTAGGGTTTGTATACAGTGTGCTCCCATTTAGATCGGAGTATACTTCTTCCTCTTCCATTCTTCCTCTTAGTCGCTCAAGGCCGACGAAAGTGACAAGCTATTGATGTGTGCCAGGTTGATGCATTCTTCCTCTTACAACTTGAAAGTGAAGATTTTTGTTTGATTAGAATTTAGAAATTTGTATGTTTAATTATGTTGATTAGAAATTTGTGCTAGATTATCGATTGTGGATATGTGAAATATGTTAATTGTGGACTTGTGAATATGTTAACCATTTTGGAATGGCTCACCGGAAAGGTCTTGTGGGTAGTACCCATAGGTCTCCGGTTCGAACCCCGGATGACCGCTCTTTATTTACCAATTCAAGGATACGTGAATATGTTGATTAGAAATTTGTATAATTCATAGAACCAGCTCAAATGAGCCCAATTGACGAGCTCGAACGAGCTTAGGCTCGTTCGTTTGGCTTGTTCGAGCCTAACAAGCCAGGCTCGAGTTTAAGGTTGGGCTCGCGAGCCGAGCTTGAGCCCCAAAATAAGCTCGAATAACTTTTGGGCTCGAGCTCAGCTCGGCTTGACTCATCTCCCGTTCGAGTCAAGCCTAAACATGTCAAGCTCGACTCGTTCGGCTCGAATACCACCCCTACTATTATCAACGACAGTGTGGACAAAGAAACGTTTGTTGATATCATTATGAAAACTAAACAACTTACTAAATAGAAAGCCTCCAACTTGTTGGTTGAAGGCCGACAAGTTCTAATAAAAGCTAATCTGAGTGCTCAACCACTTATTATCATGCAAACTTTTTTTTACCACCGACTAATGTTATCCATGAATTGGATAAAGTCTATAGACACTTCTTCTGGAATAAAGAAGCGGCTACGACGCTTCTTATCTATTGGGATAAGATTGGTGCGGACACACAGAAAGGTGGCCTTGGTATTCATAAAGCTGAAACTAAGAACATTACTTTACAATTGAAGCTTCTTTGGAAAATAATGGCCGAACCATCCAATATTTGGTCCGTGTGATATCTGAAAAATATCTGAAAGGCTTGAATTTTGTGGCTTCTAAAAAAACAAAGTAATACATCTTGGCAATGGTCCAGACTGATCTATTCGTCACTTGTTCAAGCCTGGTCTCCGCTGGAGCATTGGGAATGGGACTTCGGTTGATTTCTGGTCCGATAACTGGGCCTTTGACACTCCGCTTGTAGACAGTATTATCGTACCCTAACGGATTCTCGGCAATATTAGAAAGTTAGTCACTTTATATCGACATATAATAAGTGGGATTCAAATCTACTACAATAAGTCGTGCAGAGTTTTCTTTCTTATGAAGATATTAATCATATTGATAACATTGTTCTGCTGATGAACTCCCTTTCTACTGGACATAGCAGGGATGGCTGGTTCTCTACTAGTTCTGCAACAAACTTGCTAACTAAGCCTTCTAGAGATGCCTATTTTGATTGTGGGTGGATCTGGAAGCTTGACATGCCCCATAATGTTCGTCATTTCCTTTGGAAAATTGATCGAGATGGGTTACCTACTAAGAAACGATTACAGAAATCGCATCTTTGTTCCTTCAGGTTGCATTTTTTGTGGTTGTTACTAATTAGCTCATCATCTTTTCTTAGACTGCCTTTTTCCAGTTCAATTAAGACAGGTATTACGCATCAAGTTGTCATCAAATTTTTGAATCTCTCACCATATCAATTTACAAACCCCCAAGTTATTAGAAATTCTATTGATAATTCTCGAATGGGAGATTTTGCTCTATGTTGGTGGTCCATTTGGTTCTTTAGGAAGTAGTTGGTTTTCAGCCACACAAAGTATGTTACTATTGCCGAAATGAAGGTCTTTTTCCTGAATGCTCGTCAAACTTGTGCTGAGGCTAAGCGTTTCAACCCAGACGAAACAAACACGACCAATAATAGCCAGATTTTGCGAACTACAAGAGAGGTTAATACGCCTTCTTATGGTCGAATTGATCAAAGAAACGAGATTTGAGATAAGCCTCCTATAAATTATGTTAAGCTTAATTTTGATGGCTCTATGCGGAGTAGCGGAGACGCTTCCTACGATTTTGTGTTGCGTAATTCTTTGGGCAACATTCTCTCATTAGGAAGGGGCTTATGCAATAATACGTCAGTTCTGTATACAGAGGCTTTGGGCCTAAAAAGGGGATCCTTGAGGCCAAAATCCTTAATATACCAAACATTCTGAGTGAAGGAGACAATCTCGTGGTTGTTAAGACTCTCTTGGGTGATTGAAAATGCCCATAAAATATCGAGTTCTTCAACTCAATATTGACAAAATCCAAATCGAAGGCGATTCTAGTATAATCATTGACCACTTAAACAGAAAAAAAACTAAATGTCCTTGGGAAATTGAGCTAATTTTATCCGATGTAAAACTTCTTCTATCGACTTTGAAAGAAGTGTCATTCTTTCATGTGCCTCGTTTGGGCAATAGAGTGGCTGATAAGGTTGCACACAGTGGCGGAACTAGGAGTTGTATGTTGAAGGGGCCAAAAATGACTAAATCATTTTTTGGGGGTTTAGAACCCAATCAAATCGGAAGGCTCATTCCCACACTAATTTAAATTTCTTTTATTTTGAGAAGTGAATGAATTGTTACGAGTTTATGCTCATTGCCCATATAATAATTCATCATTTACTTATAAGAATCAACTAGAAATTAGGAATTCAAGAACATAGAAAATTAGACAGAAAATTATGAGACAATAACATAATCAGCTTAACATAATTAGGCAAAACAACAAAGGCTTTCCATTATAATTAAAGAATTAGAAATTACAGTTCACAAACCTACAACAATGGGCTGAAATTAGAAATTAAATATCAAGAAATATCGCAAACTATAACTCACAATCGTAGTTAGTAGAATCAGAAATTAGATCCCCTGCAAAGTACAACAACATAAATCACAAATTAGAATTTAGAAATTAAGGGATTAGTTGAGTTCGAAATAAATTTATAGTTCCACCCACAAATATCAATTGAATCAACTGTAGGAACTAGCTACAACCTTACATCCGAGAAGATCTGCTTAGCTTCATGTGTGATTGATTTGAGAAATTAGATGAGCATATATATAGAGTTAAATAGAAAGAGGATGAAGTAGATTTACCTATAGGAGGTATGGAATGAAGATTTAAAGCCTTGAGATATTCAATCGGAGAAGCAGATGTGTCTCATAATGTCGCCAGTCGCTTAGGGTTCTGCAAAGAAGAAGGGCAAGAGGCGGAGCCTCGTTGAGCGGACTAGAGAAAAAAAAAAGAAAATGGAGCACGTTTCTCAAAATTTCTAATGGTTGTGTGGGCCACGCATCCGCTTTTTTATCTATTACTCCGGGGTAAAAGTGAAATCCCTATATAGTTATTTTTTGGGTTGTGGGACCATGGCCACTTCTGGCCATAGAGTAGTTCCGCCATTGGTTGCACATCTTTTCCACTCTGGCAGGAAAGTCGATATTCACAATGATTTAGGTCTTTTAGACCTCATCCGTAAGGATGTTGTCGGGTAGAGCTTGCTCGCCCGAATTCTTTCCTAATAAAAAAAAAGGAAGGATAGCGGCTCTCCCCCGAGAAGCCTCTTCGGCGGTCGATGAAACCCTCTTCAAAGGCTGATAAACCCTCTTCGGAGGCTGGAAACCGCTTTGCCTATTCTCTTTCTCCGCCTCCTACCTCCCTTCTACTGATCTCGGGCAGAGATCGCAGCCGTGGTGGCCGTTTTAGGCTGCCTTTGTCAAATCAAATCATCTTCCTCTTCCCTCCTTCTCCGCGCTCGCTCTACAGTCACCTCGCCGCCGTCGGCCGTGCTATTGTAAAAGATGAATGGAAAACCCTATCTTAGTATATCCTTTTTTGGTCTCAATAAAAAACCGAATTGGATTGGGGCTTGTGTTGGTTAATGTGCCTTCTCCTCAAATTTTCATTCCCTTGGTCTAATTCGTGTATCTGCTTCCCAATCTGAGATTCCCCTTTCGGAGGGTTGAGTAAACCAACGCCGAACTCCACTGGGTTGGGGCTGGCCTTCGGTGTCTTCCTCCGTGTGCCTCTGTATCTTCTAATGCTCCGATTTGCATTAGCAGTAACTCCCTTAATCAAGGATGGGTAAACACCCCCTAGTCGAGGGTTGGTGTAGCCTGGGCGGCTGCTTTGCTGCTCCGCCGCCATCTCTTTTGTTTGAACCGTTGGCCCTCCCCTCCTTCAACCTATGGTATTACTTTGCTAGTTGTTGATCTTGTGGGTTAGCCACCAGTCGTCCACCATCGGCCTGTGGCCCCTGTCCCATGGTGTCAGCCCCGTTTTGGTTATGGCGTTCTCTTGTGTGGAGCTCTCCTGCTTCCTTGGGCCCGAGGAGGCCCGCAGTTGTCTCAAGATGACCTGACTAATTGTGCTTCGGGCCCAAGGATGTGTCTTGGGCCCGAGGCAACCCGATTAATTAAAGAAGAAGTGGAATAATAATAATACTAACATTTTCGAAAGGATTTGACAAAATTCTCAAAAGGGTTCGATAAAATTCCGAAAGGGTTCGACAAAAAACCCCGAAAGGGTCTGGGAAATAATTTGTGCACTAAATGTTTAAATAATTTCTTCCCGGACTCTATTCGGTTCTGGGAGTTCGCACGCATTTTCTCGCCTGATGTTTAGTTCTTCCCCTTTTGGCCTTTATTTGTCCCCCTTTTGGAGTTGGGCCGCTACTTTGGCGTGTGTGCGTTTAGTTCTGAGTTGGGTTGCAGTATAGAGCGTCCTGTATGATCGAGAGGATCGTGGTGGTGTTCGTGGTCTTCGAAGATCCCTCATCTAGGTGGGAGAAACGTCGGTGGTCCGCACTTCCCCAGGTTTCGCCCTTACACCGGTGGTGGATTACTGTTCTCCGCCTTCTTGGAGTCAAGACGCCGTGTGAGTTGTCGCACTCTCCCGTGTTCTCGGCATTCGTGGCTCACCTTAGATCTACATCGACTCCTCCGCCGGTTCGTGACTTATATGGGTTTCTAGGGTTGTTTCTTTCATCTGTTTTATTTTGTGTGTTTGTCTGTTGTATGTTGACAGCTAGTACGTCCGTTGATTCGTCGGCCTCTCGAGCTTCAGGCTTGTCTGAGCTCAAATTTTTACATAACAAAAAAAAAGTAAGGAAGGATAGTAGGGGATAAGGGTTTTGAGATGGCTGATCTCAACCGTGCTTAAGGACCCCAAAGAAGGTAAATTTTTTATTTTTATTTTTATAGTAGACAATAAGTAGGATGTTTTTGTAGGCAGAGATCATCATTGATCCTCCAAGAGGATGATCTTACATAATTTCCTATTAAAGGGGAGGTTCCTCATATTACAAGTACTTCTAGCTTTGACAATATAATCGGCACTTGCGTTGGACTCTTTATAACAATGATTGAATTTGATGTTACTAAAACTGCTTTTCATATTTTGTATCGTCCCCATTGTTTTGAGAATTTCCATATGGATATTGTCGTGATCTTCTATGGCTTTGACAACGCCGAGATTGTCACCTTCAAATATTCAATAATGATGTTCATTAGACCTTTGCTACGAGCTATCTTGACACATCTATAGAAAATAGTCGTTGTTTTAAAATTTTCTTATTAAAGATAGTGGTTTAAAAAATATACATGATTTTTATTCGAGATACTAGACAACATACAATTCGGTAACTTGAATGGCCAACGGATCGACAGACGGACTAACCGTCGTAATACAATCATAAAAAAACCAATACAAAAAGAATAACCCAAATACAAGAGATCTCAACAAACAAGTTCAGTAGAGAGACAATCGATGGACACCAAGGGAAGAATGTGAATCCCGAGAACATGGGAAAGTCATGAACCTGACACGACGTCTCAACGAGGCAGAAACTCATTAGCGAAAAAGGCATCTCATGGGAAAGTGTGGATCAACGACATTCCCCTTATCTAGATGAGGGATGTATGGAGTAGTATTCTTATGAAGTATACTACTCCGTGTTCCACTCACCTAGATGAGGGATGTTCGAAAACCACAAACACTGTCACAATCAACTCGATCAGTAGGTCGGCCGAGACTGCATTTTCATCCGAAACTAAACGTAGCCGCACCAAGAAAACGACACCACTCTGACGGACAAATTAAACCAAGATGAAAGAAAACGGGTTAAAGGGTTAAAAGCAAGAAAAACAATTCAAAGAACTAGTTTTTTTTTAGAAAATATACATGGTTAAATGATTAGTTATATCATAAAATTATTTTAAAAGATAAATAATTTTTTGTTGACGCGTGAGAGGTCGTGGAAGTGTTCGAAACTTGAAGGCTCGTTGACTGAATCCAAGTCTGAGGTTTCCACTTAGTTCCCTAGGAATTCCATGCGTCGTCTTTACCACCTGACCGAAGAGTTGTAGGACACTGGTACTTTTCCTTCTTAGTTTGTGCTAGATTGCGTCTATTATTGCACCCTTGTATTTTGATTTTTCTTGCATTGCTATTGTTTTTTTTTATGACGAGGAACCCACCTTTGGTGGCAAACCCCAAGCACGTGACCCAGCCGGCAAGAGTCACGAACCAGGTAAACCGGCTTGCACCGACTGGCTCGACCCACTGGAATGAGCAAGGCAAACCTTGGATTTTCATCCAAGGAAAGGGGGCGGACCGACTTGCACCGACTGGAAATGAGCAAGGCAAACCTTGGATTTTCATCCAAGGAAAGGGGCGGAGGTAGAGATCGAATCCGAGACCTCTTGACATCCCCCTTGCTCCCCACCAGTGAGCCACTTCGATTGGGGCTCTTTGTTATTGCTTTTGTTTTAGCATATTTGACGGTTTAACTTTCATTGATTTTTCGACCTATCGCTCCATCAGACTTATTCGGTGCGCCGAATTATTTACATAATTAAAAAATAATACAGTAATAAATAACTGAAGCACATTTGAGGATCTGATTGCTTAGGTCCTCGTGCCACCAGGGCCGTGCCAAATATTTTGGAGGCCCTGTACGAAAATTAAAATGAAATGAATTAAGAAGACAATAAATATAAGAAAATAATATTTCTTTTAGAAAATTTATCTATGAAAATATTTCCTTAAAAAATAAAAAATGTTATACTAAAGATATAACATTTATAAATATCTATATAATAAACTATCCTGATTAATTTTTTATAGTTGTCAAGTACGTAAGATGATAATTAAATTGTTTTTAAATATAATATTAAATAAAAAGACTTGTATCAGTATGTAATAATAACGTATGGAAAATAAAGGAAATAATTACAAAGAAAAAATAAGAGGGTAGTATAAATGAAAAACGGGGCCACCGAAAAAAAAAACAATGTATTAGAAGGGATCAAATTCAGGAGTAGAGATGGAAATCAACCCGCGGAGACCCGATCCATCCATTAATCCACCCCAAATATGTGGATGAAAACCCGAATAAATGGATAAATAAGTGGATGATGGATTAATGGATGATGGATCGGATCGGATATGGATGTCCACCCACCCGATCCACTAAAATTGCTTATTATATGTAGTTTTATCATATCTTTTACGCAACTTATATATTATATGTAACTTTATTTAATAGTTTGAGTTTTTATTTTTTAGGTAAGTTATGAATGATGAGTAATTTAAATTTAATATATTGAAATTTTATTTATTTTTATTAAGTTTTATTTCCATTTTGAAAATTACGGTGGACATTTACATAGAATTTCTCACCCATATATTTCACCCGATCCACCCAATAACCCGCGGATGATGGATGGATCGGATATGGATGCAAGGATTAGTGGATAATGGGTGGATCGGGTGGAGGAAATTTCTTAATGGATCGGGTGATGGAATGGGTACATCCACCCATAACCCGATCCATTTCCATTCCCTATTCAGGAGCAAAGGAGAACTGATCCATATTTACGGAGGCTTTACCATCCGGGCAACTTTAAATTAATGATAGTTTTGGAAAGCAAACTATATATATACACAATTTTCCATCGGCCCACCTACACGCCACCACTTGCATCCTACAGTAAATTCCAACAATTAATAGACGGAGCGGTTGTTTTGTTCGGATCTGTGATTTTGCGTTGGAGTCTGATTAGCTTCGATACTTGATTGATTGGGGATTTGAAGCCAAATGAAGCCGAGCGTTTCGGTGAACGCCAACCGTCCTTCCTCCAGCTGGTGGGATTTGCTCTCATCTCGGCCATCGAAATCCAATCCCTATCTTCCCTCCAACTCCTGGCTCAAGAGTAGCAGCAGCGTCAATGGCGCCGCCGCCGCCGCCGCCACTTCGCCATCTCTGTCGATTACGACGTCCTCCGTAGCGCCTGTGGCGGCGACTGCCGAAGCATCGGCGTCGACGGAGGAAGCATCGGCGTCGACGGAGGAATTGAAGAAGGGGATTGCGGCGCTCTACGACGAGTCGTCCGGGATATGGGAGGAGATTTGGGGAGACCACATGCATCACGGATTCTATGACTCCGGCGAGACCGTCTCCCTCTCCGATCATAGATCTGCTCAGATCCGCATGATCGATGAGGCTCTCCGATTCGCCGGCGTTTCTGGTTCGTATTTCCATCTTCTTCTCGAATCTCGAATCTCGTCCCTCTTCCTTTTTTTTTTTCCTTCAAAAAATTAAATTAAATTAAATTAAAAAACAGAAAAGGAAATAGTTTTATGTTTTCAACTTTTCATTCCAGCGCGAGAGCGTCCATTGCCTATAGGGTCATGCTTTACATAATCATTAATAATTAATTATAATACAATAATGTGAATTATAAATCAAAATCAATCATCATTCAAACATATCCATAACTGATCGATTTTCCAGCGCCGGTCCGTATGTTTTGGGGCAGTTCGGATCCTCTGCATTCTACGGTGTTCCATTCGATACATCACAAAATTATTTCGTGTATAAATAAATGTTGAAAAAAAAAATTTAAAAATATTTTTAGATTCGATACATCACAAAATTTAAAAATATTTTTAGATTATGAAAATTCATGGTTATAAAATTTTATTATGAAAATTCATGTTTTAAAAAATAATAAAAATTATTTTCTAAAATAATTGATATTCTATATTTTTAAAACATGAATTTTCATAATAAAATTTTATAAACATATCAATATAAATGTGTAGAATCTAAAAACATTTTTAAATTTTTTTTTGATATTTAGTTATACTCGAATTGAAAAGATGATTATTTGAAATATATATTTTTATTTTTTTTTGAAATATGATTTTTCAAGATAAAATTTTATAAATATATAATTATAAGTCTTTTAAATCTAAATATAATTTTTATTTTTATTTTTAAAATAAATTTTAGTTCAAAATAATTTGGGTAAATTGCAGGAAACCACCCTTAAAATATACCCTTTTGCACAAAACCACCCGTTAAATCCATATTTGCAGTAAACCACCCTCTAAACCCCTTCCGTTAGCAAAGTCACACCCCAATTCAATTTCCGTCTAGATTCCGTTAAATTATTGTAACTAACATAAACCTTTTTTTAATCAAATTTAATGAGAAAAAAAAAAGTAGAAAGAAACAAAATAACACTACAGTAGTAGTCTTCTTTCTTCTACCTTTCACCTCCGTACTTGGTCTCCGATCAATCTCATCTGCCCAAGTCCGAACAAAGGTGACTTCTTTTTCTTTCTTTTCTCCTTACTCCTTTATCCTCTCTCATCTTCTTTATCTTCATCAAACGACATCCAAGAACCTAGCTGTAGAACCCTAGTCATCGACATATATTTCAGATCTGAGACCCTGAGATCCAACGAAGAAGATAAACGAAAGAGCAAAAAAAAATTATGATTCTGGTGGATTTTTTATTCTAAGTCCTGAGTTCATAAGTCTCCACGCCCAATTTGAACTAAGTGGGTTGAGAATTCGGGATCTTGAGTGTCGAGCTGGGCAAAAAACGAAGAACCCTAATTTGTGAATCCAGCAATTCAAGCCTAACCAAAGTTGACAAGAATGATCAACATGCTCCAAATCCAAAGTTCCTCAAAGCAAACAAATTTCGAACTTCAATCTGTTCGAATTCGACATCCAAACCAAAGTCGCTTGCTCTTGCCAAATCCCTAAGCAAAATCAAAAGAGGGCAAACAAGCTGAACAACATTTGGCACCAAATTCCATGACTTATGCGACCTTCAATAGGAATCACGATAGTATAGAATCAACCCAAGCAAGCCAACTAGAAATCAATTTGGTGATTTCATACACCTGCAGGGGATTTCAAAAATGAAGGAAGATGAAAACATTTTTGTTAAAAAAAAAAGAGTGATGTACTCGTAAATTTGATTTTAAAAAATAAAGGGTATAATGATAATTACGATAATTTAACAGAATCTAGACGGAAATTGAATTGGGGTGTGACTTTGCTAACGGAAGGGGTTTAGAGGGTGGTTTACTGCAAATATGGATTTAACGGGTGGTTTTGTGCAAAAGGGTATATTTTAAAGGTGGTTTTCTGCAATTTACCCAAATAATTTTGTGACACCAAATGATGAAGGGGATCAATGGACTGGTTTTGGGGCACTCACTGAAAGCGGAATTTTTTTTTTTTTTTTTTGGCAGTGATTTAAACAAAGCTTTAGTCATGAGCGAAAAAAGAAAAAAGAAAAAACGAAGCTTTAGTTAAATACGGAGTATAAAAAAAACAATACTCCAGTACTCTGTATAAAGGTGTACTTTTTTTACTGCATGGAACAAATATTTGGTGGATTTCCAGTTCCGACCTCCCAAAAAAGATTCGTGTTCGCTGTATACAACCCAAATCATATACGTCAAGGACATGCATGGTTAAAAAGGGTTAATTAATTTTTTTAAAACGCTAATTCGTTAGAAGGGTTGCACGTCGTTAAGAACGTGTATTTTTTACTTTTGGATTTGCGGTGTATCTATGAACACCAAAAGATTTGGTGGATTATTTTGTCTTTTATTATTATATTATTTTTATTCTCAAGAATATCGCTACTCCGTGTATCCCTTATTTTTTTTGAGAACTGAGAAGTGATATATACCACACTTTTTTTTTTAATTATATACTACATCACATCTTTTTTTTATATATAAATATACACTGTCGGTGTGATTTAAGAGGTGTAAGTTATTTATATATACTCCCTCCGATCTAAAATATACGACATTTAGCTTTTCAACAAGTATTTTAAAAAACTAAAAACTATATAATATATTAACTTTTATATTTTTTTTAATTTAATACTTATTACTAACAAATATTAAGTTATTAAAAAAATAATAAAAAAGTTGATATTTTATATAGCTATTAACTTTTTAAAATACGTGTTAAAAAGTCTAACAATATATATTTTAAACTGAAGGGAGTAAAATATCTTATGACTCAGAGGGAAGATGTGATGTACTCCATATATATATATTAAAATAAGTGGGTGCAAATAGCAATATACTTATTTATATATGTTTTTTTTTTATTTTTTTGTTACAAGGCGAAAATTTGGGAGGTGTCAACCACGGTTGTACCACCACCCAAGTTATAAAAATCAATAAAAATAATTTTTTTTATAGTTTTTAACCCCTTAAAAAAATCACACTATTTAAATTAACTCTCGTATCATTTTTTTCCAAGTCTAATTTGATCAAATTTAGTCTCTCTATCTATATCTAAATATCATTTTTTTCTTAGCCTAATTTGATCAAATTTAGCTGCTCTAAATCTATCTTATCCTAATGTACTTTCAAAATCAAATTTAATATAAAATCTCATTATTTTACTTTTTAATTTTATAAATAACTTAGACTAATAAGTTATGGATTTGAATAAAATTATTAAAAAAAAAGTTTACAAGGATAGGGACTTGATTTGAATAAATGAAAGATTAAGTATCAATATGAAAAATATATAAAAACTTAGGGATTAGGGGCTAATTTACCCAATAAATTTAAAGCTACTCGTTGTTTGTTTCTATCTATTGAGGAGCAGTTCGAAGGTTTGTTAGACTAAATATGATCCTCAAACTTGTAAGCATGGTCCCAATTCTCCGATTGTTTTGCACAGAACGCATCAATAGTATTAATTGATAGATTCTGTTTGTTCCTAAACACAACACCATTTCGGAAGTATCATATCCCCACCATTTTGTTACTATCTTTTGAGCTTTCGCCTTAGATAAAGTTCGGTAACCATCCTACGTTGTTGTAATAAATTATGGACTTTAAAAGTTAGGTGGTGGGTGGTGGGTGGTGGACTGGTGGGTGGTGACACTATTTTAACTGTTGAAATATTTATTCATTTATTTAAATAAAAAATTAGTGGATTATTTGCTATTCAACACGCACACCAACCACTTATTTATGCTGTTTGTGGGTTATTTGTACTTTGTAGTAGAGTTGGTATTTAAGTTTTGGTTTGCCTTTACCTGGGTTAAACATGTTTAGTGGTTTATCATCATTAGTTTGTAAGGATTGATGCAGTTGTGACAATGTACCAAAGGCCAACTGTTATTAACTCTTTTTAGATCATTCTTATTGTAGAGTTATTTCTACTTGTTTCATAGTGTCGTTTTCTGTTCTTTTTATATGCTTAAACGGTTTCCGCCTACCGATTCATCAACATTTTGAGAATCAGACTTGCATGATCTCGAATTCTTACTTAATAATAATAAAAAAAAAAGTACCAAAGGCCAATTTACAAACTTCACTTGGTTGTATGTATTTTGCTTTCCATTGCAGAGGATCCCGGAAAGGCGCCTAAGAGTGTAGTTGATGTTGGATGTGGAATAGGAGGCAGCTCCAGGTACTTGGCCAACAAGTATGGTGGTGCCAAATGCCAAGGCATAACTCTGAGCCCGATCCAAGCTCAACGAGGTCAAGCTCTAGCTGCTCAACAAGGCTTAGCCGACAGGGTTTGCATTTTGTTTCTCACCATTTTTTTCGCTTACATGCTTCTTTTTCTCCATTTTTCGCTAACATTTGAAAGACGTCGCAGGTCTCATTCCAAGTTGCTGATGCATTGAATCAGCCCTTCCCTGATGGCCAATTTGATTTGGTTTGGTCAATGGAGAGTGGAGAACATATGCCTAACAAAAGCAAGGTCCCTTTTTCGCCTCTCGGTTTTTTGTAGCTTTGTGAAGTCATTTCCATTGCCTTGTTCTCATTTCTTAGGTGCAAAAACTTAAGTGTATGTTTCTGTGTCCTCCTCCATTCAGTTTGTCTCTGAGCTGGCTCGAGTTGCAGCACCGGGTGCCACCATAATAATAGTAACATGGTGTCACCGGGATCTCTCCCCATCCGAAGAATCCCTCCGCCCTGACGAGAAACAACTCCTGAGCAAGATATGTGATGCTTATTATCTTCCGGACTGGTGCTCTACTGCTGATTATGTCAAATTGCTTGAGTCTCTCTCCCTCCAGGTTTCGAAAATTTTCCTGATCACATACACAACTATCATTTGCAAACATTTCAGAGTTCCTGCTGATCATCATAAACATCTGATTTTTGATTGCGTTGCAGGACATCAAGGCAGCTGACTGGTCTCAGTATGTCGCGCCTTTCTGGCCAGCAGTCATACGCTCTGCGTTGACATGGAAGGGGGTTACGTCTCTGTTGCGCAGTGGTAAGCCTGGCCTTTCTTCTAATCGACATCATTGTATTTTTCGTCTACCATCTGATGAGCAGCTTCTTTGGCGTTATTTGGTCAATCAGGATGGAGAACCATCAAGGGCGCGCTAGCAATGCCGTTGATGATTGAAGGATACAAGAAGGATCTAATAAGGTTTGCCATCATCACATGTAGAAAGCCTGAATGAATAGGCTGCGTAGCGGTATCAAGGTGGTTCGTTCATGCCACGCCTGGAATCTGAACTCATTTCTAGCCCTCCCCTGGTTCAGGCTTAAAACAGCGCTGCACGAGTCCATTTACTAGCTCCACTCGATTTCACGTTGTGTGCCATTCTGTATCGAACTGAATACGATCAGTGAAGCACACCCAATATGCTTTGGACCATCCTATTTTCATGAGTGAGCCATGTTTGGATTTGATGATCCTCTTGAATAAAAAAAGGATGGTATTTTCAGGCAACACTTGGAATTTGCCACTGGGTAGGTTTTACAGAGTATTGTACAACAATTATTTTGTACCTACTGTTGCACCCCTACGCACATTCTTCGCAATTCACAACGAATTAATGAGTTCAGGGCCTCAGGCTAACATTTTTCTTCGGGTATAAACCTAGAACGCGCAACCGATGCCACACACAACAGATCACAAACAATGACAAATATATTGGCTTTGGGTCTACATAGATGATCTACGGATCTACCTAACACCTAGTTACATATTAAAAAAACAGTAATCAACACCACTTTCAAGTAGACCTGTCAAACGGGTCATTCGGGTTGGGTTCGGGTCAAGTTACTTCGGATTTCGGGTAAAACGGGTTTCGGGTATTTTCGGGTTGACTCGAACCCGGATTTGTCCGGATTTCGGGTCATTTCGGGCTGATTTCGGGGTTGTCAATTTTTTCTTTTTTAAATTAAAAAAGTCAAGATTTGATAATTTTGTGATAAATTTTAATTATATATAATTATAAATCAACCGGGTCAAAGTAACCGGGTCAATCGGATCACCGGGTCGAAACCCAGATTACCCGAAAAATTTCGGATTTTTCGGGTTCGGGTCGGAAAAAAATTCGGGTCACAATTTCCGGGTTCGGGTCGGAAATTTTTCGGGCCGCCCGGATCGGGTTGTGTTTTGACAGGTCTACTTCCAAGTGATTGGAGAAAATCCAGTTCCCAACTAAAAGAGATTTAACAATGTGAAAAGTCTCATTCTAGTTTTCATCTCTAACCATCAGTAGATATAATGTAATAGACTGAATTTCAAGCAAGTAGACATTTTCCAGGAACATAAACCGGGAAATGAACCAGGGCATTTTCAAAGAAACATGAATATTTATGCATTGAGTTGGGTTTTCTACCTGCTGCTGTTGAGATCAAACTCCCCAACTTCACGCCAATCTTGCATTCCTGTGTCACCATTCTCAGCCTCCTCGTCATTCAAGAAATCTTCTGATGGCTCTTTCTCTTCCCGCTGAACATTACTGTTGTTACCCCATCCATTCATCATCTCGTCAGGGTTGACTCCTTGCTCATGCTCGCTCATTGAGCCATCATTACCTTGAGCATTAGGACGAATTGGAGCACGAGCTGCCATTTCAGCAGCATGGGCGTGGGACTCGGCTCTTGCTTGCTCTGCTTGAAAGGCTGCCATTCGCATCTTGGCCTCATGGGCCTCTCTACCAGCCTTCTCTCTCGATTCCATTTCAGCTCTCAGCTCCAACATGGCTCTTTTCTCCTCTTGCAACAGGGCTTGCTCAATCATCAGTCTCTCCTCTGACCGGAATTCACCCACAGCCCTTTTGCGGGTTATTATGTTGAAGGCTAGGGCCTGTTTCTCAAAAGTGGCTGTGAATTCAGCGACTTTTGCCGCAATATTGTGGTCCCACTGCTGGGAGCGAGAGGGCATCTGACCAGTTGTATCGGAATCAAGGATTCTGTCATCTTCCTCTGCTTCATAGTCTGCCACTACATGGTAAGGTAGAAGCCTGCAACCATATTTTAAACAATGCAACAAATGGGACAATTCATGAGAAAACCGATCAGTTGGTTGCCAGTGATCCATGCGGTAAACAGAAAAATGAACTACATATAGGCATAAATATCAGTTATTAAAACCTTCAATACTTCCAACAACAATTGTCAGCAAATAGACAAAACTATGTAAAACTCTCAATGTCAACTTTTGAGACCAATTGTCAGCCATATTAACCAAATTCATAAAAACCCGTACATACTTCTTTCGAATACAAGCCAATCAATGACTATGTAACAAAACTTGCTCCACCCAAACCCAAAGCTTGATTCTGTTCTTATTTCTTTTACTCATCTTCCATATGCTATCCAACTGCATCACAGGAATCTCTACTGTATCCCATTGATCTTTCACATATGTAAAAAATGTCTGTTAGGTACAATGTTGGGGATGCATCAAGAACATAAAAGGGAAGTCCCACTTGCAAACAGATGTTGGAGCTGCACAGCAGTAACTTATGCTGGGATGAAAATACTTTGAGAGAGATGTGAAGAGAGCAGAGGAAGACACTGATGTTGCCACTCACATGTCAATCAGTTCACATTGCTACAGGATTCTAGTTATGGACAAGGAATGCTATCAAGGGAAGATACTTTGAGAGAGATGAAGAGAACAGAGATCCTTATCAAGCAGAGTCCAGTTATGGACAAGGAATGCTATCAAGCTTGAAAAAGTGAGCCAATAGCGTGGAAACAAGGAACTAGACTTAAACAATACGTTCAGTAGTTAGATTGTCTACCAAAGCTTGAGGCTGCATTAGGACAGCAGGCTAGAAAGAGCTTGGCATCAAAATTTTCAAGCATCCGATTCATGCTTTATCAGCGAACTGTGTTGATAAAGCCATAACAAACACCCTTTGTTTGTGCGCTCTATAGTCCATACAAAGAATCGGGGTAGAGAGTCGAAATAGGGGTCTCTTATGTGATAACCTCTCTTTTCAGTTCATCCGTCCAGGACAGTCATGTGATTAACAAGCTGTAAAGGAGAGGACCTTTGCAAATTCCTGATTCAACTGGCATGGAGGCTAAGTTACCTCAAAGTCCACAGACACCCGCTAAAAATATGTGAGCATGGGAATTAACATGACAAGGTTCCAAAGATTAACAAGAAATTAAAATTTATTCTACTGAGTTGCCTCAAAGTCCACAGATACCAGCTAAATTCACCTCCAGCAGTGTTTATTAGACTCTGCATCAAGATCCAGGAGGGAATGATTAACTAGAAGGAAAGGGTAAATATAATTTACAACAGTATCTATCTTGCACTTTTTAGCAGTAGGCCTGGGTGCAGCTTTGCACGATGAGGACTGAGGCTTTGATGACAACAAAAAGAGGTTAAGTGCTCGGCAGAAGAGTCATTTAGTGGCAGTAAGACATGGGCTTTAAGTCTCACGTAAAATAACTTTGAGCTAGAGATGCTGATTAACCCAACTACATCATATCAAAGAAGCTGCTCACTTATGAAGCTTATTGTTGACAAGATTCATATTGCTAGTCTTTAATATACATCCTCTTATTTATCTCATGTTAAACAGGCAAGTACTCCTGTAGCCCCCCCCCCCCCCCCTTTTTTTTTTTGCAACAATTTCCACTCCTTTTTAGCTTCAAGGGGAGAAAAACAAGCCAAAAACAAAAAATTCTAGTTTCCACCATGCATGACCAAAATAGTCAAGAGAAGAAAATCTATCCGGATAAATGTAGAGCACATCTCATACTCTTGGATCAAAACTTGCCCAATCAATCGTGATTTACAGTATCTATCATCATCATGATGCTAGCTCATTACTATTGAGACCAGTGTTTGAAAAGGCGAGGCCAAGGCGCGCTTAAGCCCTAAGTGCGCCTGCTTTGGCAAAGGCGCCCCCAGGGTGGAAAAGCTCACCCATAGCGCCCAAGCGCAGCTTAAGCCACATGCGAATAAAAGCCCCAAGCTATGGGCTTTTTTGGTTTTTTCCTTATTTTGATCGATTTAAGATATATTTCAATATTATTTTTGGATACAATCTTTCCATATCTTTTTTTAGTTGAAAATTTATTTTTCTGATTTTATTTTAAATATTTTAGCAACTTTTTTTATTTTTGTTGAAGATTTTTCTAGTTTTATTAGCCCTCCGCCCTCCCTTGTTCTTCACTTCACGTTTGTCTATTCTCCCTTTCTACTCTACTTCTCTCCCTCCTTTCTCTTCCCTTCTTCCTTTCGGTAGACTTATATTTAGTACTTTCTCATGCCTTGGATATGGGTTTTTTTACTTGCTTACCAACTAAAACTTGATTTTAGTACAATTATATGTTTTCAATCTGATTTTATTTCATCCAAGATGGTTTTTATAGCATTTAAATTGAAGTTTAAGGTGTTTTTAGAGTTTTTTATGGAAAAGTCATCGCCTTCGCTTCTAAAGCCCGCTTAAGCTAAAGTTATGCCTATCGCCTTGTGTCGCCTTTAGCTTTTTTAAACACTGGTTCAAACAAGATCCATAGCTCATCTCTAGGATAGAATCACTTGCAACAATTCCTTATTATTTCCCCTTCACAAAAAATAAAAAGAAAAAAGATCCTTTTTCTTGCACCCCCACATTCAACACATGCTAGATAACATAGCAAAATATTCTGCTAGCGCCAACAAGCATAATAAAAAAAAAGGCAAATTTGAGCAATGATCACAGGAAATTTTATAAACTACCTACAGTAAACGTGCCAAACTGAAAAAATACTCTCCCAAACAGTTTATAATCAGTGGCATCCCTCACAGTTCTTGTCTAAGTTGCTCAGATGTGGAATGATAATGACATGGGTGCAAGGAAGTAATATCTCAAGGCAAGACTCTGTTTGGGATTACAAGATAGGATATTGTTGTTTTAGACAATTAATTAAGTGGATCTATCTTTAGAAAGTCTATCTATAGAAGGTATTTTTCTATAGAAGGATTATTGTGGATGGTTTATCTACAATAGGTTCTAGATAAGATAAGTCTTATCTATATCTAGGTTCATCTATAGGAGGTCCATCTATAGGAGGTTCTACCTATAGGGATTTCTCTATTATAAATAGAGGGTGTAGGGTTGAATTATGGTGTGCCCGTGTATCCATTAAAGCAACACAATAATAAGAAACCCTAGCTGCAGAGTGTATCCATTATAAATAGAGGAATTTCTCTGCAGTGCAGAGAAATTCACAACAGATCTGCAGAATCAGAAAGGGGCAAAGGAAATGCCTCCATTCAGTGTTATTGTGCATAGGAGCTCTCTTGTTTCCATCCACTTTTACCTGCACATCCTCCCCATCCACCCAACCTCTCAAAACCCATATCAAGCTTAGTGTCATCGTCCCCATGAATAAACAATTTAGGTAACAAGTGAGCATACACCATTCTTCCAAGACATATCTTGAGCATAACGACAACTCACTTCCTTGATCAACACCTATGTGCCTCAATGTCTTCCAGCATCACTTCCTCAACAAATATAGAGTTTGGAAAGAATGAGGCAATAGTGTAGATCTAGGAGATAATTACTGAGATGGAATGTTAAACTAATTGGTTGCCTCACTTCGTTACCCCTGTGAATGTTGGCCAATGAGCCAAAGGCGGTTGGCAAAATCAAGATAACTAGGAACATGAGTGCAAATTATGTGAGACAGGGCTAATTTCTCCCTGCATTCTAAATGACTACATTTTTTCCTCATTCTCTTTCGTTATTTTATCTGTCAAACAGCTCCAAAGAGGAATCCAGATGGAAACATTTATGAGAAGTACTTGCAAAATCCTAAAATCAGAACTATCGAGACAAATGGCCTTTTTCAATTTCAGGAAATGAACAATTGAACAAATCAGTTGGATCGAATGTCATAGATTTATATGATCATGTAAAAAGAAATCACAAACAAAAGAAATACCTCTCACAGGCATCTTCAAGAGAGGAGAAAGGTCGCTTGAAGTCGGGGTGACAAACGCGCCAGGCGTCCTGGTAAGCCATCTGGAGCTCCGCTTGGTTACCAGCCAGGGGCGGCGAAGGCGCGGGCAATCCCCTATTCCCGAGCAGCTTGTTCTGTTGCTGCAGCTGTTGATTCTGTTGTAAACTGTTGTGTTGGGGTTGCGAATTGGAGGAGTTAGGGTTAACGATCGCAGAAGAAGAAGAAGCGGAAGGCTGCTGAATTTGGGGGTGGTGGTGAAGGATGGAATTAGGGTTAGGGTTAGGGCTCTGGGACTGAGCGAGAGAGGGAATCGCACGGTTGATACCGAGAGGGCGCAAATGCGCATCGATGTTGGAGGGGAAGCGAGAGATTGCAGCTTGATGCTGCTGCTGTTGCTGTTGCATTTGTTGGTGTTGAAGCTGTTGAAGAAGAAGAAGTTGTTGCTGTTGTTGCTGTTGCTGGTGTTGCAGGAGTAGCTGCTGCTGGTGTTGAGCCAACGCCTTCGAATCGTCCATCTCTCTCTCTCTCCTCTGCAACTCCGAGAAGCTTTAGCAGTCGGATTTATGGACGATTGGCGTTTTCAGTGTCGTACGTACTTGAGATTCATTACTCTCGGATTTTCTCTTTTAAATATTGTTTACCCGTATTTTTTTTTTTTTTTTTTTTTTGATTAGGTAAGGATTCGGATGGTTTCCCTATCCGAAAGCATCCTGTCGGATGAGGTCATAAAGACCTTTATCGCTAAAGGAATTGGGTCCCCTGGTAGAGTAGCTAAGGTGTGCAACCCTATCTGCTACCCGGTTACCATCGCGGGGAATATGAGAGATTTTAATATCTTTAAAGTTTAGGAGGATGGTTCGTATGTCTGACATGATTAGCTCTATTTCCCATGGGCAATGAGAAAATTTTTGTAATGAGTCTGTTATAATTTTGGAGTCTCCCTCTATGATGAGGTTGTTTAGTCTCATTTCCTTTGCTTTTTCAAGTCCTAGTCGAAGAGCTAGTACTTCTGCCATAATCGGAGTTTGCCCACCTGTCGATTTCCCCCCTATATTCACAGGGTTGCCGTTCCAGTCTCGGATGATGTACCCTATTGTGCTTAGCTTATTCGAGATGGAGGAGCCATCAAAGTTTAGTTTGAAAGTGCCTTTAGGGGGCTTCTTCCATCTTCCCAATAGATTCTTCTTCCTATCTGTAGTGACATTGCTTTTTCTCGCAGGCGAAGCTTCCTCCTCATACATCTCATTCCATTTGCTTGTTGTTTTCCAGTCTTCAATTTTTTCGTTCAGAAGTTTTATAATTCCTTCATGCGACGGTACTGTAGCATTTCTACATATAATTTGATTCCTTATCCACCAAATAATCCACCATCTGAAGCTTTTAGTTTGTTTTTGTTCCTTCGTGAGTGACGTCCCAATTACCTCCAGAATCTGGTTCATATTTCTTTTTTGGGCTATTATTGTTTCTGTTTGTTGGGCTATATCTCTCGGGAATTGGTGTCTGAAGTTGTTTATAGGGCATTCTAGAAAGAGATGTATGTCATCTTCCCGAGCCTGGTTACATAGGTTGCATGTTGTTGGTACTGCAACTCCCTTTAGTGCTAACCGATCAGTTGTTGGAAGACCATGATGTTTTATCTTCCAAAGAAAGTTTTTGATTTTGGGTGGTGCATCCAGTTTCCATATCCATCTAAAGTCATTTGCGGTTATTTGTTCATTACTAGTTATTAAGTTGTATGCACTTGATGTTGTAAACCATCCCTTTTTTGCAGGCCACCAGTATAGTCTATCCGTTAAGAGGGTTTTTGGGAGAGGTATTTTGATGATTTCTTCTATAATAGGCTTTGGTAGTCTATCATCTAGTTTCTCTGTCCACCATTGTCCTCCTAGGATGTATTCACTGACCGTTTCTGTTGTGTTGATGTCCTGTTGTGGGTTAATTCTATCAATAAGTGGTGTCGTCGATAACCAGTTATCCTTCCAAAAGTTAATGGATTTACCATCTCCTACCGACCATATGAGTCCTGATTTAAATTTGGGGATAAGTCTCCTTAGTTTGGACCATTGCCATGAGGCGTTTTCCTTTTTATCGAAGTTCAGTATATGGCACTCTTTGAGGTACTTATATTGTATAATTTTAACCCAATGATTTTCTGGTTCTGATAAGACTTTCCATAGTAGTTTTAGTTGGAGTGCTTCATTCATATCTCTGGCCTTTCTTAGTCCCATGCCCCCAACTGCTTTTGCTTTACATATTTTGTCCCAACTAATGAGCGGGGTGTGTTGTGCATCTTTGTTCCAGAAGAAAGTTCTGTTGATTTGATCAAGCTGTTTATGTATAGATTCTGGAAGCATGAAACTTTGCATTGAGAATAAGGGTTTTGCTGATAGGTTGGCTGAGATGAGGGTTGCTCTCCCCTGTTGGGAGAGGGCATTAGCACGCCATTTACCCACTTGGTCTTTTGATTTACAAATTATATCGCCAAAGGTCTCCTTTGTTACCCTCCCGTTTATAATCGGACATCCTAAATATTTTTCTAGATTTCGTTCTAAAGGGATATTGAGCAGGCCTTCGATCTCGCGTGCTCTTTGTCTTGGCACCCCGGGGGTTGTTTGGAATGAGGACTTGTGATAATTCACTTTCTGCCCTGAGAATCTACAATAGTCATCGATAATTTGCCTAACCATAAGGCACGACGTGTTATTGCCCTTAGCGAAGATAATTATATCATCCGCAAAAGCGAGAAATGGTATCCGAGGCCCCGAGTGACCGAATTTAAAACCCACAGAGCTACTGGGTAATTCGGCGTTTAGGGCCAGTTTTCTTGCAAGAACTTCTGCACCAAGGATAAATAAGAAAGGGGAGAGAGGGTCGCCTTGTCGTAGTCCCCTAGACGGTTTAAATAGTTCAGTGGGACCATTGTTAACTAGGATAGAAAAGGAAACTGTAGTGACGCATTCCATAACTAATTCCACAAAATGTGGGTGGAACCCAAATTTTTGAAGTATTAATTTTGTGAAGTTCCAATCCACCCTGTCATATGCTTTTTCCATGTCTAGTTTGATTGCCATCCACCCTTTGGAGCCTTTCCTAGATCTGAATGAATGGAAAATTTCGTGTGCTATTAGAATGTTGTCTTGAATAGCTCTGTCTGACACAAAGGCTCCTTGTAGTGGGTGTATAAATTTTCCTATACATGTTTTTAGCCTTTCTGTTATAATTTTTGAAATGATTTTGTATATAGTGGAGCAGAGGCTGATTGGCCTGTAGTGCGTGGTCATAGTTGGGTTATCATTTTTAGGTATTAGGGATATAAAGGTGTGGTTTATTTGTTTCAGTATTTTTCCGGAATGGAAGAAGGCTTTGACAGCCTTAGTAACTCCACTTCCTACTATGTCCCAGTATTTTTTATAAAATTCAGCCGTGAGTCCGTCAGGACCCGGAGATTTATTGGATCCTAGGGAAAAGACTGCCATCTTTATTTCACTGTTTGTGGGTTTTTGGATCAGGGCACTATTTTCTTCTTCAGTGATTATAGGATTTATAAACGATATGTAGTCTTCCAGCTGTTGATCGGAGTATGCTTGTTCTTTGCAGAATCTTTTTTCAAAATCACTTAGGATCTCCTTTTTGATATTCTCATCTCCTATAACTTGTGTTCCTTCTGCCGTGGTAATTGTTCTAATGATTTTGCGATTCCTCCTTCCAGAAGCAACCTTATGGAAATAGGAAGAGTTAGTATCAGCCAATTTCAGATGTTTCGTTTTGGCTCTTTGGTTCCAATAAGATTTATGGAATAAGAGTAGTTTTTCTCTTTTAGCTAGAAGGCGTTTCTCCTTATCTGCTATGGATAGAGTTTGTGCCGAGGAATAGCTTGATTGTATTTGAATGAGGGCATCGTCTACCTCTTGGATCTGCCGAAAGATGTTCCCAAATGTTTTCTTATTCCATGCTTTGGCCTTTTGTTTTAATATTTTTGATGTATAGGTGATTTGGAACATGGCAGAACCCGAACACGCCGCTCTCCATGATTGTTTAACAATGTTCTTGAAGTCTTTCCTCTGAAGCCATATGTTCTCAAATTTAAAAGGGGGTGGTTTAAATTGGTTACCTTTAGATAGTACGATTGTTATTAGGCAGTGGTCAGATTTTGCGAATGATCCATTCTTGGTTGCTAATTCAGGGAACACGTCCAAAATTTCCTGTTGCACTAATACCCTGTCGATTTTTTCTAAAATGTTGTTTGGGCCTTCTTGTTTCTTCCTCCAAGTAAAAGGGTTGCCAAACGAGGGAATATCCACCATTGTGCAGGCTTCTTTGAAGTTCGATATTCTTTGGAATCTCCCTGGGGTTACCTCAGCCCCTCCACATTTGTCCGAGGGTTGGTTAATCTCATTCAGATCCCCCATCACCAGGCAAGGGAGACTGCTTTGACTGATGATACGGGATAGATTTCCCCAAAATTCTTCTTTTCCCCCAGGTTGGGTGGGGCGTATACAAAAAGCATTAGGCACTCGAAATTTTCCTTCGAATTTTCATATCGTACCCCAATAATTCTTGGGAGGTGTATTGTAATCGAAATGGCTTCGTTTATAAAGGAGCTCTCATTCCATAATAATGTTATTCCTCCTGAGCGGCCTGTAGCTGGTGACCAGCAGATGTTAGTGAATCCCACACTCTTCCAAAGGGATTCCTTGGGTTCGGTTTCTGTTTTAGTTTCTGCTAGGATAAGCATTTGTATATGATCCGTAGTTTTCCATGCATTTATGTTTGTCCAGAATGTTTTCTTGCCTATGCCTCTACAATTCCAATAGCGTATTATCATTTATTACTTGGTGACGGAAGAGTGGGCAACAGATGAACCCAGTCTTCCAAAATTGCCTTCCCCTTTATGCTTTTCCTATCCCAGAGACGGAGATGTGGGCGATCTCGGGCTGTCTTAGACAATCTGTTTTGGTTGTAGTTGTTTTTAGGTGGGTTGTTTATCATTGGAATTCTCATGCTCTCTTATGATATAGGCAAGCCCATATGGTTGCAAAACTTAGATACGGGGGATGTTCGCAACCAAGGTTGTTTTGCAAGGAACCTTAGATATTTTTGATAACCTGCTCCACTATGCTTCACACCAATTATTCTTATGAAAGTCGAGTGTTTGAATGGTAGATTAATAATAAGATCTATCATTGGGTTAGTGTAAGTCATAGTTAATGTTTGAGAGGCAAGGCACCTCATAGATTTATCTCCCACACAGTTTATAAAGGGCCCCTTATTAATAGAGTTGGTCTTTTGAAAAAAGTCTTGCGTGTTTTGTGTAGACAGTAGTTTCTTGGAAGCTTGGATAATTGAACATAGGATTCTAATATAGCAGAAAATTAAGCGCACCCTCTCGGGCAACCATACATCCTGATAAACGCATACAGGGGCCATACCATCGGCCATCGCAATCCTACAAGACTTAATAGTACACTTACTCCCTATATGGGACTGTCTTAGAAGAGCAAAATACATGATCAAGCAATATAGTCTTAGCCAACATAAACCCAACAAAAGCCTAGACAGATTCATGATTGAACTACCTCTAAAGAGGTAAGGGATAATCCGGGCATCACAAAAAGGAGTAAATTGCCCATACCAGCGCATCAAAGGTAGTTTAGTCATCAACCTCCAACAGCTCCATGCCCAGCTACCAAAGGCATAAGCAAGAGGATCAGGATATGGATTTCTTAACATAATTTACCTCGCTTGCCGCCACCCTCCATCAGTTTGGAGCTAGCGGACTCTCCAGCTTCTTCTCCGAGCCTACGCTTCCCTGACTCAGTCTTAGATGACCCATCGACCTTAAGCTGCTCAAACTCCTGCACCACCAAAGGAGGTGCAGAAGGAGCAGCTGGCAGAATCGACGGGTGGGAGTTCTTCTGCACTGGGTTGCTGTTGACAGGAAACTCATACTCTTCAGATGCTGGGATGTTGGCCAGCATAATCTCGAATTCTTCCTGGGTCATATCAGCAGGAAACCCGCCACAGCCATCCGCAAGTGCAGCCTCCTCATCAAAGTCCATGAGTTCCTCCTCGTCGGAATCATAGAGTCCGGAGTCGAAGCAGTCCGCATTAGCCATGGGGTTCACATCATTTGGAGGTGCAGCAGTGTTGCTGATCACATGAGAGGTTACAACAGAGGGGGCAGAGACATTCGGGGGACCTTCAGTCTCATTAGTGGGGTTAGAGATAACTTCATCTTCCACAACAGCAGTAGCATTAAGAGTAGTTGAGATCTCAGCCGATAGGGAGGAGGAGTCATCAGAAGAGGAGTCTGAAGAAGAGATTACATTCTTACCAAAGGAGTTCCAGATATCCATTTTTGGATGGCCAAATGAAGGAGGTGCAGGAGCACTCCGAGCAACCACACGTACCCACTCACCCCCACCATTGGGGCGAGCCTCTTCATCTTCGTCAGGTAGCTCAGATGGGGCTCGGCCTAAGATTCCACCAGTGTTGTTGCAGGCTCTTCTCATAGGGCACTCCTCAAATTTGTGGTCCGGTTGTCCACAGCTCCCACACCCCTCGGGGAAGTCCTCGAACCAGACCGGATAGTGCTCGAGAACCCCGAGTTCGTTGAGCAGGGACACCCGACGGGCTTTGATCAGTGTGAGATCGGTGGAGATACAGATACGGGGGTAGCGGAGGCGAGCCCCCTTTCCATTGAAGGCAGCCACTCGAATCACCTTACCAATTTTATTTTCTTCAATGAGAAAGATCAGAACTGAGTCACTTACATATTTGGTGGGCAGACCTGGGATTCTCACCCAAAGGTCCATGGCGGTGACCGACTCATTCCATGGATCAAAGGAGATGTTCCACGGCCTGAGAATCAGGAGTTGGCCTGCGATGTGGAAGGGTCGGCGTTCCCAAACCACATCTCGATCCACCGAGAGATCGAATTTCAGTTCGAACCATCTGTTTGCCCCGGGTACAAGCTGGAATCCACCCTTGAGAAACCTCCATTCCGCTCTGATTCGTTTCCTGACATCCTTTGCTTCCACAGCTTCACCAATGATTGTGGCATGCAGGGAGGTGCTGTTGAGGGCGAGGATGTTCTCCTGGATGTTGCTTTGGATCACCTTAAGCTTTTCCATGTCCACCTTGGGTTCCTTGCTTTTCTTGCTCTTTCTTGAGGAGGGGCCGACCATCTTGCCATCGACAGGGGTATCCTTTGGAAGGGGGATTTCCTCCTTAGATTCCTGGTTTTTGCCCTTTCGGGAGATTTTTTCAAGAGGGATGAAAGTGTCATCCCCCATGGGTTTTTTTCCCTTGGATTTGGACGTTGAGTCCATGGAGCCAAAGCACAGAGAAATCTGGTTAGTATTGAGAGGAAGCAGTAGATGGGGAGAGAGAGAGATGAGAGTGCGAATAGGGTGGATTGAGAGCACCCCATCCATCCTGCTCTTATAGATGTGTAAAGAAAAGGAGATTTCAGAGGAAAAGAAGATCTTACAGCCATTCAGCCGACCCGAAGTGAGATGTCGCCGGCGGGGGGCAGAAAAGTGCGTGCACGGGAATGTACGGAGCTCGACAGCCCCATAGCACTTTGATGCCAAGCTTGTCCCTTTTTCCAGCAGCGGCCAAGGCAGAGGTCGATTGTCCCATCCCAACCGTTGACACCCAGCCCCAAAGGTACTTGTCGATCCTGACTTTCGACCGACTGCTTTCTTTATGCTCAAAGAGGAGGCCATCTTTGCCAGTAGACTGTTACCCCGTAAAAGCGAGATCCACCCCGGGGGCAGACAGGGGGAATGGAGGTTAGAAGCATGGATCTGCTCGTGTGAAGCATTCGAGAGGAAGCTTTTTCCCCTACCGGAAGCATATTCTGCGGCGATTAGACACCAAGAAAAAATTTTGGGGGCGAGATTTCTGGCGTTAGGGTTTCCTTTGTGCAGGCTTTCTTAGGAAGGGATTAGAGTCTGATGGGAAAGAGTGCTCGGCGCGTAGGACGCGTACATTCTCATGAAAAGGGTTTCAACATTTGGCGCACACCTATTCTATACTTTTGTTTACCCGTATTTACTCTATCCCTGCAAACGTACCCGTATTTACTCTTTCCCTTAATTAAAATTTGACGTTTAGTATTAATATACGTTTTCTTAAGTGTTAAAAACTATATTAAATATTACCTTTTTTAATAATATTTTAAAACAATTTCATACTTATTACTATTGAGTTTGAATTTATAAAAACAAATTTTTAAAAAAGTTAATGTTTTATATAGTTTTTTATAATTCTAAAAAAGCGTGCATGAATAGTAAACGACATGTTTTAATTAACGGATGGAATGTTATTTATTTCCTGTTACAGAAATCTATACTAGCAGAAGCACTTCTCTTATACATGGCTTCACTAGGGAGCAACATTCTAGATGTCGAACGCATGTATGGGTGTACGTTACCGGGTATCCGACACGACATGGTTAACCGTGTCGGATACCCAAAACCGTGTAAGACCAATATGCTGAAACCGTGCACGAACCGCTAGGAACCGGGTATCCGACACGGTAAAGGTATCTGGCCTTGTCAGTGTGTTCCAGGCTTGCAGCAACAGGTGCTAGTGCTGGTGGGAGGAGGGAGGAGTCCGGCTGGCGCCTGGGCTCGTCGTTGGTTAGGGCACGAGGTGGGACAACGCCGGCGTGAGAAAGAGGTGGTTTCGGTGATCGAGGTGGGGAAGCGAGATTTGAGAGAGAAAGGCGGAGGGAGGTAGTGGCGCTGGCTGGCTTCGGCTCCGATAAGTGTCGGCGGCCGAGGCTTCAGATCTGAGCGAGGAGAATGCAGAATGGGAGGGATTGAACACGAACAGTCGGCATCGACGGTCAGGGCTTCAGATCTGAGCGAGGAGTATGGAATTTGGAAGGAGAATTGAACACGAACAACAATTTCAAGCGAGGAGGATGGAATTTGGAAGGACGATTGAACACGAACATCAATTTCGGCGAAGAGCAATGGGCAGAGAGAATTTCGGCAATGAGCAAAATTGCAAAATGGTTGAGATTAGGGTTAGGGATTTAAGAGGTTTGGAGAGCTCAGTTGTTTGGTGACTAAATTGTCGAGAAAGGTTAAAAAAATTAAGACTAAAGAGGCCGAACAGCATAATGGAGTGGAAAAATAAAATGCGATAAATGGGAATCGAACTCGGATCTGATGAAAACAAAGCAAGTCCACCCGCCTCCCTGGAACCAATTGAGCAAGCAGAACATTTTATTACCTAGGGTATCCTATTTGTACAAGTAATATACCTCCAGATATAAAAATTAAAAATAATAATTAAACGGTTCGTGTCGGGTATCCGACAAGGGGATTTGTCCGAACTGTATCCGAACCGTGTAATGCCGTGTTTTAGCGGTTCGTGTCATTTTCATGTCGTGTCTACTCGGTTTCATGTTTTTTCGTGTCATGTTTTCGTGTCGTGTCTGTCGTGTCGGGTTTTTCTGCACACCCCAAAAGCAGGAAGAGCGTTCCTCCTTTGCCTCTCCACCTCATACCAATGTGGCAACCTTTCTTTTACACGCTGACATCCCCACGTTCGTCCTCTGCCTCCCTAGTTCTCCGCCCCATGATCTGCTCTGCAACTATATCGACGATCTCTAAAACTTCTTTTTCACCGCACGCCGCATGAGGAGAATGCGATTCAAGGTTGACGATCTCAGAGGAACGCCTATTAGCGTCGGAGTTTATCGCCAATCCGAAGAGGCTCAAGCCGCAGGAGGATCGTTTGTCGACTCGAGCCTGGCTGTTCGTCAACTCGAGCTGCAGAGGAGAAGCCACAGGAGGAAGGAATGCCTATTAGCAGGAGGCTTTTGAGATATTTCCCTTACTTCTTCCTCTGTCTTCTTCCCCTTTCTTTTGAATGTTTATGGCTAATCAACTCCACCTGATTTGGACTCGAATTCATGGTTTTTTCAATTTAGACTCGAATGTAGGGCTAATCAACGCCGCCGATCTTTGCTTAGTTCCGATCGGGATTGGAATCTCTACCCGTCGCCGCCAGTAGCAATGCTTGTTTCTGATTGGGACTAGAATCGGAAGCCGTCGCTGCCACCGGTAGCAAATCTTGGTGCTCAATTGGCATCTGTCAAAGCGGGTTTTCATTTTCTCCCACTTCATACCCACATTCGTTCTGAATTCTGCTAGTAAGTTCCTTCATTCTATGTTTTCCCTTTTCTTCCTCTCCATCTCCCTTCCGGATCAGTTTCGCATTTGATTATTCCTCATTAGGTCGAATCGGATTGGCTTGTAGTACTCTCGCAAGTGCTACTTCGTTCTCGAAGATCATCTCCTAAAGAGCTTCAAATCAGTTCCCACTTCTCTTGCTCAGGTTCATCTCTCTCTCTTGGATTGACTTTTACTGGAATTTTTCATTGGCAATCGATTTACATTTACTTGAATGCAATTTGATTTACTTACTGCAAATTGATACCATATTGAGCTTATTTTTAATTCCCTAGCTTTTGATCTCCCTTGGGTTTGAATTGGCTAACTTTGATGACATATTGTAAATCATATACCGTGTTTTGGTTGGCCATTAGTTTCATTCTCACCAGCCACCACACCTAGATCTAAAGGAAAAAAGAAAGAGAACTCCATTACCTTTTTAGGATTTTCCATTTAGTTCTCTTTAATGTGACCGAGGAATCTATGTACATGTGAAAAATAAATTCGCATATCGTAACCAACTTCCACATTACCATGAACAACTCTGCGATGTCACTGCGTTATGCTACTTCCACACTTCTTTTTTAGAACTTTCAAACTGCTTGGCATAAATCTATTGCTTTTAAGTGGTTTTATTTTGATTTTTCTTTCAGGATCCCGTGAGAAGTGCTGTACTAGATTCATGCATACGGGCAGTAGGTAATGGAAGGGAAAACATTCAAAGAAAAGTATAGTGCCGAGGAATTTCTCTCTTTCTTCATTATTTTTAATGATCTGCTGGATGGGTTTCTATCTATAGAATGATCATGTCCTATCGGTCATGCTATCTGCAACAACTTGTAGGTATTGTTCATTTTCACGCTTTATAACTCTTTGAATCACATTGACCAGTTAAAGGTGTAGTGAATTTCTTTCTAAAGTATCTTAACATGAGAACTCCTGTTGTAAGTAATGAAACTTACAAATTATTGTATGGAATTCGTTCTGATAGCTAGGGGCTAGCAGTATAGAAGAAGCAATAAGATGAATTCATAGATTTAGGGATTCAAAGAGTCTTCTAATCATTTAGACCTTGATGGATTGACTCAGTTGCAAACGATTAATGATTACTTTAAAATACACAAATTGTAGTGATTTAAATGTCATTTTGCTTTTAGACTCTTGAATTAGGATTAGTGATATCCGATAATCTAATTTGTTATCAATTTATCAAGTCACATCATTAATTTATTAAAACATTCGGTAGTGTTCATCCAATAGCATGAGGCATGACTATATACAGGGCCGGCTCTGGGCATGTGCGAAGTGGGCGCTCGCACCTGGCCTCCGATTTTATGGGGCCTCATTTTATAATTTTAGTATATATATTAAATGTTTTGCAAAATATCAAAAATTCCATCATGCCACACTGGTTGGGCTGTGATTCACCATGTATTCATTCATTACGAGGTAGCCCTTTCTCTTTTGATATTTTTTTATAGTTACTTCCCTTTAACATTATATATTCATTCATTACGAGTAAGTACTAGTCATTAATGTTGAATTTTTAATAAATTCTCACGCCAAACAAAAAAACAAGTCAATATTTTTTTCTGGAGGTAGTAAATTACTTAAATTTTAATAAAATTAATGTAAATTTTCTAACATGAGAGACGATTAAATTACAAATTTTATATATGAAATTTAGGGTTATTTCTCCAAAATCCCCTTTTAAACGAGACTATTTTTTTAACAAACCGTCTTTTATAAATTTTCTTTTGTAAAACCATCTTATATAAGATTTTGAGATAAATTGAACCACCTAGAATAATATTATATTTGTTTTTTTTTAAATTATGTAATTTTGATCAAAGTACATCCATATATATCCAATTTCACAATAATTACTCAAAATGCCTCTAATTTATATTTTTCAAAACTAAAACTCTTCTTTTCTAAAAAAAAAGAAGATAAAAAATAAGCATCCACAAAGTTAAAACAAATTCTTTAATAACTTAAAGTTTACTTGACAAAAAATACAATACAAATAATTTAATATGATGATATAAGATGATTGCATTAATTTTATTTTTAAAAAAAATTGCCTTTAGTAAATTTAAGAACCGGGCCTCCAAAACTCATTTTTGATGAGACCCAAGTACTACACGACTCACGCAAATGATCGAAATAGAGGGGCATATATTTGACGACGTGTTTTGGGCTAAACATACTCGAGATGAAATTATTTTATCATTCGGTGCCTGAAAATATGTTTTCATCAGCTTCTTCTTGTACTTATTTAACCTGGTCCTAATGTGAATTTAACCTGCAACATACTGAGACCAAAATCTCATTTCGCCAACCAAAATGAGGAGCTTTGTAAAGTTAATGCCCAAATTACTCGTACCAGTTTTACCAAAATCCAAAATGCAAAAATGCTTCTATCAAAATTTTTTTTAAAAAAATGCTAATGCAATTAATTCATCCCTCTTTAGATCGATAGTATCCTCTGGATTAAATTATCGTGTCAAATGTCCACTACGGCATTTCAAGATTTCCCATTAATCATCCAAAAGGGATTACTTCTGTTGGTATTTCATTAGAAAGACACCAAATGTCCCAAAAAAGGGGGGAAAAAAAAGAGCTTGTTACGAACATTGGCTTCCTACACTATTAACTTTGTTACGAGCTACTGTACTGATTTGTTACTCTTCTTTGCTAGTAAAAATGGAATGTAGGTTCACACTCTTTAACTCCATGGCCATGAGTGTAATAAAGACGACAACTTTCCAAGGTCACCATTCACCAAGCAAAAACTGGAATTGCTCTGTTTAAACGATGATGCCACACAACAAACCGTTAAGATTATAAACGATTACATCCATCCATCACGCTTTCTTTTTCCTATGTCACGACCACGAGCCAATTTCAATTAGTGAGCCAAAGTAGGGATGGCAAAAAAATATTGCTGAGGCGATTTCAGCCAGTGGCTGGTGAGACCAATGACACTTTGGCAGGGACACAAACAACAGATTTCATTACCTGCATTGCACTTATAGAGTGCCTTTTTACGCCCCGCTGGCTGGTTGATGCTACAGCCAGAAGCCAACAAAGGGAGATCTTGACTGCTTTTTAATAACAAAGCACAGCTCCACGAATGCAGATTGCTGCCAGTTCCAAAAAACAATCGAAAACTGACCAAACGTTGTGTGTTGCAAACCTATGCAATCCTGCCATAGTCGTTTCTTCCATGTGAAGATGGTGGGATACTGGAGACCGAATAATTGGCCCTTCGCCCTACAATATGACGCCAGAGGACATGTTAGGTTTTAAGGTAAGGTATCTCTTTTGGAATCACTTGAAGACATTATACAGTCGAGTTCCGTAACATTAGATAATGAAAAAGTCGAGCGAAAATTCAGATCAAATTACCCCAAGGGATGGCATTGCTAGATGAGCTACCAATGGATGAGACTGGGCCCCCAGTGTTGAAGCTGAATGTTTGACGCTGCAGCTTGTTCTGAAGTCCTTCCCCAGTATATGGAGCTGATGATCCTCCATGACTAAACTGCTGCATCGGATGTTGGCCAAAACGACTTGAGGAATTCGGATTGAAGTGTGGCAGAAAAGCCCCCGACATAGAGTGGCCATAAGCAGGCGGAGGACCAGCGGCTTGTGAAAACGATTGTAAAGGTCCATTTGGCCTATCATATCATTATCAAACACTTGTAGAGATAAGTTTATCCTTAAAAGCATCAAAACTAAAGTTAATCTTAACACAAGTTCATAAAAATGCAAGAGAAGGCATAAATAAGTATACGGCAAGAAAAAACAGAACGAGAGGGTTACAGTAAATAATCAAGCTGAAAAATAATCATGGATTCCAATTAAACAAATAGTAAAGAAATTTGGGTCAACGAGGAATACAATAAGACAAAAGTAAACTTAGATTTGAATCAAAATTTTTTCCCTTGAATATACATTAAAGGCATGTGCATAGTTGCAACATCTGTGTGAAAAAGTATCTCAATCTAACAGCATCCTGCTACTCCTTTTACAATAATGTGTGATGGAGGGGGGAGGGGAGGGGTGTTTGTGTTAACTCGGCTAGGCTCGGTGGAGTCAAGACGCTGGAGGGGGAGATCGTGTGTGCGGGCCCACATACGGGAGACTCGAACAACATATAAACCTAACGGGGTTCCATCTCAAAACCAATTGACTATAGGAGGAGTAACCCACTAGCCAGTGTATAAAAAGGCAAAAGGCGCACCAAGGCGATGGGGTCCCCATTGCCTAGGCGCAAGGCGAGAGGCGAGAGGCGCACGCCTTTCGGATCAAGGCGCTTAATTATAGAATTTTGCCTTCTACATTGATATAATGATGAAACAATTTGTATATATATAATATATAATGTTAAACAGTAAGCTATATAACATAATAACATACGGAATAAGTAGGTGTCAAGCATATCTATATACACAAAAGCTAATATATGAGTCAAATCATCAAATGGCACGACTAGAACTGCATATGTTACTACTAAGAGTGTCATTCCAATATATTCACCACTAGAACTGCATAGGAGCTTTCCCCTTCACCATTGACCTATTCAAATAATGGGGCTCACTAGCTTTGTCCACCATTTTCCATGTCAAAATGCCATCTTCAAATACAAAATCATAGTCTTCTTCTCATTCCATTCTTCCAACTAACCATTCATTAGATTCATCAATGTCATTCATCAGATTTGGATCAAAGTGTGGACATTTGGGTAATAGAAAAAGGTGAAATCATCAAGGTTTGTAGCTTTTTCAACAAGTTACTTTTGGATTAAATTATATATTATGCAGATTTGGAGCCAAAAGGCTCTTTTTGGAGGGAAAAACATCATTTTTAATGTACTAAAACAGAAATTTACACAAATCGACCAAAAGGCGCAGAGGCGCCTCTGCCTCTTGCGCCTAGGCGCAAAAGGCGTGCGCCTTTCGGACTCCCCTCGCCTTGACTCCTATGAGGCGCCAGGACCATCGCCTCAACGCCTAGGCGCAAGGCGTTGCCTTTTTATACACTGGCACTAGCTTATCTCTTTCCTCTAGTTGACACTTGGACAACGGGTCTAGCATCTCATTCTCTTTTTAGCTAGCCCAGGATCGAGAGTTGAGCCGTTTGGCTTTTCCGCTCTGATACCATATCAAAGTCCGACTCGGACCGATCGAGAGTTGAGCCGTTTAGCTAGTCCAACGTGTGCCCAGGCGCACATGCGCTAGTAAGCTAGCACATAAACCGAGTGAGGTTCCATTCTAAAACCAATTGACAATAGAAGGAGTAGTCCACCGACTCATATACTAAGACTTGATATGTTCAACTTTCCGATGTGAGACACTTTTGGTCTCTTCACATCTCTAACAGTTTGTTCACTTCAATGAGACAATAGACTTGAGAATGAGCATATCCCTACTCCAAAGTAAATGAACAACAAGAACGCATAACAACAGAAGAAAAAATGTACCTTTGTACCAAATTAGTTAAACTTCCATTGAAACCATGATTGTATATGCCAACTCCAACAGATGTTTCCGCTGATAAAGGAGCTTCAGTGATATTTAAGCTGCAATCAAACTGGGACGCAATAGAGCTATCATCAATACCACCCTCTTGCAGCAGAAGGTCGTCACTGGAAGGAAAAAAGCACCTCATTCATATTAGCTAGTGTGCAATATCAACTTCACGGGTAGATGGTATGGGTATCAGCAATCATGTCCCATTCCATGACTACCAATTAATAGTGAACTAGTCAGTGTTTAAAATAGCTAGAGGCAATGAAAAGCGATGAGACCAGCCTAGCGCTATAGCGCGCCTTAGAGGCAAAGGCGATCGCTTTTCCATAATTAATGTAAAAATACTTTAAACTTATGTAACTTTCAAATTTAATCGTATAAATATGTTAATGGTGAAATAAAACCTAATTGAAAACCTAATAATATAATAAAACCAAGTCCAAAACATCATAGATATTAAATGCAAGTCTGAAACATAAGAGATTAGAGAAAAGAAAGACGTCAAGTGGAATGGGTTGGAATGGTGGATGGTTAGGAAGTGGGTCAAATGAAGTCATCAAGGCCATCTTCATCATCTTCTTCCTCAATGTTAGCTGCTGGGTCCCCATCATCTTCATCAATGGACTTGTATCCTTCAACTTCCTCCTCTTCTTGGATCTTAGCTGCTGGGTCTGTGAGCTACTACTCAGCAGCATTGAAGACACAATAGCGGCGAAGAGCAAGCAACTCCAGAAGGGGAGAAGGATAGAGAATGGAGGGAAGTAGATTGGAAGGTGTGGGTAAAGAAGGGAGGAATCAAACGTGTAGAGGAATTGAGGAGGGCTAATCATATTTATTGAATCATAGAAAGGATAAACAATGATAGAGAATAAAATCTTCAAATTTTGTTGAAATATATTTTCCAAAACTACAAAGATATGAAAAGATTTTATAATAAAAAAAACTGGAAAGGATAAACTTCAGTAAAATAGTAAACTGCACATAATATGGAAAAGCAATAAAAGGCGTGCTATAGCACGCCTTGTGTCATAGGTGCACCTCAAGCGCTTTTGGGTGCTATTCCACTCAATGGGCGCCTTTGTCAAGGCAGGCGGTAGGAGGTTCAGAAGTTGCTATAGCGCGCTATAGCACTGCTTTTTTAAACACTGGAACTAGTGATGTCAAAGAATTGGTTGTATGTGTATCAAATGAGGTGCTCTCTCAACAATAAAAAAAACCAAAAAAAAAGAAGCCGAAGTTGTAGAGGGCATCATGAGCTATTGAACTGGTTTGAAAGTCTATAAATACCAAAAGTAGCAAGACACGAAGGGACACTAGGATACACATAGCTTATCCCAGCATTAGAGACTGAATTTTTATATAGACTGTCTTTTGCTTACCTATAATGTGGGTCCCAGTCACCAGGATCAAGCCCTGGGAATCCAGACTCGTGCTTGTCATGAGCAGTCCCCTTCTTTGGTGAGAACTGAGGCACCGAACCATGTGAAAAGGAGCTTGACACAGCAGCGTGCTCAGTAGCAACACCAGCACCCCCTCCTGAGTTCCTCCAACTTGTTGCATTAGAGTTTGGGGGCATATGCAGCGGAAGACCACTAGGCATATGTGCACTGTTCTCTGCTGGAAGGGAGCCAGCACCATCATTGCATGGACATTGCGAATTTGAGGAGGATGGGCCCTCCTGCGATGAAACATTTGTAGAATATCCTGAACTTCTTCTTCTAGTAAACTGGCTATCTGCAAATCCTTTTCCTAACGGGGATCCCTGGAAGTAGCTTCTTGCAGGGGAGGAAGAGCCATAATGTCCAGGAGAACCAGAAACGTAAGTATAAGAGCTAGGTGGGGTGTGCTGTGAAGGACTGGTTCCAAGAGGCAATGGTGCAAAGCCTGCAGTGGATGGACTGGCACCAAGTCCTTGTGAGCGATGCATCATCCTACGCCTAGCATCAGGGCTAGATCCAACCATTGCAGCTCCTTGTGCATAAATGTTCATTCCCGACGGACCAGCAGGTGAATAATATGCAAATGTGTTAAAATTGTCACCATAGCTTCCATGGCTACTGCCAAAACCAGTATAATCACCATAGCTACCATAGCTTCCAAAACTGCCATAGCTAGAGCCCTGTGCATATGGTGCCATCTGAAAGTGTGAACTGGTTTGCGTGGTCATGTTTCTCCCTGAAACCTGAATAATAATGTATGAAGGTCAGGACTCAGGAGAATCCAAGCTCTACAAGAATAGTAGTTGATTAACTTCATTCAATCAAACTAAGACAAACAAGAAGAATCAGCAAACTCACATTTGGAGAGAGACCAGCTGCAAACCAATGGCCTCCACCAGGATTATGGTCCACGTTAAAATTACGTGAAACAGGCTGTACAATCAAGTAAATACCAGGAAAAAAAGATGAGATAAAGTAAGAGAAACATAGTGCAACACACCATATCCCCTGCCTAAAAGGCTATAACACGTTACAATAAAACGTAAAATATGCATGATCGGCAGATATAATAGATGTACAAATATTACAAATGAGGATTTTTGGTGCCATCTGTATAAAGGGCCGTATTCCAGTAAGGCAATTTAACTGCATCCCTGTTAGATTGAAATGTTTTCACAATGTTAATGGTTGTTGTGCATCTTATTCTAATCAAATGGCATCACCTACGATCATAATTTTGGTTACGAATGAGTAAATTATGGGCCATTCAAACCCATGATTTACAGTTGGCTGCTTGTGAAGGATGACCTTGACAACTGACCCCCTTGCACCAAGGAAAGCCTTCTTTACCTGCCCTTCTACCCCTAAATAGTAGGGCAAATATAATATTCTTAACTTTCTTTCCTTCAAAATGCCCTTTGATGCGTACTTCCCTTGATTGTTTGGTACTTAATTTCTAATACGTAGGACAACTTATTAGGCATGTTATTACAAGTGCATTTTTTTGTTCTAATAACAATACCATAGCTTTAGAACTTTTGAGTTACACTTGGATATAATGACATTTAAAACATTTTATTCAATTTATTAGTGTTACATTTATTTATGTTGTTTGCACCTGCACCTATATATTCATTTAATACATAGCTTATATTATTGCTTCTTATATTCTAAAAATAAAAGTTTATATAGCATTATATGAATATAAATAGATTAAAACACATTTTTCAAAAATATACGCCTCAGCTCCAAAAGGCTCACGCCTATCACCCAACTCCTTGTGCCTAGCCAACAGACTCATTGTCGCCTTTTAGCGCCTTGTTCCTTTTTCTTCATTGGATACAAGGACGTTTTTCAGCAGATCATCAACATCAACAAATCTACTTACCAAACGTTGAGTTTCTTGGGGTGGTTCGTAGGGACATGTGAATGGCTCCCCTGTAACAAAAGGATGCCTTGAGGCCTGCATGTAATCCACTTTAGTAAGAACAGTGACTAAATTTGTCTGCAAAAGTATACTTAAAAGTCCCAAAATGCAACGAGAAGAACCTGAAATGGTGACCAGCGTTTTGCAGGATCAAACTCAACAAGTCCCTTCAGAAAATCAATGAGAGCTAATCGTATTTGCTTTTCTGTTGTATAGTGTACAAAAGTAAAAATATCAGCATAAATCCCATTTATTAGCAAGGATCCACAATCTTCATCAGTGAGTGCTTCATATAAAACTACATAACTACATTACTAACCCTTTGATATGTCTTCTTCAGATAAATTCTTCCTGTAAGGATATGCAGCAACAATCCCTTCAAGATTCACATAATTGAAATATTCTTTTCCAATCACAGCTTTCTTCTTCTCCCTCTGTGTAGAATCAAATTACAGCAAAAAAAAAAGGGAGGAGAATGAGCACAAAGGGAGTCCTTCAAACAGATTTTGTCAATATATGGAAGAAAAACCACATAGGATGCACCAATTCGCCTGTAGAATTTTATAAAAAGAATCTTTCAAATCCTCATCTCTTCATGATCAACAATATGACTAATATGACTAGACGTTAAAACAGTATTTCTACTATCATAAACTTACAGCTTCATATTCTTCAGGTGTTAATGTCTGGTAACTACTTCTGCTGCCATTTGAAATGCCCCCACAACCAATATGATTAATGCTCCCAACATACTTGAAAAACTTGCTTGTATTTTTTGCCTCCTTTAGCACATAATCTGGGGGTTGTCCCCTACAAATTGGGAGAATAAAAGAGGGGGGAAACAACTTATTAACATCCGTGAAAAGGCTGCCAAAACAATCAGAAACAAAATTTTCATAGCACTGCATTCAGAAGACACTAGAAGCATCAGTCAGGGAAATGGAGAGTATCCTTTAGGACTTTCAAGAGGTAACTATCCTATTGAAGCATACATAAATTATGTTTTACTCAACAGTCAACAGTACAAATCAAATTGATCTTGTGAGTTAATTTGGTAAACTCATCATGCAAATTCACATTTTTAATGCCAATGAAATCTGAAGCTGATTAAAATATGAAAGCTTTCTGTTGTTCTATGGTTTCTATCAAAGTAAGATTAATACAGTACTTAATTGCAAATTCAAATACCTATGAAGATAATTGGTAAAAAAAAATCACCAAAATGATGCAAATTGAACCCAATAGACTGTAGTAAGCAGATATACCCAAGTATTCGAATCATCCTCTTCAGAAGATCAAATTCTGATGCACCTGGGAACAAAGGGAGACCTAAAAACAACTCAGCGACTATGCATCCAAATGACCACATGTCGATGGCGGTAGAATATCTAAAAGACGGTTAAGGAATAAAAGTAACTAAATGCATATATCCATCACCAGGATCATCAAACTATGAAAGCAGAATCTTCTTATCATATGATCGGGCTTTTTCCAAGTAGGGCTATTTGTACAGCTGATTGTCATATTCTCATTATATGAAATCAAAATATCATGTCAATCCAATGTCAAAGATTCTTTCACAAAAATTGAACAAGGGAACAGAAACATCCTTTTCTCCAAGCACACCCAATAAGAAGCACAGAAAGAAGGAAAAAGGACAAAAAAAATGAGAGAAACATAATGTTGACTATGTCAATAAGGATACTGATAGCCAAGGAGGACTTCAGGAGATCTATAGTAACGGCTCTGTAGATCAGAAACAAAGAATTAATAAAATAATTAGCTTTTGTAGTCAAAGAGAATATATCTAAGGCACAGCATGCAGCAACTTGCCTGAATATAGGAATAGACAGTTCGATCTTCCATGCATGCTGATCCAAAGTCTATAATCTTCACTTCTGCTGGTTTCACACTATTGATTTCAAAATGATGCAGTTCAGGTGAAAAATTGTCTCACAAGATGCAACATTAAATTTTGGAAAATAATCAGAGGAACTTACCTTGCACACAACAGAATGTTCTCTGGCTTTAGATCACAATGAATTATACCAGCTTCTTTCATCAGAGCCAAACCACACAAAATCTGTTCAACAAAATGGAAGGATGATCGAACCATCAGGTGGCACTAGAAACCAGCAGAAAATGTATCTTGATGGACAATACACAAACAAACATAACAAAATGCACAAGCACCTGCTTGGAGAACAACTGCACAATGCTCAATGATAATCCCCTGAAATTATTGAGTTTTATAAGCTCATACCTGCAGAAGGATTAAAGACACCAAAAATTGGATGTTACAAAATATACCTGCAGAAGATGCAGTCAAGTTACAAAATTCTATAAAGACAGAAAGAGTAAAGACACTAAAAATTGGATGTTAGGAACTTACAAGTTCGTATCAAGCATTTCAAACGAAATGCACAAATGACGTTGAAATACAAAGTGATCATAAATACGAACAATGTGGTGCTGGTCTTCAGGGTCAAACTTTGTATTTAACTGGAAGAAGAGAAAGGCACGAAACCATATCTTTTAGAAGTCCAATCACCTATGACCAAACTGAAAATTAGCTTAAGAAGATAAAGCAGTTAGATGAATGAAGATACCGCTGTCAAAAGTGAGACTTCAACTAACGATTGTTGATAGTAAGCAGGCTGATTTTTGATGATCTTGAGAGCTACAAAACTATTCGTTTCTGGCACCCAGCACTTGGCAACCTGCCCAAATGTTCCATGTCCAAGGACATCTTTCACAATATACCTACACAAGAATAAGACAATACTAATATAAACAGGACACCAGGAACTGAAACAAATTTGCTCTTAGACACAAGTACAGCATAATACTTAATGAATGCCAATAAAAAACTAGAAAAAGGATATATACTTGTCACAACAAATCATACGCTCCCTCAATGTAGGGAAGCACAGGAAGAATTTCAATTAATATAAATTCCAGGTTGGAGAACTGAGGGGTGAATCAAACCTTAGACGCCTTCGTGAATTCATCAAGACATAATTAACGTAAAGAATCAGATCTGAGTTTGCATTATCATGCCCATCATTTAGTACCCCATCAGCAGGGCTTGTCAAAAACCTCTTCGGATTTAATTCTTCCACAAACTGAAATTCTGGGTTGCATATTTGATATGTTTCAACTATACCCTTGGTCAGTCTTGCAACCAACTACACACGAAAAAAAGGATGCGTCAGCATGAAAGAAACGCACTGTTTCAGAATCACAATATGCATACACAAGCATCTGCACACAAAGCACCAGATAGAAATTCTGCAATTAATCATTAGTACAAATTTTAATATTAAGAGCAATAATCGAGTATTAAGCATGTATATAAAAAACAGTAATTCAGATGTTTATAAATTCATCATCGATCAATACAATGCATTCCAACTTTTTTTCTAATTATTAACTCCTGCAACGAAAGAATTAGGAGCAAAAGCTCTTTTTTGAGAAAATGGGGATTTGAGCAGTCATGGTTGACTGTGCAGCAGGTGTTTTTGAGACTTGGTTGTTTTGAATCTTACACTCAACCCTCTGTATGGTCAAGTACATTGCAAATTCTACAAACCTTCAATATATTGACCAAATCCAACAAAAAAGAAACCTGCAGACATTTTTAGATTTATGCTTTACTTTTTGAAGATATTATCCTTCACTAATATATTACCACTTTAAAAGAAATCAGTTGTATAACATTCAAACTAAATTTTAGACATCTATATGCTATTATTATTAATCAATTTGCTTCAGTTTATAATTTAGATTTTCAGAAAAAAAAATTCAAAGGCTAACTCGACAATATGCTTATATAGACATCTCATGCGGCATAGAGTTTTACTAAGGAAGTGAGTAGGCCCCTCCCCTGCACCTGGTCATGAATTGGAAGCATTTCTTCTTGGCCTAACATTTTTCCAGTAACCACGTCACGCGCACAGAAAAAGGCCTTTTGATAGGATGCTAAACCATATAGCCTCGCAACCAAGTTACTCCTTTGACTTCTACCATCTAGAAGACAACATTAATTCCTCTGAGGAAATAAGGTTCGGTTCTCTGTTATTGCAAGCATATGAACCCTGTTGCAGAGCATCTTCCCAGCACAAACTTCTAGCAATCAGATGAGTCCTATATACTCCATTTCATGAACGACTTTGGTAAAAGTCTCCTAACATCGGTGAGTCATGTTTCACATCAAATGTTTTTGAACAATGTTGGGTTTAGAAGTTAGGTTTTAGGAAAACACTTGACCTATTAGACTCTTAAACCTTACAGACCTTTAATGATGAAAGACTAAAGAAATAAAGTCAAAGAGACACCTCAACAACATCCTAAAAGAATGAATCTGAACAACATCCTCAAAAGAAGGAAGCTGACCTATTGTCTTCTCCATAACTCAGAAGTGGTCATTATAGCTCTCTATCAAGAATCAAATTTTTTTATGGATCAACATAATTATGTCCCTGGATTTTTTTCTCAGTACATCAACACCTGCAAACTCTTTGAAACATGCTCCTTCTGTCCAGTGCAACATAACTACATAAGGCCTTTCCTATGATAATCGTGCTAATCTTCTTCCTTCCTCCACCCCCACCCCCCACACTCCCCTGAAAAGACTCTTTGCTGCCCTCTACCTTCTTAAACTCCTTTCCAATTACTCTTGGGATATCCCATGAACAACCCTTGCCGGATACAATATACACAAAGCAAAAAGGTGCATGTTGGAAAACAACTTACAAGTCTACATCCCTAGTCTTAAAATTTGGCCTAGGCTAGAAACTTAGCCAAGTGCTTGCATGCTATATTCAAAATTAGTATTTTATTTTTCATGCTTGCAAAAAATAAAAATAAAAATATGTACTGCAAATGGCAACTTGAAAGCCAAACAAAAGCTACTAAACAGCAAATCAAAGTACTGCCTATTAGGCATGAAATATTGAGGCCACTTCGTGAAAGGATGGAAATGGGAGGATAACATGCAATTTTTTTTTAATGTAATAACTTAACTCAAATACATCCTCTTGTTTTCGTCATTATTTTGATTCTCATTTTCTATGGAACCATCCTCCTCCCCTTATGCAAACAAAATCGAAATTCTTGACTGACAGCATATACTAAGAAATTCTAGTGTTTTCCCTATGAAAATGTATTATCCTATTTAACTCACCCTTTTTTTTTCACCAAAAGACCCCTTATAATCTTCCTAACCCTAGACCCAACGTAATTGAGTGTGGAGATTTAAGGCCTCTTTATAATACCAAAGGAAAACATCAAAAACCTCCTAACAAATATTCTAGCAATTCAAGTGACATTGATACAGATTTGCTTGAAAGCATTCTTTAATTTGATCTACAAGCAAAAATAAAATGAAAAAGTATGCAGTCTGCACATAACCAAAAGAAAAGTCTAGCTTTTCAAACCTCCACCATGCAAGAATTGCCCAAACAAACATTTGAGAAATAGGAAACATGACAAATTCCATCCATCCTTGACAAATTTGGAGAGGAATATAACCCCAAGAAAAGTTATTTATCTACCATAAGATTGGTCACTAACTAGTCACTGTTGCATTGCATCGTTGTCAACATCTCAGGCCCTCAGCTAGTCACAATACCAGGAGGTTAAGGAACGTCTCTTTTTCCCTGTTTGGAGGGTGGGGGATAGTCCAGTCCAGTATAATGAATCAAATAACGAGCATGTTCTTTGGAGAGTGGTAATCTAATTAAAAAAAAAAACCGTTTTTTCGTACTTCTCTAACCCTAAAAAGTCAAATCAATCCCTGACATTCAAATTGGAGATGCTCAACAGGTAATAATGCAAGAAAAGGAAGCAAAAGCTTACAGGTCTTCGAACAGCAACTCGTAATGCTCTTGACCTGCGGTTGGAATCCTGAAGCGGCGTATAGGGATGGAAAACCAGCTGGCTAGGGCACCAAGAGGACCGCACAGGCAGCGACTGCGGTGGTGATGTCGATGGCGATGGTGATGCTGAATCATCACCTTCCTCGCGAGGTGGCTTGACCTCCTCATCCATGACCACCCACCCAGCCGTCCACCAGCCACCAGCTGCTGCCTTCTACTTCCGTAAGCAAGCAATAGATACTAGCAAAAGCTTTGTCCCAATCCACACATTAATCAAACGTGCAAAGGGGGGCAAATCGCCAACCCTGTCCAAATCATAACCAGCAGATGATCGACATTCCGGATGATTCTAGTCCCATCCTTGTATATATGAATAAAAAATAATCTGTTTCTTGGATGCAGAAATCGATCAAATCGTGCAGCACTGGCTACGATATGCGAGCAAGGCAAACAGATTGCAGCAACGAGGAGAGGAAGAATAAAAAAAACTAGGTCGAGCTTGCTCAATTGAGGACGAATTGAACCAAAGGCAAAACTGAAATGAATCGATTGAAAGACGAGAACAGAAAAGCAAGGGATCAATAATAGAGGCAAAAAACAACAAATCTGGAGTTGGGGAACTTGGAGGATCGATCAGAGTACACGAATTGAATATCAATTAAAGAAAAAATTAATTAAAGAAACCGCAATTCCAGAAAGCTAGAGAGATTGAAGGTGGGATGGGATTGAGAGGGCAAGAGAGAGGGATGAAGAAGAAAGAGAGAGAGAGGGACGTGCTTGTGTTTTCTCTAATTCCTTTTCCTTTTCTTTTTCCCATAAAAAAATATTACGGAGTACCTCCTTTTTCTTTTTCTTTTTTTTAAAGGAATTTGTGTATTTTCCGTTTGCTCAATGCTTATTGTTTACTACTCGTATTTTGGTACAGGTTTAAATAGTTGATAGGTTATAGTAAAATGTATGATAAATCTTAATTGATAAGATACGTAGTAGTTAATATAAATTAATTAAGGAAAGATGAGATAAATAATAGCTTTATGAATATAAAAAAAACTTTTGAAAAACTTAAAATGAGTAGCTGAAAATTTAATTTTAAAAGTTAATTAAATGATATTTTATCTTATATAATATTAAAACAAGATGGATTTATAAATTTTATTTTATTTTTAGACTAAGTTATTAACTCCGCAATTCCCTAATTGCAAATTCACAATGGACAAATAAAAAAACTGCATAAATTGATTTAAACTCAAATGAATCATCTCAGGCTGATTTTTGGGTCGATTTATGTCAATTTTGTGTTGTCGTTAAAATTTATGACTCTTGGGTTTATTCAAAATAAAGGTTGGAAATTCATACCCTCCAAAAAAGGTTGGAAATAATAAATTAAATTTAGATTAGTATATAATATTATTTCAAGGGAGAATACAATTTAGGTAAGCTTTCCATTTCCATAGATTAAGATAAGGATTAGACATTATTTGTGTTGAATTATTTCTCATTTGATATTTTTTTTAAGAAAAAATTGTCATTTCAATTTTAGTTTTACTTAAAAATTAATAAAAAGTTAAAATTTTATAATATGTAAAAAAGTAAAAAACAATATCTAAAATGACTTGTATTTTAGATAAGAGGGAGTTATACTACTAATAATAATGTAGAAATTTTAAGTGTGTGAAGGGGGGTATTTTTTTTCTCCTCTAATTTTTCTGAAAGATCCATCAATGAAGGTACTAATAATGTAGAGACTGGATGCCAACTGCCAAGCTAAAACCTTACAGGGAGGGAAAAAAAACACTGCAGTCAACTTAAACATGGATGAAGGAAAGAAGTATCTATTTACCTGTGGGCTGTGGGTAAATCCCAAGATACTTCAATCTTGTATATAATACAGCAGTCCATCAATTACAAATTATGGGCTTTTGAGTATTTATCTAGCTCATAAAACGCATAACTGGATTCATCTATGCTCAATTTTGTTTGTACAAGGAAGAACAATGCAAGTTAACTCCTTTTGTATAATACATTCCTTTAATTTCAGCTTCGCCTCCCGCCATTAAAAAAGGCAGCAGCTAATGTTTCACCAGCATTGCCTCCAACCTCTTCTTTCTCGCGGCGTGCTTTAGTTTCTCCAGGGCAACTAAACCGACCTGCCTAACTCGTTCTCTCGACAGACCAATCCTGGATTTGTCAAAAAAAAAAAAAAACACGCCCATTTTATTATACTGCCTATCAGTACTGGAAGTCAGCTCTTTTTGCTTAAACTTAAGCTCTTTAGCTTACCTTTTGCTGATGTCTTCCCATGTAAGACATTCTTTATCCAAACCATAGTAAAGACGTATAATCTCCCTCTCTCGTTCTCTAAGTGACATGTTGATTAGGCTGTTTACTTCCCTCTGCAAGGAAAAAGATTTGTGGGGAGACAAAAATGTTAGGCATGCATATCTGATCTATTTTCAACTGGAATGAGCTGATCCACCTGTTGTTCCAAGACAGGAAAAGAAACCAACCAAATCTTCAATAGTTTAAATGAGTTGTTTTTGTTATTCAAATTCAAAAACACCCTGTTCAGTATAAACCCGTTTCTGCATATAAAAGGAGTTAAAATCCCACGCTTTGAAACTATTTTACACTATTTCTAGTTCTTTGGGATGTTAGGCCAAAAGCAACTCCAAATTAACTTTTCCCATAAAACTTTAAATATCAGTATAAATAATATAATCATATGAATTTATTTTGAACACGTTGATAAATTACACAAATCAAGTAGAGATGTATATCAGATCAAAGTTGTTTGAATGAAAAATGCACTTTCCCTTTTTTTGAAAAAGAAAAAAGAAAAGGAAAGGCAAATCAATTAACACATGCAACTAGACCTGTCAAAACGTGACCCGACCCGAGGAACCGACCCGACCCGTAAAACATGGGTTTTAGCGCAAATATTTCAACCCGAAACCCAAAGCAACCCGAACCCTTTCAACCCGCAAATTTCTGGGTCGGGTTGGGTCGACCCGTGCGTTACCTGTTGGGTCAAGCTTTAAGATAATAAAAACATAAATAAATTACAATTTAACCTAATATTGAAAGCCATTACTAATAATAATTAGGATTAAATATTATATTTTTCATCATCAACTTTATTTTATAATTTAACATTACAATTTGTTATGTATATAAAATTACATTACTATTGTAGCGACATTAATTATTTTTTTTCAATAATATAACTATTATTAGGATAATATAACAATTTTATATTTAGGAACTATGTAAATAGTCATTAAAAATACTCTATCTGTTTACTTTTAAATGTTGTTTACTATTCATGTATGGTTTTAAGGATGATAATAATTATATAAAATATCCATTTATATATTATATATAATTTCATACTTCAAAAACTAAAAAGAATGAAATTATAACAAGTAATAAATTTTTATTGATATTTTACATAATTTTATCATTTTAAAATAACGTGTATAAATAGTAAATGACATTTAAAAAATTATGGATGAGTAGCGCTCTTGACCCGTTGGGGCGACCCGAACCCGTTAAATATGGGTCTGGGTTGAGCATTTCACGACCTGTAACCCGAAATGACCCGACTCGGAATGGACCTGAACCCGAGACGACCCGACCCAAACCCGACCTGTTTGACAAGTCTACATGCAACACACAATTGCAACTATTACTCAACCAGAATATTACCTTAAGTGCCCATTCATCTACCCCATGCCATGGGTGGTTTTCCACACGATTATCGGCAACATACTGTCAAAATGATGGATAATAACTTTGAGTTAAGAGCACAAAGAAAAAGAAAAATATCAAGACATAAAGAAGGATCTCTGCTTTTGAAACACTTACACTGTGCAATGTTTCTCCAGGGAGACCATTTAAAGAAGGGAAGGCTTCCCTATCAAGTGACAAAACCGATCTGATAGCCTATCCATCGAAGAGAATATGCTAAGACGAGAAGCAAATGACAAATTTGAGATAGAAAGTCAAACAATAAAAAATGGTAAGAATTACCTCTGTGGCATTCTTGATTTTCTTTTGTGACATGTTCAAGCAATCGGCAATAGTCTGAAAGAAGTCGAGGAAACGAAATCAATCGAACATAGATAAAGACATGGGTTCTCAGAGTCGCATTAAAGTATTAGTATCAGGAATGAAAAAGTCTACATCTGTATATCAATAGCCTAACTCTTGAGGCAGGCATTTATGAAACATGTCACTACATCATAACAAATGCCTTTATTCACTCTCCTCCACACAACCCCCCCCCCCCCCCCCCCCCCCCCCAGCCCCCACCACCACCACCACACACACAGAAGGAGGGTGTTGTTGATGTTGAGTGAAAGAAAGATCTGAAGAAAGAACTCACGTCAACTGTTGGAGTTATCCCTTTATTTTCCAGCCTAACTTTCGCATTCCGTATTAGACTTAATCTTTCATGTAAATAGTTGGGCAGTCTTAAAGTTCTTGAATTTTCAGCCAATGCTCTTGACACTCCCTGTAAAACAATAAAAATGGTAGTCACGGACAAGAACTTCCTTTCAGTTAGACAAAATGAAGTTTGTTATGATTGTAACAAGAAGAAAGAATGTTATTGCAAAGGACGGCGCAATTTCCTCCAAGGAGATGTTGAATTTGAGGGAATTTGTATTTGCAAGACAGATAAGCTTTTAATTAACTTACCTGGCGAATCCACCAGTAGACATAAGTTGATATTTTGAAACCTTTTGAGGAATCAAACTTCTCAATTCCACGGAGTAGTCCAATCAAACCACCCTGCTCGGAATTTGAAGCAATTTCAGATGAGGTCAAAATTAAGGGGCAGGATTTGAAATCAACCATGCATTGAGAATCACCTGAACTAGATCAGCCATATCGGCACCCAAGTGATCATATTTTTGAGCGATTGACATAACTAAGCGAACATTGCTCATAGATAGACGCTCTCTTGCCAAAGTGCTCTCAATCAATTTTGACTGTAACTCAGCACGGGTCATCATCAAGGATGTCGCAAGTTGTTCATCAGAAGGCTCACATCCTAATCTTTCTTTCAGTCTGAAAGTCCCATAACAGACAACTTCAGATAAGAGATTTTCAATTTTTCATTGCAATCACATTGAAAATTATATGAATAAATAAACGCAAGAAGATTGGGAAATTCAAAATTTATAAGTAGAGAAACGCCATTAAGGCTTTCATCGCAGGACTTCATCTACGCTTCAGCTTATTCAGCACTTTTGTAGTTTTGGGGTGGTCGGAACTTGTGTGTCATTGCCTCAATGCCTAAGCTTACACAGAGTTATTCTTCTGGATATGTTCATATTAAAGCGATCAGGTTCTAAGTGATTTGTACTTGCATGCAAAGTAATATCCCTCCAGATTGTGTTTTATACTCTTTCTGTCTCTCGTTAAGGAGATTAAGCTCATACAAAATGGACATATGTGCATAGTGAGTGAGAAAGAATCAAAGTATAAATAACAATGAATAAAACTTCACCTTGATCTGCAATCCTCCAGCATAAGACCAGCTTTTATCTTCTTAGACAATTCCACAACTTCAGTATGACTAAGCAACTCATCACTCATCACACCCCTCACATAACCTTTTAGGCGATTCTGAAGAAGATCCGGACTCACAGTAATTGTCTTCTTTGGCATCCCTTCTTGAACCCCTGAAATCCTTTGGCTTAAAACTCTTCCCCTGATTCTCATTCTCCGTGAACGCGCAGATACACCTGAAGAGGTGACAATGGTATTTACCTTCTTCACAGTGAGATTTTCTCTTGTCATGCTCAAATCTGTCTGCTCAAAAGGCAAATTCCACTGCTTCTCAAACATAGACTTTTGAATCAACAGCATAGCATCCAAAGCGGTCTCTTCTTCTTCTAAGCAGTCCAGCAAATCCACCCACGGCTCTGCTACAGAACTCGAACCAAGGATAGAAATGGAACCACCAATCCGCGTATGCTCCTTTATGGCTTTGATGGGCTCCATCTGCCGACTGGCATTAAAACTGGAGGTATAGTTGGAGCTCTTCTTTGCTGTAATTACATTTCTAGTGGAGGCAGGCTGGTACTGATGATCAGTACCAGAAAACCTTTCGCTGAGTTCGGGCCTTTTGCCACCGCTAAGTCCGATGACTGCAGCTGTAGCCATCATAAGCTCACAGCATCCAACAGCATCAGATAGATGTGTTTCTTAAGATGCACATCAACCACAGATTGACGCCGATTTCCCCAGCCGTTGCCTGTATCCGAAATTCCAAACAAATCAAAAGATAAACTAGCAGTAAGAAATAGATATTCCGATTTGAGCTCTAATCATCAATGTATTCAAACTCTAATCGCGATTTTCTGCTCACTTCTACATTCCTTTCCGAAATCCGAGCTTACTGCAGACTGAATTTAACACTTCACTGCTTCAATTCTAGGGTTTGAATTCGATACAGGAAACACAAATCAGGCAGAAAACATACCTGAAGGCGCACGCAATGAGATGGCGATGCCAAGTGCAGAAGATGAGGATTGAAGCGATCGAATCGTAAGGTTTCGCTGTTGATTGTTGTTGTTGTTGTTGATTCAGTTACAGTCCCTGATTTTTCAACAGGAAGGGATTGAATTTGTTTGGCGGTGTGAAATTTATAAAATAAAAAAAAATAAGAGGGAAAATGGATTATACACACACAAAAAAGCGCCTCGCAGATATCGGAGAGCGGAAGCCCATTGGTTGGAGCGGATATGAAGTTCAGGCGTGAGTGGTTCAGAGCTTGCCATATGCACACTCACAGCATATCTCCTCATTTCACCCTTTGTTTTCTTGTCTTTATTTTCTTCTTGTATTTTTCTATCGGTTAGATTATTATAATAATTGATTTACCTCATAACTTGATTTTGATTTTTTTTTTCTAAAGAAGAGACAGTAATCGCACTTTTAAATTTTTTAATAATAATCTGAAAAGGGCCTAAATAGTCACCGTAACCTCAGAACAGTCAAACAATACTTGATTTTGTATTTTGTTAAATTGGTTGGTGGTAATTATCTACTTACTAGTATTAACCAAAAATCCTATTATATATCTGGAAAAAAATTGTTAACAACTTATTAGTACAGTATATGTTAAGTTTTATAGGAAATAAACAAAATTAATTATAATAAATAAAATCTTAATGCCGTTGTTTCCTACCAACCAAAGGGGTATCATTTCAAATTTTGGTTATGATGTTAGGGTAAATTATAGGTTTTCATTACTATTCTACGATAGTCCCTAACCTATAAATTGTTCCAAATCAGTCACAACTTTTCCAAAGTGTATCCAAGTTGATCCTTCCGTCAAATTGATATTCCATTTCCGTTAATTTTGTGCAATGACAACCGATTTAGTTGGCTTTTCTCAACATTCTCATAATTTAATGATAAATAAACAGATTTGCTATATACACGATCAAATTATCGCCAGTTACACGGCCGATCTTCGCGATTGCGCACAGCGAGAGCGCTGAAGAAATTAGAGATCTGCAGCCGCGCACTACGGAAGCGCAGATCTGCGTCTGCGCACGGCGAGAGCGCGGATCAGCGATTGCGCACAACGACTGTGCGGATGTGACGACACCAGCACGCGAGAATCTGAACGCCCCGCCCGGATTTGACGCTGCTCGAGGGAATCTGCAGGCAGGCAAGGGAATCTCTGCAAAGCTATAAATCTGACGCCATCTTTGCTGTTCGGCAGTAGTGTTCCATCATTGTGCTTGTGAAATTTTTTTGGATCTGAAATTTTTGGCTATTTAACGCCATTGAAGCATCTTGCTCTTTCATTCAGCTCTCTCATTCGGTTTAAGAGGTAAGAGATTTTCTTCCTTGTTCATTATCTTCATTTTGGATCTGAAATTTTTTTGGATCTGAAATTTTTTTGGATTTGAAGCTCCTTTGCTCCATCATTGTGGTTCTGAAATTTTTTTGGATTTGAAATATTTTCTTCCTTTTTCATTAACTTTGGATCTGAAATTTTTTTCATTGTGTTTAGCATCAAGCTGTTCATCGCATCTCCATTTTGTTGAAAAGGTAAGATTAATTTTCTTCTTTATGCATTATTAGGTTTCTGTTTGTTTATTGCTTACATTAATTAAATTTATGTGTAGATAATCGGTAATCATGACATCCAAAATGAAGAAAGTTGCAAGTAGTGCCATGGGTTGGCTTCGAGGGGATCGATCTTCGCAAGATAAGGATGAGCGTCAGAGAGCGAGAGGAGTAAGTTCATTTTAGTTTTGATAAATTTTATGATATTTATAATGTTTAGTGAGAAAAGAAAAAAGTTCCATGAAATATTAGAAATTGTAAGATGTAATGACGATGAAAAAAGTTCCATGAAATATTAGAAATTGTAATAATGTTTAGTAAGTTCATTTCAGTTGAAAGAATTTTTTTTATACGAATTTGTATGTATCATTTATGTTGAAATAAGCAACCGAAAATATATGATCGAAATTCATTGTGTCATGAGTTAGATAAAATTACGTTGACAATAGGTCAGCGAAATAAAGGTTTTTAGGAGTTACAAAGATAGGAAAAATTAATGTCGAAATATATAAGCAACAGTATAGTTAGCGTCATATTAAATGTTTATGAAAGAAATGAAAATGCTAAAAAAAAATGTAAGATTTCACCCTAAACCCAAAAATAGGTAAACGAAATACCAATGAAAATAGGTAAACAAAATACCCTTTAAAATAGGTCACTGAAATTAGATAAATGGAAAAAAGTAATTCGTATTTATCAATTATAACCTTATAGGAATAGATAAACATAATTGATGTGTACGGACTAATTTTTGGATATTTGTACTCATAACAAATTGTAACATTGTTTATTTGTTATGCAATATGATAGAAAATTTCTACGGCATTGGAGCGGCGACGGCCCACGGCTTCGGCCCGTCGAGGTGAACATGAAAGGGCTGAGGAGGCGCAAGAGAAGGCTCCGGCTACCGCCACTACTGTACCCGCTCGGGCGAGTACATCAATTATAAGGGATAGGGCACGGTCGCCTGGGCCGAGTCGACCTACTCTGAGACGCTCCTCCTCAGAGCGTACACCGTCTCCTTTCCTGAGCGGGACATTAGGGCTCGAGGATATTCAGTCGGACGACGCAGCTGGGTCAGATGCGTCCGATGAAGAGGAATTTGAGGACGCCAACACAGATGATGGCGATAATCAGGAGGCATTCGGTCCCGAAGCGTATGACTACCACAATGTGGCGACGGATGCTGGTTATGACTACGAGCACTATTATGAGCAACAAGAGCATTCACATCAGCAGCCGGTCCATCAGGACCCACCACAACAAGGGGCACAACACATAGATGAGGAACAACTACAACCACTAGTTACCAATGACGGCCGACCACTAGAGAATCAACCATTGACGTGGTATAGGACGCACAGATGTAGACTTATTTGGATGGGTGAGGTATGTATTCATTTATATTTTCTTGTGAAAGTTCTTGCTTAAATTAAATATTTAATTATTACCTAAAGAATTATGTGTTTTTCCCCTGTAGGAGGACAATCTAATTCGATGCATTCGACGCAACACCCACATTCAGTTCCTCAGAAACTTGCCTCGTGTTGTTACCCCTAGGAGTTGGTTCGGGCTTGCAAGACTAAGTGGCCTTACAGATCTGGAGGACGTCGAGTTTGGCACGGTGGATCATTCTTTGATCCAAGCATTTATCTGCCGATGGCACCCCGAGACGAACACATTCCACTTTCCCTGGGGTGAGATGACTATCACCCTCCATGATGTAGCCATCATACTTGGCCTACAAATTGACGGAGTTGCCCCACGTACACCTATGACCGATGCGCAACGCCGGTCTTTCCTCACCACCAGACTTGGCATATCCACTGCAGACATGAGCAGTCGAGGGGCGCGCTTCCGTCAGGCAAAATTAGAGGAGATGATGAAAGCGATGATTCCTAATGGCGATGCTTATGCCCAATCTGTTGCAACCGGGTATCTATTGATAGTACTTGGGGCGATCTTTATCAATGATAAGTCGACTACACACATACCCTTGTGGGCAGTTGACTTAGTCTACAATCATGCTATGACGGGGCAGTACTCATGGGGTGTTGCCATGCTTGCCCTCTTGTATCGAGCCCTGGGCATCGCGAGCAGGGAAGGGGTGGGAACCATGGGTGGGTGCGCTGCATTGGTTCAGGTATTCTTATAAGGTTTACATACAAAATCCGTGCTTTCAATCAATTAGACTAATTTGTTTTTCTTTTATATGTATAAAGTTTTGGATTTGGGCACATTTTCCGGCATTTGCCCCTGGAATGGCTGAGGAGCGGACCCGCCAAATTGATCGTAGGTGGGCTTGTCGGTGGACGCATAGAGCGACACCACCGCGTACTCTGGAGAGGGTACACAACATTACCACTCAGCTGGACACGATGAGAGCCGAGGACGTAAGGTTCATGCCGTACGAGGATAGGTTCATTAACTTCGACGCTGACTTTCAAGTTTCTCGATATAGAGGGGTTTTGTCCATTTCAGATATCCAAGAACCATACATGCCAGACCGTGTATTAAGACAGTTCAGATGTGTGCAAAACATACCCATGGACCGTATCCCACCCACTATTGAGACTCGGCCTACTGGTACAACCCACTTGAAGTTGACCTTTTCGGATATGTTCGATGTCTGGGATCAGCGACACAACCCCACTAATTTGGTGAACCTTCATAACCTGCCTCTTGCATATGAGGGGTATCTGGTTACGCCCGACTATATGGAGTGGTTCAGTCATCATGGCCATCCCTATGTTCTACAGAGTACAGTTGAGGCCCAACCTATCGAGGAGGAACCGACACCGATATCTACAATACAAGCTCGGGTATGAATTGTGCCTTAAATATTTCATTACCTGTATTGCATTTGTGATCCTCACAATGTGTTTTTTTTTTTTGCAAATGATAGCGATTGTACGTGTTAGGGGAGAACATCCAGAAAATGCTAGACCGTCGTGAGGAGTTTTACAGCCATCAAGAGATTCTCAGTTACTACTTCGAGGCAATGGCAAACCCAATCCCACGCGCCCCCACTCAAGTTCGGGCATCACAACGGCAACTGTGATATACTTTGGTGTTCAATGTTAGGGAGTTTATGTATTTCAGATATGTTTGATGTCATGCACTCTAGTTAAGAAAATGTTTATTAATTAATTTTATGCTCTACTCAAGTTTGAAAGCAAAATACATATATCTATTTGATAACAAGAAATCTGAAATAGTTTAGCATAAACTTCTCAATCTGATATATTATGATATACTCTATCGCCGTCTTGGTGTCCTGAACGATCAGGATCAGCACGTCGAAGGTTGAGGTACTCTGCCATCCTTGTATTAAATGGTCCATCCCAACCGTTTACGCACTGGTGGTGGAAATGATCCCATTCTGGAGTTTTTGGAGGGATCGGTGAGTCTGATCGAAGCCATACCTATTTAATTTGTTATGAAATACAATAATTAACAATTCATACAATGTGTAGGAATAGTAATAGTATGGGTGGAAGTTCACTAACCGGTACCCAGTGCACTCCGCCAATCAACGCCATTGCAATAATATCTGTCGGCGGCCTTACGGTCGTTGTAGGTGCCATCATCGGGATACATGTATGCGGACCACCCTTGCTAAGGACGGCCACAATAACTTGATATCGTGTCGCGGCTGCCAAAGGAACCATCGGCGCCTCCATCCACCTCGTCGGACTACATTCACCGGGATCCTTGATGTCAACATTACCGATCAGCCCTTCAATATCGTTCAACAGCGATGCTGCTTGATACAAATCCTTGTTCTTACGCAGCTCATCAGCCATCTCTTGTCGGACCCTCATATACTGGTTCTCCCCATATCCAAGCAACACTGCAAGCGTTCGATACCCACAATGCCCATCTGAACTCACATTTTGAACGCGATCAACATAGCGTGGGACAAACCAGTCCACATGGACGGAAAAAAATGTCGTGGGGTCAAGTGTCATTGGCTCGCCTCGACCACTTGGACGACCTCGACCGCTCCCTCGACCTTGGGTGGCTGACCGTCGTACTGCATGCTCAAGTGCCGTTGGTTCGCGCATCATTGATCGCCTCCCTGTTGGTCGACCTCTAGGATTGCTTATAGGTGGTGTTGTCATGTTAGTTTCTCCGGGATTCTCCATGTCCATGAAAGCTGTGGCAAGAAATTTAGCTTGTTGAGGAGTGAGTTCATCTGCCTCAAGCCTTCTCTTCAACCTGAGCAACGTTAACCTGGTCTGGTCTATATCTTCCACAGGTTCGCTGCCCTCCTCTGCCATAATAGGTCCACTCCACATCACTTGCCTCCAAAAGGGATGAATTTGACTCAAGCTTATCGGCGTACGGGTGGATATGGCTTGTAAAAATTCATGAACACATGGCACGCCATACACATCTCGCCAATACCTGTCCCGGCAGACCCCGTCATCAGTGGGTCTACCTATCGCCGTGGTGTAATTCTTGAGCAATAATTTGAAGCACTCAGCTGTCACCTTCATAACGAGGGGAGCCAATAGTGGGTTACTAGAAACACTCCTAAGAACATTCATGCGTGACATCTCAAGGGAACCCTTTATTTGCTTGATCTGCCCGTTGACCATTCTGTCGATGCACTTGACCACGTCTTCAAACCCCCCTATTGACGTGTTCAACATATCCTTCAGCTTCCCATGCTGCGACTCACAACTGCATGGTTTTCAATAGGTTGGCGGTTAAACATCTATTTATCCAAAATAACATTCATACGTAATTCACTAGTACAAACATCCAAAACACTTACCAGTTATTTGTTCTAGTCCCAAAGTGAGGATAGCAATCAACCCAAGCTCTAACAAGTGCCTCCTTAAAGTCCTTGAGCCAAGTGGTTTCAAGGTATTCCATGAGGCTCCAACGTCCTTCCCACTTGGTCTGCATTGATTGAAGACGTCGTTTGTAGCTTAATTCTGATGTCGACTCTACCAAGGCATAACAATCACGGACAAACTCATTTTCTTTAGTTTTTGATCGTGTGATCTTTGCCTTCACTTCGATATTTGACATTACATGCCACCTGCACAATAAATGCTTCACGGTTGGGAACACTTCCTTGATGGCTTTGATTACTGCCAACTCTCGATCTGTGACAATCACATCTGGCATTCTATGTTTACAGAGATCTCGGAGCGTCTGCATCACCCAGTTGTAGTGATCTGTGGTCTCCTTCGTCATGAATGCAAATGCTATCGCAAATGTCTTTTTTGTGCTAGTGAACCCAACTATTTGCAGCAATGGCATCTTATACCTACATGAAAGGGATATACTCAATAAATCATTAGCAACTAATTAGACAAAATTTAAATCTATTTGTACAATAAATAAATAAAAAAGGATACACGTACTCATTTGTCTTGTATGTTGCATCCATCATGATGACGTAGGGAAATAACCTCCATAAACGTTGTGAGTCTGGGTGAGAAAACATTAAATCACTCAGCTGATTAGACCCGTGCACTCTACGTACGAAGAAATCGTACTGCTTTCCTTCGAGTGAATGCAATGCTTGTTGTATATCTCCACGACCCTCCGCCTCTACCCTCTTCATCTTCTGAACAGAGTTGTACACTTGACGGATACTCGTCACACATTGGGAATCTTCATCTTCAAGGATACTCAACAACTGTCGAGGTTTTAACCCAATCATTGCACCGCATCGTACCTTATGATGCTGTTTATCAGTCAACCTTCCGGCAAAGGTATGTCCATACAAGTTGTCCGGAAGATTATGGTTGTGAGAACCACATATAACAAACATTCTCCATTTACCTGTCTTGTACTCACGACCCTCGAGCTCAAATGGACATCCAATTTTCTTCGATGGTTTCTCTCGGTGTGATGATGGTGGAAAATCCTTATCCACATCGGCCGCATCTCTAGGATAGTCATAGTACTCGCAAACCAAACGAAAGACACCTAACCCGTTTCGCTTGTTCTTCCATATTTCTAATTCTACCCATAAAACGAGCCCACTCCTTTGCATTCCTGGAGTCAAAGAAATATCCATCTATCCGAAACATATCTGAACAATCGGTACCCTCTTCTAGAGAAAAGTCGGCGAGATCCTACAATTCGAAACATATTGATGATATAATACACACACATTGGAAACAAAAACATTCAAAACATTTAATCCATCCGTTTCATAATACATTGTCACCTCACTTTTTTTAAAAAAACATCATTATTCTACTAACTTTTTCACAAATATTATTATTTTTATATACCCACTACACATTTTAACCAATTATAATATTTTCAAAAGTAAACAATACACAAAACAATACAAATTATTACAATCACCTACCTATAAAATATCTAACATCATCTAATTTGAAGCAAAAATTACCATCTAAAATACCCAAGTATTGTGAAATCGATAGAGTAGATGTTAAATAAATCTCTCTAATATTGACATATACAACTATATATTCAAAAATATTGGAAACATGGAAGATATATACATGAGATTTTAGTACAATCGTATTTAGACTTACATCGACATGAGTTAGAAGTTCATGCGGATTGCTGTAATCGTATGGGTTGAATGGTAGATCATCTTCAACTGGCGACGACATATGGAGAAATTTAGGATCTTCGAAATATTAGCTTTACTAGAGGTGTCAAAATTTTCATATTTGTGACCTAAACATGCATTGTATATATAGAGATTATCATCTTTTATTATTGGAAAAAAATATATCTATTGACATTTATCTCCAAATATATCTATATCTAAACATATAGGATATATCTTTCGATTATCTATCTTATTTTATTCCGTGTACATATCATTATCTATCCTATTTCGATTCGTATATATCTGATTTATTTTCGGTAAAAATAAATATATCGGCGTCCGCGCATCACGCATACGCGGATTTATAAAATAATATATATTCGCGTATGCGCACTGCGCATGCGCGGATTTTAAAAAAAAAAAAGCGCGACCGCGCATTGCGAGTGCGCGGATCCGCGCACTCGCAATGCGCGGTCGCGTACCGTGTAAATGGCGAGATATCGACCGTGTATATAACAACCCCTTAAATAAAATATATAAAATTACCACTAACTACATTATTTCATTCTTATTTACCATTGGCATGGATTTTTTTTAACCAATAGCAGGGAACTCCTATCTGCCCCACTCATGCACTTCTCATCTCCCATTTGCTCCCAGGTATGAGGTTTTTCCTTCCATGACTTCTCTTTCCTTTCTCCCCCCTTCCTCCTCCGTTTTCTCTTTGTCTCGATCGATCTCCTTTCGCCTCGTCGTGGTGATCAAATCGAGATGGGTCTGTCGTTTGTTGAGATGTGGTTTGGACTATATTGGATCTTCTCCCAGTCCGGCGACCTTCGAGTCTTGCGAGCGAGAGCGAGAATGGACGAGGGGCATCAGGCGTGTGGGAGAAGAGATCGACAAGAGGGCAGTCGTCGTCATTCGATGTTGCTTTTCCTGGAGGTGATATCCATTCTTCATCTTCGTCAATGTTAGATCTGATGTCCATTCCCATCTACGGCTGTAACTTCGGCATCGAAAAAGCAGAAAAGGGAGAATAGGTTCAACGAGGGAGAAAGGAGGAGCACGAGAGAGGCAACTAGAATTTCAATGAAAAGTAAGGGGATTTATGGGATTTTGATGTGAAGAAGGATGGCACCCAGTGGCAGAGTCAGGAATCTCGGCTAGGGGGTGCTAAAAAAATTTCGTAAAATATATTTTTTGGTGTACACTTATTAAGAAGATTTTTGGTGTACACTTATTAAGAAGATTTTTTTTTAAAATATTGAAAAAACACTAAAATTGTGAGTTTTTAAAATGTAAATCACGAAGAATTACTTTTAAAACAATATTGAAAGAAAAGGTTAAATTTATAATTTAAACATAAATATGACATTTTTTAATAAAATAGTTGATAGAAACAAAAAATATAGAGAGAAATAAAAAAGAATTAATGATATAGTAAACCAAATAAAAAGTGTAGGAGTTGGGACTTGAAACCAATACCTTTTTATTTTGATTCTCCTTCCCTCGTTCCTTAACCATTTGAGCTAGATAGCACTATTGTTTCAAATATCATTTAAAGATGTTATATTACCTTAAAAATACTAAATATATGCAAAAAAAAATTATTTTTTTTTGGTATTTTTTTTTCGCCAGGGGGGTGCTCGAGCACCCCCAAGCACCCCTTGGCTCCGCCCCTGATGGCACCATAAGGGGATGATCAAAGATTGTGTTGTCGGTCTTGAAGGAAACATCACAACATGTATGCATCCTAGTCCAGCTACCTACTGTTTTGGATAATGGTGGTTTTTGGCTTTACAAGTTTTGGATTATTGTAATCTTCTTTTCAAATTAAAGATCGAGAGATTTTATGATGGCACTGACCCTTAGCACTTTTATAATGTTACTAACCCTCAACATTATTATATTGGATCAGCACCGTTATTGTAATGGCCCAGATATAAATATTCAGGTTACGTTTCGAAGGTTGGATACCTTTGTTCAGATCTTGCAATCCAGGTACGGGTCGAGATTTCAAACCCCAAAAAGTTATTCTTTTAAATAGGGGATTTTGAACCCAAAATATACGAAGGGCCTTTGGGTACCCAGAACCCCAAAATCATTTGAAGTCTAAAACAAATAAGCAGAAATCAAGGTACATCTTGCCACTGCATGTCCGGGTCAAAACCGAGTATAAAACAAGTATAAAATATCCAAAGTATATAAAGTATGGTGGAAGTCAGTCTCTCGGTCAACAGTGCAACAAAAAGATAAACCCTCAATTGAAGCATATAGCAATCATTAATCTGCAATCATACCTTAAAAAAATAATACAGGGAATGGGATCAAACTGAGGCTCACACACGGGACTCGGTCCCACTGCAATCACATCATATACACTAAACCTAAATAAAGATGCTTCTAATGCAAGACGGAATTCAAATACGCAATTCATGCTTATCGGGATATATAAAATGCTGAAAGTGCGATAAATGGCTCAAAGAATGTCAAGTGGCATATCTCTCTCCTACCTCTACCCCCTTCTCGTTAGGGCAGACACTGGCCAGTTCGATGCTATATCAAGCATATCCGATCCATCATAATAAATGCGCATCAATAATCAATCATCATACTCATCTCGTCATCATGCTCATATCATGCTCATATCGTAATTATGCTCATCAATAAATCAAGCTTATATAATGAATCGGGTTTATCTCGTATCTCGTGACAATACTGACTCGATGAGGACAAACCCGATGGGACTAGGCTTGAAATACCCCAAATTATTTTTGGTTATTTCGTTTTAAGTAAATATATTTTTAATAAAAGTTATTTCATTTTTAACTTAGAAGAGATTTCTTTTTCAAATTAATAATATATAAAGTTTTATATCTATTCTTGATATATTTCGTTCTTATTTGTTTATGTGCACTTATAATAAATAAATCTGTTTTGAAGTTATATTGTTCTAAGGCAAAGTTATATATTTTTTTTCTTCAAAATAGAGACGGATTTATAATTATAATTTGAATTAATAAACATAAGGTATTTAATACAGTTTGGAAAAATGTTGCTACACAAAAATAAAATATATTTAAATTTAAATTAAAGGTTTTATTATTCTTATTATTTACTTTGGATAGAATTTTTAATAAATAGATTTATGTATAAATGTATCAATGTATTTATAGAGTGGGAAAAAGGACTTGCACAAAGGGGTTTTTATTTATTTTCGGTCTAGGTGAACCGAACCCATCAAAACAAATGGCCTGAACCGGACCGGCTGAATCCTTCTTACTCCCGTTTCGGTTCCACTGTAAAACAGAGAGATTTTTACCTACCTCAAAATTTACCCAAATCCTATCAAATTTGATTCTAAAAGGATCCCCAACTGCTATAGAACAAATTCTTTAACGAATTCCGAAGATTTTGGTATCACGATGAATTCTATTAAATAATGAAAGGATGTATTTTGCTTCTGATCAGTTTCAATCTTCGGATAAATCTGACGGTTACCTTGAATCTCTCCCATATCAGAATTAATCAATCCTAGTTAGCTCCTTTCCTATAGTACATTTCTTCACACAAACCCAACAATCTCTCCCTCCTTTCGATATCATGCGCTCTCGCTCTCCCTTTAACGTTCGCCGGAGCTACCTACTCCACCATCGTTGGCGACCACCAGCACTGGAGAGTCCGCAAGAGGTGCCAAGCTATCCCGGTTCACCCAAAATGGGCCGCACGAAACTCCGTAGCCCCGTCGCTATGCTAAAGGACTTCTCAATCGTGCATCTTTCAAGCGCCGTCGGTAAATCCACGACGCACCGCAGCTGGCATCACCAGTTCTGTCATGAAGCTTGCAGCGCCATCACTCCAACGCCACTGATCGTAGCCTCTTCGGTACCTTGATGTCTGCGTACTAAGAGCCCGAATACATCTCGGTGAGAAGTTATCTTTCGAACGTGGTTTCAAGTTTCAATGCGATTGTCTTAGATGATTAATTAACATCAGTGGTTTCATTCTGGTCCCAAACTGCAGATCCATTCCCCATAATCAGTAAGAGAACCGATCCCTAATTCATCAGTTTCTATTTTGAAATCGAGGCTCCGGTCGAAATTAGCCAAGTGAGGATGTTTATGCATTAGACGTTGCAGTTCTAGTTGCCGATTAGGACTCCAACCCTAGGCGTATCAAACATCACATATCCATGTTCAATCGGTAAGTTGAAACGAACTTGATTCGTTGATCCTAAACCATATCAATTTGGGGTCGAACTTACTTAACCAAGCATGGTTGCATGTCCCTATAAGCCTAAGGTGGTTACGAAGACATTAAAGTCCGAGTAATCACTGGCGCTGTGGCATTCCCTCAGTTTATAAAAGGGGGTGCTACAAGGCTGTCCAATGACCATAGCAAAGACTCTACGACTCACAGATAACATCCGTTTTGTTTCCAAACACATTGAGTAAGCGAATGCTCATTCAAGTGTGCAACCTAAGCAGGATACTACATGAATCATTCCATTATGCACATGCAACACCTAGTATATCATGTGACTACATGCATGTGAGAATGAATTCGAGTAAGCTCCACGAGGCAACTTACTTGCAAGGTCGAAAAAACAAAAGTAATGACAGATATCAGATGTCCAAGCAAGTCAATAACACCTAACATATATGAATAATGAATATACTATAAGTCTACATTCTAAGCACATAGAAAAAAAAAATACTTAAAAGCACTTCCAAAATCATTCGATAACTCAAAACATTCAAACCACTCGGAATACGAGAAAACATTCAAAAGTCGAGATATCCAAAGATTACCATTTCATATCATTTCTCATAACTCATCATCATTCATATGTTCAATCTAAATCTCAAAGTCCAGTCCAATCATATAACAGTCCATCAGTTCAGCCAGTTCACAAGGCAAGGTTCGAGAGTCATGTTTGGTTAAATAGTCCAAAGAAGTCCGGTTAAAAGAGGTCCAAAGGTCCGACAGTTAGATCAGTCCGTTGAACAAGGTCCATGAAGCATAGTTAATCCAAGGTCATTCTCAAATCATCAAGTCCGGTTAATTAGTCAAACTTATTGTTTAAAAGTATCCCGACATCTCGGTTTTAAACTCAAAACCTTTCAAAACATTCCCAAAGTACAAGTTCTAAAGGTCGTCAAACAATTTAATAACAACTAGGGTTCAAACCTTTCAAGAGATTTCAGAACAATCAAATCATCTCAATACATTCAAATCAATATTATCAAACACTTTTCAAAATCCTTAAAATCATATTTAAAGCATTATAATAATCCTCTTAAAACAAATATATTTAAAATTCACATTTTAAGATCAACAATCAACAATAAACACAACATAGATTGGTTCAACTAAAAACCAAACCAAAGATCCAAAGAATCAAAGGGGCAGGCCTTGGCCAAAGGCTTCTGGGCTAGTTTCGCCGTAGTGAAATGGCTGCTTGTCGCGGAAAAACTCTTCACATGGCTCCCGCAAAGACAAAACCCTCACTGGCTGCGAGAGGCTTCTATCAGCGTGGCGAAAGGTCGTCTTCTTCCTCTCTGGTTTCTGTTCTAACTCGTCGCGGCGACCATGGTTTCGCCGTGGCAATATATGAACATTTTGACTCATTTTTGCCTTGAATCAATCCTATTCTTTTCCAAATTATGCCTAGACACAATACTACCCATCCCGACCACAAACAACACATCAAGACTCAAACACAGACCAGAAGGGGAGAGCGGAATAGAGATTTCCGAGGGTCTTCAAGGGAATCTTTGAAAGCTTCAATGGGGGTCCTCCGAGCTCCAAATCGACGAGAAAAGTGAACGACCGAGCCTAGGAAAGGTAGAGGGTGAGTAAAAGTCCTCTTTTACAAAAGTTTGAGACTAAAACGAACGAAAATGAAAGAGATGGACCTTACCATCAAAAACAGGGGAAGAGAGAAAGGAGGGCTCGATTTTACTTTGATTGGGGTTGGATCTGCTTCCTTTCGACCTTGGAAGATATGAAACTTAGTAAAGGTCAATCTTTAAAAGGTTTGTAAGGAAAATGAAGCAAGTGAAGGAAGAACGAGGAGATTACCGCGAATAACTCGCGACGGCGACAGGGCTTCCGCAACTTATGTTTTGCTCGGATCGGTGGCTGGCCAGCTTCTTCTTCACTTGATCTTCAAAGGGGAGAGATGAGAGGTGTTTTTGGTGGTGTTTGAGCTTAGAGAAACACAAAACAAGAATTTTTTGAGGTGGATTTGAGGATTGAATATGGAAGGAGGAGGTTGAGATGAGGGTTTCCTTTTCTTTGATTCAAATGGGAGAGAGAGTGTCTAGGGCTTTTCTTTGGTGGCTCATAATTTTATGTGAAATTAGGGTTTTCGGGATTTCTGCTTTCCATAAATAGGGGCGCAAGGAGTGGGTTTTATGAGGGTTTATGAGCAAAAGGAAAAAAAAGAGGAGGAGAGTGAGAGAGAGATGGTCCCGCAAGGTCCGACTCTGAATTCCGACAATCTAACCCGAATCCCGACTCTCAAAAAATCCAAATAGAATTTCAAATAGTTTCAAAACAACCAACTAGACTCCAAGTTTTCAAATTCGAATCTCGGGAGCGGAAATAAAATCCGTCAAAATCTCAAATTCAAAGGATGTCGGAATTAGTTCAAAGGTTTTTCCCAAAATAGCAAGTTGCTTGAGGACGGGTTTTCGAAAACTTTCCAAATGGAGTAAATATGTAGTTAAATAAATTTTTGGTCTTTACAGTTATAACGATACTACCCCTCAACATTGTTATAATGGTGCCGATCCTCAACACCGCTATAATGGTACTAACCTTCAACATTGTTATAATAGTGCTGACCTCAACACTATTATAATTATACTAACCCTGAATATAATAGTTGTGTGCCATCTTGCCACATTGCTAGTAGTAACTAATCCATTTGATGGCCAAGTATTCCTTTGTCGCAATTTGATGAGGTGAGGAATCTGTCGAATAAATAAAAGATATAAACTCAGACCAACTCCTTATCCACGCAACTAAAATACAAGGATCCCTCCCGATGTAGTAGTAGGGGATCGGGATCGATCCTCAAGGAAGCGTGTCAGCGGTCGCCTAGATAGTCTCAAATGTAGCTCTCTGTGTCGACCAGGAGTCACTCGACATCGACTGAGATCCAGTCGATGTTGGATGTGGCTGTCGATTTCTACTCAACCTGCAAAACACAACGAAAGCAATCAACGTCAACTAAAGGGCAGTCGATGTCGAGTCAATATTCCACTCGATGTCGACTATGACTCAGTCGATCTCGAGTCAAAAACCAGAAAAACAAAAACTTTTGTTCGGCAAAGAACGACCAAAAGAATGTAGGATGAATATTAAGCAATGAACAGAAATATCAAAGGGGTGTTATATATATAATAAAGGCTTCCAAGGCAAGGGAATTACCACGACAATAACCATGTAAGAAACATACTCGAATCATCGAAAGATGCATGCGGTTCATCAAACAGACAATTCTCGTCATCATCAAATATGAATATAGAGGCTCTCGCATAAAAATCTATTTGTTTCTATCCTTTTTATAATTAGGGATAACCGACTCTCGCAAGTAAAACCTAATGACTATCCAAATTCATAATCCACTCTCGCTTCAATATCATATATAAGGAATTCTCCACTACTCCCGCAGTGAAATTAAGCACAAGATAGAAGATGAAAATTATCACATAAGAATCATAAATTCAAGCATACTTACATGACTATCGTTGGGCTCACCCCGACCCTAGAAGTGAGACGACTACTCACTCCTCATCATAGCAAACATCATCATTGGCATAAAAGAAGTAACTTTGAATTGAAACTAAGAGTAAACTTACAACCGAAAGACAAAACACCTCAATCTCTCTCTCACCTCCTCACTCTCGGCTGCTCCTCTCTTCTAAACTAACTAACTTGATTGCTCAAGTGCTAATGGATGCCTAAAACAATAGCCCAAAGGCTTTATTTAAAGTAAACTAATCCTAATTGCTATAGCCAAGGAAAGAAAATCTCTATCTAATTACTAAATATAAAACTTCCTAAATAGAATAAAATAAACTAATAAAAATCCCCTAGGGTAAACTAGAAAATACCCATAAGAATAGAAGTTCATAAGGAGAATAAAAGATCTTTTCTTCATGGTTAAACAATCTCCTTCCAACTCGGATTCGTCCAGATGCGCCTCAGCCCAACTAGGGTTCTACTCGATATCGATTAAGGTCCAGTCGATATCGAGTGACTCTACTCGATCTCGGGTGTTCTTATGGGTCTCGGGTGCTCTTCTTCTTCTCAGCTCTAAGTATGGATGTTTGTACTCGATGTCGAGTGACTTCAGTAGACGCCGAGTGGAATCTCAGTAGCTTGCTTTGTCCAACACTTAGCCAAATTCAGCTTCTTCTTTAGTCGATATCGAGTGGGTTGCACTAGACATCGAGTGCATCTCCAAATTGCTCTGAAATGTCTCCAATTCCTGCAAAATCAAACCAAACCTTGTGTAGACCTCTAAATCTTGCAAATAAACATAAACTACACAAATTCCACACTTTTCCAACCCAAAAGTATAAAATATAAACAAGAATCAGAATAAAAGTAAGCATAAAAAATGGTAATATAGGCGCACATCAACACCCCATACTTAAGCTTGCTTGTCCTCAAAAAATACTTTTGATGGTCACACAGGGGAAGAAACTAAACTCTCAACATCATAGATTCATTCTCATATAACCTCTAACAATCAATTGCCATCCTCACAAAGGTACTATTGACATCACAAAAGGAGGGTTATGCAAAACAGTTTATTGTGTAACATAGCAATAACAATCAAGATGACCTTTATGCACATGGTGAAGTAAAGATAAAAGGTATAGGGGTGAGCTATATTTGGCAATGTGGTGCTAAATCCGAGGAGAACTTCTCAAACTTTATTTCTTGCTTTAATGCACTTTCTCCCATCATCATATGCTATTTCCACATATTCCATCCTCTCATAATGACGCTCTTTGCTTTTTTCACTGATATGTTTTTACCTCTCTAAACTTAGCACTGCCTTCTCGGGAGTCGCAAACATGGGTGTCATGAATGTTACATGATACTTAGTGATTTGGACTCCTCACCTCAATTTCCCATCATGCGGAACTAATATCTCACACGGGCAGGGTCGATCATCCATTATCCCTATGAGACCGGATTTTTCTTCGCTCATTAAATTTTCCATAATAATCAATCATCCTGCCATCAAACTCCAATAATAGCAACACAAATAACCATATAATCAACTCCAAATATGACTTTCATTCTCGACATAATCCCCGGATAGGTCATAAGGTATAAAATGGGCAATATGTATAACATGTGGAGCAAAAATAATGTAAGGATCATAATATGGATAGATGTGATGTAAATAAGCATAGGGAAGGCTTGGATGTATAGTGTAAGCTCAAATGGAAAATAAAGTCCTCCATCCTCTTATTATGCATATGTCAAAAACAACATCCAATTACCTCATTTCATGGTTTTCTCAAAAATAAGCATTTCACTATGACTTTCCTTTACTAGACAATTTCATGTAATATCTCTAATGAATCTACGTTGCATCGTCGAGTCCTTCTAAAATTCCATGACACTATTCAATTTTTTTCCAATGGGGGTGATTTTATGCTAAAAAGAATCTACTTTGGACACAACCATTAAGCACCAAGATAAAACATCTATCCAAAGTACCATGTAAGGAGCAATGCAAGAAAATAATCCAATCAAATATAAGGAAGCCTTTGCCCCACCCTATACTTAAATATTACAATGTCCTCACTGTATAAAAATAAGGGTAAAGGAAGAAACTTACTAGAGTTACGCGTAGGAACTTGAAATAGGTGTTGTATCTCGCTGCCAGTAGTCGATGTCGACTGCGGCTTCTATGTCAACGCTGACGCATCTGTCATCATGAGTATAGTCTGGACTAGATGATATTTCAGAACAACATTAATTTCTTGGTCTCAGTCTTCGATTGAGTTTGCAGTTGGTCTAGTCTGCGTTAACTCTACTGCATCCTCGCTGATCAATTTTGTTGTTGAATCCCTAAGAACAATCTCGACGGCACCTTAAACTCTTAGTCAGTGATTCTTGGTGAACCTTGAACAATTTGAGGTCCGACTTTAGTAGGGTTGTCACCATGGATTTCCTTTACGTCTTGTCCATTGTGATCCATGATTATGGTGCTCACATACCTAATTAAATCGCAAAAATAACCAACTAGTAGCATCTCAAACTAAACTCTGATTTTATTAAGATTCTCATAAAATGGTGGAACGAATTATTGCAGTTGCCACTCCTATTCCTAATTCCCAATTTGGTGTTGTTCCCCTGCTATTTCTTGATTCGATGATGAAGGTGGCTCCATCAAAGTCAACAAGAACAACTCCAATCGACAACAGTTGTCGAAGATGTTTTTATGATTGATGGACTTAAATGCTTCAGCGACATATTTCTTACTCTTGAATTATATTTTTTAATGAAATTCTTCTCTAGGGCAAAATATTTGCATGTATTCGATTACCTAAAACTTAGAAAATACTTGTTCCGATACTTTCCAAGAGATTGAGTAGATCTAGTTTGATCTTTTACCTCGTCGCATGGAGTTCCATCGATAGAATTCAATTGATCATCCCTCGTCATGGTCGAAGAGTGATTGATTCTGAGTTGCAATTAAGTTAAAAAAATCAACTTGGAGATAGTTGATGCGGGATTGATAACTGATTGACTCTTATATCAATTTGTCATGACTCTAGGGTTAGATGTGTGAAAGCTTGACTTTTATGTTGGAATTGAGAAATGAAAAGGATAAGAAAGAGGGTTTAGAGAGATAGATGAAGAAAAGAGAAGGTAGGAGGAAAGAAAAATTGTATTTTCATCCATCATATGTACTTTACATTATATTAGTACTTATATCATAATACCTCACTTTCTAATAATTACAATTCTAACCCATGATAACCTCATTTCATTCCTAATAAAAAATACTTTAGACTATTATGCATTAGTTTGAATCGTTGTACAAACTATTTTTTATATATATTTTCTTATAGATAGGTCCAACCATTTTTTTTGTTGTCAAAATCTCATTTATATATTTTTATTTATTTATTTATTTTTAATGTTTAGCTTTAATTATATTTAAAGGGAAATTGATAAAAATAATACGAACTATCAATCAATGACCAATATTAATACGAACTTTGAAAATTACTAAAAGGTATACACAATATTCCACATTAAACAAATTTTTTTATATGGGATAGATTTTGAACAATTTTTAGGCCAATTTATTGATGTGGCAATTGAAGATTAAAAAAAAATTAATGATGCTCAAATGTAATTTTTGTAAAAAAAACTAATTTTTATTATAAATTGGGTTAATTTACTTATCTAATTTGTACTCAATATAAGCATTTTATTAAAAAAATTTATATTTGAGTATTTAATACTGTAGCACCACATCATTTTTCTTATTTTAAATACTCAATTGAAAATGTCCCATTATTATTCTAATAATGCATACTAATAAAAATATAAGATATGGTTATATAAAATATGGGGCAATTTGCGAAATAGCCACGAAATAGGGACTAATTGGTGAAATGTCCACGTTTTGGGACAAATTTGTGAAATGTCCTAAATATAAACAATTTCGTACACTCTTTCTCTCCCATCCTAATTCTCTCTCCTCTCTCCCCGGACCTCTCTCCTGTCTCGCTCTCTCGATCTCTTCTGTCGCTGACGCCGTAGGTGGGAAATCGATCTTCGATCGATTGATTTCCTTATCAATTAATCTCTCAAACGTCTCATCTTCGGAGAATATGCACCTTGTCGACGCTAATCTTCATCGTAGTGATCTTCGTGACACTCATCCTCCCGCGACGCCTTTGTAACGGCCCGGGATTATGATTCCCGGGTTACGTTTCGAGGGATGAAACCCCTTGTTAGGATCTTGCGCCCCGAGTATAGGTTGAAGGTTTGAAATTATACTATAACGTTTTCAAGTGGGATTTCATACCCAAAATTCGAAGGGATCGTTGGAATCCCCGGGGAAGTCCCTTGTACCTGTCGTAAGTCTAAGCGTAGAAAACCAACAGTCATGCAAATAGTAGAATCAAGGTGTAATACAAGAGGGTGCCACGGCAGAGCCGGGTCAAAATCAAATCAATAAGTGTATTTATCGAAATCTAAGGTTAGACCATTTCTTTGCAATCGCCCAAGAGAGTTGCCACGTTACAGAAGCAAGGAATCATGCTGCAAAACAAACCTAAAAAAATGTATGCGAGGCGGTGTCAAACCGAAGCCCTACGCAATGTAATCCCAAACAAGCAGACACATACACACGCTAGTCCTAATAAAGATGCTTCTAGATACAGGGCGAAATATTAACACACTAGCATGGTCCTAAGATCAAGTGCATAAATATAATAAGGCCTTAGCACCGAATACCAAGTGGTATATCCCTCTCCTACCTCCACCCCCTTCCGATAGGGCGGAGACTGGCCAGCTCGTGAATGCATTCCATAATAATCGGGCGGCACGCATGCCCAACTCGTATCCACAATAAAGCCCGCAAGCAGCTCATAATATAAGGAAGTTCCATGACTCGATTGACTCAAGACGGGACCCGATGGGACTGGGCCGTCCTATAACCCTAGCAAAGACTCTAGTTACTTCACAGATAACGGCCGTTCTGTTTACAAAAGCAATGAGTAAACGAATGCTCAATCATGAGTGCAATCCTAGCAGGATACTACATGGCATGCTTTATTATAATGCAAGCACCTATTATGCACATGGCTACAAGTAGGGAGATCTCTTTTCGAATCTGAGTGAGCTCATATAGGAACTCACCTGGTGGTGCAGAACAGCAATGCAAGTATTATGATAGATTAAAGAACACCTAGTGAGCATAACAATCGTATAAGTCTATATCTAATCATTCAAGAACACATCATTCAACGAGAATAACAACCATATCACAATCATCATCATATCCAGTTCAATCATATCGTCATATTCCAAGACCACATCATTCTCATCGTTCCATCCAGCCACATTCATATATTCGCAATAATAATCTGCAATAATAAGTCCGCATAATCATTTATCTCGAGATTCATCATATTCATCATATTCATAATCATATACCAACATATCACATAACTCGAGTTCATCCTATCATCATAGTTCATAAGTTATAAGACAACGATATATAACTTAACATCTCATCATGTCGTTAGTCATTCATACATGCAATTAGTTCACACAATCATGATATTAGTCAATCAATCATATCATAACACGCTAGTCAGTCACCGATCACATAATTTCCGAGTTGATCCCGAAAACCGATTTGAAAACCAAGTTAACTAGTTAGAAATTCTGTCTTTGGAAAATGTTCGTCAAATTCCTTTTTCTATAATCCAAGTCTCTTAATATAAGTAATTTCTTTTAATCGTCCTAATATTATATCATTAAATCTTAATAATAGTACTTTATATTTTAAAACTCAAATTATAATATTTAATATTTTGAATATCATTTTCTTTTAAACACTTTCATAAAATATTTCCAATTGCTTTAAAATCCCAACCATTTTTACTTTATAAAAAGTCAGCCCTTATTTTATAAAAATTACAACCGGCCCCCTTTATTTCCTTAAATCCAAAACCGAATCTCTTATTTGGTAAAACCCAAAGCAGATTTGATGTTATGAAAATTAGGCCCATAATTCTTTGTTTTCTTTTCTTTTAAAACTCCCATCTTGGCCCAAGGAAAATCAGGCCCAAGGCCATCTCCAATTCCTCTTTTTTCAATTCTATAAACCCAAAAGCAGATTTTATTTTTTTTTAAAAAAAAGAGGGCCCCAGATGACATGGCAATGAGGTGGAAGGAGGGGACCCACAATCATCTTCAACCCCTACTGTTTGAACGAAATGAAACGGAGGGGCAACGTTCGGAAAACCGGAGGAGGAAGAGGGAAAGGGGAGGCCGACGGTGGCGGTTCCCGGAATCCGATCACGAAGCCGACACCCACACACACAGAGACGGGAACTAAAAGAAGAAAGAGGAAGGAAGGAGGCTCACCGAGGTCCTCGAGGTTCGCCGGAAAATCTTCGTCGGAAAACGATTTGGGCTTATCGGAGGCGGAATCAGCACCAGAATGGCCTAGGAAGGAGGCACGGGTTATAAAGGTGAAGTTTTACGGGGTTTTCAAGCTCAAGAAGAAGAGGAGAGAGCTTACCGTGCTTGGAGGTCGAAAACAGGGGACTCGGCCAGGAGGCTCGCGGTGGCGAAGATGACGGAGAGACGGACCTGGGTTGCTTGTCGAGTAGAACCTGGGAGGAGGCGCTCTCGGAGATGTTGTTGCGGCTGGGTTCGACGGAAAGGAGCGGGAGGACCTGGGTTTCTCGGCTCCTCGGTGCTGCGAAACAGGGGCTCTCGGGGTTCTCATAACGGAGGTGCTTGCTGGTGGTTGCTGGGAGGTGGTGCTGGTGGTTGCCGACAATTGTGGCGGCCGGAAAACAGAAGGTGAGGTGGCGGCGATGATTGAAAAAGATGCAGGAGGAGGTGTGCTTGCCTGCTTGGTTCGGCAACCTCAAGAGGGAGGATGGGGTTTTGAAATTGGAAATGAATTGTGGGGAACGGGCTTCAATTTCAGACCTTTGAAGAGAGATTGCAGCTTGCTTTCAGAACTGGGATGGAGAGGGCTGCAGCAGTAGGTGGGAAGTGTAGGCAACCTTTGCCAAAACGAGAGAGATGGCATGGGAAGTAGCAGGGAGGGGAAGGGTGTGTTTGACTGATTTGCGGAAAACGAGTGGGGCAGATCTTTGAATATGGGGGAGGAAGATGACAAAGAAGGGGAAAGAAAATATAGTGGTCCCAAATCAAAATTCAAATACCCATAAATCAACCTTGAAATCCGCTGTCTAGATCCTATCTCGGTTTGATCAAATCAAAATTTAAATGTTTCTATCCGAATTTAATAATGAAATATAAACATCATTTTCCAATTCTCGGCCTATGAAAGTGGAATAAAATCTATTTGCATAATTTTTTTTTAAATTTAACCGAAATTCGCTTTAAGAGTTCAAAAATCCGAGTTAGCGAGTTTTCCGTTAAATTGCACTTTAAAATTTATTTTGATTTTCATTTTTCCGAAAAAAAGTTAGGATTTAAAAATACGAGCCTTTACATCATCCACCTCTAAAAACAAGTCTCGTCCCCGAGACTAAAACAAAAACAAGGTAGGGGATGAAGTTTGAAGTAGGTGAGTCCAAGGACCATTCCATTGATCATGTAAGTGCCTCATAAGTGCCCCTATGAGATTCTCACAGTATCGTCGTCATGATCATAATATCCCTGATATGTTTTAGCGAGAGTGTGATATGGGCCCTTATCACATCCTTACCCCGACTTCTCGGTTATATCATAACTCGAAAAGCATTACAACATTTCCACTAGGTCTTAGCAAGCAGTCTATAAGGGCCCCTATAAAATGCTTGTATCCACTTCGCGGGGCGTCATAATGCAAGCTCGGGTCGGAAAAGTTTCAAAATGGTTTCTCAATTTGGAAAGGATTGGCCTCAAAATCATTGAAATTCTCGATCGCGTTCAAATTCTCAAAATCCAAGTTAGTCCTTTTTAAACACCATTCAAAATCCCTTAAACCCGATGTTAATCAAGCAAGTTTCAGATCTCAGGAGGTGGACTCATCCACCTCTAATGGCTAATCCAATATTTTCTCCCTAGGTTCCAAGTCAGAATCAAATTTCATAAATTCGGTTCTAGCATTCTATGAATTCCAATTTACGGCATCATATAACATATAACAATTGTATAAGATAGCAATCGTATCACGGATTCATAAGAGGTCATATTCACGTCAACGATAGTCATATACCATAACAGATCTAGCATGACATCGTACATAGTAGAATCCAGTATATCATACCACAGAAGGTGCACATCATATCAGTCAGATAAGCACATCATACTTACGCTAACTATCAAGCATCATCACATTAGAGGCAGACAAGTACTTCAGCACACTAGCGTTTCATCAAGTTCGGGGAATATCTATTGTTAGTACTAACAACTCACTATCGCCTACGTCAATACACCAAGGAATCATCATCGTCTATCGCATGGAATTTGCACAACACTCGACCCCAAGTAAAGCATACACTAGATCACATCCTCGAGAGAATCTGCTCAACCATAACAAGACACGACCACTACTCCTCTCTCGCATTAAGATCAATCTCACATAGGTCCACCAGCTCAAATCCGACACTATTTCTAAATACCATTGCATTCCGCTTAGTATACAACCTTTTTAGCCTTATAACTATCCGCAAACCAATTGCTAGGTCTCCCAACTCTTATGCCACCAAGCCATCTAAGGATCAATCGGCTTCAATATCCCAAGCTCAAGTCATATCCTTCCACTCAACCATCTAAAACCCATATACTTGGGTTCCCAATCGCACGATTCCCTATTCCGAAAAGCTTAGCAACTCGACCAACTACTAAGGCTCCCTATAAAGCACAATCTCGTCCTAAAGGTTCCCTACCAATCCCATTTCACCTCTTAAGAGAAATCCCAAGTCCTCGATTGAACCACTCTCACGATCGATCTAAACGCCTCTTAACAGTCTCGCTGACTCCTCCTAGGCTCTCAAGACTCCGCCTGATCATCATCCCAAAGAGACATCTCAAATCACCTTGCTAACCTGATCACACTACCTGTACCACTAGCCATTCTCACTAACCATCCACCTCTAAGCACCCAACTCATACTGATCATCTCACACCTGTCACTCCCGACTAACTCTAACGCAGAAAACCGTCTAGTGCTAACTCATAACCACGAATCACCGAGTTTCTCATCACCCGCGTCTATCCTCAAAGGCCAATCACAGATTCTACCTACTTATCCCATTTCGAATCTCACGAAACATGAACATCCACGACTCCTCAGCCGACCTATTCTAGATCCTCGTCTCAACATATTCCCAAATTTCCTCATTCCAAATCTTACTAAACCTTAACCATTCGAAATCCTCAAGTCGTCCTACTCGAGTTCCTCATCTCTTCATGTTCCTAAATTGCCTCAAATCATGCTTCCTCGAACCTTGAAATATCTACCGCTTAAACCCTCTTATGTGCCGATCATTACTTCCCACATGATTCCTATGGCACTCTCATCCGAACTTCCTCAAGTACCGCAACTTCACCAATTCTCCTAAAATCCTTCGTCCTCTAGCGTTCTCAATGCCCCCACCTTTCCTAGTTCCCAATTCCAAGCTCAAAATCCCCCTATCTCATCCTCAAGCCTACAGTCTTACTAGAAATCTCAACTATACCCTTGCCTAGCTACCAGCCTCTCCTCGAAGACTCATCTCACATCCTCAGATACCTCAATAGCCACAATAACCTCCACTCATAAATCCCGATTCATTCCCTACGCTAAAACCCTCCAACAACGCATCTAGAAATCCTTCACTCCCGAATTCTCCAACCACTACCAATTTTATCTAAAAAATCCCCAAATACTCATCACACGTACATCCTTAATATGAACAACCTAATATCCCAGATTAATAATTTCCCAATCAACCTCATACTATTCTTCCTTAGCGATTCCTCGACCTCATCCTGTACCAAGATCGCTCACAATTACCGCACATAAAACCTAGTCCCAGAGTCTACGATTCCTTAGACATTCCTTAGTCGATCACCTCAGCGCTGTCTACGATCCGCTCCTAGACTACCTCGACACCACACTTCCCCTCAAGAATTCCCCGATCAACTCCTAGCTCACCTATCCACCTCTAGAACTTATCCTAACTACCTCTTCCCACACCCACTATCAAGATCATCCTAATGAACTAGTCTAGCCTTAAGCCAACTACGGTCCTACGCTAATCGCCTACACTACCCCGACACTCATTACCTACTGACACTTCTAGCTAGGACCTCTCCCTTGAAATCTCGCCATACTAACTCTACTCCTCACCTAAGACCTACCTCGAAGCTCAACTCTATTCACTAACCACTATCTCCGACAAGTCCCTACTCACTCGGCCCTACCTGAGCTAACGCATCTTTCATGCACCCCATCTCACACTCCTAGTGACCCATCCGAAGATCTCAATCTACCTGCCACTTTTCGACCTAGCTTACTGAAGAATCTCATGAATCAAGCTCAAGGAGAAAGCACTGCCATATATATATAACCCATAACCGATTTACTAGCAGGTCATTACACTTAAGCATATAAGCACTTCATCACAGACACAAGTTAGTCAGGCAATCATTTACTACCAGCTCAGCACATCAGTCCTCACACCTCCATTTAGTAAGTTCCAAGCCTATCGCACGACACCGATTCCAATTCGCATAGAAGAGATCATAATTCGGATGAAGAACGTCATTCCTTGAGTCATCTAGGAGGATTACGTCTGCAACTGCCATCTTCGAAAGGTGTCCGTCCCTTAGTGACGTCGATTCTAGGGTCCATGGGCCATGGGCCCACCACGCTTCCGTTGCACCCCTCTGATGCCATTCGATCACTTGTTTTCTCTTCTATGTCGATGTCCATCAAGGGGATCGCGAGGGGTTAGAAGTCACGGAGATAGGGGATGGTAAGGGAGGACAACACGACTTCCTTAAGGATTCAGACATGAACCAGGACTAGGGTTGACGAGAGCAAGATAGAATCCCCACCCGAGGATTACAACGATGTCCTTAGGGCATTCTATGAGGTTATAATTATGACACACAAACACATAATACTCATGAATATCATCACATCATTCCACACTAGCATGTACCTATCTCAAGGGATAACGATCTATACATTCATAACATATTGATATAATCAACTTTTCATGCACGCGAAACAAGCTAGCAACATATCGTCTCATTCACTAATCATGCTCGATATATATATTAAGATCATATGTGCACAAACCGACAATAGACATATACATGATGAGTTATGTACGACATAGCGGGCATTTTAGAATGTCACAGGTATGATTCATCACTCATTAAACATGTACACAGTCAACGAGGTTCAATTTGATTAACTTAGCATGCTAAGAATTTATTTCATATGTTAATCCTTCACGAGGGTTGACTACACTATCATGGACCTAATCCAAGGGAGAGCAACAATCATGGAAATTCATACATGCGGTACATATACTCATTCACAATTGCAATCATGCAAGATATCAGACAAGTCATGTTGAAATATATCAATGCCTTATGTCATGCAATTAGAAGGAGGGTTACCATTATAACTGGATAAAATTCTCCAAGGACAATCACCGACTCATTGCCCCGTTTCCCGTGGGACACTAGTATGACTCGCTCGGTAGGACACAAGGACATTCACGCTGTTCCCGAGAGGTAAGGGCAGAACTCGTGTTTAGACTATTGTGGGAAGAAGACATGGCTGACCATTACGAGGATCAAAGGGGTGACTCCATGAGACAATTCACTCCTAACTCGAAACTGCTTCAGTCATCACTCCTACTAACATACTCAAGTAACCCTCACATCCGACATGATTTTCGAAGGTAATTAGTTAACCAACCCAGATTTCCCGTAGAAGACACCAACCTCCGGTACAAGACTCGGTAAAAGTGTAGATGGTGGGGTACCAAACAGGACTCGAAACGGGGAGAGCGGGTGCTCTTCGACCCCTGCTAACATGCCTAGATGTTTTGGTGGGACGGTTGACGGAGTCAAAATCATCAAAGGGTTTGAATTAGGGAAGAGCTATTCCGACAAGACGGGAACTCCGACTACATAAGGACAATGTTTCCTCCCGCTATCTCGTTCACACATTTACATGATCAAGTTAAGGCATACATACTAGTTTTCTACCTTAGGCACAATAACACTTAGCACGGAAGCAATCAACGAAATTTATATGATCCTCTTTGAGGAGGATCACCCTCGGGCCCAGTTGGATATAATGCATATAATCACAGAGACGATCTATGCCGTCCTTCAAGGGATGGATGACCGGAGGGGCAAATACCTCACGACCCCCTAGCCCAAGCCACTCCTACCCTCGGGCTCCTTGGAGTCTTCAAACCCCGTCTGTAAAAGAAAGCTAGTATTTTGCCTATCCGTTCCCAACTACATCCAATAGGGATGGTCTAGCGCCTTTACTACCCCATCGTTTCCCTTTTGTTTGATTACCAGATTTATTGAGTCAAGTTCATATTTAGTCCATTTGAGTTAGCCATATTAAATTCATTTTGCCCTTTCAAAAACATTTTGAAAAACCACTTCAACCTATCATACTCGGTTTGCAAAACCTGGCTCTGATACCAACTTTGTAACGGCCCGGGATTATGATTCCCGTGTTACGTTTCGAGGAATGAAACCCCTCGTTAGGATCTTGCGCCTCGAGTACAGGTTGAAGGTTTGAAATTCTACTATAACGTTTTCAAGTGGGATTTCATACCTAAAATTCGAAGGGATCGTTGGAATCCCAAGGGAAGTCCCTTGTACCTGTCGTAAGTCTAAGCGTAGAAAACCAACAGTCATGCAAATAGTAGAATCAAGGTGTAATACAAGAGGGTGCCACGGCAGAGCCGGGTCAAAACCAAATCAATAAGCGTATTTATCAAAATCTAAGGTTAGACCATTTCTTTGCAATCGCCCAAGAGAGTTCCCACGTTACAGAAGCAAGGAACAATCATGCTGCAAAACAAACCTAAAAAAAATGTATGCGGGGCGGTGTCAGACCGAAGCCCTACGCAATGTAATCCCAAACAAGCAGACACATACACACACTAGTCCTAATAAAGATGCTTCTAGATGTAGGGCGGAATAATAACACACTAGCATGGTCCTAAGATCAAGTGCAGAAATATAATAAGGCCTTAGCATCGAATACCAAGTGGTATATCCCTCTCCTACCTCCACCCCCTTCCGATAGGGCGGAGACTGGCCAGCTCGTGAATGCATTCCATAATAATCGGGCGGCACGCATGCCCAACCCGTATCCACAATAAAGCCCGCATGCAGCTCATAATATAAGGAAGTTCCATGACTCGATTGACTCAAGATGGGACCCGATGGGACTAGGCCGTCCTATAACCCTAGCAAAGACTCTAGTTACTTCACAAATAACGGCCGTTCTGTTTACAAAAGGAATGAGTAAACGAATGCTCAATCATGAGTGCAATCCTAGCAGGATACTACATGGCATGCTTTATTATGAATGCAAGCACCGAGTATGCACATGGCTACAAGCATGGAGATCTCTTTTTGAATCTAAGTGAGCTCATATAGGAACTCACCTGGATGTGCAGAACAACAATGCAAGCATTACGATAGATTAAAGAACACATAGTAAGCATAACAATCGTATAAGTATATATCTAATCATTCAAGAACACATCATTCATCGAGAATAACAACCATATCACAATCATCATCATATCCAGTTCAATCATATCGTCATATTCCAAGACCACATCATTCTCATCGTTCCATCCAGCCACATTCATATATTTGCAATAATAATCCACAATAATAAGTCCGCATAATCATTTATCTCGAGATTCATCATATTCATCATATTCATAATCATATACCAACATTTCACATAGCTCGAGTTCATCCTATCATCATAGTTCATAAGTTATAAGTCAACGATATATAACTTAACATCTCATCATGCCGTTAGTCATTCATACATGCAATTAGTTCACACAATCATGATATTAGTCAATCAATCATATCATAACATGCTAGTCAGTCACCGATCACATAATTTCCGAGTTGATCCCGAAAACCGATTTGAAAACCAAGTTAACTAGTTAGAAATTCTGTCTTTGGAAAATGTTTGTCAAATTCCTTTTTCTAAAATCCAAGTCTCATAATATAAGTAATTTCTTTTAATCGTCGTAATATTATGTCATTAAATCTTAATAATAGTATTTTATATTTTAAAACTCAAATTATAATATTTAATATTTTGAATATCATTTTCTTTTAAACACTTTCATAAAATATTTCCAATTGCTTTAAAATCCCAACCATTTTTACTTTATAAAAGTCAGCACTTATTTTATAAAAATTACAACCGGCCCCCTTTATTTCCTTAAAATCCAAAACCGAATCTCTTATTTGGTAAAACCCAAAGCAGATTTGATGTTAAGAAAATTAGGCCCATAATTCTTTGTTTTCTTTTCTTTTAAAACTCCCATCTTGGCCCAAGGAAAATCAGGCCCAAGGCCATCTCTAATTCCTCCTTTTTCAATTCTGTAAACCCAAAAGCAGATTTTTTTTTAAAAAAAAAGAGGGCCCCAGATGACATGGCAATGAGGTGGAAGGAGGGGACCCACAATCATCTTCAACCCCTACTGTTTGAACGAAATGAAACGGAGGGGTAACGTTCGGAAAACCGGAGGAGGAAGAGGGAAAGGAGAGGCCGACGGTGGCGGTTCCCGGAATCCGATCACGAAGCCGACACCCACACACACAGAGACGGGAACTAAAAGATGAAAGAGGAAGGAAGGAGGCTCACCGAGGTCCTCGAGGTTCGCCGGAAAATCTTCGTCGGAAAACGATTTGGGCTTATCGGAGGCGGAATCAGCACCGGAATGGCCTAGGAAGGAGGCAAGGATTATAAAGGTGAAGTTTTACAGGGTTTTCAAGCTCAAGAAGAAGAGGAGAGAGCTTACCGTGCTTGGAGGTCGAAAACAGGGGACTCGGCCGGGAGGCTCGCGGCGGCGAAGATGACGGAGAGACGGACCTGGGTTGCTTGTCGAGTAGAACCTGGGAGTAGGCACTCTCGGAGACGCTGTTGCGGCTGGGTTCGACGGAAAGGAGCGGGAGGACCTGGGTTTCTCGGATCCTCGGTGCTGCGAAACAGGGGCTCTCGGGGTTCTCATAACGGAGGTGCTTGTTGGTGGTTGCAGGGAGGTGGTACTGGTAGTTGCCGACGATTGTGGCGTCCGGAAAACAGAAGGTGAGGTAGTGGCGGTGATTGAAAAAGATGGAGGAGGAGGTGTGCTTGCCTGCTTGTTTCGGCAACCTCAAGAGGGAGGATGGGGTTTTAAAATTGGAAATGAATTGTGGGGAACAGGCTTCAGTTTCAGACCTTTGAAGAGAGATTGCAGCTGGCTTTCAGAACTAGGATGGAGAGGGCTGCAGTAGTAGATGGGAGGTGTAGGCAACCTTTGCCAAAACGAGAGAGATGGCATGGGAAGTAGCAGAGAGGGGAAGGGGGTGTTTGAATGATTTGCGGAAAACAAGGGAGTGGGGCAGATCTTTGAATATGGGGGAGGAAGATGACAAAGAAGGGGAAAGAAAATATAGTGGTCCCAAATCAAAATTCAAATACCCATAAATCAACCTTGAAATCCGCTGTCTAGATCCTATCTCGGTTTGATCAAATCAAAATTTAAATGTTTCTATCCGAATTTAATAATGAAATCTAAACATCATTTTCCAATTCTCAGCCTATGAAAGTGGAATAAAATCTATTTGCATAATTTTTTTTTAAATTTAACCGAAATTCGCTTTAAGAGTTCAAAAATCCGAGTTAGCGAGTTTTCCGTTAAATTCCACTTTAAAATTTATTTTGATTTTCATTTTTCCGAAAAAAAGTTAGGATTTAAAAATCTGAGCCTTTACAGCCTTGTGGGTCCCAGACACGTTGTCGGATGGAAGAAGATCGCTCCACCTCGTGTCCTTTGCACCGTATCTCTGAAGAAGGTGCACCGTATCTCCAATACATGTTGTTGCTGCCTTATGTCTCGAATCGAGGTTTCAGAGGCAATCCCAAGCTCTAATCGACGAGCATCGGAGGAATAATAGTTGTCCTGTATGTCGAATCGAGGCATAGGTATGTTGTGTCCTGTTACACTTGCTGTTAACATCAATTTGCCTGTGTGATTATTCAGGTTGTGATTTCATAGCAATGGAAATTGAATCTGTACTTGTTTTAGTGATTTTGAAGTCTCCCGTGATTACTGCAGTGGAATCCAGTGATTCGTTGCTAATTTTGCTTCCGACTGTTTTCCTTATCAATCGATCGAAGATCGATTAATAAGGAACTCGATTTTGTTTGTGATGGCTGCAATTGCTGAATGAAATCTAAAATCTAGTCCTTGTTGTTTTATGTTTGTGATTGATTTGTTGTTTTATGTTTTGCACATAACCTGTATTTTAAGCATCAATTACTGATTTTGATCGTTTTTTGCTATATGTGTGTGATTTTCAAGTCTGCAATCGAATCTGTGCTTATTTATGCTATATCTCTATGAAATACAGTCGAATCAAGTGATTACTTTTATGGAATGCCTAAAAATTTGCGCCTTTGGCGCAAATTTTGATTGATTTTTGAAGCATCAATTACTGATTATGATCGTTTTTTGCTATATGTGTGTGATTTTCAAGTCTCCAATGGAATCTGTGCTTGTTTATGCTTATGTATGCTCGTTAATATGTTACATTGGTAAATTTTATTTCATTTTTGATGTATTGGATGAGATTTTGAAGTCTCCTTTTGAATCCATGCTTCTTTATGCTCATTCGAATAATGTGCTTGCACTTTAAATGTAACATTGCTATATCTAGATCAAATCCATCCCGAATAATGTGCTTACACTATTGATCTAGTTGATTTAATGATATGCATTCCTCATTGTTGCATCTATTATTGCATTTGACAATAAAATGAACTCCACATTCCTTATTACACTTTGATTGCTCCATGTCAGCACTGCATTTGAATCATAGAAAATTTGCACCGGAGGTGCAAATTTTGATAGATTGTGTTTATAAATGGTGTATTTTATTCATATAGTTGATTGCTCATGTCATCACTGCACTTGAATCATAGGAAATTTGCACCGGAAGTGCAAATTTTGTAGGATTGTGTTCATAACTGGTGTATTCTATTCATTTAGTTGATTTAATGATATGCATTCCTCACTGTTGCATCCCTTATTGCATTTGACAATATAATGAAGTACCCATTCCTTATTACACTTTCATTGCTCATGTCATCATTGCACTTGAATCACAGAAAATTTGCACCGGAGGTGCAAATTTTGTAGGATTGTGTTCATAAATGGTATATTCTATTCGTCTAATTGATTTAATGATCATGTTTGTTGTTGCTGAAAATTTGTGCCTTCGGCACAAATTTTCTCTTCTTGTATTTGCTCACTTCCATCTTGTATTTACATATTCACTATTCTTGTATTTGCACTGTTGATGCTGTCATCACTGTTATTTCCTTCTTTGTGCAGAGGCAAGTTAATTCTGTTTGGTATTTGAAACTGAAATTCATATTTGATAGCTTATTAGTATGTCTGACATCCCTATTTTAGTTCATTCCTTTTCTTCATTTGCCTTGATTTCCAATGATGTAATTGGATTTCTTCTTTGCTCGACAGAGGGACCGCCTACTGATTTTCGAGACCAGGAAGACCACCCTGCAATAAAAAGATTTCAATAGGAGAGTTCAAGAGAAGGATAAAGCATTCAAAATAAGGTTGTCAGCACAATTCTGTCATCGATATTATAGAATAATATTTTAGGTTTTATCATGTAACACTACAAAAAAAAATTAAATTTGCTTCGGCAAAAAGCCGTGGCAAAAGCCCATCTTGTGGTGGCAAAACGGAGCTAGCTTCGGCTCTGCGACGACAAATGGGGGCGTGGCGAATTCGAGGGTGGCAAAAATTGGTAGCTTCGGCTACTAGCCGTGGCAAAAAATTTGCCACGGCAAGTAGCCGTAGCTAAAGTGTGGGTGGAAATTTAAAAAAAAAACTGCTTTTTAGTCCGGATTCTTCAGAACCGGGCTAAAAAGTCCAATATTTAAAAAAAAATAATACACAATTTATATATATAATAAAATTTCATTAATTATACAAAATTTACATAATAATAAAATGTCAAAAACTACCTATTTATATACAATAAATATACATAATTCTTCAGCCCATTTAGGGTTTGGTGTTGAGAAAGCTTCCGGGAATGAAATGTTTTGAGAACTAACTTCACATTCAGCATTAGATTGCTAGCTTTCCAGCTTTAACCTGTCTTGAGGAATTGAGATTTTTCCACCTTCATCATTAGATTGCTAGCTTTCCAAGAATCAATTAAGATATCCATACCCTGGAACTCGTTTTACATCCATAGGTACTCATTGAACATCAAATTGAATCAAAACATACTCTTTTGAGTTATGTACCTTAGCATCTTTTAGCTAAACATCACCTTTCCAGCTTTGAGAACTAACTTCACCTTCCAGGAATGAGATTTTTCCATAAAGATCACTGAATATATATCAACATTCTATAGTTAAAGCCACATATGCCATTGTAAGTCTAGTGAACACAAAAGGTGATGAAGAATATGACGATTATGTAAGAAACAGAACAAGCAAGTCCAACATAAGTGCCAATGAAAAATAGAAAATGGATCACATACGTAAATGTTACAACTGACCCTGATGCATATAATTAGATCCTTATTCAGAAAAACTTTGAGAAATCACATAAACCTAATTCTCCAAGCAGACTTCTCTCAAAGAGAAGGAAACAGTGCTATGTGTGGATGTGTCTATTAAGGTGAAAATTTGGCCAGGCACTATATCTTTATATTGCTTAGGCTGAAAAGTTTCATGATAGCAGATATGTAAAAAGGATACATAGATTTCTCATCTGTTGATATTTAGGCTTGTATATGGAATTTTGTTGGTTCACATTACTAATCAATTAATATGTATTTATTTTAACACTTGATTAGCCATATATGGTGTTTTGTGCAGCTATCATAAATAATAATTAATATAAGCTCTAATATCCTTAGAGAAAACCTTCTTTTGCACTTCTAAAAAAGGAAACATCTTCATGTGGGAAAGGATGGAAACATTCTATGCCCCTAACATATGGTTACGTGGAAAACCTTAAGTTATGACAGTGGTTGTGTTTGGTTTCACTTATTCACTTCAGAAGCTATATGCATTTTCCATAGATCTCTTCTTCACACTAAGCAGCAAATCTTTCTTGCTAGGGGATTCTCATAAAGGTAAAAGAGAATCATTAAATAGCATATTAGTGTTTTTGTTAAAAAGAAATCAGATGGCAAATCAAATCATATCACAAATCAAGTACCCAAAAAGAGATTTTAGTTCACAAGAAAGGTAAAGAGTTTGCATGATGAAACATACAATCTTTCAAATAGAAACAAGATGGTATAAACAAAGAAAATCAGGAAAAAAAAAGTAGAACAACTTATATCATGAGAGGAAGAGCTAAGAAGATATGGCAGTTAGGATAACAAAGAATTGGTTACTTCAGGACAACCAAGAATTTTGATAAAAGAAATTAAAATAAAAACAGTTGATTGGCCATATTACCCAAAATTCAACAGCACACGTATAAACACGTCAAAATTTCTCTACTGTCAGCAACAATGAACTAGAATGAACAACAATAATTACAGCAACAAAGATTATATGCAGCTAGTAACATGAATCAAAAGATGGACTTGTTGATCCAACTTAAACAGGTTGCGCATCGAATCCAAGTCACTGAACAATCAAGTGTTGTGCATGTGCTGGAAACATCAAATTCATATTAAAGAATTGATATAGCAAAAGATAGTTGGTATGAGGATAGTCTTCTTCGGATAATTATTAATTTATTAGTATTTCAATTGACAAGGATTTTTAGATAGATTATGAGTTTATGACAGTAAACACATAAAAAAGGGGCTTATTCAATTGAACTAGACTACAATGCATTTGCTTTATAGACTGTTGTGCTCCATACTAAAGTCTATAAACCATGAAAAGTGATAACCAAAAAACTTTGTGCGATTGATCCAAAATCTCAATCAAGAAAATGCTCACTAGATCAACAGCAAGCTCACACGGACAGCAATTGATCCCAAATCTGAAAAATAAATCACCTAAATGAATTGCAGTCGGACTTGCTATCAACGACAACACACATCTCCGGCTGCTCGCTCGAACTTCGGCGATTGCAATTGCATCTGAAAGCCGATTGCGACGGAAACGCACAACAATTTATCACCTTCACTTGAAAGTAGATTTGTTCAATTAACTTCCTAATGACAATAGCAGAAATCAGAATATACATAAATCATACAAATTCAAGAGTATACAGAATTTTTAGCAGATATCATAGAAAAATCAGAATATACAGAAATCATACAGATTTTTCAGCAGCATACAGATTACAGATTTTTAAGATTCAAGCATACAGATTTTTCAGCAGCATACAGATTACAGATTTTTCAGATTCAACAAATTATACAGAAATAAGAATATACAGAAATAAGAATATTGAATGTACATATTAAAGTTAAAGATTCATCAAATTATACAAAAATCAGATTTTTCAGAATATAGAATTCAGATTTTTCAGTATATAAGTTAATCAGGAACATGATTTGATGTTTTATGATTGAACAAAATAGATGGGAAACCAATACACCACCTCCAAGCTCAAAAATCAGAATCTGCACACTATCAATTTTGACAGTAAATAAATTATCAATTTATCAATTTTGATTTCACAAATTTCCGAATTAAGAGTGAAAGAGACATACCTCCGATTCTTCAAGCAAACTCCGGGAACTGAAAGGTAGAAATCCACAATCAGAGAATTCCGAGCGATCGACGGGATTCTTCCTCTTCGATTCGTCCTCTTCGATTCTTCCTCTTTGATTCTGCCAGTGCTGGTGTGAGATCTGGTGCGATATCTAGATGTTCATCCTGCCGACGGAAATCAGATCGATGATGAGATCTGATTGCAATCAACAGAGGAAGCCATGGATCCGAGATCCGATTGCAATCAACAGAGGAAGCCATGGAAATCAGATCTGATTGCAATCAGATCGATGATGAGGAGATCCGAGATCTGGCGAGATCCGGAGGTTTCAAATCCGGCGATGCTCCCGCTCCGTTGCTCCCTCGCTCAGCCTCGCTCGCTCGCTGGAGGAGATCCCGGATCCGGCGCTCGCTCGCTCTGCTCCCTCCCTCCCTCGCTTGCTCCGCCGCTCGCTCCCTCCCTCGCTCGCTCCGCCGCTCGCTCGCCACCAGACAGCAGCTCCGGTGCCGGAGAGATCGAGACCTCCATCGCCTTCAATTGGGAGCGGAGAGAGAGTTTGGAGAGACGATGGGAAACTATCGGATAAAAAATAAAAAGTTGATAATTAGTATATATAGCGGACATTTTGCTAATTTGTCCAAAAAGGTGGACATTTTACCAATTTGTCCAAAAAAAGTGCCTGTTTTACAAATTTTTCATAAAATAATTTATTAAAAACTTGTGATTACCATAACTAGCTTTTAAAAACCTCATAGTGACACTGCATAATATGCCAAAATTTTATATATTACGCGAAATTTACAAAAGTTTATCATGAATTTGGCAAAAATATAACTTTCTAAAAACTATGTTAAATGTCAAACATCAATATTTTTTTCCATCACAACATCAAATACTTATAATCGAAGGAAGTACTTGAGAGGTTCAAATTCGGAGTCTTTAACATAATTATCTCTTTGGAGACGAAAAGAACTTCACATGGTTTGAACTTTGAAGGGTGTTTTATTTCCAAGGATTGTGCATCAAAGACTTTTGTGAAGTGAATATTCCCCATCTACAAATTGGCGTTGATAAGTACGTGTGGAGTTGCTGTACCTCATTAATGCAAATTGCAAAGTTAATTAAATATCACCACCAAAAATATCTATGCCTAACTCAGACCATGATCTGGGAACACAAAAAAAAAAAATTGAAACAAAAAATCATTACCCAAATAAAAACTGCCGATTTGGACTAAGGGTCTCAATCAATAGTATAATACTAAAGAGAATTCTCTAATTAGATTAATTACTAGCGTAGTACCCGTGCGTAATGCACGGGATTTGTAAAATATATTATATTTTATAGAAAATATTATCATAATGTATTTACATTATATATTAGATATATTATACTATTATAATAATATGAAAACGATATAACAAAATAATATAAATTGGATAAAAAAAATATAATGCTTATATTATATCAATATATAACATATGTGGCAACACGTCAATGTCTTAACTTCCCAGCAGGATCGAGTTTGAGATTTGAAACGGCCGGGGCAGGATATAAAAATGTGGCCCTCTACAATTATTTTTCGTTGTGTTAATGGATTGGAAGGTAAGACCAAATAATTTGGTAGTTCAACAACATATTACACAAACTCTAGGTAAATGAAGTTTTAAGAACTTTTGGATAGAGAGCACGTAAAAATGTCGGAGAATAAATATTCTTGTAATAAACTTAAAAGTAAAAAAATGCTTCATCTGTCTCAAAATATAGGTCGGTTTATTTTTTTTGCATTTTTTTAAGAAGCTAAAAACTCAGTAAAATACTACGTATTATATTTTTATTGGTTTTTAAAAATAATATTTTGCTTACTAATAATAAGTACTCCCTCCATTCACTTTTATTTGTCTTTTTACTATTCATGCACGTTTTTTAAAGTGATAAAAAATGTATAAAATATTTTTTTAATAATATTTGTAATAATACCATACTTATTACTAAAAGTATGAGATTATTAAAAAAATTTAATTAAAAATTTAATTAAAAATTTAATATTTTATATAGTTTTTATCCTCCTAAGAAAACTTGTGTAAATAGTAAACGATAAATAAAAGTGAACAGAGGGAGTATAGTATTATTTTTCAAAACTAATAAAAAAGTTAATATTTTATATAGTTTTTAGCTCCTTAAAAAACGTGCTAAAAAGTAAAACGACCGATATTTTAAAACAGAGGTAGTACAAAAATTTAGAGTCACCACTGCAGTTTGCGAATGAGTTTTTTTAGCCTTCTAAGTTTTTTAGTAAGCTGATTGATTACTTTGAGTATTAAATACACATTTGTTGAGCTAATGGGTGGGATGGTAGAACCAATTAATTTGGTAGTTGGACTACACATTCCATAAACGCGCTGGTGAATGGAATTTTCAGAACTTTAAGATGAAGAGCACATTAAAAAAAGATATATTATATTAATAAACTAAAAACTAAAAAAATCATTTTCTCAAAATATAGACCATTTTATTTTTTTGACATGTTTTAAGAAGCTAAAAACTCTATCAAATATTATCTTTTTATTAGTTTTATTTGAGCATGTTATACGATTTTTAATGTCCAAATATAAGCTTTATTATTATATATTAGGCTAAAGCATGGATATTTAGCATAGTGTCATAAAACATATGACAATAACCAAAACATGGATATTTATATATTAGGCTAAAGCATGGATATTTATTTGTCTAAAATCAACAATAACCATTTAATATTTCATTTAAATATGAAATTTTAAATTATTTTAGGTTGAAGGAAACATACATACTCTTATGATACTAATAATCTTCAATTTTCATTTTTGAAGATTATTTGCCTAAAATCAACAATAACAATTTTTTTTTTGGGTAGGAGTTAAGATATCTACATACGTATGTAAGCCCAATTGTTCTTTTAGGTGAAATTACTACTCCGTAATTGTTTATTTTGTTTAAATGAACCCGGTTTTGCAAATAAAATAAAAGAGAAAAGAGAGAAACAGGTCTATCGACTAAAACCCCGCCTTACCCGGATACCCCCGCCTCCTTTATCCCAATCTCTGCAATTCATTCATCTTCTTGTTGGGTTCAATTTCGATCGGAAAAGCTTAAAGACATCTCCCTGAATTTCGAGTTGAAATCGATACTTCCAGTATGTCGATTTGAAGAGTCAAAGAGAGTCGGCTCCTTTCTCCCAAGCCCCAATTCCAAACATCTTCTTCCTCTAAAAACCCTAAATTTGATGTCCATGGTCTGTCCCCCAAAGGTTACATACAATCCAGAGATTCGACCATATCTTTGCAATTAAACCTCGTCGATTTCGATTTGAAAAAGTTCCCTCCTCAATTTCGAGCCGAAACATGAAAGAGAGACGAAATCGAGCACTGACATTCTCGATCGGCGAGGTTTGGACAAAGGTAACGATTGTTTTGTTTTGTTTCTTCACCTTTTTGAAAGATTCATACCCCGTGTTGAACAATTCAAGTGGTCCTGCAATTTATTTAGTCGAACCTAACCCCTGTTATATCTGATTACGTTGAACTCTTCAGGTGTCGAAGGCAATTCTTGTTGAAGCTGATTCTCGGGTATTACACTAACACCTTATTCTGGAATTAAGGTAAAGCCACAAACTAAAACTATTGATTGTTTGATAGGGCTTTGAACTGAATTGTGTTTGGAGGGTTTTATTTGCAATTGAAATAGGACATGAAAGTAAGAATGAATAAAAAACAGTTTGGGGAGCATAATAAAGAATAAATAGAGTAAATTTAATTAAATTGAATACGTACGCTACGAGGATATAAAATGAAGAAATTATGAAGGACAAACACCTTTTCATCGACACAGATTAGGTTCTTTCAAATCATCTCTTGTAGTTTGTGAAAGTTGATGTTATCGAACATGCACACAACTTGAACTCGAATATTGCCTTTGATGTTTGTTGGATTAAGCTCGTCGACGTATGTGATATTCTTCATTGTTGCCTATTTAAAACAGGAAAGAATAATCGATGATCAAAAGCCTGCATTGTTTAAGGTTTAAACATTAGTAGTATTCGAAAAATAAAACATAAAAGATAGATGGTTGATAGAGAGGGAGAAATAGATAGGATACGGTGGAAGAGAAAGGAAGATAAGTGAGTTATCTGTTATATTCGATTCTAATTATATACAGAGTAGTGTTGCTAGTTAGGTTAGGGTGAATGAGAGTAAAAACAGTAACAAACTCGTTTGTAATTGGTTAAAAATTCTCTGCAGATTTGAAAATTTTAATTATTTTAACAAAAAGTAACATAATTGTTTTAAAAATCTTGCAGATCTGTAAAGTTTAATTATTTCAATTAAAACGGTTTAAACTAAATTTAAAAAATCTCTGCAGATCTGAAATTAGGATAAATGTGTAATCTTTTGGTTAAATAAAAGAGATAAAGATTGGTTAATTGGTTAATTGAATAATAACAGATGGAATTAAAAAAAAAGTTATAGCGAATGGTTTGTAACTGATTTAAAAATCTCTGCAGATCTGAAAATTATAATTATTTTAATTAAAATGGTTTTAGTTAGCTGGATATGCATTCCTTTAGTTAAGAAAGAGATAAGTGTTTCATAATTCAAATGGTTTAAACAAAATTTTAGAGGATAATCGATTATGAATATATATAAAGTCGATTCTGAATATGGGGATATATATTAACTAAGAGAAATTCAGAGACCTCATCAGATATGAAATTGTGTAATCTTTTGGTTAAACAAAATCTCAGCATATCTTAAATAAGAGAAATTTTAGAGGATAAATGTGTAATATTTTGGTTAAACAAAATTATTTGAACTTTTATTTATTATTTATTATTTATGGTTGCATATAGGAGATTCATCTTTGCAGATCCGAGTTTGCTTGATTGTTTTGCTTTATTTTGGTGATTCATCTTATCAAGTTTAAATTTCTTATGAGTGAATTCAAAATGTTCGCGTGCAGAAGGAGAGGAACATTTGATTCCCCATTCAGATGAGTATTCACCTACAGCAGTAACAAATTCTGAATTTGCGGAAGGAGATGGAGAAAGATCCGAGTTTGCTTTGTTGTTTTGCTTTATTTTGGTGATTCATCTTATCAAGTTTAAATTTCTTATGACTCAATTCAGAATGTTCGCGTGCAGAAGGAGAGGAAGATTCGATTCCCCATTCAGATGAGTAATTCACCTACAGCAGTAACAAAATCTGAATTTGTAGAGGGAGATGGAGAAAGAGGTTCAGAAGTTCCAGGATAAGGAGGAAAAGATTAAGAAACATATTCAGGAGTTGCGGGATAAGGACGGAAAGATTAAGAAAGAAATTCAGAAATCGCAGGATGAGGAGGAGAGATTGAAACTAATAAGTTTGTCCAGGGTCATTTTTAGCTTGAACACAATCACTTTGTTGGTTTGAGCTTGGAGTGAAATTATCGGTAAACTTTTGATTAGCTATCGATAATTTTGTGTTTTAAATGCCGCATTCATTCACTTTTAGTACCCATCTTGATCAACTGGGTTCAGGTGCAATGCAGAGATGCAATTCTGCCAAAAAAAAAAATGTAAACCTTATAAATAGGAGAAGATTTTTAAATCCTTGGAGAAGCAATTGGGGATTTTTCTTAAATTTCTAACTTTAAATGTATGGCCGCCACGTGTCCCAAATTGCAAGTGTTTTAGTATTATATTAGATATTAATAAAAAAAAATTAGATTTAAAAATTAAATATTAATTTATTGTTATTCCACTTATCCGGTAGAATTATTATCCCACTTATTCTATTAGTTTTAAGATATGCCGATTAATTGATTGTTAAAATAGGTTTTTTTTTTTAAATTTGTTAATTAATTACTCTAATTAATTTAGTTAAGTACTCTAATTAATATATGCCGATAACAAATCTATGGGAGTCTAAGGCGATAATTAATATATGCCGATAAGATTTGCCGATCAGGTGGTTATGATTAGGTGGTTATGATTTCATATATATATGCTGATAGGATTTGTTAATTAATTAATTTCAAATCAAATTAATGCCCTTATAAACGATAGAGTAATTAATAAATTGAAATAATCATATATATATATATATATATATATATATATATATATATATATATATATATATATATATATATATATATATATATATATCGATAGGATAAATACAACTAATCATATATACCGATAGGATTTATCGATAGTAATTAATTGCCGATCAGGTGGTTATGATTTGATATTTTTAAATGGGCTTTACTATCTACGCGGTTAAAATATCGGGTATTGCATGGTATTTTCGCAAAGCCGTAATCCGCGTACGCACACTTATTTTTTTATTTTATTTTTATTTTTTTTAGAATTCACCAAATCCCAACGTACTCTTCATCTTCTCCATAAGTCCTACCGGCATCTCCAATGTAATCCTCACCATCAACTCGGCCGCTGCCCCCAACATGAGTCATTCATCCCCTGGGCCGACCTCCTCGTTGAAATCGCAGAAGAACATCCACTAGCCATCACTTCTCGTCCTCACTGAATCGGCCGGCGGTGTATATAGCTCATAGCCGACAGCGTACTTGAGGGATTGATTTTGGCACTGTAATCTCAAAGTGGTCAAATGGAACACCTTATAAATGGAAAGATTACAAAGCCATTTGGAATCTCTGCTTACAGAGCAAATCAACAACCCCCATTCAATTCCATGAAACTCCACATCCGAATTCGAACTAGGTCTTGCGATTCACCGTCAAATTATGATTGGAAATTAACGCAGCCACCTCTTTAAAGCGGATGATGTTGCGGACCTGCGGTGCCAAAGTGATCGAGCGGGGATAGAGCATAGATCTACTTGGAAATCCGCCCGGAGCCGGCGCCGATTCGGCGATGAGGAGTACAGTAGAGGAGGAAGAACAAGGGAATCTGCAGTGCTCACAGTAGTTGCTGTGTTGGCGGGGCCCACAGATCTCGCGTATTCGCACTACGCACTTGCAATCCTTCACCGTGTAACGTGCGAAAATTTATGGGTGCATATAACAATCATGTTTTAAATTAATATATTTAATATTAAATGTATTAATTTTAAAAAAAAATAGACAGCACAATAGTGCGGGTACTAAACTAGTACAACCTCTAAAAATCTTGTCCTTCTTATCCGACCCTCTCATAAAATCCTTAATCTTTTAATTCTTTTAATTAATTTGTTTTGTTTTAATTTAATTTTCTTTTTTCTTAAATTATGACTTGTGAGAAAGAGTATATTGGGGGATAGGATATGGGAGAGGGTTGAGGACAGGAGAATTGAAACCATCAATATAACAATACAACCCATCAATTACAAAATTGACGCGAACGCGAAATTCCATAGTGAAACTAATATTCACAATTTTTTTAATATTAATTCATTTTATATTTAAAAAAAAATTATAATTAAACTTTAACCCTAACTACCACTATACCATATTCTTTCAATTTTAAAAAAATTGAAAGAAATTTTATATTAACATCCGTTTAGCTAATTAATTTGTGTCAATATGTTTAATTGACTATTAATAAAAGAGATATAATATAATATTGATAATGCATATATTAGATAGGCATTATAGGCATTTTTAGCTTAGATAGGTTGCATTTCTTTCGTTCTTTGTTATTAAATTGCATCTTATGATTATTCTAGAAGAGTTCGGATTCTGCGCAAATTTGTGGTTATCTTGCAGATCGAATCGGAACCTTTGAAGAAATTCGGAAGCAGCTGGAAGCTGATGACCTTGGCGCGCCCGTGCTGCACTCGACGCGCCCGCGCTGCTACCCGGAGCGCCCACGCTGCTAGGAGGAAGTGGCCGCGTCGATACACCAGATGGAAGAAACAAGTCAAAGGCTGGCGCGCCCGCGCTGCTATCTGGCGCGCCCGCGTCGGTCCCTGGAGTCGGATTCCTATCCGAGTTTCCCTTATCTTATTAGTTTTAATATTATATTTTTATATTTTTACGGGATGTTAAACCCGACATAATTAGTTTATATAGGCCGAGAAGGCAAGAGAGGAATTAGGTTATTTTCCAGAGACGTATTTTCCCTTTTGTTCATCTCACAAACCCTATGGAGAACTAACTCTCCTTTGTTACACTTGGTTCTTTGAAGCCTTCGATTGATTTGGTTGTGAGTATTCTACTCTTGTTCGTCCTTTGTTAATTGTTTCGATCTCCTGAGCTTATTGCTTGATTGCTTATTATTGGTTAATCTGGATTGATCACCTAGGTTTATCGGTACTAGTCATATTGCTAGGGTTTCCAATTCCAGGTTTGGGGTTGTAGATTCATTGTAGCAAACACAATCACCATACGCGGGTTGCTTGTGGTAGATTGTGAAGGAGATTCGATTACAGGCTATTTTAACGGGTTGTTAGAATCGCTTGTATCTCATTATAATTCATGTTTGAATGCTATTGCTTTATTATTTGGTGAAGGTTTTCCCTTGTAATTTGGTGATAAGTGCTTTTAGGACTGGTAGGACTAAAAGCTATTACACGATCTGAATTGAGAACAATTACTGGACATTAGAACTTGAGATTCATAGAATGCGATGATGAACCATCTCAATTGTTGTGCGGATAATTACCTGGTGTGATACTTTTCCATCATATATTCGCAACCTCTTTTTGCAACTTGTTTTGTCACCATTGATTACACACAAAACTCCCCCTTGAATCGGTTACTTTTGGGTAATAATACTTGCTCTTACAATTGATTCTGTTTCCCTGTGGGTTCGACCCTAACTTACCTACTATACTTGTTATAGTTTGCATCTTAGGAATTTACTTTGATTTGGCATAACGACTTTAGGCCTGTCAAATATATTCATAAATAAATTGAGTAAAATCTTATCTTTGCTACATTATATTGATTAACTAGCGTAGGTCACATCCAGTACACATAGAACTCATTAATATAATATTATAAATAATTTAAATAGATTCTAATAAATAAATATAAATATAAACATAAACATAAATAATTTTTTCAACCAAAAATATTATAGATAAAGTAAAATTAGTTGGACATATATAACCTAAGGGCTTGTTTGTTTAGTGGAAGGCAAAAGAATGGATTCATTTTGGGTGAAAGGAAAGGAAAGAAAATGAAATAGGTTATACAATTTTTGTTTGGTTAATTGTAAGAAATGAATCATTTCAACGGGAACAACAGTGGCCATTGTGAGGAATTTCAACGGTGAAGACACTGGCGACAACATTGGTGAATGGTGAAGAGAGAAAGCGGTTGTGGTTACGAAAGGTTCTGTTTTCGAGTGCTAGTAGTCGGGCTTCGATCTCCTTGAATTGGTAAATAAAGTGATGTGATCCTTGACGGAACTAGCTTGTCCGATGATCGCTGTGAAGGTCTGGATACTAGTGATGGAGCTCTGACGGATGATATTGAAGATGCTACCGAGGAGGAGATTGAAGAGGAACCGCTTCTGCCTCGAGCTACCCCACCGTTGACAAGAGCTCGAGCTCGCCTACTTGGTCAGTCGGTTCTAGCCTTTGAAAGGTCACCCGCATACATGATTACTTTGCTACAGGTGACTTCTGAACCGAAAACATTTGAGGCTAGTGTGGAGACGAAATAAGACCAAATGAAGGCTGATTTATCCCACCAATATTTATACATTTTATGCAATTTCTTTCTACAATAATGAGCTAAAGGTTTGGCTATGTTCGTTAGCCCCAAAGTTGCCAATTAGTCGGTCTTATGGCCTAGTTTGTTTTCATAATTTCATTTCTTCCTTTATTTATTGGGTGTTTTAAGAGGTCTTATGACCAAGTAGCTTATATATACATTTGTAAGCCTCATTTGAAAGACAAGTTGAAATTTGAGAAAAATAAGCCTTTTAACTTCCAGTGATTCGGGTCAAGAATCTCGTTCTTAGGTGAGAGGCCGGGAACAAAACCTTCGGTGAGAGGCTGAAGGAGATTCCTTAGTGAGAGACGACGGAATCAAAGGGTCGGAAACACTCGGAGTGCGAGGCCGAGAGTGTGGAAGATCGAGTGTTGGAGAGAGCTCGGAGTGCGAGGCCGAGAGCGATCTTGCATCAAATATCCCTCAACCCCATTCCCCTTCTTTACCACCATTCTAATGCCTTCCACAGCCCCATTATCACCCTCAATCATACCCAACACGTCACTCCCAAAACAGCCCTCAATACCTCTCAAACGAACCCAATTTCGGAATCGTCTCTGCACAGGCGACGTCTCAGTAAAACGCGATTTTCCGCTTCGTCTGACATCCGATTGACGAGATCTGCCCCAATCCGCGACCGCGACTTCAAGATCTACAAAAGTAATACTTGCACGTTTCCAGAAGCCTAGCCAATCGATGGAAAATCGGCATTCTTTGCCGACTGATCTGCTGCTCCAGAACTGCCAACAACTTCCCGACTTCTCGGAACTCTCGTCGCCGGTCCTTTTGCTCGAGCCCGGGTCCGAGCACGTCAAGTGGTATCAGAGCAACGACAAGGGTTTCTCAAGCTTTCGAGGTACGAATTACTATCTCTCCGCTTAATCCTTAGTTTTTGCAAAACATGCTTGATTAGGCCCGAGAGATTGCAATTGTTCGTCCTCCCAATTCACGTGTCTCGTGTGCTTGTTCTTGTCCCCGCTGCACTGTCTTCTACTTGTTCTTGTTGAACATCAAACAATTCCAAATGAAGCAATCAGTCCTTGATTTCTCGTTGCTTGTTGACCATCGATCGATTGCAAATGGAGCGTTACAAATCAGTTACAAAGCAATCTGATCTTTGAGCTGAAGCCAAATCTGTTAGTTAGCTTCCAAAAAAAAAAAAAAAAGAAAGAAAAAAAAAGAGAGTTTCCACCTATCTCTTAAGAAAAAAAAAAGTTGTTGGGTGAACCAAGCAGGTGAAAGATTCAACAAATTCGACGTTGGCTTTGTTGTCAACTGTTTCTTTTGTTCGTATATATATCCTTGCTTTGTGAATTAGCTTTTGCCTACCCCACTTCATATATACTATTTGTTTCCTACATTGCAATTTCAATATTTATTCGGGCTAGATCACTTGTTTTGCATTGCCTAGGGACCATAGCGGGTGTTGGTAAATACTCGTCGAAAGGCCTTTGTTAGTGCTCGAAGGTTGCTCTTTCAGCTTATTGTGCTTGCTATTGTGTTGGTGTTTCTTTGGTTGCTATTGTTAGTGCTAGTTGCCGCTAGCGATTAAACAGGTTCTTGAGTGCCGTGCCCTTGCACTGGGAAAAGGAGAGTTGAGAGTGTTGCCTGCTGCAACAGAAAAAGGAGAGGTGAGAGCAACACTGAGTAGTGTTGGAAAAGGTGAGTGATCGAGAGGAGAGAACCATCAAGAGTAAGGAGCGGAGCGCCAAACACCGAGGAGATCTATTGCTACTAACTGTTATTATATCTATTGTTTGCTCATTTTGCAGGTTCTCGAGTCTCTTTCTTTTCTGGAATACATTATAGTGAGGCAAACACTTTAAACACACGAGCGGAGTGTGTGAGAGAGTGTGAGCGTCCACTAAAGTGAGAGAGAGGTTTCTGTTTTGCTAACTTGACGAGTTTGTTTGATTGTCTGTGGTCATGTCACAACACTCGGTGAATAGGGAAGAAGACGGAGTTGACCCAGCTGTCCAGGAGCTAACTCACCGTATGGACAGAATGGAGCTAAGCATTGCAGAGATACTACGACGATTACCGCCAGCCCAGAGAAAGGTACCGAGTGATCATGGTAGCCATGACGGACAACAACACCGCCAGAGGAATCAAGATGGCGGAAGAGGACACAGGGACAAACATCGCCATCATCGCAACAATTCACAGTCAGATGATGAGAGATCAGATGCATCCATATTTTCAGAGCGGACTCAAGCTAGAAAGGACCGCCATGCTAGGCGTCGCCAAGAGGATGATCGTCAACGTCGGACCCATGGGGTCAAGGTAAGCATTCCTAGTTTTACTGGTGCTGCAGGGCCAGAGGCGTATCAGGATTGGGAGGTCAAAGCTGAACAGGTCTTCCGTTTCCATCGATATCCAGAGGAGGAGCAAGTGGAACTCGCTGTCATCCACTTTATTGATTATGCCCTCTCTTGGTGGCAAGGAGTACTAGCAGATCGGGCCTACACTCGAGCTCCACCAGTGACGACCTGGGGAGAGCTGACACGTTTGATGCGAGCTCGCTTTATTCCAGCGGACCATGGGCAACAACTGTTGCTGAGGATAGAGAAACTGAAACAGGGTCCTCGATCCCCAGACGATTACTATAAGGAGCTACGCGCCCTTTTGCAGCGATCGGGCACAAGGTATGAGGACTCTTATATTCTTGCTAAGTTTCTTGCAGGTCTGAACTCTGATGTGGCTGAGATTGTGTTGCAACTGTGACACACCCATGTGATTGATGCTCTCCATCATGCCACACATGTCTATGAAAACTTCCTCAAAAGGAGGTCTGCAGGGTCCTCAACAAGGCGTTGGACGGGAACTGAATCTCCTTCAGAACCACCCCGGAGTTACCGTCCCCAATCGCCTAACTCTAGTCCTACTCCCCCCTCCACCGTTAGACCTTCAGCTAACCCAAGCCCTAGTCCTGTCATCTCTAACCCCACATCTACACCTCCTAGACCAGAGTCCAGCAGGCCTCGAGAGATCAAGTGTTACAAGTGCTATGAGATTGGGCATTATGCTAGAGAATGCCCCAACCCACGAAAGGTTCTCCTTAACTCATTCGGAGAAGTGGTGAGTGAGGTGGAAGGCCTCGATGACCCTTATGAGCTGCCAGTTGTGGATGAGGATGAGGAGCTTGTTGCCAGAGCACCAGTTGGCGAGAACTTCGTGGTTAAGAGGACTTTGAGCGCCAGTGAGAAGCAGGAGATTGACACCTCTCAGCGGGAGAAATTGTTCAACACCCGTTGCACCATCCGAGGTAAGATTGGCACTGTTATTATTGATGGTGGTTCCTGCTGTAATATTATTAGCCAGGAAGTCGTGGATCGTTTCTCTCTGACCACTCAGGTACACCCAAGACCCTATACTCTGCAATAGTTTTACTCCGGATCACCGCTGAAGGTGAAGGACCAAGCTGAGGTGTCCTTTTCCATTGGACCTTATGCCGATACTATCTTATGTGATATACTACCTATCACCGCTTGCCATTTACTTCTCGATAGGCCATGACAGTATGATCGGCGTGTGATGCATGATGGCTACAACAATGAGTATTCCTTCGCCTTTGGAGGCAAGCGGGTAAGGCTTCTATCTCTAACCCCTCAAGAGGTTGTCACTGATTATATTGCTAGGGAACAGCGTCGCCAATCTCACGAGAAGATCGGAAAGGATGCTGAAAAGCAGAAGTTGGAGCAAGGATTTCCCAAGGAACCCCAGAGCTTGCTGGTCGCTCGGGTTCAAGATGTCCGACATGCTATTCAGGGGGGTGATGTTTGTTTTATGCTTGTCTGTACTTCTACTAGTTCTAACTTACATGTTAGTTCTAGTTCATCGTCTGCTACTGCTGTTGATTTGCCTTCTGTCATTTCAGGTGTACTCAAGGAGTTTCATGATATGCTACCAGATGAGATGCCAGCTGGATTGCCTCCTCTTAGGGGCATAGAGCATCAGATTGACTTTGTGCCGGGTGCTGTTATTCCTAACCGGCCAGCTTACAGGACTAACCCCACGGAGACCAAAGAGTTGCAATCACAGGTAGAGGATTTGCTTAGCAAGGGGTATATTAGGGAGAGTCTGAGTCCCTGTGCCGTACCAGTTTTGTTGGTACCAAAGAAGGATGGGACCTGGTGCATGTGTGTTGATTGTCGAGCCATCAACCAGATTACAGTTAAGTACCGTCATCCCATTCCTCGCTTATATGACATGCTAGATGAGTTGCATGGTGCTTGCTTGTTTTCTAAGATTGATTTGAGGAGCGGGTACCATCAGATTAGGATGAAGGAAGGTGACGAGTGGAAAACCGCTTTTAAGACCAAATATGGTCTTTACGAGTGGTTGGTCATGCCTTTCGGACTAACTAATGCTCCTAGTACTTTTATGCCTTTTATGAACCATGTTTTGCGTGCATTCTTAGGTCGATTTGTTGTCGTATACTTTGATGATATCCTTGTTTACAGCAAGTCCTTAGAAGAGCATGTTGAACACTTGCGCGCTGTTTTTCTAGTTCTTAGGAAGAAGCACTTGTTTGCTAACTTGAAGAAGTGTCAGTTTTGCTCCGATACTGTCATCTTTCTTGGTTTTGTTGTAGGTAAAGATGGTTTGCAAGTGGATACAGAGAAGATTCGAGCTATTCGGGAGTGGCCCCAACCAACATCTGTTACTCAGATACGGAGCTTTTTAGGCTTGGCAGGATTTTATCGTAGGTTTGTCAAGGACTTCAGCAGCATTGCCGCCCCTCTTACAGAAATAACAAAGAAAGGGATGCCATTCAAATGGGGTCCAGCGCAAGAAGAGGCTTTTGCTACACTTCGGGAGCGGTTGACGAATGCTCCGTTGCTAACACTTCCTGATTTCTCAAAGAATTTTGAGATTGAGTGTGATGCATCTGGGGTTGGTATTGGTGGTGTGTTGATACAAGAAGGTCGGCCTATCGCGTACTTTAGCGAGAAGCTAGGAGGAGCTACAGAGAATTACTCTAACACTACCTACGGCAAGGAGTTGTATGCATTGGTTCGTGTTTTACAGACTTGGGCTCATTACTTGTTGCCCCGTGAGTTCGTGATACATACTGACCATGAGGCCTTGAAGTATCTCCGGAGCCAAACCACCCTTAGCGCTCGCTATGCTAATTGGATTGAGTTCATCGAGGCTTTTCCTTATGTGGTCAAGTACAAGAAAGGGAAGGACAACATTGTCGCTGATGCCCTCTCTCGTAGGTATTCTCTTCTCTCTACTCTTGAAGCTCGTGTTCTTGGCTTTTCTATGCTACTTGATCTTTACTCTGCTGATGCTGATTTTGGGGATATATTCTATCAATGTGTGCAATCTGCTGGTTCCCCTAGTGTTGGTAGTTATTTTGTGCAGGATGGTTACTTGTTTAGGGCCTCCCGCCTTTGTGTGCCTCGTTGTTCGGTTCGATCATTGCTAGTCTTAGAGGCACATGGAGGTGGATTGATGGGGCATTTTGGGGTTGCTAAGACCTTAGGAATTTTGAAGGATCATTTTTACTAGCCTAGGATGCGATCTGGCGTTGAGAAATGTTGTGCTAGTTGTGTTACTTGTGCTAAAGCTAAGTCTAGATCAAACCCGAATGGTCTGTACCTCCCCCTACCTCTAGCTAGTGCCCCTTGGGAAGACATTTCTATGGATTTTGTGCTAGGGTTGTCTAAGACTAGGAAGGGCCATGATTCTATATTTGTTGTGGTGGATCGTTTTTCTAAGATGGCTCATTTCATAGCTTGCTCGAGGACTGATGATGCTTCTCATGTGGCTACTTTATTTTTTGATCATATTGTTAAGCTACATGGGGTACCTAAGTCTATTGTTTCTGACCGGACTCTAAGTTCCTTAGCTACTTCTGGAAGACCTTGTGGGCTAAGTTAGGTACCAAGCTGTTATTTTCAACTTCTAGCCACCCTCAAACAGATGGTCAGACTGAGGTAGTTAATAGAACTTTAGGGGTTTTATTGCGTACTATGCTTGCTACTAACTTGCGCAGGTGGGAGGATTGTTTATCCTATGTCGAGTTTGCTTACAATCGAGCAGTGCATTCCGCCACCAAGATGTCTCCTTTTGAGGTGGTTTATGGTCGCAACCCCCACACACCATTGGATTTGGCACCGCAACCCCTATCTTCTCCCGAGGACCTTGCTGGTAAGTCCCGAGCTGAGTTGGTGAAGTCTTTGCATGAGAGAGTCCGACTACAGCTGGAGCGTCGAACTCAACAGTATGTGACCCAGGCCAACAAGCATCGCAAGGAGCTATTATTGGAGGTTGGAGACTTGGTTTGGTTTCATCTCCGGAAGGATCGATTCCCTGCTTTGCGGCAGTCTAAGCTGCGACCAAGAGTTGATGGGACTTTCATGTTGCTAGAGAAGATTAATGACAACGCTTACTGAATTGATCTTCCAAGTAAGTATGGTGTTCATGATGTTTTTAACGTCTGTGACTTAGCTCCCTTTCTTGCAGGTGATGGGCTACTTGAGGAGCTGGCGGATTCGGGGTCGAATCCTTTTCGGGGGGGGGGGGGGGGGAGGGAGGATGATGTGACCCTTGACGGAACTAGCTTGTCCGATGATCGCTGTGAAGGTCTAGATACTAGTGATGGAGCTCTGACGGATGATATTGAAGATGCTACCGAGGAGGAGATTGAAGAGGAACCGCTTCTGCCTCGAGCTACCCCACCGTTGACAAGAGCTCGAGCTCGCCTACTTGGTCAGTCGGTTCTAGCCTTTGAAAGGTCACCCGCATACATGATTACTTTGCTACAGGTGACTTCTGAACCGAAAACATTTGAGGCTAGTGTGGAGACGAAATAAGACCAAATGAAGGCTGATTTATCCCACCAATATTTATACATTTTATGCAATTTCTTTCTACAATAATGAGCTAAAGGTTTGGCTATGTTCGTTAGCCCCAAAGTTGCCAATTAGTCAGTCTTATGGCCTAGTTTGTTTTCATAATTTCTTTTCTTTCTTTATTTATTGGGTGTTTTAAGAGGTCTTATGACCAAGTAGCTTATATATAAATTTGTAAGCCTCATTTGAAAGACAAGTTGAAATTTGAGAAAAGTAAGCCTTTTAACTTCCAGTGATTCGGGTCAAGAATCTCGTTCTTAGGTGAGAGGCCGGGAACAAAACCTTCGGTGAGAGGCTGAAGGAGATTCCTTAGTGAGAGACGACGGAATCAAAGGGTCGGAAACACTCGGAGTGTGAGGCCGAGAGTGTGGAAGATCGAGTGTTGGAGAGAGCTCGGAGTGCGAGGCCGAGAGCGATCTTGCATCACATATCCATCAACCCCATTCCCCTTCTTTACCACCATTCTAAGGCCTTTCACAGCCCCATTATCACCCTCAATCATACCCAACACGTCACTCCCAAAACAGCCCTCAATACCTCTCAAACGAACCCAATTTCGGAATCGTCTCTACACATGCGACGTCTCAGTAAAACGCGATTTCCCGCTTCGTCTGACATCCGATTGACGAGATCTGCCCCAATCCGCGACTGCGACTTCAAAATCTACAAAAGTAGTACTCGCACGTTTCCATAAGCCTAGCCAATCGACGGAAAATCGGCATTCTTTGCCGACTGATCTGCTGCTCCAGAACTGCCAACAACTTCCCGACTTCTCGGAACTCTCGTCGCCGGTCCTTTTGCTCTAGCCCGGGTCCGAGCACGTCATAAAGAGCGGTCATATTCAGGGTTTGAATTAGGGACCTTTTGGGTACTATCCACAAGTCTTTTTCAGTGAGCCATTCCGGAATGGTTTTGGGATTCGATCTCCAAAAGGGTTGGGCAGTCAGAAATGCCAACGAGGTGGCTAGGAGATGGTGAAGGGGCTGCCATGGATGAGGTGTCTGTGGGTGCGAAGGTGAGAGGCTAAAAGTTACAGAATGGGAACACGTCTTTGTACGGAAAGGAGATCTGAAATCCCTTAATTTTGGGAGGGTAATAAATTGGCTTAATCAATTAGGCTCCATAATGTAATCATTAATTTGAGGATCCAGAACAAATTAACATTCTTAAAGGGGTATTGGTTTAATGATTTCTTTCTTGGCCCATTTTTTAGCTAACTAAACAAGTCCTAAATATCTTTTTATTTACAATCTCTCAAAATATAAATAAAATTCATATTTATAAGCTAAAAGATTTTTTTTTTCCTAAGCTACCATTTATTGAATCTCATATAATTAGGAATGGAAGAACTATAAGATTTTGGGAGGACAAATGTTTAAACTATGACTTCAACTTGCGAGAGAACCACTTGATTGACCAAATAAAAGAACATGAAACGATTAACCAATTCTTAAATCCTAACAAAACCTGGAATGTAGAAAAGTTAAAGGAAAACCTCCTCATGAACATTGTGGAGGAGATTTTGAACATCCACAACCCAACTAATGAAATCGAGGACATACTATACTGGAAAATGAGAAAAAACGGTTGGTTTTCGACTGCGAGTTGATCCCTTGGACCACATCACAAGAGAAAGAATGACTAACTCTGTACCATTGGACTAGCTTTGGAGAATCGACTGTCCTCTTAAAATTAAAAAATTTCTATGGAAAAACATTCTCAACGGAACGCTGACGAAAGTATCCGTAGAACGGACTCAAGAATTGGAGGAATAATATAAGTACAAAAAAAACGAACAAGGCATACAATGACATTATTTCAGAAATATTCTTTAAACTTCCAGTTGACTTGAAATCGGCACTAGCTTTCGGCATTTGGAGTGTCTGGTCCCTAATAAACAAAATCCTCTTTGAAAATTATGATATTAGGAATGTGGAAGAATGGATAGAGCATATAAAACAATATAGGATAAACCGGAAGAAAGCACAAAATAAGGAAATAAAAGATGAAAACGCTACAGCTTGACCAAAACAACCTCAAAACCGAACCAATCGACAGAAAAAGGTTAAATGGGAAAAACCAAAAACCAAACAACGGATTTCTAAAGCTTAATTTTAATGGTGAAGGTTGCCATCGGCCAAGCCGGGTCAAGATTTTGTCATCCATGATCTCCTCGGTCGTGTGGTGTCCTATGGTGTGTGTAGCCATGGCAGGATTTTTGCAATCCAAGTAGAGTGCTTGGACCTACTCGAGGGGCTCTTGGAAGCTTTGAAGCTGGGGACCTCTCGCTTTGAGATAGGGGGCGATTGTTTGGCAATTATAAGTGCCCTCAAAGGGTCCCGGTCGAGTCCCTGGGAGGTTGAGTTGATGATCTTTGATGCGCTTGGCCTTTGCAAGGCATTCGAGGTGGTCACTTTCTCACACTCATGGGTTGAGCTCGTCCTTTGCTGTGATACGTTGTCCTGTAGAGATTGAAGACCTCATCTGTAACGACACTCTTGGGACGTGGTTCAATCGTGGTTAACCACACCCAAATTTTCACCTTGTATAAAAAAAGATAGGTCTAACATCTTGAGTGGCTGAAAAAGTCGACAGACGGCGAACCGTCGAACATACAACCTAAAATAGAAAGGTGCAATACAATTAGTGGCAAACTAACAGATCTAGGAGAACAAACGAACATAACCCTAATATGCTAGAGATAACATAGACTACAACCTGACGCCAAGTACCTTGTACATCATGCACATAAGACTTACCTGGCCAGCAGAACAACAAAAGTAGAATCCCAGCAAGTCGAACGAACAATCAGATAATATCACCTAGATCCATATAAGTCTACATCCAACAATTCAATCCACACAAGCACACATCATCCAATAAAGTACAACCACATTACAATCATCATCTCGCCAAGTCCAACCCTTCATCATATTGCCACATTCCATAAGACCACATCATTCTCGTCATTCCATTCAACCACATTCATATATTCGCAATAATACTCATATACCCGTATGATCATATATCTCAAAAGTTCATCATATTAATCATGGCTTATAAGGCATAATCAAACGATACGTAATTCTAACATCTCATCATGCCGTTAGTTATTCATTCATGCCATTAACCCACACAAATGATGCTATTAGTCAATCAATCATATCAACATGCTAGTTATTTGTCGATCACATAATTCTCAAGTTAGTCCCGAAACTGCTTCAAAATCCGAATCAACTAGTTAGAAGTTCTACCCCTTTGAAAATGCTCGTCAAGTTCATTTTTCAATTTAAATCCAACAATACCTTTTTAAATCTCCAAGTCTCATAATATTATATTAGTTTTATATCACCATAATATTATATCTTTAATCTCAAAATAATTTTTATATTTTGAAATCTCAATTAACATTATATAATATTTTAGATACCATTTATTAAACACTTTCATAAAATATTTTCCAAATCCTTTAAAATCCCAACCATTTCCATTTAATAAAATCAACCCTTCTTTAAATTACCAAACTGAACCCTTTCATTTTGTAAAATCCCAAATCGAGCCTCACTTGTTTTAACCCTCCCAAAACTGAACCTATTCTATTAAATCAGACCCAGCGTCATTTCCTCTTACAATGTAATAACGTACCCATCCCAAAACATGGACACGAAGGTAAGGAAAGCGAGAGCTAGAGGGGGTTAAGGCGCTCACCGAGAGATTTGAGACTTCGTCGGAGATCCTCAAAGGCTCGGGCTTGCTCCTCCATCCTGGATCGAAGGTTTGAGGTGAGAAAGGAGGAGTTTTCCTATGGTTTTCGATCAGAAAAGGGGAAAGGAGGACTCACCAGAGTTTTCGAATCGAAAATAGGGGAACGGAGGGGCTCAGCTCCTCCGGGAGTGTGGGAGTATATGTTACATTGTCACATTTTATATTCAACACAATGTAACACACACAACACAACAACTTGCTTATCTAGCTGCTGGAAGGGTATTCTGGTAATTCCACACATGCAACCAATTGATCTGTTTAAGTAACAGATTTGGCGCCAGAAACAAAGTGCTTTTTGTGGTTACTGTAACAAACTCAGATCTAAGTTCTTGTGTGGTTTCAGCTGATGAATATGAAAAGGAGAGTTTCTCGATGATCTGAATTCTCTAAATGGTATCAGAGCACGTTTCGATTCGGTGATTAGAGCTATCGATTTGGTTAAATCGGTGGATCTGGTGAGTCTGATTGAACTGAGTTCAGTAGGTTGTTGATCATGAGTCGCATTTCTCGTAATCGCCATGGCTGGTAGAGGATCGCCGCTTGGACAAAGTTATGCAGACGTCGTCAATGGAGCTGGAAGAGGCTATTTTGTAAGCGTTACACCACCTACTGGTGGAGCTGGAAGAGGATCACCTGGTGGCTTCAATGGCGGAGTACAATTTGGGGATTTCACGCAAGGTACGAATTCAGTTCATTACAATCCCCTATTCCTATCAAACTCCGACCACCCTGGTATGCAGTTGGTTACTACCGTGTTTAGTGGATCCAATTTCATTTCATGGAGTCGTGGAGTTAAAATGGCTCTAGGAGCAAAAGCAAAATTAGGTTTCATAACCGGGAGTTGCGTGAAACCTCCTATGGATACTGAGGATTATGTTAAGTGGGAAAGGGCTGACTACATGGTTAGATGTTGGATGGTGAATTCCATGACAAGTGATGTGGCAGAAACATTGATGTATGTAGAATCGGCTAAGGAATCGTGTACCAACTTCATCGTGAACTTGGCAATATTCGTTAAGAAAACTTATCTGTTGGAGCATATTATGGAAAACTAAAGAAACTCTGGGACGAGTTACAGTTGCTTGATGCTATTCCTAACTGCATTTGTGGAGGAATTAATGGATGTAGATGTGGATTACTGAAAAGGATAGTTGAAAGGGAAGAGAAAGCTAAGGTCATGCAGTTCATGATGGGCCTTAATGATGTGTATGAACCCCTTCGAGGAAACTTACTATCCAAAGATCCTATGCCTGGATTGCTTAAAGTTTTTCAAATGGCTACTCAGTTAGAGAGATCTAAAGGAGTAACTTCAGTGGTGCCTGCTGATGTGAGTGTGCTGAATGTGAATAAGCAGGCACAACAGAGGTATGAACAGACTGAATTTGAAGCTAATGCAGTAAACAGATATGTGAATGCTAGACAGAATCAGCAGAGATATGAACAAATGGATCAGGCTAAATTTGAGCAAGCAAAAAGGGATTACAAAAAGGCTAAGTATGACCGTGTGTGCAATCACTATGGGGAGAGAGGTCATACAAAGGAATACTGCTTCAAATTGGTTGGTTATCCTGAATGGTTCAAGGGCCAAAAGGATGAAGGGAAAGGAAAGGAAACTAGGAGATTTGTAGCACAGTTTGACTCTCCATAGGTGGACAATCCTCTGGATTTTCCTATTCAGGAGATGAGGCCTGATCCTGTTATGGTCAATGACATATACAATGAAGTTGTCAAGATGATGAAAGGCAAGGGTGTTGCTGATCAGTCTGAAAGCTCAGTGAACCAGGCAATTGTGCACTTTGCCGGTACCCTGAGTGTCTCTTACCTTATTGGTGCTAATAAAGCTAATAATTGTGCTTGCATTGTGGATTCTGGTGCAACTGATCATATTGGTTTTGATAAGGCCATTTTCTCTGATCTTTGCTTGTTAAAAAATGCAATATCCTTGGGGCTGCCTGATGGTACTCAAATCACTGTGACTTATCATGGCACAGTGCAGTTGTTGCCTGACATTGTGTTGCATAAGGTTTTATATGTACAACAGTTCAGACACAACTTGCTATCAGTGTCCAAACTGCTAAAGGATCAGAATATGGTGTTTAGTTTTGATGCCTCTTCTTGTTGGTTACAAGGCCCTACAACTAGAAGAATTTTGATTAAAGGATGGGAGGAGGATGGGTTATACAGACTACAAGCTGCTTATGCATTGAAGAATTCTGAAGAATTGAATAATCCTAGGGTAATATGTAATAATGTTACCAACCTTCATGTGCTCCATGCAAGGCTTGGTCATATGTCTTTGTCTAAAATGAAACACTTATCCATCTGTAAGGTTGATGATAACTCAAGTTTTACTTGTGACACTTGTTCTATGGTTAAATTGCACAAACTGAAGTTTGACAGAAGTGAGTCATTGGCTTCTGCCCCTTTTTATCTTGTTCATATGGATGTGTGGGGTCCTTATAAAACTCCCTCCATATGTGGTGCTAGGTATTTTCTTACTATCTTGGATGATCATTCCAAGACTACTTGGGTATTTTTGATTCAAGACAAGTTGCAGGTACTGAGGTGTATCACTAGTTTTCTGAAATTGGTTGAGAATCAGTTTGAGACCTCAGTTAAATGTATTAGAACTGATTGTGGAACTGAATTTACTCAAAAGGGGTGCATTGAGTTATTTGCTGAGTATTGTATTGTTCATCAGAAATCCTCTCCAAGAGTTCATGAACAAAATGGAAGAGTTGAGCGCAAACATAGACACTTACTTGAGATTGCGAGAGCTCTCAGAGTTCATGCTGGCTTACCCATCAGGTTTTGGGGTGATTGTGTGCTCAGTGCTACTTATTTGATTAACAAGATGCCCTCTTCTGTCTTAGGTTGGAAATCTCCTTTTGAAGTGTTGTATCATTCCCCTCCTTTATATGATAAACTTCGCACAGTGGGTTGCCTTTGTTATGCTGTCCAACCCAATGATCCCCGAGATAAGCTTAACTGTGTTGCTCGGAGATGTGTTCTTTTGGGATACCCTCCAGGTCAAAAAGCATATAAGCTGTTTGATTTGGACAAACAAACTGTCATTACCAGCAGACATGTGAGATTTGTGGATTCAGTGTTCCCTTTCAAACTCAGAGATGGGGCTGTATCTGGGTCCTTCTTTCCACAAGACCACATGCCATCTTCTGATTCTGATCATGAAAATGAAACCTGGTTGCATTCCCACACTCCCACTCCTTCTGGTGAGCATGTGCCACCTGCCTTTCACAACTATACTTCTCCTCCTTCCCTGGGTACAATTGAATCTGATAACAAATCAATTCATGACAGTTTCAGTTCACCTGAATCCCTCATTTCAGTTCCTTCCAATCCAGTGATTGGGAGCATTCCACTTGTGCTTCCAAAGAGAACAATCAGACCTCCAGCCAGGCTTCAGGATTTTATTTGTTCAGGGCTACCAACTAGATCTTCAACTGACTCTGACTCTCAATCATTTGCAGTATTTTCTGTTCAGAATCTTGCTCATCTCTCTCCTGCTTATATTCAGTCCTTTGTGAGCACATGTGAGACCTTTGAACCTAACTCTTATGCTCGGGCCAAGGGTGTGGAGCACTGGGAAGCTGCTATGAAAGCTGAGTTACTTGCTCTTGAGAGGAATCACACTTGGACAGTTACTTCTCTCCCTAATGGTAAAAAAGCCATAGGATCTAAATGGATTTTTAAGATTAAATACAAGCCAAATGGTCAGATAGAAAGGTATAAAGCTAGGCTTGTGGCAAAATGATATAATCAGGTCAAAGACAAAGATTATAAACACACATTCTCTCTTGTGGCCAAACTATCTACTGTGAGGGTAATCTTAGCTATAACTGCTGCAAATGGTTGGGTATTGCACCAATTAGATGTTAACAATGCATGTTTGCATGGCTATCTAGAAGAGGAAGTGTTCATGGTTCCTCCTCAAGGGTATGAGGTGCCTAAGGGTCAGGTGTGCAAGCTCAACAGGTCTTTGTATGGCCTCAAGCAGACTAGTAGACAGTGGAACCTTGAGCTCACAAAGTTTCTGATCAGCTTGGGATTTACACAATCCAAACATGACTACTCTCTATTTGTAAAAAAGAGAGGGTAGTCCATTACTATTGCCTTGGTGTATGTTGATGACATGTTAGTACTTGGTAACTCTACTAAGGAAATAATTAGCACCAAGAGAGCCTTACATACTGCCTTCACCATCAAGGATCTAGGAGTGGCCAGGTATTTCTTGGGCATGGAGATATCTAGAGCGTCATCTGGCATCCTCCTTAACCAAAGGAAATATATTTTAGACATCTTAAAAGATGCTCAAATGGAGGGCTGCAAGATTGCTTCTTTTCCTATGCAACATGGCACCAGATTATCCACCACTGAGGGTGAAGTTTTCTCTGATCCTGAAGCTTATAGAAGGATCATTGGTAGGCTGCTATACCTCACTCTCTCAAGACCTGATATTTCTTACACAGTCCAGCAATTAAGTCAGTTCCTACAGAATCCTTTACTCCCACATTGGAATGCAGCCATGTACTTGCTCAGGTACTTGAAAGGCACATTCAATTTGGCTCTATCTTTTCCAGCTTCTTCTTCATTCACATTGAAGGCCTACAGTGATGCTGATTGGGGCAATTGCAGAGATACTGGAAGATCTTTAACCGGCTATTGTGTGTTCCTTGGCTCATCCTTAGTTTCTTGGAAAACTAAGAAGCAAAATGTGGTCTCTCGTTCATCAACTGAAAGTGAGTATAGGAGCATGGCTTCTGCTGCTTGTGAGATTGTTTGCAGGAGCTGCTTACAAATCTGCATATTCATGTTCCTACCCCCAATCACATTACATTGTGATAAAAAATCTGCTCAAGACCTTGCTGCTAACCCAATCTTCCATGAAAGGACAAAACATGTGAGAATTGATTGTCATTTCATTCGGGAAATGGTGCAGGATGGCTTAATCAAGACAGCACATGTGTCCTCAGCCCAACAAATAGATGATGTCTTGACTAAAGCCTTAGGGGTTGATCAACACAAACTCTTATCTTCAAAGCTTGGCCTTGTTCTTCCTCTTACTAGTCCAGCTTGAGGGGGGTATATGGGAGTATATGTTACATTGTCACATTTTATATTCAACACAATGTAACACACACAGCACAACAACTTCCTTATCTAGCTGCTGGAAGGATATTCTGGTAATTCCACATAGGCAACCAATTGATCTGTTTAAGTAACAGATTTGGCGCCAGAAACAAAGTGCTTTTTGTGGTTGCTGTAACAAACTCAGATCTAAGTTCTTGTGTGGTTTCAGCTGATGAATATGAAAAGAAGAGTTTCTCCATGATCTGAATTCTCTAAAGGGAGGCTCCGGGCTGCTCGGTTGCGCTACGCTGATCATCGGAAGAAAGGAGTGTTGACTGTTGGCTGCTGCTGGCTGCTTGGAACCGAAGGAAGATGGAGGAGAAAGGAGCTGGGACTTGGCTCTTGCGTGCGACAAACAGAGAGGAAAAGGAGCTCTTGCTCTAAAGGAGATGGAGGGAGGAGATGGAAGGTGAAAGCAAGGAGAGGTGAGGTCAGAGGCGTGCTCAGCTGAATAAGGAGGTGGAGGAAGTGAGGTGTCTCACGGCTAAAAGGGGGAGAAGAAAAGGATAGTTTTTGGGTTTAGGTTCCTAGTGTCTTGTGGGTTTATATATTTGAAAGCAAAGAGGATAGGAGATGGATATGGATGAAGGGTGATTGGATTCAAAACTAGGATGAGGAAGGCTGCAGGTTTTGGCGTGGGATCTGTATGGAATCAGGAGGAAGGTTTTGGCATCTTTGCCTCAAGTGGAGAACAAGGTAAGTGAGGGAAGAGATAAGGAGTGTGGGTGCCTAACCCAAAACAGAAAAAGCAAGGATGGAGGGTGGGGTTGGGTTCGATCTGCAGTATAAAAAAAAGGGGGAGAGAGAGGTTGAAAAATCAGAAATTTGGAGGGGGAAGAAGAAAAATTGTAATCTGGTCTTCAAGTCCCAAAAAAAATACCCGGAAATATAAACCCCGAAACCCGCTCTCACAATCTTATTCCGACTCGATCAAAATAACACTTTAAAATTATGAAGATATCGACATCCCAAAGTTTATTTCAAATCCCAAGGTAAAATGACGGAATTGTCCTTCAAATTTCAAAATTAGGCCGGAATCCGCTTCAAGGATTTTAAAATACGATTTTGAAGGTAAAGACGAGGATTTTTAAATATCCGAATTTTTTTACTTAGATCCATTTTATTTTATTTATTTTTAAATTATTAATTTAAAACCCGAGACCTTTACATCATCCACCTCTAAAAACAAGTCTCGTCCTCGAGACTAAAATCATTTTCAAAACCAGAGGAGGAAGTTTTAAAATGCGAGTCCAAGGACCATGTACAAGGATCTTGTAATCATCTCGGATGCGTCTTCCGGGATTCTCACAACATCCTAGATACGGTCGTGACATCTCCAATTGGTCTTGACAAGTATGCAATAAGCGCCCCTATCACATCCTCGCTTCGACTTTTCGGAATTACCACAACTCTAAAAGTTCTACAATATCGTCACTGGTTCTTAGCATATTTATTTGTAAAAGTTCTACAATATCGTCACTGGTTATTAGCATATTTATTTGGACTATGAGATGCAGAAGAAAGAGGGTAGATAAGTGACAACACACAACTACTATAATACGTGAAAGTATTTTTTAACAACAAGCTTACTAGCACACAAGTATATCATTGAGGCTATAACAACAATTTGATCTTCAAGTAAATTGCGTACATACCCAGGAACAGGAAAATTGCACCAGCAATTATTCACAGTATAAACTTGAAATACATTTTTAGATATACAGTGTGAATTAGCCACGGACATTCCACTCCATCGAGCGGGTTTTGTGGAAAATTTGCTCCTAAAGCTGAGAGTTGGTAGCCAGAGAGGTGGAAAAACCAAGGCACCTCTATCAACATTATCAACGGAGCTGCCATAGGGGCAAAATGTTCGACTTTTCTTGAGTTCTCCCTTCAGTACGGGAGGCGTCAAATATGCTTCATATGAACGGATTTGGTAGCCAGAGAGGTGGAAAAACCAAGGCACCTCTATCAACATTATCAACGGAGCTGCCATAGGGGCAAAATGTTCGACTTTTCTTGAGTTCTCCCTTCAGTACGGGAGGCGTCAAATATGCTTCATATGAACGGAGTTGGTACCCAGAGAGGTGGAAAAACCAAGGCACCTCTATCAACATTATCAACGGAGCTGCCATAGGGGCAAAATGTTCGACTTTTCTTGAGTTCTCCCTTCAGTACGGGAGGCGTCAAATATGCTTCATATGAACCATCCTTGCATTTGTCAAGGGGAGAGGTAAGAAAATCTCCAACTCCTAGTTGCACGTATAAACCCATGTCTCAACAAAGAAGATACACAAGGAGCCCAAGCGCAAACGCGCCAACCAAGCCGAGCACACAAGCCGAGTGGGGTTCCATCCTAAAACCAATTGGTGTTAAGTGAGGTAGCCCACCAGCTTATATGCAAGGCTTGGATTCATAGAAAACTCAATGCCACAGCTGGATTTGCCAAGGACTTCAATCCATAGCCATCAGGAATATACCAACCACTCCAAAGAATGTAGACAAAGGAAATAGGAATCGACACATAGGTCGAATGACAAAGGAGTATGCCATCCCTACAAGAGTATTTTCTCCACAATATTTTCCCAATGAATTTTTTTTTGCAGAAAGTGGATACATAAAAATGTTTTATCTATCAATGAATTTCAAATGATCTTGTTAAAGATGAAAGGTAGCTTAATTGTTTTGAGTTTTTGCACATTCCCTTCAGCAGGGTCGAAGTTCTCCATTCAAACATATCAATATTACAAAACCCGGGTTCGGAATGATGAAGGTCATGTGCACCTAGCTACTCAACCCATAGAACTTGACACAAGAACCATAAGGAGCAACAAAAGGCGCATAAGAGGATTCATTGGTGGACTTTTACCTAATAAGAATTCATTGGTGACATTTAGTTGATTTAATCCTTAAAAATGGCATCTACACCTAATTTTCTCTAGATTAGATCCACCTTCGTAGCCCAAGTGCCCAAATATGAATCATAATAACTCGTGTTAGATTCGCGCTTTAGACACATTGTGTTTAATTAATTTGATATTTATTATTTTAATTTAGACAAAATTAATTAAAATAACTCAATATTTATAGGAGTGTTAAAAATATATCCACGTATTTCAATGGTAGGAAAAATGACCCAATCTATTGGGGAGATGGTAACAAAGTATAAGAAAGTCAATATCATTCTCGTTAAAATGATGTTATAAAATTGATCAAATGATATCATTCTCATTAAAATAAGTCAATATCATTCAAAATTTATCAAAATTTTAATTTTTATCAATTATATGCCATCGTTTATGTTTGGATTTATAGTGGAAAAAAAAGAATAAGAATACTTTATTACTCCCTCCGTTCCGCAAAACATGTTGTTTACTATGCACACACGCTTCTTTAGAATAAAATATTCATTTTTTTTATAAATTTTTTTAAACAAATTTGTACTTATTAATACTAACTACGAAATTGTTAAAAAAAATTGGATATTTTATATAGTTTTTATCTCCTAAAAAAAGCGTGCGTTAATAATAAAGTGACATGTTTTTGTTAACTTACCCTAAAGATGGAATTTTTTATTTTTTTAAAAGAATAAGGTAGTTTCCTAAAATAGCGTAAATTTTACCGGTTCCATCGTAAAAGCAGTGATAAAAATTTTACTTATATGATTGGGTGGATATGTGTTCTCATCCCAAATAAGTATCCTTCTCGATGACATGCCGTGGAAGATAAAGATTGAACGTTCAATGCCTTTTTCCTTCTTTTCCCCCACGAAAACCATTTACGGGATATTTCTTTTTCTCCACACACACACTAAAAGTAAAAAAAAACAACTTTCTTGCACAGCAAATAATTAAATTCATTAAATCAATCAATATAAAGCGATTTGAAAAGATGCACCTCATGGCCACAACCACAGCAACACAGCCCCCCAAAGAATCTTCCATGTTTTGTTTTTTTAACTGAAAAAAGGTGCCAACTGCTGCTACTTATCTAAACGATACTGAAGCTCAAACCCTAGCCAAAATGGAGGTTTGGTTCATAGTTGTGGTTTCAGTGTGCTTAGCTGCACTCCTGAAAGCCGCAATCGATGTCGCCGTTTCTCTCGCCAAGCCGAAATCCGGTTCCGACAATCTCCGGCGACTTCCTCTCCCGCCGGCGGGCCCTTCCCCCTTCCCGATTATCTCCGGTTTGCTTTGGCTCCGCAAATCCTCCACGGAGATGGAGGCGACACTCCGGTCCCTCCGCTCGAAGCTCGGGCCGATTGTGACGCTCCACATCACCTCCCGCCCGGCGATGTTCGTCTTCAGCCGCTCGATTGCACACAAGGCTTTGATCGAGAAGGGCGCAGTTTTCTCCGACCGGCCGAAGCCGCTCCTCAGCGGGAAGATCCTCACCAGCAATCAGCACAACATTAATTCCGCCGGATATGGAGAGAAGTGGCGAATTCTAAGGCGGAACCTCACCTCGCATATCCTCCATCCTTCTCGGATCAAATCGTTCTCCGCCGCTCGGTCCTGGATGCTCCAGATCCTCGTCCAAAGGCTCCGTGACGCCGATTCGCCCGTCGTCGTCATCGAACACCTCCGCTACGCCATGTTCTGCCTCCTCTGTTTCATGTGCTTCGGTGACCGACTCGATGAGAAACAGATCCGCGAGGTCGAAACCGTCCATTACAGATTGCTGTTAAACTTCACGCGGTTCCAGATCCTCAATTTCCGTCCCTGGTTTACCAAAATTATCTTCCGCAACAGGTGGAGAGAGCTCTTCGACATCAAGAAGTCGCTAAACGGCGTCGTCATCCCTCTCATCAGAGCGCGGAAGCAACTCTCGCAATCGCCCCAAAACGACGGCGTTCCGGCCTACGTGGACTCTCTGCTGGAGCTGGAACTCCCGGAAGACGACGACAATGGAGGAGTAATCAAGAGGAAGATGGAAGAGGATGAGATGGTCGCGGCTTGCTCGGAGTTCCTAAACGCCGGCACGGACACAACCTCCACCGCTCTCCAATGGATACTGGCGAATCTGGTAAAAAACCAGCAGATCCAAACGAAGATCTACAGCGAAATCGTCGAGACTGTCGGCCCGGACGCAGTAGAAATCGGCGAGGAAGATGTGGCGAAGATGGAGTATCTGAAGGCGGTGGTGATGGAAGGGCTGAGGCGGCACCCGCCGGGGCACTTCGTGCTGCCGCACGCCGTGACGAGGGAGGTGGAGCTGGAGGGGTACAGGATCCCGAACAACGCCATATTGAACTTCATGGTGGCGGAGATGGGGTGGGACCCGGAGGTATGGGAGGACCCAATGGAGTTCAAACCTGAGAGGTTTCTGGGGGCTGATGTGGACATTACTGGCAGTAGGGAGATAAAGATGATGCCATTTGGGGCTGGGAGGAGGATCTGCCCAGGGATGGGCTTGGCCATGCTTCATTTGGAGTATTTTGTGGCCAATTTGGTTTGGCAGTTTGAGTGGAGAGAGGATGAAGATCATCCGGTGGATTTTACTGAGAAGCAGGAGTTCACCATCGTTATGAAGAACCCGCTACGTGCGCGAATTACGGCCAGGCCTCGCTTTGCAACAACAGCAGCCCAGTGAATCCCCTGATGAAGGAGGTGTCGCTATGATGAATGACCAATCCAATTGAATATGCATATATAGCTTTTTATTTTGCAATCTTTGTCCTGTTTTAGAATAAACTGTTGTTGGCAATCGTAGTTTGCAATGTTTTTCCTGTTTCAGTAATAAGCTTTTTATCGGTTCAAATGAGATCTTCACATTAATAATATAGCTTTGGAGCTTAATTACTTTGGTTTTTTTTTTTTTTTTGGTGGGATAATTAGTTTGGTTATTATTCATTTGTCTTGAAGCCACGGACAAAAGAAAAAGTGATGGACCTTATTGGACCAAAAAAAATAAAAATGGCGTAGTTTAACTAGGAGGAGAATTATATATATATATATATATATATATATATATATATATATATATATATATATATATATATATATATATATATATATATATATATTAAAAAAAGTCATAAAACACGTTATTGATTTTCTTTCTTAAATTTGTCTATAACGTGGGATTGAGATTCAAAATATATCAACAAAGCATATATTTGTTAAATTTGTCTATAACGCGGGATTGAGATAGAAAATATATGAAACAAAGCATATTTTATTTTTTAATTAAGTAAGAAATCGAGTTCAGACATATCTGAAACTTGAGAACCGACCAGGCCGGTAGACGGATAACCTTTTAAACAACGAAACCAAGCAGATCAAAACCAAACTGGATCTTCCTATGGGCAGTGAGGACGAACTCCAAGGAATCAGTCAACCCGAGTAGTGGAGACGCCACGCTACACACTACCACGACCCCAACCTATCCCGACGTACTCCGAGATCAAGAACCAAATCCACGGAGAAGATCGGCAAGCCACGCCACCGCAGAGCTGCATATCGCCTGAGAAAAGAGCACCGAGAAACCCTATTGGGATTTAAATAACCCTAGCGGGATTATAATCAATATATATAATAATATAAAAATCCAGAAATATGTGTACAATTAAATTATATAAAGATATACATATTTAATCGATTTGCTATTCACTTGCTTGCAGACTTGTGTGCAAGCCAAGCAAATTTTTTTAATTTAAGAATTTATTTGTTTTTATCTTCGGACTGCACCGGGCGCAAGGCTTAGCCCTTGGCCCAAAGAATAGTTAAACGGGCCTATAGCACACCCAACGAATCACAGACCATCCATGGAGGTCGGAAGAGATGTTGGGCCGCCGACACCAGCCGGAGAGGTCGACCGAGAGAGTCGGCGGCTGACGGAGGGAAAACCTGTCGTTGATCCGCCAAAGAAAACTCAAACCTATAGCAAGTATAGCAATAAGCAAGAGGTCGATCCACATGGAAAGTTATAATTCAAGTTTGATTCAAGTGTCAATCAAAGTAACCAATTTGGGGGGGTTTCTGTGTGTGAAAGTTCCGCCTTTTATCAAAGCGGAGTAAAGAAAGCAAAGTAAATGAATTCGGTTTAGACAATTAGGAGAAGCAATTCCACCTACAATTTTCCACTTTATTTGGTTGGAAGCGATCCTTGTAACTTCTTCTCGTCCTATTAAGTTTCCTATGAATGCCCTTGTCCCGAGCTAATATAGTTCCTAGTCCAATCAGTCCTAGAAACCCTTATCAATCGAACAGTTCCTAAAAAAGAATTTAACCCAATTGATAGCTTTAAGTTCAGAGATTAGCCAAGGTATTTGCAGTCCCTAGCTAAAGAGGGATTTAACAACACATCCAACTTCCTACTTGTTCAATTAGTTCAATCAGCCCTAAAGGAACAAGTTTGCCACTTAGGTTAAGGTTCACAATAAGGAATCTACAAAACCTTAGCAATTGAATTAATCTAACAAGTTGGCCAGACAAGATAGAACAAAACAATAAACAATCAAGCACAAAGAAGTTGAAGCATTCAAATATAGGAAACAAGGAACGAGAATTAGAAACTCACAATCAATCAAAATAAAGCTTCAAATTGCAGGCAGAATAGATGAGTTTAGTTCCTCATGAAAGACATCGCTCAAATCTCTAAAGTGTCTGATGAACGAAAGAATAGAATAGAAGTTGTGGAAAATAAACTAAAATTGGCCTTATAAAAGATCCAAAGTCGGCCATAAAAAATATCCAACACAAACTAGGGTGTTCTTAAATTAAAACGCCGCGTTCACGCGCTGACGACCAATGCTGCGGCCGCGGAATCGACAACTATCCCACATCCCGCTGCATCCTCATTGGAGGCGGCCGCGGAATACATGCTGCGGTCGCTGCATCTGTCTTTCACGGAAATTCTGTCTCGAATTTGCTCTTCTTATCAACAGGAAAGTAGTAGCACTCTGAAAGAGCTTTCCAACGCATGGTCATAGGGTATGTTTGGCAAAAGCAAGTAGCTTTTCGAAGCTTTTGGTTTTGATATTCTATAGTCTTAAATGAAATAAATATAAGATTTTAGTTTAATTAGCTTTTGAAAGCTTTTGAAATCTAAGCTTTTCAACAGCTATTCACCCAAGCTTTTCGGAGCTTTTGGTTTTTTATTCACAAGTTTTTAACAGCTACCCTAACAGCTAGGTTTACCAAACACTGTACTAGCTTATTAACATATATTTAACTCAAATAATCCAACAGCTTCAGCTACCCAACAGCTTCAGCTCCTCCAACAACTACCATTTTGCCAAACACACCCATAGTAGTCAATCGGACAACCGAGGCCTCCAGAAAGTGTAAAACAAGTTCAGCATGTCTGGCGACAACTTCTGCAAACTTGTTCTTCGTTTAGGTCCGCTTCTTCTTCTCAGGACCTCTTAAGATCTTCATGTAAGCTTCTCCGATCAACTAGGCATTCTTATCTAATGCGTTAACAACTCATGTCTCATCATCGGATCCACGATTACCTGAAATAATCAATAAAAGTGCGTAGATTCCGACTCCAGTAACATAGAGAGCAAATATGCAAATTGTACTTAATCCATCCATGAAATGCATCTTAACTAAGCTAAATGCAACCTATTATGCCTACCTAAATGCATGCTATCAAACCCCCCCCCCCCCCCACACACACACTTAACCTTTGCTTGTCCTCAAGCAATGATAGAATGAACATGAATCAATGCATCCTACAGGAAATCCCTTCAAGTTTCAACCTCATCAAAAAGCAACATCATAGAAGGTGAAAACATAAACCAAGCAAACAAACGTCATAACATGTATTCTAGTGATCAAAACTTAGAAGTAGACATTATCCAACCTCACCAGAAATATGTGTTTCACTCATGTGTTTAGGCTTTAAGGTACAACTCTCAACTCAAACCAATATGCACTAAGCTCATAGACATTGACCACCATATCAAAAAATATCTACTGAAATGTCATTACTTGCGGGATACAATAAAGACAACAAAGTAAAATGTGACACTTTTTTTTTCTTTTCTTCTTTTTTTTTTCTTTTCTTTTTTCTTGTCTTGGTGCTTTCCTTACGCGAGGCGCAAACATGGGTGTCATGAATGGCCCCGGTCTATCAACAACTCAACCTACTAATATGAAGTCCACTTGAACATCTTTTGACGCAAGTTGCAAATATGAATGTCATGAATGAACCTGGTTACGCAATGAACAAGCTTTCTTTCCTAGTGGATAGTTTTCAACACCTTTTTGCGCGAATCATATCCATGGGTGTCATGCATAGATCCGGTTACTAAGTGCATCAACCATTGCCACCTTATTCACTAAATATATACAAATTCAAACAAAAGACTCAAAATATAACATAAACTCCGCAAGCAACAAACATGTGCATCGGTCTTTGAAAATAGATACTGCAGTCAATGCCAAGAGGTAGCAACACAAGGAGAGTAATTCACACAATTGAGCAAAAGAATTCAAATAAGGTCAAACATTCTCACAGGGTCATGTTTTTAGGACTTCAATATACTTTAGCTCAATCATACATGCTCCATTATATTCGCTAGCTCATGTTTCACAAAAATCAAATATAGACAAGGCCAAAACATCCAAAACTCCATGGGATTTATATGATCATGCTTGAAATTTAAATTAGAGGACAAACTAAGCCAGATGGGTATTTGAATAACACATATGTATGCAATGCATGGTTTTTTTTTTTGTTTTTTTTTTCGATTTTTTTTAAATACGAAAATAAACAAAAATTAATAAAAATGATTACAGAAATTAAACATGATGCAGAAATTTAAATATGATCTCCTATATGCATCTATAAACAGAAATTAATAAAAATGATTATAGAAATTAAACATGAGGCCGAATTTAAATATGATCTCCTATATGCATCTATATACAGAATTCCTCTCCCCCACACTTATAGTTTTCATTTTCCTCAATGAAACAGTAAAGACAACAAAAGTGAACAAATATAATCAGGGTGAAGGAAAAGGAAAAGAAAGAAAAACTTACCTCGGGTTGCCTCCCGAGAAGCGCCTTTGTTTCAAGTCGTTGGCTCGACGTAATGTTGAAGCTCAAGACACTAATCAGACATAGTCAAAGCCCTCATCAACCTGTCAAACTCTTGTGCACAACTAACAAACAAACATGCACTACATACAAATAAATTGAAACTAAATATTAATACATTTAAGAACCGTTTCAACTTATTGTATTCATGAGCTTGACAACCCATAAAGGGTATATAATACCACCAATTTAGTTCTATTGGTGACTTGTCAAAGTAGCAGTCAAATGGATCAACGTATCCACCAATATTCTCTCTAGTGCAGGAGACAACCTTTACTTGCTCTGTAGCCTCAGCAGTAGGCTCTAGATCTGATTCATCAATGGAGGAGCTAGTGATGATCTCGTCAGATGGAGTGTGGTCTTCCTCTACCTTCTCAATGTGATTTTCCACCACGACCTCAAGAGGTGCAACAGAGGTCTCAACAATTTGAGATATTGGAGGAAGTGACTCGTTCTACGTACATTGATGATCCATGTAGCAGAAAAAATCCCACATCTCCGAGAGTCCCATATCTAATAAACCTCCATCACTCATGCGCTCAGCAAGACTCCGTGTCTCAGAAGTCATGCCATGAAAGATGCATAGAAGCACTACCCTTATACTAGCTTGATATCCCTATGAATAAACATCGTTAAGGTACTCCTGCAGTCTGATGAAGTATTGATGAAAACTCTCTCCGTCTAACTGCAATAACCTCACCTTCAACATATGTTAGTAGCAGGAGTGCGGACCATGTAAATGATCCACACCAAAAATCAGCACCAAAAACACACAAGAATAAATAAATTTCCCCGGCAACGGCGCCAAATTTGACGGAGGGAAAACCTGTCGTTGATCCGCCAAAGAAAACTCAACCCTATAGCAAGTATAGCAATAAGCAAGAGGTCGATCCACATGGAAAGTTATAATTCAAGTTTGATTCAAGTGTCAATCAAAGTAACCAGTTTGGGGGGTTTCTGTGTGTGAAAGTTCCGCCTTTTATCAAAGCAGAGTAAAGAAAGCAAAGTAAATGAATTCGGTTTAGACAATTAGGAGAAGCAATTCCACCTACAATTTTCCACTTTATTTGGTTGGAAGCGATCCTTGTAACTTCTTCTCGTCCTATTAAGTTTCCTATGAATGCCCTTGTCCCGAGCTAATATAGTTACTAGCCCAATCAGTCCTAGAAACCCTTATATATCCATCGAACAGTCCCTAAAGAAGGATTTAACCCAATTGATAGCTTTAAGTTCAAAGATTAGCCAAGGTATTTGCAGTCCCTAAAGAGGGATTTAACAACACATCCAACTTCCTACTTGTTCAATTAGTTCAATCAGCCCTAAAGGAACATGTTTGTCACTTAGGTTAAGGTTCACAATCAGGAATCTACAAAACCTTAGCAATTGAATTGATCTAACAAGTTGGCCAGACAAGATAGAACAAAACAATAAACAATCAAACACAAAGAAGTTAAAACATTCAAATATAGGAAACAAGGAACGAGAATTAGAAACTCACAATCAATCCAAATAAAGCTTCAAATTGCAGGCAGAATAGATGAGTTTAGTTCCTCATGGAAGACATCGCTCAAATCTCTAAAGTGTCTGATGAACGAAAAAATAGAATAGAAGTTGTGGAAAATAAACTAAAATTGGCCTTATAAAAGATCCAAAGTCGGCCATAAAAAATATCCAACACAAACTAGGGTTTTCTTAAATTAAAACACAGACTAGGATGCTGCGGCCGGGGAATCAGCAGCTCTCCCATATCCCGCTGCATCCTCACTAGCGGCGGTCGCGGCATACATGCTGCGGCCGCTGCATCTGTCTTTCACGGAAATTCTGTCTCGAATTTGCTCTTCTTGTCAACAAGAAAGTTGTATCTCTCTGAAAGAGCTTTCCAACGCATGGTCATAATAGTCAATCGGACAACCGAGGCCTCCAGAAAGTGCAAAACAAGTTCAGTATGTCTGGCGACAACTTATGCAGACTTGTTCTTCGTTTAGGTCCGCTTCTTCTTCTCAGGACATCTTGAGATCTTCATGTAAGCTTCTCCGATCAACTAGGCATTCTCATCTAACGTGTTAACAACTCTTGTCTCATCATCGGATCCACGATTACCTGAAATAATCAATAAAAGTGTGTAGATTCGGACTCCACTAACATAGAGAGCAAATATGCAAATTGTACTTAATCCATCCACGAAATGCATCTTAACTAAGCTAAATGAAACCTATTATGCCTACCTAAATGCATGCTATCAGCGGCGGATCCGAACAATAAGCAGAGGATCATCCAGGGCAGACGAGAAGGGATCTGGCAGATCTAACTGACTGAGGGAAAGTCATTGATTTCCCTTATCAAAATAATTCTCAAACAAACAAATTAGTATAGGATGCAAGTAAGGGGTCGATCCCACAGAGAAATAAGTATTTCCAAGAATTGTGTATTTATTGATTGAAAGGCAAAAGATGGGAATAAAGTGAATGAAAGAACTAATCTAAACTAAAGCAATTGGTAGTTAAAGAGACTTTTTCATCCACAAATTCTCGACATTGGTTGGCATTATTGGTCGTTGAATCCAATTGAAGTGTTCTCTACCAATTCCTCCCATTTTAGTTTGAATAGATTAAAGCACAACGGGCACAATTAATCCCTTACACCTTTGTGCAACCTAAGCACGGACAAAGATTTAACATAAAGATAGCACAAGTTCCTAAGAATCTAGGCATATGAATAACACGAAGTATGCACTGTAACAGATGTTTAAGACATATGTCGAAATCCCTACTTAGTCATGATCAAATGACAATCCTCACAATCCTAAGCATGCTACTGCGGAATTCATTCAATGACGAAAGAAGAAATACCTAGCATGATACTATCATGGTGATCAATCACAATAATATCAACAATAATCGTGAGGGAAATCGAAAGATATTAAAGGGAGAATCAATTCTTCATTAGAAAATCACAAACAACCAACTATGTCTCGAAAGTGTAGATGAAAACGACAGAGAATTAGCCAAATATAGCTTACCTAAATCCCTTCTCTTGAATTGTAAACAATTTTAGTATGTTGGATGAATGTTAGATGTCTCTCAAACGGCTGAGAAAACCATATATATAGCCTAAAGACGTCGGCCTAACCCTCTATTAGAGTTTCCGTAAAAGATAGTAATTGGGCCGCTTGTGCGGATCCGGCTCTGAAGGGACGGCGGGCGCCGCCTAAACCACGGCGGGCGCCGCCTTGCTAGCTTCGCAGACTGAACTTGTAACGCACTTTTTGGAGTTGACGTTGGTCCGATTGAAGCATATGAATATGCGTTGGAAAGCTCTTTTCAAGGATTACAACTCTCATGAAGAACTCAGAAGCTGAATACAACTTCTCAGAACCTCAAAGATACGATTCCTCCATGTGCTCCATTTCCACTCATGTTCTCGTGCTCCTTAGCTTCCCAAATCGCCTTCTAATCCTTCTTTAACTTGTTCCTTGCTCTTTTGACATCCTCTTTGGTCTCTTCCCAAGCTCCTCACCATGTCGGCACTACGAATCTGCATAAAACTAATAAAATAGCGTAGTTTCCGAACTTTACCACTAAAAGAGCATAATATGCAATTAACTCTAAAGCATAACAAAACAACCATAAAACACAACTAAAACTACTCTATAATGCCTATCTAAATATGCCTTATCAAACTCCCCCACACTTAAGTTTCGCTAGTCCTCGAGCGAATCAATAAAAAGCAACCTATACCTACGAGTTCATCATCCATGCAATAGCCTTAATCAAAAGCAACATCAATATGAAATGGAGCACGGGATCAAGTGAATAAACATCCTAGCCTGTAATTAGCGATCAAAGCATAGTAGTAGAAATCATCCAACCTCACAAAGAATATGTGTATCATTCATGCTCTCATGTGTTTAGACCATTAAGTTCAACTCTAAACTCAATCCAAAATGCACTAAGCTCATAGACATTGACAACAATATAATCAAATCTCCACCGAAATGCCATCACTTGCGGAAAACAATAGAAATAAACAATCTAGCTCTAGACTTGGTGTATTACTTACGCGATTCGAAAACATGGGTGTCATGAATGGCCTCTGATGCGGGTCAAGATGGCCTTCTGTGGGTCAAACAACGATCTTGATCCAGGCGACGACTCGTGGACGAGTCGATTTCAAATGGAGGAGAATGATGTCATCCTCAAGCGGAAGAAGAAGGCTCCACCTTGGGAGTCGTTGAAGAAACGACGTTAATTATTTTATTATTTATATTTCTTATTTTTTTATATATATTTTATTTTTAGTAACTCCTATGTTAGTTGGAGTCTAATTATAGAATTGCTTATTTTTAGTATTTCTTAGTTAGATTAAATAAGATGGTTAGGATTTTAGATTAAGTTTTATCTTCTAGGTTTATTTATCTTTAGGATTAAAATTCTATCCTTATCAACCTAAATTCTATCTTGCACGGTAGAATTGGTTCTTAGGTTTTCTATTTAAACGTTGTAGTTCTATTGAAATTAATCAGATTGAATTAGAATTGAGAAACCCCTTTATGGATTAAAGGGTTCTTGATTATCAATCCCAAATGTTATCCGGTTCTTGTGTTCTTGTCACCTTCGACACTTAATCACCATCACCTTCGTTCGTCACCATCACCTTCGTTCATCACCATCTTGCTTACTATCGACAAGAAACCCAACCTCATCTTCAACCTCAAAAGCCGTCGCAAGAAGAAAGGAGACCCATTGGAGGCCCTTCGCAGGTTCGCGCGCGGTGCTCGCCCTCGTGAGCGCTAACCACCATCGACTTCGCTCCTACATCCGGCGACTCGGGGACCTCGCGTCTGTGCTCTCTCGCCTCGATCGCTCCCGCGTGCTCTCACCTGCTCTCGTCCTCGCAGTTGCTCGACGCCGCGCCCTGAGGAACACTATTCCTGCGCTTCAGCATTGTCGTTCCTGTGAAGCCGCGCCTCGCTACCAGCGATCGCATCCAGCGCTCCCGTGTTCACACCAGCGTAACCGGAGCCTGTTCGGCGAGCCTTCGCAGACCTTGCTTTCCTTTGCTTTCCTCCTCGTTACTTTGTTAACTTAATTCTAGTTGAGTTTAATTAGTTTAGAAATAATTAGTTTAGTCCATCGATAGTTTTAGTATTGTTGAAATTCTTAAGTTAAGAAATATTGTTTATTTAGTTAGTTAATTTTGTCAATTCAAGAGAAATCAAGGAGCATAAGCAAGATCGACGCTTTTAGTTTAGCAATTGGCCGGCCTAGCCAATTGCTATACATCAATTGGTATTCAAAGACGGATTATGCTACGCTCTTTGTTTCTTTGATGATACTGATGTTTTGATTTGATGGTTTGGGAAATCCGGGGAGGCGACTGGGATGATGATCCCGATCCATGGGCTGCACAACAACGACACCGACGAGAGTTGCAACAACAAGCTTTAGAGCGTCAACGACAACAAGAGGCTCAAAGGCATCACCTTTGGCTTCAAAGGCAAGAAGAGACCCATCGACAACAACAACAACTCCTTGAGCGTCAACGTCAAGCCGCAATTGAGGAGGAGAAACGACAACAACAACGTCACCTCCGTCAGATTTGGCTTCTCCAACAACGAGAAGTTGAGGAGGAACAAAAACGAAAGTTGGAGGAAGCGGCCCAACGGCAAGCTAATTGGCTTGATGACGCTTGGAGAAAGGCTTATATTCAGAAACTTCTTGATAGTCAGCCTCACGCGTCACCTACCTCTGAGATCTTGGAGATATCCTCCCCCGATGTGGACGTGATTTTTCTTGACTATACGGCCGACGGAAAGGTAAAGGAGGTTGTTTTGGATACTTTCGTTGGCCAAGAGACTGCACTGCACGATGATTTTGTTTCGCAGATTCCCGTTGACTCCGAACTCGGAATTGAGTCAACTCAGTCTTGTTACGAAGCTGACTCGACGAGATTTCCAACGGTGGGTCACGCGCTGTCAGACTCCTCCGGGAAGACCTCCGAATCTGTACTTAAAGTCGACTGCAGTGTTGTGCAGGAGGTGGAGCATGTTGATTCCGTTGACGAGGATGAGGTACTTGATGACATGTCTCAAGAGTTAGCGATTGTACCTCTTGGGAATGTTCATGAAGTTTCAGTTGCTGAGATTTGTGTGTTCATTGATCCTATTCTTATTGAAGATCAAGTCCGTTCAACGACCGCGCATGAAGGTGTTGTTTTTGGGGTTCCTATACCTCGGATTCTCCTGGCACCTATTCCACCCATTTCTCCATCATCTTCTTTGAAGGTTGCTGCTCCTTCCACGGTGATCATCATCGACTCGATTCGGGGACGAATCGAAGATAAGAGGGCGAGAATGATGCGGGTCAAGGTGGCCTTCTGTGGGTCAAACAACGATCTTGATCCAGGCGACGACTCGTGGAAGAGTCGATTTCAAATGGAGGAGAATGATGTCATCCTCAAGCGGAAGAAGAAGGCTCCACCTTGGGAGTCGTTGAAGAAACAGCGTTAATTATTTTATTATTTATATTTCTTATTTTTATATATATATTCTATTTTTAGTAACTCCTATGTTAGTTGGAGTCTAATTATAGAATTGCTTATTTTTAGTATTTCTTAGTTAGATTAAATAAGATGGTTAGGATTTTAGATTAAGTTTTATCTTCTAGGTTTATTTATCTTTAGGATTAAAATTCTATCTTTATCAACCTAAATTCTATCTTGCACGGTAGAATTGGTTCTTAGGTTTTCTATTTAAACGTTGTAGTTCTATTGAAATTAATCAGATTGAATTAGAATTGAGAAACCCCTTTATGGATTAAAGGGTTCTCGATTATCAATCCCAAAAGTTATCCGGTTCTTGTGTTCTTGTCACCTTCGACACTTAATCACCATCACCTTCGTTCATCACCATCTTGCTTACTGTCGACAAGAAACCCAACCTCATCTTCAACCTCGAAAGCCGTCGCAAGAAGAAAGGAGACCCATTGGAGGCCCTTCGCAGGTTCGCGCCCAGGCGCGCGGTGCTCGCCCTCGTGAGCGCTGGCCACCATCTACTTCTCTCGCCTCGATCGCTCTCGCGTGCTCTCACCTGCTCTCGTCCTCGCAGTTGCTCGACGCCGCGCCCTGAGGAACACAGTTCCTGCGCTTCAGCGTTGCCGTTCCTGTGAAGCCGCGCCTCGCCACCAGCGATCGCATCCAGCGCTCCCGTGTTCACACCAGCGTAACCGGAGCCTGTTCGGCGAGCCTTCGCAGACCTTGCTTTCCTTTGCTTTCCTCCTCGTTACTTTATTAACTTAATTCTAGTTGAGTTTAATTAGTTTAGAAATAATTAGTTTAGTCCATCGATAGTTTTAGTATTGTTGAAATTCTTAAGTTAAGAAATATTGTTTATTTAGTTAGTTAATTTTGTCAATTCAAGAGAAATCAAGGAGCATAAGCAAGATCGACGCTTTTAGTTTAGCAATTGGCCGGCCTAGCCAATTGCTATACATCAGCCTCGGTCTATCAACACCTCAACTTACTTGAATAAAGTCCACTTGAACAACTTTTGACGCGAATTGCAACCATGGGTGTCATGAATGAATCCGGTTACTCAATGATCAAGCTTCCTTTCTTAGCGGATAGTTTTCAACACCGTTTTGCGTGAATCATACCCATGGGTGTCATGCATAGATCCGGTTATTAAGTGTATCAATCATTACCACCTTATTTCACTCAAAAACTCACAAGAAACTAAAGCCAAATATAACATATAAGCACAAACATCCGCAAGCAACAAACATGTGAGTCGGCTTTGACAATAGCTAATGAAGTTAATATCAAGAGGTAGAAACATATGAAAAGTAAATCATACTTTCGCGGCGCCTCCTCCCCTCCCAATAATATTTACAGAGCGCGTAGCTCTTACCGTGGCTAATACGAGGGGTGAGGAGTCGATTCTAAATGTCAAACACCTAGAAGAGGTGGCGAATCTTTACCCATGGCCGGCTGGGGTAGAGATAGGTTTGGCTACCGAGAATGGGGGGTGTTTGAATGAATACAAAGACCACATTGTCATTCACCTAGGCAGTCTTCTCTAGGGGTTTCTCCTTCCTCTCCCCCCCACTTTATTCAGACTTTTTGGCATGTATTAACCAATTCCCCGCCCATCTTGCTTTTAATGTAGGGATGTATTTGGCGGTACACATGATGCGTTGGGCCACCATCAAGGAAACGCCATCGTTAGACCACCTGTTCTTCATTCTTTCTTTGAGGCATGGAGAGGGACTGGTGTCCACTTCTTTGGCTGGGAAGATTGTTCAAAGGTTGTCCAGCATCCCGGGATGGAGGAGAAAATGGCTTCTTGTTCGTGATCCAACCAAGACTATTATGGACTTCATGACTAAACCTAGCGAGTATGTTGCGCCCAAAGACAAGCATGCTGCGGCGGATGGATGGAGAGCCGGGTTAGGGAAAGGGGTCTCATCGGTACGGGGTTATAGGCAGGTTGTGACTCCGGTTCGTCTGGAAATGGCTGGACGTTTGAGAAACTATGATGACAAGGTGAGGGAGTTAAGGACGATCGTGGCTGCTTTGAAGGCGAAGGTGGAGAAGTTGAAAGACACGGAGCTTCGAGAGGTAACTATTAAAAGTCTCAACGATGCTTTGACGAAGTCCCAGAAAGACGTGGAGGTGGCGAGGAGCGAGCTAGACCTGCCGCGAGTCGAACTCGCGAAGGCTTAAGAGATGGGGGCTCGGTATGAATCGGAGGCCACGCGTTTGAGGGGTCAGCTCTAGGATCTTGAGCATAAGTGAGGGGCAGTTCGTGAGGAGCTTGTTGATGTGAAGAGTCGGTTGGAGCGCTTTACTTCTGGGGAAGATGCTGCTCTTTCTCGGAAAACGCTCCGCGAGTTCATGCTCAGTGATAACGGTCAGGGGTGGCTATCTGACTTCCTGGGGGAGGCTGGCCAGGGTTGGTTTGATTTTTACCTTGAGACGGACAGAGAGGATGTCCTTTATGACAAGGTTACTGACGCGTTCATGGAGGGGGTTGAAGGTGGGATTTCTCAGAGCGTCAACCGCTTCGCTCATCTTGGCGATGAGGTGAGGATGTTTCCTTCTAGCTATGAGGATGAGGATATGAAGCTTAAAGACCCCCAATGCGAGCTGCCTCTCCCCCTTATCACTCCGATTGATGACACAGCTGCCCTCGATCCTCCCCCTGTAGGTGAGAAGACCCCCGAGCTCGCTCGTGCAGATGGCAACCCTCCTACTGATGTTTAAACAATCGTCTTTCCACCATATGTGAAGTTTTTTGTGTAAGGAAGTTTGAAAACATTTCTACCCGTGGTGAGAGTCTCGCACTCTGCTACGGTTCGTATGTTCGTTTTTTGGGATAGTGAATATTTCAACCCGTGACAAGCGATGTCTTGTTATGGTTTTTTGTGAATACTTTATCTTTGAATCCATCGTATTTTCGTTTATGACTTTTGCCTATTTTTCTTAATGGCCCGTTCTGTCGATTTTACTTATGTTTTTCGTGCCCGGAATTTGATCTGTTCACTTGTCTACTGTTCTTACATGACAAGTAATATTCGCGATACCCTTACCCATCTCCTGTCATTGATAGTTTTATGAAATAAACCGTGAGATGACAAAAAGTAGGGTTCGTGTACTTATTAGATGTTATTCAAAATGACAGGCAAAACTGAAAACTTGTTTTATCGATGAAACAGAGCAGGAAAAAACTTGCAATCTTTCTAGTTATATTTCTTCGTAGCATAGGTAGTCAGGCAAAACATCGCCGTTCTCGTCTGGGCCTGGTTGCTCTATTGCCACATCAAAGTGGGATTCTCTTTGGTACTCGAAGGTAAGGCGGATGCCTATTCTGAGGTTGTTACTGCTCGCGAAGGACCTCCATCCTTCCGAAAGAGAGAACCAATATCCTTCATCTCGTTCGACTAGTACGACGAACTCCTAGTTTGTGGGAGAATATAGAAAGATTTGGTCAAGTATTTCTTCCCCGATTCCACAAAGATATACGGTAGGAGAAGCCTGCGTAGTTGGCTTTCTCTAAGGATTATCCTGGCAAATTTAAGGTTTGGAAACAAAATAGTGTTCATGATAAAAGATGGTGTGTGGTGCCCTCCATTGCTCCACCCTCGTAGAGATTATAAAAAGGGTAGAGAGCCCGAGATTGTTATAGCGGTTTCGACTCGTGGTGATGATGCCTTCGACACCAGTTGTGTTTCCCGGTGTAACTCTTCCTCGTGTGCGAGGTTTTACACGGGATATTGTAGTGGAATGGCACTTATATAGGCTGGTAAGTTGTGTTTTGTGTAACTTTTCTCCTGACAAGATATCTGAATTTTTCTGACGTGTTTGCGCTTATAGCCTCTATTATCTATGTACCGTGATTATGGTTATGATGCACTTGGCTTTGTGCATTTATGGACGCGAGCTGATGAGGAGTTTGGGGTGAGGGTAGAAGCGTTGGGGTCTAACAACTACTGGCTTACTCGTGGGTGACCTGAGTTCGCTGTTTCGAACGAGCTTCGCATCGGGACACGCCTGATCTTTGAGTATGACGGGAGTTCCTGCTTTGATGTTGTTGCCATAGATCACGGGCCCGACCAAAATGGTGATGTAGAATTTGCGGTTCGGTGTTGAATTTTTCGTTTCTGTAATATTTTGTGCGATTGTATCGGTTACATTTGTTGGATGGTTTTGTTTGGTGAGTAATAAATAAACGAATATAATTTCTTGGTGCTGACTGTTTTCAGCTTCTCGTGAAGAGTGGTTGAACAGAGATGTAGCACTTCAGCTATTGATTTTTGCGAGGACCGACTTTTGGTGTGTTGGTTGCGGAGGGGATAAAAATAAAAACCGAGTAATCTCTAGTGTATTGTTCGTGATGGAGGGAAGTCTATCTCCAGTGTCCTTGTACATTGGGGAAATGAAATTAAAAAACCAAGTAATCTCCAGCGTACTGTTCGCGATGGAGAGACGTCTATCTCCAGCGTCCTTGGACACGGGAAATGAAATTAAAAAACGAATTAATCTCCAGCGTATTGCTCGCGATGGAGAGACGTCTATCTCTAGCGTCCTTGGACGCTGGGGAAATGAAATTAGAAACCGATCGACCTCCAGCGTACCTCTCGCGATGGAGAGATGTTTATCTCCAGCGTCCTTGGACCCTGGGGAAATGAAATTAGAAACCGATCGACCTCCAACGTACCTCTCGTGATGGAGAGATGTTTATCTCTAGCATCTTTGGACACATGATTTTATTGTTCGCATTTCTAGACCAAGAGTAATGGTGATACAAATCGAGGGAAAACAGGTCTTTATTGGTAGTCCGAGTTTCATTGAAAGTTTTAATAGGAAGAAATCTGCGCACCGAGGAGTTCTTGGGATCTAATGGAAACCATTTGAACTCGGGCCGTTGTAGTCGTCATCGTAGAGCTCGTCCTCGATGAGTAGCCTTCTTTGTCGAAAAAACGAACTTCAAACTTTGCTTCTCCCGGGTGGGTGAACATTATTGTTGTTTCCAACTCGAGCCCATGTGATTCGACAAAGTCCCTCTATCCGCGGGCCACCCAGTGAGATCCGTAACCGCCCCCTACGATGTGGACAGGGAAATCTTTGACGAAGCGAGTTGACAAAAAGATTTGCTCGGGTACCTGGGGTGCGAAGTGTTCACCGAATTCATAAGGCAACATCATGCGTATGTATTGCTTGTCCCCTACTAGATAAATATAAAAACCAAAAGGGATTGTTTGGATTTTGATCCCTGGTATTTGCTTCCATGTTTCTTTTTGGCAAGATTTTTGATGAGAAGGTTGTGCTTTTCATGCTGCAAGGAAGAAATTCCTTTACAGTGGTATCGACCGGTTTAGAAAATATATTTTTGTAATAATTGACTGTTTCTGGATTTGAAATGTCCCAGTGTATTTGGTGGGGTATGATAGGATTCTTTGCCATGTGTTGTTCATGCAATGTATCTCGGGAGAACCTTATTTCAGACTTTCTTTTTGATTCAATGCACGCCATCAATGCTTTCGTTGTACTTTGAAAAAGGTAAGAATCTCCCCTATAAATCAGACCCCCGAAGGGTCACGCAATGCACTTCTCACCTCTTTCTTCGAAATCTTCTCAAATCACGGGGAACGGAGAGATGGCTGCCGACAACACATCCGAGCCCCTCTTCTCGGTCACATGAAGCGGCTCGAGAGACTTTTTCCGGTGGGTACAGAATGCCTCATTCTCGCAAAAAATGCCGTTGTAGACCTGCTTCGAAGCAGAGTTTGGGATGGCGAGAGTAGAAAGGATATCGCTAACCAACGGACGAGGGAGAAGGGGCAGGAACGTTCGAGTAGAATGGGATGACGCTGGGGTCCTCTGGCTCACGCAGGGATGGAACACTTTCGCCATGTCCCGCAATGTTCAGGTAGGAGGAGGTCTAGTTTTCCACTATCTGGGAAACTCCCGATTCAAGGTCCTCGTCTTACCACCAGAAAATGTCGGACCATCCGAAGGGGAAGACGGCGAAGACGCCCTCTAAAAACGAAGGTCGATTGACCCGCCAAGACGCACCTTCGCTTAGGTTATTTCCATTATTTCCCGTAAAATACCCCATGAAACAAGAAAAATTATGTAGGCTAAGACATTCTTTTTAAGTGAAGTTTTTGAAATTTGAGTCTTTAGCAAAACAAAGTACTTCCCCATGAATGAAACTGCGGACCACAACAGAAGGCCCTTCATGAAGAACTTTTTAGACCTAATATTGTGCTTTATTAAGTGTAATCGCGAAGTTTTATGTAATGGTATTGCTGTTTTGAACAGCTAAATAGATATGCTTCCGTTCTTTGCGTTTTTGTCCTTTCCTGGTGCTGATGTGACTTTTCCTGATGTATTACTGTGGCTCTGATACACAATAAGATGCTATGAGATTCGGCCACTTGCCCGGCATGCGGTTGCTTCTAAAAAAATTGTTTTGGATGGGGGTAAACTCTTTATTTTAGTGGCAGGACAACACGACATGCTGCCTGCTTTGCTTGTTTATAAATATAGGAGGTTCGGATCGAGGTTAGGCAGTTTTCTCCGTACTTTGTTCTAATTTTGGTGTTTCGATCTTTTTTTTTTTTACAAAATCATGACTTCCCCCAGTCGTCATCGTCGTGACTTTTTTCATTCTATTGATTCTGAAGAGAAATTGGAATATATGGTATTCGTTCCAACCTTTCTTTTGTGACTTTTTGTTTTTCTTGTCTGACATTTGTTTTGGTTATTGCAGCTTTTGCCTAAGTCTTTTGGGGAGTAACCGCTTTTTAAGTATGAGAGGAGTAACCGCTTTACCATAATAGTTCTTGAGGCTAGCGAGTAAGCTGGTGAGATTGTGGCAAAATCCGTGTTTATGTTTGTGATCCCTTTGCTTGCCAGTCCTTTGTTTGTCGTACGATCTTTCAAATGCTTGTACACCTGGTTGTTGGACTTGTTTAATTGTAATCGCATTGTGCTTTTTGGAGCACTGTTCATACGTTGATCTCAAGAAGATGTGTATGGGCTGATCTAGTTTGTACTAATTTCGCGAATGGCCTAGATCGATATGGTTTATATGATTTATTCCAGTGCCACATATTCTGAATCATCGTTTGATTTTTCGGTGGGGAATCAAAATTTGAACGAAAACAAGAAGTAGTAGAAAAAGACACATCCACTTTGTTGATTCTTTTGATAGTATAGAAGCTTGTCTACATGTCCAAGCATAATAACGCAAAAGCTGCTGAATCGACTCTCTTTTAGAGGCTTACATGCATGCACATCTATGTTTAAAACACACGCGATAGCTAAATTTATTCTCCTTGGTGGCTTACATGCATGCACATCCGTGTTTAAAACACGCGTGATTGCTAAATTTATTCTCCTTGGAGGCTTACTTGCATTGCACATCCGTGTTTAAAACACACGCAATTGCTAAATTTATTCTCCTTGGAGGCTTACTTGCATTGCACATCCGTGTTTAAAACACACGCGATTGCTTAATTTATTCTCCTTGGAGGCTTACTTGCGTGCACATCCGTGTTTAAAACACACGCGATTGCTAAATTTATTCTCCTTGGAGGCTTACTTGCATTGCACATCCGTGTTTAAAACACACACTATTGCTAAATTTATTCTCCTTGGAGGCTTACTTGCATTGCACATCCGTGTTTAAAACACACGCGATTGCTAAATTTATTCTCCTTGGAGGCTTACTTGCGTGCACATCAGTTTTTAAAACACACGCGATTGCTAAATTTATGTGCATCGACATTCTGGGTTGGGTTTTGAACTTTCATTTATATATATGAAGTGGTGTACCCAATCGGGAACCCTGACGACCCCTATACATGGAAAATCTAAGCCATCAGAGTTCTTCTTACGCCTAACCTTTACGTAAAATAAGCCTTCGCGAGTATAGCGCCTTCTGAATTTTACAGCTTGAAATAACCATGGCCTACTTCTTTATGGATGACGTATGGTCCTTCCCATTTAGGTTCAAGTTTTTCCCCGATTGTTGCTTGTCGGAGGACCATTTCTCCTTTCTGTAGCGGGTGTATGAAAACGCGCTTGTTGTATCCCTCGGCCAATCGGCGTTGATATTCATTTGCCTTGAGACAAGCGGTGTCTCTTCTTTCTTCTAGCAAGTGGAGCTGTAATTCGAGAGCTTCGTCGTTGGTATCTTTACTGAAATCAACTATTCTAGCCGACGGGATGAGCAGCTCTACGGGGATGACTGCATAGACACCGAAGGCCATTGCGAATGGCGTTTCATCCGTGGGATTCATGGCTGAGGTCATGTATGACCATAGTACTAAAGGCAACATCTCGGCCCACTCTCCTTTTGCTGTCCCTAGCCTCTATTTAAGGGCATTAAGAATTTAGCGATTTGTGGTTTCGGCCTGCCCATTGGATTGTGGGTATGCTACCGACGAGAATCAGAAGTCAATATGGAGGCCGACGCAGAAATCGCGAATCGCTTCGCAGTCAAACTGGGGGCCATGATCAGTGATAATCGCCCGGGGGACTACAAACCGGCAGATCATGTTCTTCTAGAGGAATCTGCGCACCTTTTCTGCTGTGATGGTGGCCATAGCTTTGGCCTCCACCCACTTCGTGAAGTAATCGACAATTACGATGATAAAGCGTAACTGACCTGGCGCTGTTGGGAATGGTCCCAAAATATCCATTCCCCACATTGCAAACGAGCATGGTGCCGAAATGCACTTTAGAGAATGAGGGAGGCAATGATTTAGCGATGCGTGCCACTGGCATGGGTCACATATGTGAATAACCATCTCCGCATCTACCATAAGGGAGGGCCAGTAGTAATCTAGACGCGCGATTTTTGATGCCACGCCTCTCCACCCTTGATGGTTGCCGCAAAGACCAGCATGCAGCTCTTGTACGAGGTCAAAGCCCTCCTGGTTTGAGACACGGAGGAGATTTGGGAGGTTAAAACCCCTTTTGCATAATTGATCGTTTCTGACGCGAAAACGGGCCACTCTTCTTCTGATGCTCTGGCTGTTTTGTGACCCGCTTGCCGAGGGTCCTTCAATTATGTATTCCAGGAGGGGTATCCGCTAGTCTCCAAGGTTTGATATCCTAAATACCCCTTGGTAGATTCCTCGGGCATGCTTCTGCTCGATAACCACGCGATCACTAAAACCTAGGGGCAGGGTGGCTCCCATCCTGGCCAATGTATCGGCGCGTTCATTCTGGTCACGAGGAATGGAGGAGATGGAGCATTTCCCGAAGGCCGCCATGAGTGTTTGTACGCATGCCAAATATTCAGGTAGCATCCCTATCTTTGCTTCATATTCCCCTTTAACCTACCGAGCTACTACTTCCGAGTCGGTGAAAATCTGGACTTGCCGGGCTCCGTTGATCAATGCTTTCTCAATACCCGCGATCAGGGCTTAATACTCTGCTTCATTGTTGGTGTCCTCGAATAATAGCTGGAACGATAGATTGGTTATCTCCCCGCCTAGGCTTGTGATGGTAACCCCGGCCTCGCATCCCCTTACTGATACTGACCCATCAACGTTGATGACCTAGTCTTCCCCATCGCGATCCTGATGGTCTATAAAGACAGCCTCCACTACGAAGTCGGCCAAGGCTTGGGCTAGGCGGGCTTTTCTGGGTTTGAAATGTACGTCAAATTCGGAAAGTTAAACTGCCCATTTGACCATTCTTCCTGAGAGCGATGGCGAGCGCAGGATCTGATGAAGGGGTAAGTCGGAGAGTACCTCGATCCTGTGAGCCTGAAAATAAGGCCTCAATCTTCGCGCAGCAAAAACCATGGATAAAGCCATTTTTTCAATCGGAGTGTATCTGGATTCGGCAGGCTGTAAGACCCTGCTAGCAAAATAGATGGGGAGTTTAGATTCCCTAGTAATCATTGTGCTGATGGTCGTGGACCCGACGGCTAGGTATAGCTGTAGGGTTTCATGCTCGCGTGAAAAATGAAGGGTGGACAAAGCGGCCAGATATTCCTTCATGCTCTTGAAGGCCTTATCTAAAACGACAATCCACTCGACCGGACCTTTCTTTTTTAGTTGCTCAAAGAAAGGCAAGGAGTGATCGCCTAATCGCGAGCAGAATATACGTAAGTAGTTGACCGACCCGTTCAACTTCTGAATGTCATTTATCGTCTTTGGAGGGGCCATGTCGATGATAGTCTGCACCTTTGAGGGGTTCATATCTATTCCTCGATGGCTTATCATGAAACCAAGGAATTTTCCGGAGCCTACCCCGAAAACACACTTTTCCGGATTTAAACAAACACGATTCCTTTTTAGCGTGTCGATGGTTTCATGCAAATCTTTGCAGTGGTCTTCTTTTGTGAGACTTTTGACCACGATATCGTTGATGTCCACTAAAGTAACCATGTTTTTATGCACATTTTAGCTCCTTATTTTAATTACTTTGCATATTTCGGGTTGGGAATATGTTAAATTTGTGTAGTATAAGATTATTTGTCAGAAATAGAGGTTTACACGAGTTTTGGTTGAATTTTGCAGAATTTGGAGCCATTCCGGAACGAAACCAAAAGGAGAAGACGAAGACAGGATTCTACTCTATGTCGACAAAGCCTACTCGAAGTCGACTACAGATGGGAGCAAACCTGATCGAGGACAGAAGATGGAGGCAACTCGAGCTCGACTGTACTCGACGTCGAGTACACTTACTCGACGTCGACCGGACCAAAAACTTTACCCGGGTTCGAGAAGAGAAAGCTACTCGAGGAGATGCGAAGAGAAGCCGAGATCGACGAGATTTACTCGACGTCGACCACACCTGGTCGACGTCGACCACACTATTTTTGGGCCGCGAGTCCATTGGGCCAATCTGAGGACGAGTTGATGACTTGGGCACGAAGGAAGACCGACTCTACCCGATTTCTATCAAGATATATCCATGGAAAGAAGATTATTCACCTTTTGAAGAGATTTAGATATTTACCTTTTTGAATTAATGTTTTATGTAGTTAAGTTTTATCTTTAGAAATAGATAGATTTGCTTTCCTTGATTAGCAAGGATTAAAGCCTATAAATAAAGCACATGGGGCTAATTTTCAATCATTTAATTCTAGAGCAAGTTATTCCACACATAGTTTAGGAGTTCAAAGGTTTTAGGGTTTTAGCATTCTATGAAAGTGTGAGTGTCGGGATTGTAAAGACTTTGAATATAGTTTATGCAAGTTTCTTTTACATCAATTATGTCGATTGCTATGATGAGGTGTGAGTAGTCCACCTACTTCTAGGGTTGGGGTGAGCCCGACGATAGCCATGTTGGTGGATTAGCAAATTGCAAGAGAAGGTACTTTATCTTATTTATTCTATTCCTTGTGCTTCATCTTTGATTGAGAAATTAAAGAACTCATGTTGTGAAACTTGGGTAGTAATTAGGGTTTCTATTCGAAAGATTATAAATTCTAATTATGAAAAGGAATAGACACAATTAGGATTATCTATCGAAAGGTTTACATTCCTACTTGTCGGATTTGGTGAAGCGTAGTCCTTTATCGATAAAGTTGCCATCTTTTGTGATTTATGATTCCGCTTTCATGGTTATTGTCGTTGCAAACCCCGATCTTGGAAGTTTTCGTTTAATTGTTTGAAATCTAAAATCTGCAAAACTGGTTATTTTCTGTCCACACTTCGATTCCACCCTTAAATTCTTCAGCCTTCTCTCGTCGACGCAAACAAAACGCTTTCTGTTTTCAACTCGACGTCGACCAGACTTAGTCGACGTCGACTACTGATATTCAATCTAGGGTTTTTGCTCGAGATCGCTGCTTGTTTTTGTCTCTGCAAGTACTCGACATCGACAAGATTTACTCGACTTCGACCACTTTTCTCGATGTCAAGTAGGTTCCTCGACATCGACTACTCTCAGTGACGTCTTTTGCTCGGATTCGACTGTGCCTAGCCCCTGTCGACTACCCCTTAGTCGAGGTCGAGCACTCCTAGAGTCGTGTTCTGTTCGTGAGATTCTTTCGCTACCTAAGATCCGCTGACCAGCTTCCTCGGATCGAACCTGACTACCTGCTGCTACAACGTGAGGGAGTCTTGAAAATTATTTGCTTGGAACGGTATTGGTTTGCTTATCTTATTCTTATTTTATTTGCAATCTCGATTTCCTCTGTCAACAATCGTCGACGTAAAACGCAACATTTTTTTCTGATCTGCGATGAAAACACGTTCTCTATCATCCGTTGAAAGGTGGCGCTGGCGTTCTTGAGCCCGAACGACATTACCTTATAACAAAAGGTTCCCTGTTCGTAATGAAGGCAGTTCTTTTTTCATCGCAAGGACTCATTTTGATTTGATTGTAGCCCGAATAAGCATCTAGAAAGCTTAGAGTAGCGTGCCCTGCCGTGGTGTCGACCAGCTCGTCGATAGATGGAAAAAGGTATGTAGCTATCTTTTGGCCAAGCTTTGTTCAGATCTTTAAAGTCCACGCACATTCTCCATTTGCCGCTGCTTTTTTGACAAGCACTACATTCGGCAACCAAGTTGAATCATTAATTTCGCGAATAAATCCAGCTTGTAATAGCTTGTGTACCTCTTGTTTTGCTGCTTTCGACGTTTTCGCAACCATCTTCATCTTTCTTTGGCATACGGGCTTCGCTTCGCGATTAAGTCTCAAGGAATGTTCCGCGGTTTCTCGGGGGAGTCCCTTCAAATCTTGCGGCGACCACGCAAAAATGTCTCGCGATCCTTTCAACATGTTCTTGAGGTTTCCAGGGTTGGGCCAGTCAAACTGTGATCGTGGTACATTGCTTTAGTCTTGTTTGGAAAAGGGAAAAAGGCGATCTTTTCCTCCACGATTTTGTCAGCCATCTTCTCGGGCCGAACTTCTAGCTCCGCTTGTTGGTGCTCGGATTTGGCCTCTTGTTCGTGCCCATCGACCACTTCCTCTTTTAGAGACCCTTAACCGCTTCTTTTAATTGCAAATATTCAATAATGGCCCTTCTTCAGCGAGGATAAGTAGCATATTCTACTCTCTGCTTGTTTGCCCCGTGCTTCGCCCAACTTTCCGTCGGCACATGGGAATTTGACACTGAAATGATATATGGAGCATGCTATTTGGAATTTGAATAGACTTACTCGGCCCATGATAGCGTTGTAAATGGACAGTAGCCTAACCACCTTGAATTCAATCATGTGGGTTCTTCTATTCGGCGTGGTCCCTAATGTCAGGGTCAATTCAATTGCCCCCGCGACCTCGACCTCGTATCCAGATAAGAAAACCAGCTTTCCTGAGGACCGGCGCAGGGCGCTTTCGGAGGTCCCGAGTTGTTCAAAAGCGTCCCAATAAAGGACGTCCACTGATGAACCTGTATCTATCATAACTCGCTTGACAGTCTTGGTTCCTATCTGCACGTGGATGACCATAGGATCCGAGTACGACATTCTTAGGTCGCGAGCATTCCGAGTATCAAAAATAGAGAAGCTGAGTACTGCGTGCTCGGTGGACGTTTGCTTGACACTGGCCTCGGACGGGGGGCGTCTAGCCTCTCTTTCATAGTTTTTCCTCTCCTGGTTACTGGTGCCAGATGTCGCAGGTCCCCCTGCGATGATATTGATGCATCCATCTGGTGAGGGAGGCTTTCGCTGATCCCGGTTAGAGCGATCGGGTCGGTTGGACAAGGACCTAGCCTCCTGTGTATTCCTCATGTCCCTTGGAGGAGGTCTGTACCCCCCTCCCCTATTTCCATTTCTACCTCCTCTGCTCTGGGGGTAGGCCCCTTTGCCCCTTCCTCTGGCCGCATACTGGGGAATGTAAGGCCTTGGTGGTGCATGATAGCATGCATTTAGGTAGGCATAATAGGTTGCATTTAGCTTAGTTAAGATGCATTTCATGGATGTATTAAGCACGATTTGCATATTAGTTCTCTATGTTATCGGAGTCGGAATCTACACGCTTTTATTGATTATTTCAGGTAATGGTAGAACCGAGGAGGAGACATGAGTTGATAACGCATTGGATGAGAATGTCTAGTTGATCGAAGAAGCTTACATGAAGATCTCAAGAGGTCCTGAGAAGAAGAAGCGAGCGTAAACGAAGAACAAGTCTACAGAAGTTGTCGCTAGACATGCTGAACTTGTTTTGCACTTTTTGGACGCCTCGGTTGTCCGATTGACTATGATGACCATGTGTTGGAAAGATCTTTCAGCGAGCTACAACTTTCCTATTGAGAGGATGAGCTAATTCGAGACGGATTTTCCAGGAAAGACCGATGCAGCGGCCGCAGCATGTATGCTGCGGCCGCCGCCAGTACCGTCGCAGCGAGGAAATGCTGATGCTGCGGCCGCCGCATTTGTTGTCAGCGATTATGCACTGCATTTTGATTAATGAAAAACCCTAGATCTTACTTATTATTTTATGGCCGACTTTGGATGATTTAAAAGGCCACTTTTAGTTATTTTTCCGTAACTTCTATTCTACTCTTTCATTCATCAGACACTTTAGAGATTTTGAGCGATGTCTTCCATGAGGAACTAAACTCATCTATTCTGCCTGCAATTTAAAGCTTTATTCGGATTGATTGTGAGTTTCTAATTCTCGTTCCTTATTTCCTATATTTAAATGCTTCAACTTCTTTGTGCTTGATTGTCTATTGTTTTATTATATCTAGCCCGCGGAACTAGTTAGAATCAATTCAATTGCTAAGGTTTTGTAGATTCCTGATTGTGAACCTTAACCTAAGTGGCAAACTTGCCTTTAGGGCTGATTGAACTAATTGAATAAGTAGGAAGTTGAATGTGTTGTTAAATCCTTCTTTAGGGACTGCAAATACCTTGGCTAATCTCTGAACTTAAGGCTATCAATTGGGTTAAATCCTTCTTTAGGGACTGTTCGATTGATAAGGGTTTCTAGGACTGATTGGACTAGTAACTATATTAAGTCGGGACAAGGGCATTCATAGGAAACCTAATAGGACGAGAAGAAGTTACAAGGATCGCTTCAATCCAATAAAGTGGAAAATTGTAGGTAAAATTACTTCTCCTAATTGTCTAAAACAAATTCCTTTACTTTGCTTTCTTTACTCCGCTTTGATAAAAGGCGGAACTTTCACATACAAAAACCCCCCTCTTTGGTTACTTTAATCGGCATTAAAATCATACTTGAGTTATGATTTTCCCTGTGGATCGACCGCTTGCTTATTGCTATACTAGTTATAGGTTTGAGATTTACTTTGGCAGATCAACGACATGTTTTCCCTCCGTCAAATTTGGCGCCGTTGTCGGGGACCACTTACATGGTCTGCACTCTTGCTACTAACATATGTTGATGGTGAGGTTATTGCAGTTACCTAGAGAGAATTTTCATCAATACTTTATCAGACTGCAGGAGTACATTAACGATGTTTATTCATGGGGATATCAAGCTAGTATAAGGGAAGTGCTTCTATGCATCTTTGATGGCATGACTGCTGAGACACGAAGTCTTGCCGAGCGCCTGAGTGATGGAGGTTTATTAGATATGGGACTCTCGGAGATGTGAGAATTTTTCTGCTATATGGATAATCATTGTGCGCAGAACGAGTCACTTTCTCCAGTATCTCAAATCGTTGAGACCTCTGTTGCACCTCTTGAAGTCATTGTGGAAAATCACATTGAGAAGATTGAGGAAGAAGGCACTCCATCTAATGAGATCATCCCTAGCTCCCCCATTGATGAATCTGATCTAGAGCCTACTGTTGAGGCTACAGAGAAAGTAAAGGTTGTCTCCAGCACTAGAGAGAATATTGGTAGATACGTTGATCCATTTGACTGCTACTTTGACAAGCCACCAGTAGAACTGAATTGGTGGTATTATATACCCTTTGTGAGTAGTCAAGCTCCTGAATACAATAAGTCTAAACGGTTCTTAAATGTATTATTATTTAGTTTCAATTTATTTGTATGTAGCGCATGCTTGTTTGTTAGTTGTGCACAAGAGTTTGACAGGTTGCTAAGGGCTTTGACTATGTCTGATTAGTTTCGTAAGCTTAAGCAAAACGTCGAGCCAACGACTTGAAACAAAGGCGCTTCTCGGGAGGCAACCCGAGGTAAGTTTTTCTTTCTTTTTTCTTTTTCTTTTCCTTCACCCTGATTATATTTGATTTACTTAGTTGTCTTTATTGTTTCATTGAGGACAATGCAAACTTTAAGTGTGGGGGAGAGGAATTCTGTATATATAGATGCATATAGGAGATCATATTTAAATTTCTGCACCATGTTTAATTTATTTCATTTTTTAAAATTAATTTCTTTTTTATTTTCGTAATTAAAAAAAATTCGAAAATTCCAAAAATAAGCATGCATTGCATACATATGTGTTTTTCAAACACCCATCTAGCTTAGTTTGTCCTCTAATTTAAATTTCAAGCATGATCATATAAATCCCAAGGAGTTTTGGATGTTTTGATTATTGTCTGTATTTGATTTTTGTGGAACATGAGCTAGCAAATATAATTGAGCATGAATGATTGAGCTAAAGTATGATTGAAGTCCTCAAAACATGATCCCGTGAGAATGTTTGGCCTTATTTGAATTCTTTTGCTCAATTGTGTGAATTACTCTCCTTGTGTTGCTACCTTTTGGTATTGACTGCAGTCTCTATTTTTAAGGACCGATGCACATGTTTGATTGCTTGCGGAGTTTATGTTATATTTTGAGTCTTTTGTTTGAATTGGTAAATATTTAGTGAATAAGGTGGCAATGGTTGATACACTTAGTAACCGGATCTATGCATGACACCCATGGGTATGATTCGCGCAAAAAGGTGTTGAAAACTATCCACTGGGAAAGAAGCTTGATCATTGAGCAACCAGGTTCATTCATGACACCCATGTTTGCAACTTGCATCAAAAGATGCTCAAGTGGACTTCATATTAGTAGGTTGAGGTGTTGATAGACCGGGGCCATTCATGACACCCATGTTTGCGTCTCGCGTAAGGGAAGCAACAAGACAAGAAGAAAAGAAAAAAAAAAGTGTCACATTTATTTAGTTGTCTTTATTGTGTCCCGCAAGTAATGACATTTCGGTATATATTTGGTGATATGGTGGTCAATGTCTATGAGCCTAGTGCATTTTGGATTGAGTTGAGAGTTGTACCTTAAAGCCTAAACACATGAGTGAAACACATATTTCTGGTGAGGTTTGATGATGTCTACTTCTAAGCTTTGATCACTGAAATACATGCTATGACGTTTGTTTGCTTGGTTTATGTTTTCACCTGCTATGATGTTGCTTTTTGATGAGGTTGAAACTTGAAGGGATTTCCTGTGGGATGCGTTGATTCATGTTCATTCTATCATTGCTTGAGGACAAGCAAAAGTTAAGTGTGGGGGAGTTTGATAGCATGCATTTAGGTAGGCATAATAGGTTGCATTTAGCTTAGTTAAGATGCATTTCATGGATGGATTAAGCACGATTTGCATATTAGTTCTCTATGTTGTCGGAGTCGGAATCTACAAGCTTTTATTGATTATTTCAGGTAATGGTAGAACCGAGGAGGAGACATGAGTTGATAACGCATTGGATGAGTATGTCTAGTTGATCGAAGAAGCTTACATGAAGATCTCAAGAGGTCCTGAGAAGAAGAAGCGAGCCTAAACGAAGAACAAGTCTGCAGAAGTTGTCGTCAGACATGCTGAACTTGTTTTGCCCTTTTTGGAGGCCTCGGTTGTCCGATTGACTATTATGACCATGGATTGGAAAGCTCTTTCAGAGAGCTACAACTTTTCTGTTGAGAGGATGATCAAATTCGAGACAGATTTTCTGCTGCGGCCGCCGCCAATACCGTCGCAGCGAGGAAATGCTGATGCTGCGGCCGCAACATCCATGCGGCGGCCGCCGCATTTGCCGTCAGCGATTATGCGCTGCGTTTTGATTAATGAAAACCTTAGATCTTGCTTATTATTTTATGGCCGACTTTGGATGATTTAAAAGGCCACTTTTAGTTATTTTTCCATAACTTCTATTCTACTCTTTCATTCATCAGACACTTCGAGATTTTGAGCGATGTCTTCCATGAGGAACTAAACTCATCTATTCTACTTGCAATTTGAAGCTTTATTCGGATTGATTGTGAGTTTCTAATTCTCGTTCCTTGTTTCCTATATTTGAATGCTTTTACTTCTTTGTGCTTGATTGTCTATTGTTTTATTCTATCTAGCCTACGCAACTAGTTAGAATCAATTCAATTGCTAAGGTTTTGTAGATTCCTGATTGTGAACCTTAACCTAAGTGGCAAACTTGTTCCTTTAGGGCTGATTGAACTAATTGAATAAGTAGGAAGTTGAATGTGTTGTTAAATCCTTCTTTAGGGACTGCAAATACCTTGGCTAATCTCTGAACTTAAGGCTATCAATTGGGTTAAATCCTTCTTTAGGGACTTTTTGATTGATAAGGGTTTCTAGGACTGATTGGACTAGTAACTATATTAGGTTGAGATAAGGGCATTCATAGGAAACCTAATAGGACGAGAAGAAGTTACAAGGATCGCTTCAATCCAATAAAGTTGAAAATTGTAGGTAGAATTACTTCTCCTAATTGTCTAAAACAAATTCCTTTACTTTGCTTTCTTTACTCCGCTTTGATAAAAGGCGGAACTTTCACATACAAAAACCCCCCTCTTTGGTTACTTTAATCGACATTAAAATCATACTTGAGTTATAATTTTCCCTGTGGATCGACCTCTTGCTTATTGCTATACTAGTTATAGGTTTGAGATTTACTTTGGCGGATCAACGACAGGTTTTCCCTCCGTCAGTGCATTTGGCGGTTTATGTTGCTGGGGCAGAATCGCAAGGGGCTAGCGTTGTTGCGGTGTCGTGACCGGAAGATCGGGACCCGTTGGTGGAGCACAAATCTGAAGGGGTGCTTCTTTCGAAGGGAGGCTTTGCGAAATCTCATAGACATGAGGTGAGTACAACAGAGATGGCTAACGAAGCAAACCGCACTCTTAAGGAGCTTTCTGCTCCTGATCTGGCACAGCAACCCCTGGAAATCCAATTCCCTGCGCTAGCAGTAGGAGTCAACTTTGAGCTGAAATCTGGGGTAGTTCATCTTCTACCCAAGTTCCATGGGTTGAGTGGGGAGGACCCCCACAAGCATCTATCTGAGTTTTATACTGTGGTTGTTGGGATGAAACCAGAGAACGTAACTGAAGATCAAATCAAGCTGAGAGCTTTTCCCTTCTCTTTGAAGGATGAGGCGAATGAGTGGTTCTTCTATCTACCACCTGGATCTATTTCTACTTGGGCTGAGATGAAGAGTCTTCTTAGAGATGTACTTCCCTGCAACAAAATTTAATGCCTTGAAAAGGTCAATCAACAGCATTGTGCAGTACGCGATGGAGTCGATACATGAGTACTTTGAGCGCTTCAAGAAACTCTGCGCCAGCTGCCCATGCCATGGGTACTCTCAAAAGGATCTGGTTATCTTTTTATTCAATGGGCTGACTGATATAGAGCACAAAACAGTGAATTCTGCTTGTGGAGGAAACATGCTGAATAAGACGCCTGTCGCATCTTGGGATGTGTTTAAGGAGTTATCTGAGGGCTCTAGACAGTTCAACAAGAGCACTCGTGCTAGGGGTGTACTCTCTGTTGATGCCCCTGTGGCTGCACTTCAGACCGACATAGCAGAGGTGAAGGAGATGATCAAACAATTGGTAGTTGATAGAACTCCTCAACAATTGAAAGCATGTGACCTTTGCAATCAATTCACTCATCCTATGGACATGTGCCCGCTTCTGCAAGATTCTAATGTAGATTTGAATGCCATTGGGAATTTCGCTCAACAAAGGCCTAGGCAAGGCAATTTTGGAAATCCTGGGTATTTCAACAACAACAATTATAACAGAGGCTATCAGCAGGGCTTTGGGAACTAAAAAGCCTCTTTCAATCAGCAAGTGGGGCAACAGGCAAGGCCGCAACAACAATATGAACCTCGACAGGGAGGTCAGCAGCAATCGAATGAGGAGAATGAGGATCCACTACAGAAACTGTCACGATTGGTCTTGAAGAATGAGAAACAACAGTCAGAGCGGATTGCAAATCTACAGAAGTAGCAATCGGATCGGATGACAAATTTCGAGAATCAAATGAGTCAGCTTATTCAAATCTTAAGTGCTAAGGAGGCAAATAATTTAGAAAAACTTCCATCACAGACCATCGAGAATCCTACTAAGGAGAATGTCAGTGTTGTAACGCTTAGGAGTGGCAAGGAACTGAGGAGATAGAGGTAATAGAGGACGAGAATGGAACACACACTGTGCGGCGGCCGCAGCAACCATGCCGCGGCCGCGGCCAATCAATCGTGTTGTGGCCGCAGCACAATGTCGCGCCCGCCGCCAGTGAGGCCGCCGCCACTTCGGAGCCAGGTACGCAACTTCTTTCTTCCTCCCTTTTTTCTCCTTCTTCTTCTTTTCCTCCTTCTTCCTCCTTACCTATGGAGATTCCAAAGCCGGTTCCACCCTTCCCGGAAGCCTTGAAGGATACACGAAGGTACGAGAACGAAAAGGAGATCTTTGAGACATTCAGTAAGTGTGAGGTAAACATTCCTTTGCTTAATTTGATTAAAATCATTCCTAGATATGCTAAATTCTTGAAGGAACTTTGCACTATCAAGCGGAACCAGAAGCTGAAAGGTAAGCAAAAGGTGAAGGTAAGCGAACATGTCACTACTGTATTTCAAAAGCGTATGCCCTAGAAGTGTAGTGATCTTGGTATGTTTGATATTCCATGTGTGATAGGTGATACTAAATTTGACAAAGCCAAGTTAGATCTAGGAGCATCTATCAATGTTTTGCCTTCTCATGTTTATCATGCTTTGGGATTGGGACCTCTGAATGATACTCGGGTAGTAATTCAACGTGCTGATCGATCTACTATCTACCCGAAAGGGATTGTTGAAGATGTCTTGGTTATGGTTGATAACTTGATATTCTCTGCTGATTTCTTTGTGATTGACATGGGTTTTGATAACAATGAAGGCCCTATTCTGTTGGGTAGACCTTTTTTGAAAACTGCTAGGACCAAGATAGATGTCTATTCAGGATCTATTACTATGGAATTTGATGGTCAAAGAGTTGAATATAATATTTATGATTCCATGAAATTTCCATGTGATGATCCTCCTCTGTGCTTTGTGGATATTATTGATACTATGGCACAAGATTGCTTTGATTTGGAGTGTGTTGATGAGATGGAAGTCGCTTTACAGGCCTCTATAGATGAAATTGCTAGAGATTATGTCTTGTCATCTAACTTGCAGGAGGCTATAGGGGCTTTAGACCATCGATCTCCCACCTATGTGCCACCAAGGGGAGACCGCATCGAGCTGACCATGCCTACTGAAAAGCTTCTCCCATCCACTATCCAAGTGCCTGATGTTGAATTGAAACAACTTCCTAATTACCTTAAATATGCTTTTCTTGGTGAAAATGATACTCTGCCTGCCATTATTTCTAACAAACTGACCTTTGGGCAGGAGGAGCGATTGGTGACTGTTCTAAAGGAGAACAAGGAGGCGTTAGGATGGACGATAGCAGACATTAAGGGTGATAACTCCACTCCCTTGATGAAAATCGGAATTAGTTTCAAAGGCTTTAAAAGACTGTTTGTGTCAAAGGTCTTGACGCTACAGCTGTGTTGATGAAACACAAAACCTGTACTTTATTATATTATGTCCGAATATTATTGTGTTATTATATGCTTCCAGATATTATTTTATATACTAACATTTCAGGAAGCTGTTCGAAAATTATCTCCTTCCATAAGCTTGAAATTGAGAGAATTCAAATTGGAAGATCATGGCGTCCGAGTTTCCAAATATAGAAGATCATGGAGATTTCTTCCCAAGCCACAATCAGTTCTAGCCATTGAAGAAGATCTCTAGGCGCCGAGTTGATCTGTATAAGAAGGAGATGAAGAAAAGAGGACAGATACATTCGTTGAACACAAGCTCTCATTCGCACTCAAGCCTTCAAGTGAAATCTGTCTTCTTCGTGTGCTCTCTGCTAGTTCTTAAGAGTCTGTTATTTCATTTCAAATCATTTGAGAGTTACACAGTGAGCTTATAGGATATATTTCGAGAGAGTGTTATACTCGAGAGTTTGTAACTCAGGAAGTGAACACTAGGCGATTGATTCACTAAGTGTAAGAGGATTGTACTAGATAGCTGAGAGACGTGGGGCTCTTCTAGATTGGTCTAGGACTCCAAGGGAACGTGAGTTGACTAGATTGCAATTGTATAGGAAAGAGGCTTCTCGGTGAGCTATTAGGATCCTAAGTCTTGTGAATCAATAAAAGCCGGTTGAATCCTAGGGTTGTGGAAGAACCCTAGGGGGGACGTAGGTCAAGTTCGTGCCGAACCTCGTAAACAATTCATTGCGTCCTTTACTTATTGCTTTACCATATTTCCGCATTTGTTTGAATTGTATAACTTATTTGTGATTCAGGTTTTCCAGAGAAAAGATTAATTCTAATCTCAAGGGGTTTTGCACGCACTTCAAAAGTCTTGAGATTACCTACGAAAAACCGGCATACTCTATTCAACCCCCCTTCTAGAGTATCTTTATATTACTTTGTTATACATTATCGATCCTTCAATTGGTATTAGAGCTTTACTAACTGCTTTCGATCTAACAATCTTGTGAGTTTTTGATCATGTCTGGTGAAGCAAGCGGGGGATTTGCACAGGGAAGGTCTACCAGTAGACCACCACTCTTTGTTGGAAACAACTTTGTCCTCTAGAGATCATTGATGAAGATGTTCATTATAGATCAAGATCTGGAACTTTGGAACATTATAGAGAATGATCCGAAGGTTCCAGAGAAAGACGGACCAAATGGAACCAAAATTGCGAAGAAGGAGTCTGAATACATCCAAGCGGATCTTGAACTCATCTCCAAAAACTACAGGGCTATTAACTTACTTTATTGTGGTCTTAGCACTGATGAGTTTAACCGTATTTCATCTTGTAGGTCAGCTAAAGAGATTTGGGACAAGCTGGTGGTCACCTACGAAGGAACTAGCCAAGTGAAGGGCACCAAGATTAGTATCTTCCTTCGAAAGTATGAACTTTTCAAAATGAAGCCTGATGAGTCTATCAAGGCCATGTTCACACGGTTCACGAAAATCACCAACAACCTTGACTCTCTCAGCAAGAGCTTTAAGAAAGTTGAGAAAGTGAGGAAGATATTGAGGTGCCTCCCGAAAGAAAAATGGGGTCCTAAAGTAACTACCATAGAGGAAGCCCAAGATCTCACCACTCTGCCCCTTGATGACTTGCTTGGGAAGCTGATCACACATGAGATGATTCTCAATGAAGACGATAGAGAACTTCCAGCAAGCACCAAAAACTTGGCGCTCAAGTCCAAGAAGGATGAGCCTAAAGATGCATCTGATTTTGAAGATGAGGATGACGATGATGATGATCCTTTTGCTCTCATCACAAGAGGCCTTTCTCGAATCCTCAAAATAAAGAAGCAATTCAACAACAAGGATGGATCAGAGTCTTCTAAATTTCGAGGTAAGTCTCAATACAACAAATATGACAAGAAGACTAAACCTTTGTCTTGTTTTAAATGTGGTGAAACAGATCATCTTGTGAAAGACTGCCCTCAAAAGACGAAGAGCCAGTCCAAGAAAGGTGACAGATGGAAAAAGAAAGCCATGGTGGCAACTTGGAGTGATTCTGACTCGGACTCCGATGATGAGAAGGCCAATGTCTGTCTTATGGCCTCAGGAGATGAATCCCACGATGAGAAGCTTGAGGTAACTCTCAGAGAACTTATGGCAAGTCCAAAAGAGGTATTATCGGAATTCCTTTCTAATATGATTGCCAATATAGAGAAACTTATTGCCCAAACTAACACTCTTATTAAGAAAACTGTGGACCTGGAAAGAACTATTGAGGATCTGTCTATGAGGGTCAAAAGTCTTGAAGCTTCTTATTCAAGTCTTGACATTAAAGTCAAGACTCTTGACTCAGAGAAATCTGAACTCAAGCAAGATCTCTCCTCTCTAAGAAGTGAACATCGTGACTTAGAGAACGAGAAGATCTCCCTGAATAATAAGATTCAAGACCAACAGACAGCCCTCATAAGTGTTTTACCAAATCCAAAGGCACTCTTGATAGTAGGATGTTGGGTGAGCAACAAAGTTCTCTAAATAAAAGTGGTATTGGTTACAATCCAAGGTTTTTAAAGAAGCAGCACATTACCACTTTTGTAAAGGCAAAAGGAAGCAGAACCTCTTCTATATGTCACCACTGTGCGAGAAAGGGACATGTAAAAGAGACCTGCCCCTATAGAAGAAAGGATCTAAATATTATTCGCAATACATTTCCTGTTCACTTGAGAAAAGAACGGATAACGCAAGTTTGGGTCCCCAAAGGCACTATTTTACCAAATATGGTTTATCCCAATAATGGATCTAAATTTGCTTATTGGTCTAGCCACAAAGGTTGATGTTTGTTTTGCAGGAGATCACCAAGGTGAAGGAGCAAAAATGGATGATTAATAGTGGATGCTCGAGACATATGAGTGGGAAGAGTTCTCTCTTTCATGATCTAAAAGAAGCAATCCACATGAACAATCACTCTTGGTGACAAAGGAAAGTGTGACATCGTTGGTATTGGTAGTGTTGGGAGTGATTCCAACCATAGTATTAAAAATATTTATCTTGCTAATGGTTTGAATTATAATTTGCTTAGTGTCTCTCAATTATGTGATAGTGGCAATGATGTCAGATTTAACAAGAAAAGATGTCTAGAGTGCAGAGAAGATACAGGTGAAGTTGTTCTAACTGCATATCGTTACAACCATATATATGCTCCAAATGCTGAGTAAGTGGCACAAGGAAGCTTAACCTGTCTAAAGGCTTTGACGGACGATCCAAAGCTCTGGCACAGGAGACTCGGTCATGTGAGTCCACATACACTACAGAAGCTTGTGTCCAAAGGGCTTGTAAGAGGGCTACCTGAGATGGACTTCAAAGGTATTGAGATGTGCAAAGCATGCACACGAGGTAAACAAACACGTAGCTCTTTCAAACCCAAAAAGGTTGTAAGTTCTTCTAGACCCCTTGAACTTTTACATATGGATTTGTGTGGTCCTATGCAAGTCAAATCTCCCAATGGTAAAAAGTACAGGCTTGTTATTGTTGATGATTTTTCTAGATATACTTGGGTTGCATTTTTAAAAGAAAAATCAGATGCCTTATTTGAGTTTTCAAAACTTCGTAAGGAGTTGCAAACTTTAAGAAACGAGCCCATAGTGTCAATTCGAAGTGATCATGGTAGGGAGTTTGATCAACTTCAGTTTGATTTGTTTTGTGCTAAATATGGCATCTCCCATAATTTTTCTGCTCCTAGGACACCTCAACAAAATGGGGTTGTGGAACGAAAGAACCGCACCCTAGAGGACATGGCCAGGACTATGCTTTTAGAAAATGCATTACCTAAAACCTATTGGGTTGAAGCTGTTAACACAGCTAACTATATTTTGAATCGTTGTCTTATAAGTTCCATCTTAAAGAAAACTCCTTATGAACTTTTCAAATGCCTCAAACCACTTATATCTTATCTTAAACCCTTTGGCTGTACTTGTTTTGTTCATAACAATGGAAAAGATAACCTTGGGAAATTTGATGCGCGTAGTGATGAAGGTATATTTCTTGGCTACTCCACAAGTAGCAAAGCTTATAGAATCTTCAATAAAAGGACCAAGTTAGTAGAGGAAAGTATACATGTTATATTTGATGAATGCAATCACGGTTCTTTGAGTGAAAGTGTTGCAGATATAGATCTTAACATCCATACAGAGAACGAGGATGGTGATGATGCTGCTATCAACAACACAGAGAAAAGGAACATGCAGGAACAGATTCTCAACACTTAAGAATTGGCCCAAGGTGTTGAAGATTCGTCCAAAGCCCTTGGTGTCCAATCCAACAGTGTTGAAACGTCAGAAACTGATGTAACTGAACCCAACCGATCCATGGAGTCAGATGTATCACAAATCAATCCTGCTGGTGTGACGAATCAAGGAGCTGAGACTAGCCAGAGAAAATTCAAATACTCCTCATCACACTCATTAAAGGATATCATTTGTGACCCTACATCTAGTGTTCAAACTCGTTCTAAACTTAAAGATCTTTGTGCTTTTCACGCGTTTGTTTCTCTTATAGAACCAAAGAAGGTAGATGAGGCCCTTCAAGAGCCAAATTGGATCATTGCTATGCAAAGTGAGCTTAACGAATTTGAAAGGAACAAAGTCTGGACCTTGAAGCCTAGGCCTAAGCATCAATCAGTAATTGGCACACGTTAGGTATTTCGGAACAAGCTAGATGAGAATGGTAAGATCGTGACAAACAAAGCAACGCTTGTTGCTCAAGGCTACAATCAAGAGGAAGGTATTGACTACGAGGAGACTTTTTCTCCCGTAGCCAGGCTTGAAGCCATTCGCATTTTAGTAGCATTTGCATCTTTTATAAGCATAAAGTTATATCAAATGGATGTCAAGTGTGCTTTTCTTAATGGTTTATTAGAGGAAGAAGTTTATATGGCTCAACCCCCAGGTTTTGAAAGTTCGGAATTTCCTAATCATGTTTACAAACTAGAAAAAGCGCTTTATGGTTTGAAACAAGCCCCAAGAGCTTGGTATGAGCGCTTGTCAAAATATCTGTTAGAAAATGATTTTAAAAGGGGGTTGATCGACAAGACTCTTTTTAACAAGACCAAAGGAAAGGACATTTTGGTTATTCAAATATATGTTGATGATATATTGTTTGGTGCTACTAACACATCTTTGTGAAAGGAATTTTCTGATATCATGTGCAGTGAATTTGAGATGAGCTTGATGGGTGAACTCAACTTCTTTTTGGGATTACAAGTTCATCAATCGAAGAAAGGGATCTTTGTCAACCAAAGCAAGTACACTAAGGATCTCTTGAAGAAGTTCAAGATGGATCAATCCAAAGCAGCCAAGACACCCATGAGCTCAACATTATCTCTAGATCAAGACAAGACTAGGAAGAGTGTCAATCAAAAGGAGTATCGAGGAATGATTGAATCTTTACTATATCTTACAACTAGTAGACTTGACATCATGTTTAGTGTTTGCATGTGTGCTAGGTTTCAAGCTGATCCCAAAGAATCTCACCTCGTAGCTGTGAAGAGGATCTTTCGATAACTCAATGGCACTAAGGAGCTTGGTTTGTGGTACCCAAAGCAAAAAGATTTTACATTAATCGGGTATTCTGATGCAGATTTTGCATGCTATAAGGTGGATAGAAAGAGCGCGTCGGGATGTTGCCAATTCTTAGGAGCATCCTTGATCAGTTGGCACTCAAAGAAACAAAACTCAGTTGCTCTATCCACTGCCGAAGCCGAATACATAGCAGTTGGAGCATGTTGCTCCCAAATCCTTTGGATAGCTCAATAAATGAGAGATCTTTGCATCAACATCAAAGGTATTCCCATTATGTGTGACAACACAAGTGCCATATCAATCACAAAGAATAGCATATTGATGTAAGGCATCATTTCATTAGAGACCATGTCAAAAAAGGTGATTTGTCCATATCTTTTATTTCAACTGATTATCAATGGGCTGACATTTTTACTAAGCATTTGGCAGAGGACAGGTTCACCTTCATTAGACGTGAGATTGGAATGCTTAACAAGGATGCACTTTCGTAGGGGGAGCTTTCCCTTTACGAAAGATAAATTCTACTCAGTGTCAAGACCTTTGAGAATTATGTCAAAGATTGTGAGCTGAATGGTAGAGCACAGATATCGGATCATATATTTGGTTAATATCTTATTAGATATTTGATCAAATATAGTTTTTATGATTTTTTTAACCATCTTTATAAGTACACAATTTATTTTCCAAAGAGATCTTATATACGAGTATTCTTATTTTTGGAAAAGATAGTTTCAAACTTTCCCTCTTGAATTTAATAGTGACAAGTTGGTTTGAAATTTGAATTGGAAATCAGATTTTTTAAATTTGGCAGTGTTATGATTACCCACATTGGAACCATAAATCCGTCCCATCAACTTCATTATCTCACTCTACTTAAACCCCAAACCGTACCCGATTCTCTCACCACTTCAGACTTATCTAAACCCAATCCAATACTTCTTCTCCTACCTCTCGACCTTTTCTGAAACCCTATGCCGAATCCATGGCACCCAAATCCAAGAAGACCTCCACACCCAAACGTCTTGGCGCCACCCCCAAGGGACGCCAGGCCATTGTTACTTCCCCTCAACCCGAACCTACTCCTCAAGCCATTGTCCCAGCTACTGTCCAGAGCATCGTCCCTGAGAGCACCATTGTTGAGATCAAGCGTTCTCTAAAGCGCCCGACTAAGAAATCTCTTAGTGCTAAGCAAAAAGGGAAAAGGAAAATCATCGATGAGGAAGAGGAGGATCTTGATGCGATTTTGGAACGAGATGCTGCTAAGGAGGCCGAGGAAGAGGCCAAGAGAAAGAAAAAGACTGAGGAAGAGGCTGAGCAGGCAAGGATCTTAGCCGAGGAGGAGGCTGAGAAAGCCAAGAAAGAGGCCGAGGAAGAGGCCCTAAGAGCTGCTGAGAAGAAGGTTCCCACTGAGGAGGAACCAGAGGAAGGGGAGGACGACGAGACCGGAGACGATGAGGATGCTGAAGGGGACGACGCTGAAGGGTCCGCTGAGGACTCGGGGTCTAAGGGTGAAGAGGATGAGGAGCCAGAACCTGTTCCCTCTCCTTCTCCTTCTCCTCCTCCCCCGTCTCCAAAGAAGCGGAAAGCCCCTGCAGCAAAGCCTCCATCTCCCAAGCGCACCAGGAAAGGCACTCTCAGAAGTCTTGAGGCACATGTCAAGAGGACTGCTCCCACAAAGGCTCGCAGGAAGAACGCCGATCTGCCTGAACTTATCCAGGTAAACCAATCCTTTCCCTCTTCTTGGTTTGAAAATGCTGAGTTGGATGGAAAGAGGGTAGATGAGTTTCGAACTCGTAAGATATGTTGTTCTGATTTTTTAGATCTTGAGTTTTTGGAAGCTTTGAACCTACCTTGCATCTCACTCCTCAAACAAACCCCTGCCTGGACCCTTCTCAACCTTGAATCTGTTTATTACCCTCAACTCACCCGCCTGTTATACATAAACCTAAAAACCAAACACAATGCTGATGGTTGGTCTTTGGAATCAATCGTCAAGGGAGTTAGAATCTCTTTCAACTCCATTGACTTCGCTGATTTTCTTGGCCTACCTAGACCTTGTCCACCCTCTCCTGAAAACCCCACAAGAGAACAATGCATTGCCCTTGCCCGATCCAAATACCTGCTTCTCGAAGCATCCAACAGCACCTCGAAACAGCTTACACACTCATCCCTTACCCTCGAGGCAAAAATTATTTTCAATATCATTGTGCGTTGCCTCTTACCCCGTCTAAACGCTGGCTCCCTCTTAACCGACAATTCTATGGTCCTTTTATACCGCATCCTGAATGGCATTGATCTTGATCTGGCCAATACCATTCTAGGATCCATGGCTCACACTCGTAAAGCCAGAAAAGGAACTCCCCTCCCCTTTGCCAACCTTTTGACCCAAAGCGTCTGAAATTGATTTCAAAAATGAAGAGCAACAGTGTCATATGGGTAAGTTCGACTCCAAGAGCTTTGAAAAGATTGGCATCACTCGGCCCCCCCAAGGGACTTGGAGTCTTGCCTCTCCCTCAAAGACTCTTCCCACTGCCTCTGCCATTGATGAGTGCATGGACAACCTGGAGTTGGGCTTGGAGGAAGTTCGCCTGGATATCAAGGAGTTGCACAAGGAGTTTATGACGGAGATGAGCGGGGTGTTGAAGCTGCTGCACGGTCTGAGGTCGCTGCTCACGGATGATGCTCTGGACGAGGAATCTTGAACCCTACCCTACCCTACCCTAACCCTGAATCGGAAACACTGCTGGTTTTTTGATACTGTTTTAAAACTCTTGGTGACTGTTTTACCTCCTCCCTTTGTTGAAAGACAAAAAGGGGGAGATGATCTGCTGTGTGGTTTAGACTTTAAACTTTAAAACTGCTGTGAACCAAAGATCTTGGAAGACCTTGTTTTGTTTTTGGTTAGATGTTTTTTATGATAAAATTATGATCCAACATTTGTCTAACCCATGCAGGTACTTAGTCCGATTTTGCTTATGATATATTATTACTTGACTAAGTTGCAGGGATGCACAGGTTTTGTCTTTCATCAAGGAGGAGATTGATAACTCCACTCCCTTGATGAAAATCGGAATTAGTTTCAAAGGCTTTGATAGACTGTTTGTGTCAAAGGTCTTGAAGCTACACCTGTGTTGATGAAACACAAAACCTATACTTTATTATATTATGTCCAAATATTATTATATTATTATATGCTTCCAGATATTATTTTATATACTAACATTTCAGGAAGTTGTTCAAAAATTATCTCCTTCCATAAGCTTGAAATCGAGAGAATTCAAATTGGAAGATCATGGCGTCCGAGTTTCCAAATATAGAAGATCATGGAGATTTCTTCCCAAGCCACAATCAGTTCTAGCCGTTGAAGAAGATCTATAGGCGCCGATTTGATCTGTATAAGAAGAAGATGAAGAAAAGAGGACAGATACATTCGTTGAACACAAGCTCTCATTCGCACTCAAGCCTTCAAGTGAAATCTGTCTTCTTCGTGTGCTCTCTGCTAGTTCATAAGAGTCTGTTATTTCATTTCAAATCATTTGAGAGTTACACAGTGAGCTTATAGGATATATTTTGAAAGAGTGTTATACTCGAGAGTTTGTAACTCAGAAAGTGAACACTAGGCGATTGATACACTAAGTGTAAGAGGATTGTACTAGATAGCTGAGAGAGGTGGGGCTCTTTTAGATTGGTCTAGGACTCCAAGGGAACGTGAGTTGACTAGATTGCAATTGTATAGGAGAGAGGCTTCTCGGTGAGCTATTAGGATCCTAAGTATTGTGAATCAATAAAAGCCGGTTGAATCCTAGGGTTGTGGAAGAACCCTAGGCGGGGACGTAGGCCAAGTTCGTGCCGAACCTCGTAAACAATTCATTGCGTCCTTTACTTACTACTTTACCATATTTCCGCATTTGTTCGAATTGTATAACTTATTTGTGATTCAACTTTTCCAGAGAAAAGATTAAGTCTAATCTCAAGGGGTTTTGCATGCACTTCAAAAGTCTTGAGATTACCTGCGAAAAACCGGCATACTCTATTCAACCCCCCTTCTAGAGTATCTTTATATTACTTTGTTATACTTTATCGATCCTTCAAAGGGCATCAGTCCTACCCTCTGCATGCATAGGATACTATTGGAGGATGATGCCAAGCCATCTAAACAACCTCGGCGGAGACTCAACCCACCAATGATGGAAGTGGTAAAGAAGGAGGTGCTGAAGCTCCTTCAGGCAGGTATGATCTTTCCCATATCTGACAGCAAATGGGTGAGTCCTACTCAGGTTGTCCCTAAAAAGGGAGATGTTACCGTTGTTGAGAATCGGATGGTGAGTTGGTCCCTAGCATGGTACAAACTGGTTGGAGGGTCTGTATTGATTATCGTAAATTGAATGCAGTTACTCGCAAGGACCACTTCCCCCTCCCCTTTATTGATCAAATGCTTGAGCACCTTGCCGGCCGCTCCTTTTATTTCTTTTTAGATGGCTACTCGGGATATTTTCAGGTACCAATAGCATCGGATGATCAAGAGAAAACGACATTTACATGCCCCTTTAGCACTTTTGCATATCGCAGAATGCCTTTTGGGTTATGTAACACACCTAGGACCTTCCAACGGTGTATGGTAAGCATATTTTCTGAGTATGTAGAGCGCTTCTGATAGCACGCATTTAGGTAGGCATATTAGGATGCATTTAGCATGATTTAGATGTGCATAATGCATAGATTAGGCTAGATTTGCATTTATACTCGTAGATGTGAATCCGACGAGGGATGAGGAGACTATTAGATGAAGGAAGAGTGAAGAGGAAGAATAAAAGTGAAGAGCCCGGGAGCGGAATCGAAGTTAGAGAGCCTAAGTGAAGAACAAGTCAGCAGAAGTTGTCGCTAGACATGCTGAACTTGGTTCGCACTTTTTGGAGGCCTCGGTGGTCCGATTGACTATTATAAGCATGCGTTGGAAAGATCTTTCTGAGATCTACAACTTTCGTGTTGACATCGGGACCAAATTCGAAGAGGAAAAATCGCTATGAACAGTAAAACCCGCCTCGCAGCCAAGCTAGCCGCCCCGCGGCCCGAAGCTCTGACGAAGGATTTCGCAATCGCCTGGCCGCCCCGCGGCCTGGGTTGGCTGCCCCGTGGCCTCTGCAGAAACGCCGAATCTGCTGAATGGACTTTTTATCTCTTTAATTAGGTTTTTAGAATTATTATTTGGCCGACCATTTTGAGGCTTTTTAAGGAAGTTTTAGGGTTTTATTTGAAGAATTTAATTCATTCCCACTTGAAGATTATCAATTAAAAGAACCTTAGAGGGGAGCCTCCATGGCCATGGAGTGCTAAACTCTTCTGTTTCATCTATGGATTGAAGCTTTGGTTTGATAAAGTTGTGAGATTTCTATTCTTGCTCTATTTCTATTGATTCGTATTGATTCTTTTGCGAATATTGTTGATTTCTTTTAGTCCGTACAACTAGTTGAGATTATTGCTAGGATTTTGTAGATTCCTCGTAGCGAACCTTAATCCATAGTAGCAAGCATGCCTTTTTAGGACTCGTAGGACTAAATTGGTGTGTAGAGAATCAATTATATGTTGAATGCTGACTCGTAGCTTGGTGTTGCATGTATCCTGGTTAATCCTTAATCTTAATGCTACTATTAGGTTAAATCTTAACAGTGTTAGGGTTATCTAATTAGTAAGGGTTACTAGGACTCGTAGGACTAGTAATTTACACAAGATTAGGACATGAACAATAATAGGATGAAAAGAGAACTTGAAGAAGAATCGATGATCAATCAACCAAACTAAAGTGGATATTTATAGATGGAATTATTTTCTCAATTGTTATCTCTACTAACTCGTTTATAGTTTTTTTTCTCATCTACAATCACCAATACCCCTCTTTTCTACTAATTGGTAAATATACATTGCTTAGGAATACTTGATTCTCTGTGGGATCGACCTCTTACTTGCTTACTATGCTAGTTTGTGGGTTTGAGTTATACTTTGATAGGAACAACGACAGTTTCCTCCTTTCAAATTTTGTTGCCGTTGCCGGGAAATCAAAGTTTATTTCTTAGTTTTGTGTGTTTATCAATTTTTGTATATATCTAATTTGTTGTGAATCTATCTTACGGTTCATAACACCCTTGCTACTAATTTTTAGGATGTTGAGGTTATTGCAGTTTGAAGGTGAGAATTTTCACCAATATCTTACCAGATTGCAGAGATATGTTGACTTTCGTAATTCAAGGGGTTATCAAGACAGCATCTGAGATATGATTATTTGCATAATTGACGGGATGACTGCTGAGACACGAGCGCTTGCTGAATATATGAGTAACGGAGGCCTAGCACGGTTAGGTTTGTCGGGGTTGTGGGATTTTTTCTTTTACATGGGTTACCATATTGCACAGGAAGAGTTGCTCTCCACGTCTTATCCACCAATGGAGGACTTTATCACACACCTGGATGATGCGATTCAGAACCTTACACAAGCGGTGCAGGAGAATGCTGAGAGGATCAAAAACTTAGGGGAACAAATTAGCCAACTTACTCAAACATCAAGCGAGATAATAGCAGAGCAGATGGCCACCCTTCAAGTTGATAAAGAAAGCCAACCCATTCCGTCATCTCTTGAGACAGTGAAGGATGCAAGAATGGAAGATCCTGTCGAAGTCATTGTGCTTGATTCATTCCCTCCTAGTTGGTTCCATAACGAGGAGGAATTGTTCATAGACAACGATTGTTTCTTTGCCGATGGAGAAGATGGTCTAGTGCTTCCTGACATGGAATCTCATGAGTCGACGCATGAGGTTTCATGTGTTGTGTCTACTACTTCATCCGATACATTCATTCTGAGCTACCCCGTTGATGAACCATGTCTAGAGCCACCTGCTGAGGCTCAAGAAGTAATAAAGGTAAACTTTTGCAATTTGGAAGGTAATAGTGATTATGTTGATCCTTTTAATTGCTATTTTGAGAAGCCGCCAGTGGAATTGAACTGGTGGTATTATATTCCTCCATCAGAGAGTCATACTCAACTCTTTGATAAATTGAAAAAGTATTTAAGTGTTATATTATATAGTTTCAATTTATTATTCGGTTATTATGTCCTGTGTAAGATGTGTGCACAGGAATATAATAGGCTACTGAGGGCCTTGACGATGTCTGATAGGAAACGAATTGAGATTGAGAATAAGTCATGCAATGACATAAAAGAAAGGCGCTGCTTGGGAGGCAACCCAAGGTAAATAGTTTTAGATTTTATTTTTCTTAAATTTCATTAAATTAGTATAGTTTTGGAATTTTCGTGGGGCACCTAACACTGCAGATCGAGATGAGGCCACGGGCTACGGATCTTGCTAGTTACTCTTTGTTCATCCATGAAGGTTCATAAATCCACCTTTCCACCACATTGTGAGTATTCCATTTATCTCTTCCTTTGTGTTTTTATAATTTTGTTGTCGTTAATTTTCATTGAGGACAATGAAAAATTTAAGTGTGGGGGAGGGATTGCATTGCATATAGATAGATTTTGTATATAATGTTTATTTATGTTTTCATATTTATTTTTACTCATATATTGCATTTCCTTAAAAAAAATCCAAAAATATCATGCATCTCATACACTTTAGGTCTTATTTTCCCATCTAGGCTACTTGTCCTCTATATTTATCTTATCATGTGCCCCATGACTTGCTTGAAGTGTTTGAAACTTTTGAATTGTTTTTATAGACTTTTTGGGAATATGATTGATGAGATAATTGAGCATGTATCGTCTTTGGAATTTAAGTGGTATTGAAGTTCTAACAATTTGACCCTGTGAGTTATTTTGGCCTTATTAGGACTACACATATATGTCCTCTAGTTTTTTTGTGTGTGAATACTCTCCTTGATTACTTCATCTGTAAATTGCGTTTAGATATCTTTATTGAGGCTGCATTTATATGATTTTTGCATGTAACCTTAAAGTGATTGAGGCATGTTTTCTTTAGCCATATTATACTTTATCCACCCGTACACATTATCCTTTGCTTAAAGCCAATTTGAGCCTTATAAGCCTACTTTGTTAGCTCCACAAAATCTTCCTAGCCGATTATTAGCCTGACCCATCCGGGAATTAGGAAAAGAGTTGGTGAATATCTTGATGTATTGATGAATTGCTTTGAGTTGATAAATTATGTTGGGTGATTCATTTGTACTTCATAGAGATGGTTTATATGTGCTTATTACTTGGGACCTAAGGAGGATAAAATTCACTTAGGGGTAAAAGTCAAGAAAAAAAAAAGAAAAAAAGAAGAAGAAAAAATCATAACAAAAAGAAAAAATGAATGAGTTTGTGTGGATATTGGAAAATTGTGTGCGAATTTGTATTGTGAAGGAGTACATGTTATTGGAATGGCATATGAGGTGTTTTGGTGTTGGTGTTTTTCTAGTTGTTTACTAACCCTTTTTCCTGGATTTTTAGCACCACATAACCTAAATAATTTCCATACCCTATGTTCCTACCATGACCCCATTGCAACCCATATAAAGACCTCATGATTTTGGTTGCATGTGAAGTCACTAGCGGTGGAGATTTAGACCACTGACGCAATTTTATTGCAGCTAAGTTTTCAAGGATTGAGTTTGAGCGTGAATGTTTAACCCTAAACACATGAGCGAGAGTGAAAATACATTTTCCCGGTGAGGTTAAATGAATATGCTTGCTTTATTCCTTGGATTGCACCTATACATGTTATGAAGTTAATTGTCAATCTTTGTTACCCTACTTTGAGCTTTTAAGTGTTATACCAAAGTTATTACATGGATTGCTTGTTTGTGGTGTGTTGATTTGATTTTGGTTTTAATTGCTTGAGGACAAGCAAAGACTTAACTGTGGGGGAATTTTATAGCACGCATTTAGGTAGGCATATTACGATGCATTTAGCATGATTTAGATGTGCATAATGCATAGATTAGGCTAGATTTGCATTTATACTCGTTTTGTTGGTGGAGTCGGAATCTAAATGCTTTTATGGTTAATTTCAGGTAGATGTGGATCCGACGAGGGATGAGGAGACTATTAGATGAAGGAAGAGTGAAGAGGAAGAATAAAAGTGAAGAGCCCGGGAGCGGAATCGAAGTTAAAGAGCCTAAGTGAATAACAAGTCAGCAGAAGTTGTCGACAGACATGCTGAACTTGTTTCGCACTTCCTGGAGGCCTCGGTGGTCCGATTGACTATCATAAGCATGCGTTGGAAAGCTCTTTCCGAGATCTACAACTTTCGTGTTGACATCGGGACCAAATTCGAGGAGCAAAAATCGTTGTGAACAGTAAAAGCCGCCCCGTGGCCAAGCTAGCCGCCCCGCGGCCCGAAGCTCTGACGAAGGATTTCGCAATCGTCTGGCCGCCCCGCGGCCTGGGTTGGCTGCCCCGCGGCCTCTGTAGAAATGCCGAATCTGCTGAATGGACTTTTTATCTCTTTAATTAGGTTTTTAGAATTATTATTTGGCCGACTCTTTTGAGGCTTTTTAAGGAAGTTTTAGGGTTTTATTTGAAGAATTTAATTCATTAGTTTATGCACTTGGAGATTATCAATTAAGAGAACCCTAGAGGGGAGCCTCCATGGCCATGGAGTGCTAAACTCTTTTGTTTCATCTATGGATTGAAGCTTTGGTTTGATAAAGTTGTGAGATTTCTATTCTTGTTCTATTCCTATTGATTCGTATTGATTCTTTTGCGAATATTGTTGATTTCTTCTAGTCCGTACAACTAGTTGAGATTATTGCTAGGATTTTGTAGATTCCTCGTAGCGAACCTTAATCCATAGTAGCAAGCATGCCTTTTTAGGACTCGTAGGACTAAATTGGTGTGTAGAGAATCAATTATATGTTGAATGCTGACTCGTAGCTTGGTGTTGCATGTATCCTGGTTAATCCTTAATCTTAATGCTACTATTAGGTTAAATCTTAACCGTGTTAGGGTTATCTAATTAGTAAGGGTTACTAGGACTCGTAGGACTAGTAATTTACACAAGATCAGGACAGGAACAATAGTAGGATGAAAAGAGAACTTGAAGAAGGATCGATGATCAATCAACCAAACTAAAGTGGATATTTATAGATGAAATTATTTTCTCAATTGTTATCTCTACTAACTCTTTTATAGTTTCTTTTCTCATCTTCAATCACCTAAACCTCTCTTTTCTACTAATTGGTAAATATACATTGCTTAGGAAAACTTAATTCTCTATGGGATCGACCTCTTACTTGCTTACTATACTAGTTTGTAGGTTTGAGTTATACTTTGATAGGAACAACGACAGTTTCATCCTGTCAGCTTCATAGAGGTATTTATGGATGACTTCACTGTGCATGGAGATGACTTTGATACTTGTTTGCACCATTTGTCACTTGTGCTTAGGCGGTGTGTAGACACCAACTTAGTTCTTAAGTTTGAAAAGTGTCATTTTATGGTTGAGCAAGGCATTGTTTTGGGTCATATTGGTTGAGCAAGGCATTCGTTCCTTTTTAGGCCATGTAGGGTTCTATCGTAGGTTTATTAAGGATTTTTCTAAGATTTCTGCACCTCTTTGTGATTTACTAAAAAAGGAAGTAGCTTTTGAGTTTGATGACAGGTGTAGAGCATCCTTTGATGAGCTAAAAGGCCGCCTGACTAGCGCTTCTATAATTCAAGCACCCATATGGTCTCAACCTTTTGAGATTATGTGTGATGCTAGCGACTATGTTGTGGGTGCTGTCTTGGGACAAAAGGAATGAAGGAGCTCTCATGTCATCTACTATGCCTCCATGACTCTGAATGGAGCACAAAGGAACTAATCAACCACTTAGAAAGAGCTCCTGGTTGTGGTCTTTGCACTGGAGAAGTTCCGCTCCTATCTCCTAGGAGCTAAGGTAATTATCTTCACTGATCACGCTACTTTTCGCTATTTATTGACTAAGAAAGAAGCGAAACCAAGATTGATTCGTTGTATTTTACTTTTAAGTGAATTTGACATTGAGATCAAAGATAAGAAAGGTGCAGACAACTTAGTAGCGGACCACCTCAACAGACTTGTACAAGGAGAGGACAAGCCGAAAGATCAAAGACCCATTCACGGTGAGTTCCCTGATGATACATTATTTTATCTAACTCATACTTTATCTTTGCAGCTGCAGGGAGCTATGGAAACGGAGGGTGCCACGGCCGCAGCAGATCAATCAGGCAGCGGCCGCACCTTCCATGTCGTGGCCGCCGCATGCTGTTCAGGCGCCCCTTTCACCCTTTTTGCTTTGTTTCGACGAGTTAAGTCTTGCTGCTCTTGAATTATTGATGGGTGTCCATACTCCTCGACCTTGGTTTGCCAATATGGTGAATTTCTTGGTCACGGGAGAATTTAAACCGAACTTCATGAAAGCTCAGAAGGACAAGATTCGACATGACTCTCGCTTCTACGTTTGGGATGACCCCTACATTTGGAAACATTGTGCTGATCAGGTAATAAGGAGGTGTCTGCCAGACAATGAGGTACAATATGTCCTTACTTTCTGCCATGCTCATGAATGTGGAGGCCACTTTGCTCCCCAAAAGACTGCTAGGAAAGTTTTAGAAGCAGGTTTCTTTTGGCCTCACTTGTTTAGGGATGCTAATGCTTTCTGTAAATCTTGCGATAGATGCCAAAGGATTGGGAACATATCAGCTCGAAATGAAATGCCAAACACTAAGATCATATTCTGTGAAATTGTTTATGTTTGGGGTATTGATTTATGGGTCCCTGTCCTAGTTCTTTTGGGAATGTCTATATTTTGCTTGCAGTAGACTATGTCTCCAAGTGGGTGGAGGCAAAGGCCACCAGAACTGATGATTCCAAAGTGGTTGCAGAATTCCTAAAAGACACAATTTTTGCAAGATTTGGGGTGCCTAAGGCTCTAGTTAGCGACAGGTTGACATATTTCTGCAATAAGACCATCACTGCCCTGCTAAAGAGGTATCATGTCACGCAGAGAGTGTCCACTGCTTATCATCCTCAGACCAATGGTCAAGCAGAGGTGTCAAATAGGGAGATTAAGAGCATTCTGGAGAAAATAGTGGCTCCTAACAGGAAGGATTGGAGTCTGAGGCTGAATGATGCTCTGTGGGCCTACCGGACGGCCTATAAGACTCCCATTGGTATGTTCCCTTATCGAATTGTTTTTGGAAAGGCATGTCATCTTCCTGTGGAACTTCAGCATAAGGCATACTGGGTTATAAAGAACTGCAATATGGCGATAAATGAAGTGGGAGAGTTCAGGAAGCTTCAGTTGCAAGAGCTAGAGGAACTACGCTTGGATGCCAATGACAATGCGCTAATCTACAAGGAGAAGACAAGGGCTTGGCATGACAAACATATCTTGCGGAAGGAACTCAATGTAGGAGACAAGGTTCTCCTATACCAATCATACCTGAAACTCTTTCCAGTGAAGCTTAGATCAAGGTGGGAAGGACCCTACACCATCTCAAAGATATTCCCTCATGGAGCAATTGAACTCTATGACCCTAAGTCTAATGAGCTCTTTAAGGTCAATGGTCATAGAGTTAAGCCGTACCTTGAGAACATCGCACATAATGAAGAAGAGGAGTTGGTTCTTGCAGAACCAAGCAACTAGGCTACTCTAGGGCCGTTACGTCGAGCCAACGACTTGAAACAGAGGCGCTTCTCGGGAGGCAACCCGAGGTAAGTTCTTCCTTCTTTTTCATCTTCATCATTTTCTTAGGTAGTTTTTATCGCTAGTTTGTTTAGGAATTAGAATAATTAAAATCAAAAAAACGAAGCAAGAGAAAGCCACTACACTGGCGGCGGCCGTAGCATACATGCGGCGGCCGCCGCATATCAACCCGCGGCAGGGAGCCAATGCAGCGGCCGCAGCATATGCAGCGACGCCGCATATCGGACTCGTGACCCTTTTTTTTATTCTTCCCAGAAAAAAAATGAAAAAAAGAATAAAATAAAATAAAATACATAACACATATGTCACGGGATCTTTTATCTCTATCAAACCCTACCTCACCTTCTTTGTATTACTCCTGCCGCCACCTCCAAAGACCCTCCCCACCATCTTCTTCTTCTTCTTCAACCTTCAAAACCACCATAGCCACCTCCAAGCTCTCTCTTTCCTCTCCTTCATAGCCATTCCCCTACCTTCCTCGCCGGATCCGGCCTCCCACCGAGCACCCATCGCCGAATCTGCGCTTGGCACCACGGAACTCGGCCACCCCGGATCTGAAGCTTCGCCCAGCGCACACAACCCGCCGCCGACCCAACTGTTGCGCCCGCCGCTCCTCTGCCGCGGCCGCCGCCAGTAAAATCGCTGAAGGGTTCATCTTTGTTGGTAATTTTGAAATTGGTTGGTGTTTTGGATTTTTGTTCATTATTGTTCGGGTGAGATTGTTTGATTGGGGTGTAGAATTTGTGTTCTTGGTGCTTTGTTGAGAATTACTTGGTGTTCTTGAATTTGGGTGATTTTGGAAGTTTTGGGAATTGTTGGTTTGATTGAGGAATATTTGAGTTGGTGGTTTGATTTGGATTTGGTTGATTAGCTTTAGTTGTGTTGGAGGTTTGTTGTTACATTTTGAATCTTTTGGGGTTGATAATCTACTGCTGAAATCTGGTAAGAATGGTGCCGATTGAGATCTATGTCTAAAGAACAGAGAAAGGCATTTGAGAACTTTGACCATAAGAGATTTGTGCAGACAAAGTTTTTTTATGTTCCTACTTTACAGACACTAGGAATGTTGGGCGTCACACGCCAGATGCCCACTCATGGCGGGTTGGGGGCATTTATAGACTGCAGTGCCCCCACGTATCCTGAGCTGGCGTGTGAATTTCTTGTCACGTTTAAGCATGTGGACGATTCGAGGATTAGGTTCACCTTGATGGATGTTGTGAGCCTAATTTGCCATGTTTTACACTTATTTCTATATCGATTTCTGCATGCATTTCATTCATTTGGGCTAAGATAGTACAGAATCTATGTGGTTTATGTTTATTTGCCAAATTATGGAATCTACACTAGTTTATGTTTAAAATCGCAGAATTCGAGACGTTTTACAGTAATTCTAAGGAAGGTCAGAAAAGCTCGAAAATCCACTACAGAAGTCCAAGGTCAAAGAAGCAGCGGAACCAGTCGAATCAAGCTGAGAGCCCAGCCTACTCGATCTCGAGTGGACCTTACTCGATCTCGACGAACATGTCCGAGCACAGGCCTTGTCGACTAGGAGCAGTGTCGAGAGCCAGACCAACCCAGCTCCGGAACCTTACTCGATCTCGACAAGACCTAGTCGAGATCGACGACACCTCAGCGCCACACCCGGAGTCGACGAGAAGAGGAGCTAATCGAGAAGCCGAGGACGAAGACGCTGAGCAACCCTACTCGATCTCGGGGAGATCTTTTCGAGGTCGAGTAGCCCAGAGCGCCTGTTCGAGTCCATGCCGAGGAGGAGTCCTCGACATCACCAGAGAGCCGTCTTCGACCACACCCCTAGTCGATCTCGAGGAGACCTAGTCGAGATCGACGACGCCCAGGAGCCCAGATCTGAGCCTGTCGAGCAGAGTAACCCGAGAAGCCCAGTCGACGATGAATCCTAGTCGAGATCGACGAGCCCTTGTCGAGATCGAGTAGGCCAGCTTCTGGAAACGCGTCGCCGTGAGCAATCCTTGTCGACTTGGAGTTACTTGGGCACGAAGGAAGTCGAATTGGCCGAGATCTATCCAAATTTGATCATCATCTATCTATGGAAGGAAGATCTATCAACATGAAGACATATTACCTAGTTTAGATTTATCTTTTCCTTTTAGATTTATTTCCTTTATTTATTTTATTTATCATTAAGCATTTTAGATATAGATAGGAGATTCTATCCTTGATTAGCAAGGAATAGAAGGCTATAAATAAAGCCCTAGGGGCTGGTTTTTCATTCATCCAATTACACACACAATTCCATTCAAGTAAGTAGGAGTAGAGAGAGAGTTTGTAGCAAGCAAGGTGGAAAGGCGAAAGCGGATTTGTCTTGTGGGTTGTAAGCTTTCTTTATTTAATCTAATGCAAGTTAGTTTCTTTTGTTATTTAATGTCTTTCTTGATAATGAAGAGCGAGTAGTCCACCCACTTCTGGGGCTGGGGTGAGCCCGACGGTGGCCATGTGAGGTGATGCGGTAAAGGTCAGATCTTGTTATGCAATTCATCTTCTATCCCTATGAGCATGATTCTTTTGCGAGAGTTGAAGGTGAACCTTGTTTGTGTTATTGAAGCAAAAGTGATCTTAATGCAACTTGGATTAATTATGTGAAAAGGGTTAGTAACAATTAGGGTTTATGCGAACGCCTCTATATGCCTATTTGTTAGTAACGAAAGTTATTTTGATAGAAAGCATGATCTTTTATGCCTTTATATGTTACTTTGCATGGTTATCGTTGTGGTGTTGATACCCTAGCCTTGGAAGTCCTTATTATATTGATTTATTTCGTCAGAAATCTGAGTTTTGGGTTCGAAATTTGCAATTTAAAGTTTCTGCATTTTTAGTCGATATAGAGGAGAGCTTCGTCGATCTCGAGTAGGACTGTAGTCGAGATCGAGTACGGTCTAGTCTAGGTCGAGTAGAGTTTCTGCTGTTGTCATCGATTTTGCAATTTCTGTCTTCACTGTTGGTAGTCGATCTCGAGTAGGTAGTTGTCGAGATCGAGTACGTCTGTTGTCTTGCTTTGTTCTTTACTTTCTTTCGCTATTTTCTGTCTTTACTTTTGTTTCTGTTTCGCTTTGTCTTTTCTGCTTTTATTTCTGTCTTTCTGTTGCCTGTCTGTGAGATCTGTTGCTACCTAAGAACTGCTGACGTGCTTCCTCGTGGATCGATCCTGACAACCTTCTACTACAACGGGAGGAAGTCTTGTATTTATTTGCTGAGACAGGGAAGTCAGTCTGATCTTTATTCTATATTTATTTCATACTTGACCATCCTCCTGCAACAACAAATTGGCGCCGTTGCCGGGGAGGCTATCAATCGCGCCTTAGGTAGTCAGTTCTCACTTTTTCTTTGAGTTACATTTCAGGTGTATGCGTCGTTCTGGTCAAACACCTGAGGTTGACGCCTTAGACGAACTGGAACGCCTTTTTCACATCAGAGCTAAACTACAAAGAGCCATGGCAGCCGCTGAAACACAGGAACAGCTGATCGCAAGGCTTACAAGGGAATTGGCCGCTAAAGATGCTGCTATCGCCACTGAGAAAGCAGCAAGGGAGCAAGCAGAAGCTGAGCTTGCCCAGTTCCCAACCACTGCAGAGGATTATATGCATCCAACGCTCGTCGTGCCTGAATCGGCGATTCTAATCCCTGACAACTCTTTTGAAATTCGCACTCAATTTCTTATAGAGCTTAAAAATAATGCCTTTTATGGTAGATTTAATGAGTGTCCTCTTGAACATATTACAAACTTTTCTGACATGTGCCGTACTCTTGCTGAAGGTACAACCCTGGAATATGTCAAGATGAAATCTTTTCGCTGGTCTTTCGCTGGGCCTGCGCTGAAATGGCTTGAAGGGCTGAAAGCAAGATCACTCACAACCTGGGCCCAAGTAGAGCAAGAGTTTCTGAACAAATTCTTCCCACCCGCCAAAACAGCATATCTCCGCCAGAAAATCACCGCCTTCAAACAGAAGCAAGGGGAACCGCTGGCAAAGGCATGGGAGCGCTACAAGGAACTTCTGCGATCTTGCCCTACTCATGGACAGCCACCCTACGTCATTCAGGAGATCTTCTTCAACTCTCTTGATCAAGTCACTAAGGACAGAATCAACCATTATACTCGCTATGAGTATCTGACAATGCCGCCAAGTGACGCATGGGGTGTGCTAGAGAAGCTCACCAACTATGACAACAAGTATGGGTCTACTGCAACTTATGAAGAGAACCCCTACGCCAGGCCAGCACCATCCATGCCCCTCTATGAGCCTCCTAAGGAGATTGATCCTGATGTAAGGGAGCAGTACTACAGAGACCAGAATAAGAAGCTCCTTAAGCAAGTAAAGTATCTCTCTGTCAACCAGCCTTGCATAGAATGCGGATCGCAATGGCACACCACTCCTAAGTGCCCACACACAGAGCAAGGCAGGATGGCAGAGCACCATGAGGAGGTAGCTTACGCAGGGGGTCCCAATCGCTACATGGGGGACCAAAGGTTTCAGCAACCACAATGGAACCAAGGTGTCCCTAGGAACCCCCCGCCCTACAGAGCTCCAGGACATCCGGAAAGGGACCAGAAAAAGGATGATATACAGACAGTCCTGGAGGAAATACGGAGGAACCACTCAGAAACTAGGCAATCCTTCAACTCCGTCTATACTCAGATGCAAGGTGTCAACTCTAGGCTTGGGGAAATTGATATATGGAGAAAATCAGTTGATACACAGATTGGTCAGCTAGCAGCAGGAATCCCCAGACAGTCAGGTGCGCTCCCTGGATCTTCAGAACCAAATCCCAAGGGAAAGACTGGACACATCGTTGCTGTAAAACTCAGAAGCGGCCATCAACTGCAAGAGCCAGAGGTCAGAAAGCAGCAGAACAACGAAGAACAGCTAGTCGACCAGAGCCTAGTCGATCTCGAGGACGGCCTACTCGACCTCGAGGAGAAACTTCAAAAACCATCGTCTGCACTGAACAGCAACTCGACTGCACCCAACCTAGTCGAGATCGACAAGGACCTAGTCGATGTCGAGGAGCCCCTAGTCGACATAGAACAGCCTGCAGCACCTCCGACATCTGTTCTGGCTCCGAATCAGAAAAAGAAGCTGTCTTTCCCCACAAAATCTCCAAAGGACCCGGCAGAAAAGAAATTTCAGCGCTTCATCAAGATGCTTCAGAAACTCAACGTCACCATCCCTTTCACAGAAGCTCTCAATAAAATGTCATCCTATGTCAAGTTCCTGAAGGAGATTCTGAGCAAAAAGCGATCAATGGCTGAAATCACAGAGGAGTGCAGCCATTTGGACATACTGGAGAAGAGGCCAGATCCAGGTAAGTTTGCTATAACCATTGGATTTGGTCCATACAAAATTAATGCTTTATGTGATCTTGGAGCTAGTGTAAGTATAATGCCTTTAACAATTTGGTCCAAGATTAAGATAGGTGCCCTAGAGCCTGTGCATGCTAGACTATATATGGCCAACAACACTGTGGTCATCCCAACAGGCATGGTGGACAATGTGCCAGTACAAGTAGGTAAATTCTTTGTCCCTGCTGATTTTCTAGTTGTTGATATGCAAGAAGATCCTGCTTGTCCAATTATTCTAGGGAGACCCTTCTTGGCGACGGTGGATGCCAACATAAGCGTAAGGAAAGGAGTGCTCACCTTCAACATCAGCGATGAGGTAATTGAGTATTCCTTTAATAAAACTGAAAGGTATACAGGTCCAATGGAAGAGGTCAAATCTATCTCAGCTGGCTACATCACCTGCGGGGAACCCAAGGTCAGGAATATGACCCCTGAGGAGATGGAAAAGAGGGACATGGAGGCCCAGGTGGAGGAGATCATGGCAATCCTAAAGGAGGACGCAGAAAATCCAATCGACACAAACCAAGGTACGTCGTTATGGATTAATTATTTTTCGGATGCCTTGACAGGAACCAAGTATGGGGTCAAGATCGACCAAGGCTCCTCGACATCGAGGACCCTAGTCGACCTCGACCAAAAACAGAAACCTCCACCAGCACCAGCATCGACGAGCAACAACACTGAAGTGCCAGGCTCCTCGATCTCGAGTAGGGTACTCGAGATCGACCACCCCTCTGCTGTCTCGGCTTCGCCTTCCTCCACGCTGAAGACTCCAGGATCTGAAACCTCATCGAGATCGACTACGCTAGTCGAGATCGACCAAGCTCCTCAGGCACTTGCTTCCTCGACGCTGACTCCACCAGACGAACCAGGCTCCTCGATCTCGACCAGGCTTGTCGAGATCGACCACCACCCGGCTCCACCAGCTCCTGTTTCCTCGACGCTGCAGCCACCAGGAGCAGAAGTCTACTCGAGATCGAGTAGTCTACTCGAGGTCGACGAGCCATCTCCTTCATCGACTTCTGCATCCTCGAGCAGGACACCACCAGGACCTGAAACCTTGTCGAGATCGACTAGCCCTAGTCGAGATCGACCAAACACCGTGGTTCCCGATTCCGTCTCTGCAAAGGTAAGCCAAGGTATGGATCTTTCTTCTCCTATTTCCATTAAAGATCTATCTATACATGGGAGAGGTTTGCCTTGGTATGTGCGCTTATGTAGGATATCCAATGATGAGCCCAAGGAGTATGAAGTTGGAGACAAGCTCTATGTCTCTAAATCAAAGGATCATTGGTTCCCTATTAAATTCAACAAGAAGCGGATGGGACCTTTCGTGGTGAACAAAATCCATTCTGGGGGATTACAGCTGATGGACAAGAATGGAGTCCTATTCGAGGCCCAAGCTACATGGGCCCTGCAGATGCCACCTTGAGCTAAATGGAAAGTCGGCCTAGCGACTATAAAATCTAGAGCGTGTACATAGACTTTTAATTTTTGGACATTGTTTTGCTTGTTTTTGTTTTTGGAACTTTTAGTTTTTCTATTGTGGGTATATGTCTTCTACACTTTTCAGGTCCATGGATAAAACCAAGCAATATTCATACTCGGCCCAGAAAGTGCTTCCATTCGAAATTAAGAGGTTCTGCACACCTGTCTAGTGAGTTTCTTTCTCTACCCTTGTTTTTATACAGTGAGGACACTGTAATGTTTAAGTATGGGGTGAGGGAAGGGCTTACTTTATGCATATTTGCCATATTTGACATATTTGTGCATTGTTTCTTTGAATTGCTACATGGCTACTTTGGAATGCATTATAGATTTATGTGCTTGTATATGCATGTTTTCCAAAAGTTTGAAAAATGACCCCCATTGAAATTTTTGAAATAATGTCATGGAAGCTTTAATTGGACTCGACGATGCAAAATTGGATTCATTAGAGATATAGCATGAAATTGCCTAGTAAAGGGAAGTCACAATGAAATGCATATTTTTTATAAAAACCATGAAAGGGGGTAAAATTTGAAGTTGCTTTTGACATGTTGCATGATAAGATGATGGAGGACTTTATATTTCCATATATGCTCATATTGTTGAAATCCTTGCCTTACCTATGCTTATGCATCACAAAAGCCATAATATGCCTTATTTCAATTATTGCTCCACATGATCTAAATATTGCCATTCTTTACCTTATCCGGAGATTATGTTGAGAATGATGTTACATTATGGAGATGATCATATGGTGTTTGTGTTGATTATTATCATTATTGGAGTTTGGAAGGAAATTGTTTGAAATATATGGAAAATTTAATGAGTGAAAGAAAATCCAATCACCGCAGGAGATAAAGATAGATTGACCATGCTCTCTGAGATAATAGTTTGGAGAGATGGGACACATTGTGAGGAGTCCAAAGCACTAAGTATCCGGGGCCATTCATGACACCCATGTTTGCGACTCGCGAGAAGGCAGTGCTGAGGTCAGAGAGGTAAAAGCATTATATGAATAAAAGCATTATGAAAGGTGATGAATGTTATGGAGAAGGAATGTGGAAATTCAAGTTTGAAAATACTCCATTTCCCCGGATCATTAGCACCACATTGCCAAAAATTGCCCACCTTTAGCATTTTACCAATCTACTCCTTATTTGAGCTTAAATTAAAGTCCTCTTGATTATTAATGCTTTGTCACATGAAGTGTTTTTGCATAACCCTCCTTTTGTGAGTAGATGTTGCTTTTGTATATTTGCACATGCATGGATCTGTGACACAAGTACCTTTTCGAGGATGGTAATTGAGTGCAGGGTTATATGGCAATGAATCTAAGATGTTGAGAGTTTTGATTTCTTCCCCTGAATGACAAATAAAAGTATTGCTTGAGGACAAGCAAGCTTAAGTATGGGGTGTTTGTTGTGAGCCTAATTTTCCATATTTTACACTTATTTCTATATCGATTTCTGCATGCATTTCATTCATTTGGGCTAAGATAGTATAGAATCTATGTGGTTTATGTTTATTTGCCAAATTATGGAATCTACACTAGTTTCTGTTTAAAATCGTAGAATTCGAGACGATTTACAGCAATTCTAAGGAAGGTCAGAAAAGCTCGGAAATCCACTACAGAAGTCCAAGGTCAAAGAAGCAGCGGAACCAGTCAAATCAAGCTGAGAGCCCAGCCTACTCGATCTCGAGTGGACCTTACTCGATCTCGACGAACATGTCCGAGCACAGGCCTTGTCGACTAGGAGCAGTGTCGAGAGCCAGACCAACCCAGCTCCGGAACCTTACTCGATCTCGACAAGACCTAGTCGAGATCGACGACACCTCAGCACCACACCCGGAGTCGACGAGAAGAGGAGCTAATCGAGAAGCCGAGGACGAAGACGCTGAGCAACCCTACTCGATCTCGGGGAGATCTTTTCGAGGTCGAGTAGCCCAGAGCGCCTGTTCGAGTCCATGCCGAGGAGGAGTCCTCGACATCACCAGAGAGCCGTCTTCGACCACACCCCTAGTCGATCTCGAGGAGACCTAGTCGAGATCGACGACGCCCAGGAGCCCAGATCCGAGCCTGTCGAGCAGAGTAACCCGAGAAGTCCAGTCGACGATGAATCCTAGTCCAGATCGACGAGCCCTTGTCGAGATCGAGTAGGCCAGCTTCTGGAAACGCGTCGCCGTGAGCAATCCTTGTCGACTTAGAGTTACTTGGGCACGAAGGAAGTCGAATTGGCCGAGATCTATCCAAATTTGATCATCATCTATCTATGGAAGGAAGATCTATCAACATGAAGACATATTACCTAGTTTAGATTTATCTTTTCCTTTTAGATTTATTTCCTTTATTTCTTTTATTTATCATTAAGCATTTTAGATATAGATAGGAGATTCTATCCTTGATTAGCAAGGAATAGAAGGCTATAAATAAAGCCCTAGGGGCTGGTTTTTCATTCATCCAATTACACACACAATTCCATTCAAGTAAGTAGGAGTAGAGAGAGAGTTTGTAGCAAGCAAGGTTGAAAGGCGAAAGCGGATTTGTCTTGTGGGTTGTAAGCTTTCTTTATTTAATCTAATGCAAGTTAGTTTCTTTTGTTATTTAATGTCTTTCTTGATAATGAAGAGCGAGTAGTCCACCCACTTCTGGGGCTGGGGTGAGCCCGACGGTGGCCATGTGAGGTGATGCGGTAAAGGTCAGATCTTGTTATGCAATTCGTCTTCTATCCCTATGAGCATGATTCTTTTGCGAGAGTTGAAGGTGATCCTTGTTTGTGTTATTGAAGCAAAAGTGATCTTAATGCAACTTGGATTAATTATGTGAAAAGGGTTAGTAACAATTAGGGTTTATGCGAAAGCCTCTATATGCCTATTTGTTAGTAACGAAAGTTATTTTGATAGAAAGCATGATCTTTTATGCCTTTATATGTTACTTTGCATGGTTATCGTTGTGGTGTTGATACCCTAGCCTTGGAAGTCCTTATTATATTGATTTATTTCGTCGGAAATCTGAGTTTTGGGTTCGAAATTTGCAATTTAAAGTTTCTGCATTTTTAGTCGATACAGATGAGAGCTTCGTCGATCTCGAGTAGGACTGTAGTCGAGATCGAGTACGGTCTAGTCTAGGTCGAGTAGAGTTTCTGATGTTGTCATCGATTTTGCAATTTCTGTCTTCACTGTTGGTAGTCGATCTCGAGTAGGTAGTTGTCGAGATCGAGTACATCTGTTGTCTTGCTTTGTTCTTTACTGTCTTTCGCTATTTTCTGTCTTTACTTTTGTTTCTGTTTCGCTTTGTCTTTTCTGCTTTTATTTCTGTCTTTCTGTTGCCTGTCTGTGAGATCTGTTGCTACCTAAGAACTGCTGACGTGCTTCCTCGTGGATCGATCCTGACAACCTTCTACTACAATGGGAGGAAGTCTTGTATTTATTTGCTGAGACAGGGAAGTCAGTCTGATCTTTATTCTATATTTATTTCATACTTGACCATCCTCATGCAACAACAATGGACCAGCCTCACACTTGCACGTATGCCCAGCTGAGATAGGTCTTTGGGATCACTCGGGCACCCACCCAAGATTGGTATCTCATGGCGTCAGAACAGCAGCGCCATGATTTCTGGTATGCGGCTACAAGCTCTATATTTGATGGATACAAGCGCGAGTACAACTACAAGTTCATCCATCCATGCCTTCGTCTGGTTCACAAGGTCTTGGCCATGACTTTCAGCGGCCAGGGCGATGTGAACAAAGTGGTCGCTGGTGATCTGTCCTGGTTATGGAGCCTTGCTCCCCAGTCCCATGGTACGCCGGACTGGGTTGAGATCTTTGTTGACAGCTGCCTGAAGAACCGAGGAAAGAATACAGGGAGGATTGGTCTGGGAGGCATGATTAGCCTCATAGCCCACCGCTTTCTAGAGCCTACACAGTGCGGTGCACCCATGTCTGGTGGGTACACCTATACAGAGGAGCACCTCAGGAGGGCTTATTTGATTGAGAGCTCTGATGGGTCGGGCTACATTTGGAAGTCGGGGAAGCATGGAGAGCACCGACTGAGGCTTCCTACGGCCTTATCTTATGGCCCTTCCAACGCCTCCCTCTACATCGCGGCTGATCAGAATGAGGGTGATGATGAGGATACTGATGACGAGGACGAGGAGGATCCCCCTGCACAGACTGACTATCACATGGGGGATGCCCAGTACGCTGCTGGCTCTTCTGCGAGGCCGCACTCTTCTTCTGCTGATGATGACGCCTGGAGGGACCACATGTTCACTTAGTTCCATCGTATGTCGATGCGCCAGGACTCCTTCGAGTTCACTCTCCACGACATCGATCGCAATGTGCGGGAGATGAACTACAACATGGAAGAGATGCGGAGAGAGCAGTCCTACTACCTCCGCCAGCAGTATCCACACATTCCGCCGTACCAGTCTCTACCCTACCAGCCACCGCACTAGTGAGTGGTTAGTTCTGTCGCCTTCACCCTGATTTTATATGCTTTATTTTGGTTGTCTGTACTGTTTCAGTGAGGACACTGAAAACTTTAAGTGCGGGGGAGAAGGATTATATGTATATTATGTCATTTATGTCATTTCCTGGACCATGTTTAAATTTCGGCACACCATGTTTAAGTTTATGTAATAGCTATTTAGTTTATTTAATTTCTGTTGAGTTTATTTAATTTTTAGTTTATTTAATTTCTGCAATTTTCGGATTAAAAAAAATTCGAAAATCCAAAAATAAACATGCATTGCATACATATGTGTTATTCAAATACCCATCTAGCTTAGTTTGTCCTCTTATTTAAATTTCAAGCATGATTATATAAATCCCATGGAGTTTTGGATGTGTTGGCCTTATCTAGATTTGATTTTTGTGGAACATGAGCTAGCAAATATAATTGAGCATGTATGATTAAGCTAAAGTATGGTTGAAGTCCTCAAAACATGACCATGTGAGAATGTTTGGCCTTATTTGAATTCTTTTGCTCAATTGTGTGAATTACTCTCCTTGTGTTGCTACCTCTTGGCATTGACTGCAGTATCTATTTTTAAAAACCGACTCACCTGTTTGTTTCTTGCGGAGTTTATGTTTATATTTTGAGTCTTCTGTTTGAATTTGTGCATATTTAGTGAATAAGGTGGCAATGGTTGATGCACTTAGTAACCGGATCTATGCATGACACCCATGGGTATGATTCGCGCAAAAAGGTGTTGAAAACTATCCACTAGGAAATAAAGCTTGATCATTGAGTAATCAAGTTCATTCATGACATCCATGTTTGCAACTTGCGTCAAAAGATGTTCAAGTGGACTTCATATTAGTAGGTTGAGATGTTGATAGATCGGGGACATTCATGACACCCATGTTTGCGCCTCGCGTAAGGAAAGCACAAAGACAAGAAAAAGAAAAAAAAAAAGAAAATAAAACAAAAGAAAAGAAAAAAAAAGTGTCACATTTTATTTTGTTGTCTTTATTGTGTCCCGCAAGTAATGACATTTCGGTAGATATTTGGTGATATGGTGGTCAATGTCCATGAGTTTAGTGCATGATTGGTTTGAGTTGAGAGTTGTACATTAAAGCCTAAACACATGAGTGAAACACATATTTCTGGTGAGGTTGGATGATGTCTACTTCTAAGCTTTAATCACTAGAATACATGCTATGACGTTTGTTTGCTTAGTTTATGTTTTCACTGGCTATTATGTTGCTTTTTGATGAGGTTGAAACTTGAAGGGATCTCCTATGGGATACATTGATTTATGTTCATTCTATCATTGCTTGATGACAAGAAAAGGTTAAGTGTGGGGGAATTTGATAATGCATATCTTAGATAGGCATTATAGGCATTTTTAGTTTAGTTAGGTTATATTTCTTTCATACTTTGTCGCTAATTTGCATCTTGTGATTATTCTAGAAAAGTTTGGATTCTGCGCAAATTTGTGTTTATCTTGCCGATTGAATCGGAACACAATTGGGAGATACAATATCTTGAAGAGGAATACAAGAAACATTGGAAAGGAAGAGAAGCAAGATAAGAGGAACACCTGCAAAGCTAAAGCCAGGACCGACGCTGCGGGCTATGGAGAAGTTGCTGATGCCGCGGCCGCAGCATGGGTCGTCAGTGTCTAGACGCTGCGTTTTGTTTTAAAAAAACCCTAGTTGTTATTATTTTGTTTCATGGCCGACTTGGAGTTATTATAAGGCCGAGTTTATTTTATTTTTACACTACTTCTATTCTATTCTTACGTTCATCAGACAATTTAGAGATTTGAGCGATGTCTTCCATGAGGAACTAAACTCATCTATTCTGCCTGCAATTTGAAGCTTTATTTGGATTGATTGTGAGTTTCTAATTCTCGTTCCTTGTTTCCTATATTTGAATGCTTCAACTTCTTTGTGCTTGATTGTTTATTGTTTTGTTCTATCTTGTCTGGCCAACTTGTTAGATCAATTCAATTGCTAAGGTTTTGTAGATTCCTGATTGTGAACTTTAACCTAAGTAGCAAACTTGTTCCTTTAGGGCTGATTGAACTAATTGAATGAGTAGGAAGTTGGATGTGTTGTTAAATCCCTCTTTAGAGACTGCAAATACCTTGGCTAATCTCTGGACTTAAAGCTATCAATTGGGTTAAATCCTTCTTTATGGATTGTTCGATTGATAAGGGTTTCTAGGACTGATTGGACTAGTAACTATATTAGGTCGGGACAAGGGCATTCATAGGAAACTTAATAGGACGAGAAGAAGTTACAAGGATCGCTTCAATCAAATAAAGTGGAAAATTGTAGGTAGAATTGCTTCTCCTAAGTGTCTGAATTAAAATCATTTACTTTTGTTTGCTTCAATCCGTTTGATAAAAGGCGGAACTTTCACACATAAAAACCCTCAATTTTGTTACTTTGATTGACCCTTGAATCAAACTTGAATTATAACTTTCCATGTGGAACGACCTCTTGCTTATTACTATACTAGCTATAGGTTTGAGTTTTCTTTGGCGGATCAACGACAGGTTTTCCCTCCGTCAGTGATACATAGTCGGGGTGAGCCATCATTACAATTGTCGGGGCGCCGAGCGGGCCGGCCTGGTCCCGATCTTTGGTTGTACTGGACATCTTGGATCTGAGGTCGCGGTGGGATGATGGGGTATTGCTAGGGAGGGTTGTGGTGTTGTTGGCCCCCGAAATTCTCTCTTCCTTGGCATTTTTTGAGGGGCCGGTGATAAGCAGGTGGTTTAGACTCGATGGGTCGTGAGATAGAGCTTGCAGCCTCCATGGTGTGGATCTGCTTAGTTACGAGCTCTCTCAAAATATTGTAGCTCTTTGGCCCCTTTCGGAAAAGGCAGATTTTAAAATCTTCTTCAGCTAAATTGCACATCAGTATGGTGCTCACATATGCTTGATTGAACCTTGGGATTTGCACCACCATATTGGTGAATCTGCTGAAGAAGTTTCCCAATGACTCGGTCGCTCCTTGCTTGATGGAGTTGAGGTCCAACATGGTCCTCTTTCTGGTGCGAGCGTTGCCGAAGTGTGTGACGAACGTGCCTAATAGTTGCACGAAATTTCTTATGGAGGATCGGGCCAAATTGGTGAACAATGTTAGTGCTACCCCGCTCAGTGTGGACGGAAACGAGCGACAATACATCCCGTCATTGTCTTCGTTCATTCCCACTGCTGTGGTGAATTGGTTGAGGTGATCGTTGGATCGGTATCTCCTTTATACTTGGCGATGGAGATATCCCTCCATCTTTTAGGGACAGGCGCTTCGCGAATTTCCCTGCAAAAAGCGGATGGGAAGGTTGGTTCACCTTGGCGCATTTGTCCGGGTGCCCCAGGGGAATTCGAACGCGACGACACATCCCTGGCGCTGAAGACACGGGCGATCTTATTGGCGTTTTTGTCGAGCTCTGGGCCGGGATTAAGAGGACCTCCATGGGGTTGGGGAAATGGTTGATCGTTATAGGCACATGACCTTGTTGTTGATAATAGCCACGAGGGTCATGCTAGAATGATACCCCGTTCGCTTGTTGGTTGAAGTATGTGCTCTGCGGGTAACTCCCCGCGAAGAATTGGTACGGGGGGTAGTCGCCCCCACATTCCGTAGGGAGCGAACGGGAGTGGCTGCGGGGTGTCCTAGGGCGGTTGCTGAGGGACATTCTCGTTACCACTGTGCAGAACCTCTTCGTTGAGGGGAACGTTGAGGTTAAGGTCGTTGGTTTCTTCGGCATCTTGGTGTTGGTTTCTAAATTCCTCCCCAAATAGGGTGAAGTTCATGATTTCCTGCAACGTTTATGAGTGTTTAAAAGGGAATATGCGCTATATACTGGTTAATCTAGGCGGGATCTCCGAGGAGGAGATGTTTATCGATATAAAACAGAATGTGAAAAGAAATTGGAAGAAAGCAAAGTGAAGGGTGCGTATTGCTACGCGGAACCTCTCGTCGTGAAAGGTTCCCACAGACGTCGCCAATGAAGCGCTCGTGGAATTTCACCTATACTTATTACCTCATTGTGACGAAAAAATGACTGGAAATACCTGCAAGCCTTAACCTCGAGGGGTTGCGATTAGATTATACGTCAATTAGTCCAAGTGGTGGGGGTGTTATGCTTGGCTCGCGAGGATTCGAATCGTTTCGTCGCGGACTTTGGTGAGAGTCAGGTGATGTTCTTATTCTAAGAACGTTCTGCTCCGATTACATATCTTCGAGAACTCAACTCCGGGGGTTTTATGTCCGGGGGATGATCAGAGCTCTGCTGCCTTTCTTATCTTGAAATAGAATCCCTTCCTTTCGGGTCGGAGGGGGGTGTTTATAGGGAAACCAAGCGAGCTGGCTGGCAACCTCGTGGTTCTGTATAGGACACGTGTAATGCATGCCCACACGCCTAGGGTCATAGGTAACACACGTGGAGCTATTTAGAGGTGAGGTGCTTGAGCCAGCGAGCTGCTTGCTAGGATCCCGGAGGGTTCAGGTTGCGAGGGAAACCGGGGTCAAAGTTCTTGGGGACGTTAGATCTAGTCATTTGGTTTCGGTCAGGTACCTTACTCGCGATGGATCTAATTTTGGGACCGGATAGATATTAACATTCCATTAATTTATATTTTTATCAATTAATTAACATATATATATATATATATATATATATATATATATATATATATATATATATATATATATGGTGTGGTTCGGGTGTGCACACCCCTTAGGATGTGCATTGTGCATAAATATTATTCAGTGAAATGTGAAACATTATTCGGTGAAATTTGAAGCATTATTCGGTGAAATGTGAAACATTCTACTGAATACTGTTATGTTTTTTTCCCGTTCAGTTCAGATGAAAACGTCCCAATTACACTGAATAATTTATTACATTCTACCGAATAATGTTTAGTTTTTTTATTCATCCATTTCATATAAAAGAAACATCAATTCCCTAAACAATACTTACAATTCATACGAAATGTTTAAAATTTCACCAAATAATGTTTCACATTCCCCTAAACAATACTCACATTTTACCGAATAATGCTTCAAATTTCACCGAATAATGTTTCACATTTCAGCGAATAATATTTGTGCACAGTGCACATCTTAAGGCTTGTGCACATATGATCCATACACTATGTGTGTGTGTGTATGTATGAAAATGTACCGATTCCAAGGAAGAACGGCTTAATGATATATTGTGGCTTATGATAACTTTCCATCGATTATAACAATATATTATTTCAATAAAATTTTCCGGGATTATTTTTTCCGGTCTAGATAGATATTAACATTCACATAACTTCCTATAAAAAAAAGTTTAAAATATTCAACCTGCTATAAGATTGTAGAAGGTAATAAAATCATAAAGGGAAGACTCGTAACTTACTCCTTTACATACAACAACAAAAAAGTAGAGATTAAAATCATAGTTTAACTTAACCGAATATAAACCGAACCTAAGAAAAAAAATCCATGAACCGGAAATCAAATTAAAACTCTTATGTTTAATTTTAATCCGGTTTAATCGGCCTATTTTAACCCAAAAAATCTAGTTCAAATCGAATAATGTACGACCCTATAACGAAGGACTGCCTCACTATCAAAGACGTTGTTTTTACTTTTTATATTGGGTTGGGAATACTTGGGATGTTAGTTGGAACTTGGAAGAAGGGATGTTATTCGAGCCGAACGAGCCAAGTTTGACATGTTCAACTTTGTTTGGTTGTTAAATGAGCTCAAACCGAGCCGATCGAGCCTAATTTTTAAACGAGCTTTATTTTTTGATCGAGTTTGGCTTGTTTAAGAAATGAACGAGCTCGATCTGGACTTTTTTCAAGCTTTAAACATTTCTACTTGGTCATAAGATATTAATTTAAAGTAAATTTTAGATAGTCTATAAAATTCGAGATATTCAAGCTTAAAATCTTTCTCAGACTTGGCTTGTTTAGTAAGTAAACAAGTTCGAGTCGAATTTTTTTGAGCTGATCTCGAGTCGAGCTCGAGCTCGAACTCGAGTTCGAGTTGTTAAGTTCATATAATTATTTAATTGGAAGGGTGGGGTTGAAGAGAAATGGGCCCAATCAAAAGTGCATTTTCTTGTTTTCTCGATATCTCGATAAAGCCATGTTTTTCAATATGATGTCAATTGGTTTTAATGTTAAAGAAATAGTATGAACAAGGTATTAAAGACCACTCAACCCAACCACAACAGGCCCATTTGTGTATCGTGAAGTTAACCAAATTTGGGCTTGGGCCTTCTTTTTATACGGGTTGTGTGAAATTACTCCTCTCGAAATGGGGAAAAAAATGTGAGGCTAATGTTAACACAGCGAGAAATTAACTATTATAGGAGAAATTAAATACTTCCCAAAATCCCAAATCCTGTACGTCGGAATTGACGTGCAGGATTGAAGTGGGTTAGTTAAATTTTTTAGCGTGTTAATTAATTAGAAAGACTTGCACGTTAATTCCGACGTGCACTTTTGTTGGGAGATTTGTGGTGTATCTAACAACACCCAACTATTAATAAGATAAAATTCGCTTAATTGCATATAAATTCTTTTTTATTTTAAAAATTATTTACAATGTAGACCAAGAAAAAAAAAGTAAAAACTCAAACAAGTTCATCCATTATGGAAATGAAAATAGGAAAATTTCATCCAATAGCTATGAGGTTAGACTTTTTTCATGTGGCACCCAACGTTTTTAAAAACTTTACTTTTTTTTTTTACAGTTGGCAAAAAGTAGATCGACGAAGCGATCTTGAAGCCATCAAAAGATGGCTTGATGAACCCTACACAGAGGGACGCTAGTAAAAAAAATTAACTTAAATCTAAGATTACAATAAAAATAAATTTATAATTCAAAACGCTAGAACTAGAGCTTTAATTCTTGATAGCTGGACTGATGTAGAAAAATCTTGCATGCAAGGACTCTACGTTTCTTCAGATCTACACTGATGGCCTAGCCGGCTGGGTGACGCCCTGTTGATGACTGGTAAACAAATTTCTTCTAACCCTGATGTGCGTCGTTGATTGCATCCTAGCTAATTTTGTTGTGTGATGAATTGGAAAGCAATGGTCCACAAGAACAAGATGCTCAAGAAACCAAAGACCAAAAAAGGGGCTGTGTCGGTGCTTGTTTCCAAATGCGAACCAAGGTCTCAAATTGGACCACCAAAGTGCTGCAAAACTCAGAATTATTTTTGCATGTGGTGTCTCCGACTCGGGGATGAGAGATTTGAAGGTTTTACAACTTTAATTTAAAAGATTTGTAAAAGGGGATTTGTTTGAGATTTTAGATTTGGATTTGTGAAAATTGGAAGATTCATGGTAGGTCGATAGGAACCATGAAGTTGGCTAAAAGATGCAGCGCCACTCCATAGAAGAAGGGGGCATGAGGTGCAGGGATTCGAAGTTCAAATTTGGTTTTGCATGTTGCAGATCTGGAAGCCGACGGCCAGCAACAAGGAAAGCTGACTGACTGCACAACTCCAGAGACACAACCTAGTTAGAGAAATCAAGGGGAGGGGGTCGGCAGAAGGGCGACTTTGGATGGGACGCCGCACTGCAAACAACTCCAAGAGGAGCTTACTCCCGGAGAGCAGAACGTGGCGGTTGGTTGGGAAAGGGCAACGCAACTGAGGAGGAGGATTGAGGTGGTGGGGGCAGCCGCACATGGCCGTCGGAGTAAAGAAACAGTGGCCGCCGGCGGGAGGATGGACGGCTTCAAGCTAGATAACATATGAAAGAAGTGGCGGGGCTAAACAATGAAGGAGGGTCGGAGCATCGCAGTGGAGGAGGAGGGTCGGGGCGGAGTGAGCCAACCGGACGAAGGGAAAACCAGAAGCGGCGGCGGTGAGGGTTATGTTTTTACTGGCGGTTGTGTGTTGGAGAAGGATTGGTTTTTTAGGGTTGGGTATTTGGGTTTTTTGGGAGAGAGTTTTTTTTGCTAATCCCCCATCCCCACTTCATTCTTTTAAAAACTTTACTTGATAACCTCGGGATATGCCTTTCTTTTTGAGAAAAGTTGTAGAATAGACACTTTTTTAGTCTTATTGGCAAAATGACTAAGGTTTGGGACAAATTGGAAATTTATCCATCCCTTCCAAATTCCCCCAATATAGTTTCAGATGACAGATTTTTCAGTCGAATTCCAGTTGCCTTTCGTCAATCTCCGTTCTCCAGGTTCAATGACAAATTTTCCTCCAGATCTCCGGTCTCCAGGTTTTGTCATCGTCGCCTTTCGACAATCGGCATCGAAGTCGAATTCCGGTCGAATTCTTGTTGCAATTGATTGATGGAGATCGCCGGACTCAGATCTGAGCCGAGGGAGGGAGGGATCTCAGATCTGAGCCGAGGTCGCCGGATATATGGCGGATCTCAACCTTGGCTCCCCGGATCTGAGCGAGGGAGAGATCTGAGCCAAGGTCGCCGGATCTGAGCCGAGGTCGTCGGATTTGAGCGAGTGAGGGATCTCATCTTTGGCTCGCCGGATCTTTGTCGTGCAAAATTTTAAAAAATCTTAAAAAATTTTAAAAAATCTTAAAAAATTTTAAAAAATCTTAAAAAATTTTAAAAAATCTTAAAAAATTTTAAAAAATCTTAAAAGATTTTAAAAAAATCTTAAAAAATTTTAAAATTTTAAAAAATTTAAAAAAACTAGACTTGGGTCATATTTTCATAATTTACGGTTATATTTGCACAACATACTCTTATATTTGCACGATAAAATGTTTTTAAAAAAAACTAGACTTGGGGCATATTTGCACAACTTACGGTTATATTTGCACAACATACTCTTATTTTTGCATGACAAAATGTTAAAAAAAAGTAATAAAAAAGACCAGACTTGGGTCATATTTGCACAACTTACGGTTATATTTGCACAACGTACTCTTATATTTGCACGACAAAATGTAAAAAAATAAATAAATAAAAAACTGGACTTGGGTCATATTTGCACAACTTACGGTTATATTTGCACAACGTACTCTTATATTTGCACGACAAAATGTAAAAAAATAAATAAATAAAAAACTGGACTTGGGTCATATTTGCACAACTTACGGTTATATTTGCACAACGTAATCTTATATTTGAACTACAAAACGTTAAAAAAAACACTAGACTTGGGTCATATTTGCATAACTTACGGTTATAATTGCACAACGTACTCTTATATTTGCACGATAAAATGTTATAAAGAACAAAAAAAAACTAGACTTGGGTCATATTTGCTCAACATACGATTATATTTGCACATGCACAACAAACTCTTATTTTTGCACGACAAAATGTTAAAAAAAAAGAAATAAGAATGAGTCTATAGGCAAGATAATAAAACTGTTATTGGTAAGATTGACACTCCACCAATTTATCCCAAAGTGTGAATATTTCACCAATTGAGACAACTTTTTGGACATTTTGCAAACTCCCCCTTTCATTTTTGTCTAGTATCCGAATATGAGATGCACTTGTTTAAAATAAATGAAATGTGATATGATTGTGTTAAGAGATCCATATTAGTGAACCTTAATCTATGCTTTAACTTACTTTTTTCCTGCCACCTCAGTTTAGGAACTCCGTTATAACTTTTTTATTTTTCACTCGATTCGTGAACCTCGATCTCGATCTGTTAACTTACTTTTACTATTTTTTATTTTATTTAATAAATTATTCAATTATTTATTTAGGTATTTATTTAACAATAAAATAGGTATTATTTATTCCATTTTCTCCTAAATATATACAATATGGATGTCTATAGGTAGATAAAATTAAATTACATTAAAAAATTATTTTTTATTTTAGTTTAAAATGGTCGAAATGACCATTTTAATAATTTAATTAACTAGTGTGTCATGTGTCGTCTTGTGAATGGAGCCGTGTGACAATGGATGATTTTTTTTTTCCCAGCAATTCAAAGATGAAACACAGCACTTCACATCTTCTTTTATTAAAACGGCGTTGTTTTATGTCAAATTGGCTGACATGCGTGAGCCTATTCCACACGGCTTCATTTTTTGAGCCAATGAACCTCACTTTTTCAGACTCTTGCCGTTGAGTCTAATGTCCCGAATTCATCCAATTTTACTTTTTTTTCCCCTTCAATCTTTTCCTAGGTGACACGGTATATGAGTCGAGAGACTCACCATTGCGAGTGACCTAACAGACCAAACAATAGGTTTCCTCCCTTTATTAAGATTAAATGCAAAGTTTTATGAAAATGCTAATTTTACTCGGTGGTTCTTTAGAATTAGCGGTTTCATCATTTTATTTTATTTTTACATTTCTTCTTAAACAAGTGTGGGTTTTAGAGTTGTGCATCCATACGTGGATTGGAAGATGTTTACCCCTTTTAAGGTTTTGGTTGAAATTCCTCTTAAAGATAAATCGAAAATCGATGGCTCTATAACTGTATTCTAAGTAGGGGGCATGAGGTTCTAACATGCATAAGAAATAAACTTCGTCTTGCTAGAGCTTGTGTCAATGTCTCCCTCCTTACCACTCTTACTACCTTTGTTACTGTCAAAAAAAATGAGAATGAAACTGTGAGATTAAGGATTTGGTACGAAGATTTTTCTGATGGATGTGGCTGCTATGGAGGGTATGATCATCACTATGATCAGTGCCCTCTAAATGCACCAAGGCCTAGGAAGATCAACCTCATCCTAGAAGATAATTCTAATGTGGATCTGTTGGCCCCTGTTCAAGCTCCTGCTCATAATCCTATCCCTAATGATACCCGTGTTGTCACTACTGCAAATACTCTCTCCCCTTATCACCATATGTCTGATGCCACTGCTACTCTTAACATGACTCCTAGAACAGGTGACTATGGCCTCCTCCCCATCAACATGCTCACGTACTGTTTTCTATCCCAAAGCTCCTACTCAGTCCCTGCCTATGCCTTCCTATCCTAATGAGCTTATAACTCATCTGATAAACCTGAACAATGCCCATGTTGCTAAGATTACTGGTGAGTGCTCCACTACTCCCTTTACCATAGCTCCTTCTATCCTTCACACCATCATGTCCTCCACCAACACCAATACTGTCACCATCCCCATTCATGTTGAGAATATTGCTGATCTGATGGCCAAGACTAAGGGGAAAGCTAAGATGATTGATTCTGGTAATGAAACTGATGACTCTTACCAGTCTTTGAGATCTGACACTTCTATGGTGAGGAAACTAGGGGGTATTGTCATCCGCCAGGATGATGATGAACCCACTCTCAACACCAATGACCAACCCAAGCGCAAGGATGAAGATGAAAACAATGAAGCCTCCTCCCATGCCAACAAAAAGTCCAGGAAGAAGAAGAACTAGCCATGATGGGTGTTTCTGAAGATCCAAGGTTTTGGAAGCTGTGCAACAATAACTATCAGCACTCTCTCTTTTATGTTATTATCTCTGTTTCTGTTGGTAGAAGTAATCTTGAAAACTTTGCTGGTCCTATGTATGTTTTGAACTTGCGGTTATGGCTTGGTGTCCTTGCTGGGATGCCTGTTCCTAGTCCCTATCTCCCACTATTTTGCTTTTATGTTGGGAATAGGACTAGGAACACTATTATCTTTAACATTAAGTATTATCATTGCACCTATTTATTGAGTACTGGTCATAATTCTACTATGATGTTAGTTAGAGCCTGTGGTAGTGATGATCACAACTCTCACTATCACTACCTCAAAACTGTGAAGCCATATAAATGTATGATGATGCTCCTTGTTCAATCAAACCTTAGGTTATGCACCACTATCTCAGCTCTGAGTTGTGTGGGGGCAAGCCAACACAAATTTACTGATCAACACTTACACCAAATCTGCATTCACAAGCTTCCTTATACCTCTTACCATAAACATTGGGCTGATTATTCTCTCCTGAACTCTTTATACTATCCTTGGATTAACTATTGTAACCACTGTCATCATCATAATACTAACCTCAGCTCAGTCATAAGGAGTGAAGATAAGTATAGAGTACATAACAGACTGGATTTTCATGATTGGAACACGAGCAATGTTAGTGAAATTATCTACATTGATTCTCACCTTTTCTTTATTATTTGCCCTACCAATTACTATAACAGTGTACACTTGCTCTACATCATTTTCTTTAATTTTGATTACCTTGATCTCAATCTTATTTGCTTGTTGTTATAGCTGCCAAATCTCACTGATGATTACACCCAGGCTCAAGTTACTACTGATAAAACCATATGCTGCTCTACTGCTTTGCTTAAGTTCCAGGATAATAGTTCGTTTGATATGTATATGTCTAACATTAGCTATAATTGTGGAATCTGCATGAGTATTTCCATTAATCCTAGCATTGACTGTCACATTATAAAGGACTACATAGAAGTCGAACTCTGCCTTGATTGGATTATCTTGTGTTCTGGTGATCTGTTGCATTGCCACAGGTTGGATTGTGATATTGATTCTTGGTCCTTTCTTCCGACCCTTTTGATTTCCTTTAATGGATGGGTAGATCCTGTCATCTGCCTCTCTCCCCCCTTCTACGAGGTTGAAGACTCCAAAGGTACTGCATTGCACAGTTCTGGTATGGTCTCTTCTCCTCTTTCAAAACTTCGGTTGTGCTCCACTGCCTTTCCTATGGGTCTAATGGTGGCAAATCAAACCAACCCTTACCTCCAACATTCAAACAAAACAATTGCTCTCAAATCTGTATGTGGGAACTGTCAGAATGGATCGTTACATCGAGCTCGAACACATGGTATATCCCAGTATACGGGTATCAAAATGCAACCAAATTCTCGTTTAACCCCAACTGTTACCCTTCTGTCGATTGGTTACCTACTGTATTTGTTGAATATAGTGGATAACAAATCAAAAAATCAAAATTGCAATCGCCTAACAGGAAAGAAAAAACAAATATACAATTATGATTAAGATTGGATATTGGAATGTTAGGGGATTAAACGCCCCCTTCTACTTCAAGAAATCAATCAACTTAGATGCAACAATAACCTTGACATATTAGCTCTCTCGGAAACCAAATCGGAAGAAGCTCCCACTGAACATCAATTAAAAAGCACAGGTTTCAATCAAGCATTTTCGATAAGTTCAGTTGGCCACAAAGGTGGCTTCTGGATTTTATACAAGGACGACAATATACTAAATAACAACCAATACCTAGAATCCGGGAAGCGATTTTACATGTTTAAAATAACAATTGAAAATTTCACATTCGTTATATTATTCATCTATGCACCTTCAGTAGATAATGAAAAACAAGATTTCTGGGAAGAAATATACACAGTTGTGAACAAGCATAAACTACCAGTTCTAATTATTGGAGACCTAAATGAAATAGAAAGGGACACTGAAAAACTGGGGGGCAATTTTCCGTCTCTATCAAGATTCAGATGGTTACTAAATATCAAAAATGAACTCAATCTTCACACTGTACCTTATGTGGGATCCATATTTACATGGAGACGGAGTAAATCCTCTACAAACAACACATATGAAAGATTAGATAGAGCTCTCGCCCACCAGGACATCATAACCAAATTCAACAATTTGAGGACTCAGCATCATTCATTCTCCTCCTCTGACCATTGCCCAATCACCTTAGATATTGGCACAAAAGATGGAAAAAAAGGCTCACCCTTTAGATTTGAGATGGCTTGGACATTACAACCAAAAATTAAAGAAATCATAGAAAAAGTCTAGCGTAACAAATTTCATGGGTCACAAGCTTATAATTTCATGAAAAAACAACAGTTATTAAAAATAAATATTAAGAAAAGATTCAAAAATCAAAATAATAATGTACACAAGCAACTACAAAAGATAGAACCAGAAATAATGCAATTACAAAAATTACTCCCCTGGGGGACCCTAACCACAAATCAAGAAATTAGACTAACAAATTTGGAAAATAAAAGGAAAAATCTATTAGAATTTAATTACAAATTCTGGAAACAAAGGGCGAGAGTAAAACATGTACATCTAACAGATAAAAACACTAAATACTTTCAAATAAATGCGAAAATAAGAAACTTTAAGAGAAGACTAAATTCCTTCACAACCAATGAAGGCCAGATCATAACTGACCAGCAAAAAATCACGGACCAGATAACGAAAGAAATGTCTGAACGATTCATTGGGAGGCAACAACCTAAGATTACAGCAGAAGCAATCTCAAACATTCAGCCACAGATTACTGAAGATGATAATCGGCTGCTTATAAAACAACCAACCAATGCTGAAATTAAAGAGACTCTAAATAGCATGGCAGAAAATAAATCCCCGGGACCGGACGGATTCCCGCCAGGATTTTACCTCCACTATTGGAACATTGTGGATAACTCCCTTTGCAAAACAATCAAAGCTTTTTTCCACTCTGGTAGCATGTTAAAACAAATAAATCAAACATTCATTGCATTAATCCCAAAAGTAGAGGAACCTCAAACCATCAATAACTACAGACCAATAAGCCTTTGTAACACGGTTTATAAAATTATAGCTAAAATACTAGCAAACAGAATTAAATCAATTCTACCAAAAATCATAAACCCCTTCCAAGGGGCCTTTGTAGAAGGCCGATCCATACAAGATAACACATTAATAGCACATGAGGTCTTTCACACCTTCACAAAACAAAAAGGCAAAAAATGGTATATGGCGCTAAAGCTTGATATGGAAAAAGCATACGATAAAATCAACTGGTCATATATAGAAGCAATCCTAAGTAAATTGGGTTTCCACCCAATTTGGATCAACTGGACAATGAAATGCATAACCACTACTTCTTTTTCAGTACTAACCAACAATACAGCTGGTGACCAATTCCAACCAAACAGAGGAATTAGACAAGGTGATCCTTTAGCCCCTTATATATTTGTGATAGTAATGGAAAGTCTAGCAAGAGAACTCCACCACGAGGCACTACAAGAGGATGCGTTAATAGGAATTAAACTAGGTAAGCAAGGAACTCCTATACCCTTTCTAACATGTGCAGATGACACATTAATTTTTTCCAAAGCATCTCATATGAGTTTGCATTCCATCAAAAATTCTCTAAACAAATTTGCCAACATCTCTGGCCTAACGATAAATTACAGTAAAAGCTCAATTCAGTTCTCAAAAAAAGTTAGTCCGGCACTATCCACATCCCTGGCACATCAAATGGGAATTCCCATATCTAAATCAATTGAAAAATACCTAGGAATACCCCTTGTCAATGGAAGGGTTAAAAACTGTGTCTTTGAAGAGGCACTACAAAACCTTAAAAACCAACTCTCCAAATGGAAATCCTCTTCCATATCCCAAGCAGGGAGAACTATTTTAATCCAAGCCAATCTCAGCTCCAAAACAAATTACCTTATGCAGAACTTCTTACTTCCAAAAGGAATTCTACACCAAATAGATCAAATCAATAAAAACTTCTTTTGGAATAAACTCCAATCCCAAAGATATACTCCTTTACTAAGCTGGGACACTATATGTAAAAGTAAAAATGAAGGAGGATTGGGAATCAGGAAAGCAGAATCACTTAACGAAGGACTACAAATGAAACTTCTTTGGAAAATTCATACAGATAACTCTAGTATGTGGGTTAAAATTATAAAGGAAAAATATTTACAAACAATCCATATCAATGAAAGAGATAATGAAAATACCTCTTGGCAATTTGGGAGACTTCTATCCTTAAGGGAAAAATTCAATAAGGGCATCATATGGCTAATAAGCAATGGTAATCAAGTAAATGTTTGGAGAGACCCTTGGCTAGAGGGAATGAACCTAAGCCCATACCAAAGCTTAGAAAATCAAAATCTCAAAGTTTCCCAGCTAATAAACGATCAGAAGCAATGGAATATAACAAAACTCCGGGAATTGTTCCCAACACACATTGTTGACCATATTCTACAACTACAGATCCCCAATTGGGAAACAAACGACAAATTAATCTGGAAACTTGAAAAGAATGGTACTTTCTCGACCAAATCAACTCTCCGGCTAAAACCCATTACCAATACTGGCAATATGGGAGATTATAAATGGATATGGAAACTTGATATACCACCAAGGATAAAAAATTTACTTTGGAAGATAATGATAGACGGATTACCAACCACCCAGCGACTAAACAAACATTTTAATAGGGTGCCATCTCAATGCTCACTTTGTAACTTGGCTGATGAGGATGCCAACCATCTTTTCATCAACTGCGAATTTACAAGGAAACTAATCCAAAACTTTGAAAGTGCAAGCGGAAAAACTCTCCTCCTCAAAGAAGACTATGATGAGTACATTCTACAGTATAAAAAGAGTTATAGCAAATCAGCAATCAAAGAATTAGCCTTTATTTGGCAAACGATCTGGGACACCAGAAACAATTACATTTTCAAAAATAAAAAACCAAATGCAACATTCAACCTGGCCTTTGAGATTATTTCAAATATAAAACTCTGGAGCTCGCAATTAGAAGTAGAAAACAACCACAAAACCCGAAGTAATACTAGGCGAAAGACTAGGTGGACCAAACCACCGAGCGGTATCTATAAAATTAATATAGATGGATCGGTTAAACCCAAGGGTGAATGCCAGGTTGGTGGGGTCATTTGTGACTCTGAGAGCGGGTTGATAGATGTATTCTTTCAAAATACATCTCCATGTTCAATTTTACAAACAGAGGCAGAAGCTATCATTGTAGGCATCACGCATGCAAGTAGTAAAGGGATCCAGAAGGCTATCATTGAAAGCGACAATGAGACTATCATCAAAGCTATAAAGAAAGAGATCGCTACTCCATGGGAAGTCATTCACCAAGTAGAGAAGATCAATATCATGGTTAAAGATTTCCAGATTATCCAGTTCAAACACTGTTATAGAGAAGCAAACAATGTAGCTGACTTCATAGCTAGAAAGGGTATTGTTTGTACTAGTCCTACATATCCCCTTACGAAGGAGCTGTACTCCATCATCCTAAGGGATGATCATGGTTGTTTGTTACAATTAATGTAACAAACTCCAACTGTTTGCATACTGTAAAAAAACAAAAAGTAGGGGGCATGAGGTGACTCGAGTCTCCGGGTCGGAAGATTTGAAAAAAGTTAAAAAGAGTAATAAATTAATGAGTGTACTTAGCATAGTTGGTATGAGTTGAAAACTTGAATGATAAGGTCTTGAGTTTGAATCCCGCTACCTTCATCTTATGGATTTTTTTTTCTCCTTTTAGCTTTTTAAACTTTAAGACACATTTAATATGTTTTCTACTATATTCTTTACAACAAAAATTATATATATCTTTAAAAAAAATACCGATAACATAGTTGATCAGCCTTTATATATCTTTAAAAAAATCCCGATAACATAGTTGAGTCCCCCTCGATTTTTTTCTGACTCCGTCCTTGACTCTATGTGATGTAGATCGACAGATGTGCGTGATGATATCCAGTATAAATGTATATATGCAACATGCTACCCTTTGTCTTGATTGTTGGAGGTTCCTGTTACATTTAAATAATTACTAACTGTTAGACCTGTCAATCGGATCATTCGGGTCGGGTTCGGGTCGGTTCGGGTCGGGTTTTGGATAAAAACATGTTTCAGGTAAACGGGTCTCGGGTAGATCCGGGTTAACTCAAGATCGGGTTTTGCCCTGTTTCGGGTCAATTTCGGGTTTGTCAAGTTTTTTATTTTTTTAATAAAAATTCGTATTTTGATGACTTTATGATAGCTTCAAAATTTAAATTTAAAGATGCGATTGATAAGTTGTTCTTTTTGGGCTCTATACTTATTATAAGATGTCATCTAAAGCGAAGATGTCATCTAAAGCTCGAGCGCTTGTAATTATATACTACATCCGATCTTAAATATTTGATTTTTACTATTACTCATTATTTGTAATAAAATTTAAAACTCTACAAAATATGAAAGATTGACTAACTTTTTGAAATTATTTCATATGGATTAGTAATGACTAATGAGTATAAAAATTTAATTAAAATTTTTAATATTTTATAGAGTTATTTTAGGTTTTTAAAAATGTGTTGAAAAATAAAAAATCAAATATTACCGATCGGAGGGAGTAATATTTACAATACAAATAAATATAAAATTTATTTTGAAAAATAATCGAGTGTTTGTAATTATAAAATGTAATAAGTTGGAATCTCCATGAATAGTTTTAATAATATATAATTATAAGTTAATTAATTTTAATAATATATAATTATAAATTGATTAATTTTAATAATATATAATTATAAATTAATTAATTTTATTAATATATTAATTACTAAACTTAGCATAATATGACTTTGAGATTTTCTTGTCTTTTTATTAATTAGTGAAAGTATTGTTTGAACAAATCTGGCGGGTCAGTCGGGTCACCGGGTCGAAACCCATTTGACCCAAAAAAATATCGGATTTTTGGGTTCGGGTCCAAAAAAATTCCGGACGTTCGGGTTGGATTTTCGGATCGAGTTATGTTTTGACAGGTCTACTAACTATGGTTGTCTTGATAACTACCGGCCTCCTGGAAGCAATATTGTTGTACTTCCAATTTACCGATTGTTCATCGAACCTAACCTACAATCAATTTATTCATATTGTCGATGTCGTCCACACCATATATTGTACACTTAACATGACCAAATTTCTCGATGGTTAATCCTTACCAAATTGTTAATACTATTAAGAAGAATGCTTCATCACCACTTAACATGACCAAATTTCTCGATGGTTGATCCTTACCAAATAGTTAATACTATAAAGTAATAGTGGATTAAGAAGAATGCTTCCAAACCAATGACCCCTTGCCCTAGTGGTTAGGGAGAGGTGGCCCTTACAAGAGGTCAAGGGTTCAAATCCCACTTTTTTACACAATTTGTGTATTAGTGGGTACTCAAGTCTTCATTGGCTTGGGTGAGCCTGCCTGGTGGCTTGCCGCCTGGCTAAATCGGTTCGCGTCCTTTGCAGGTTAGGGCCCGGACCCGTGGGGGATTAGTCGATAACCTCGGAACCCCCCACGTCCAAAAAAAAAAAAAAAAAAAAAAAAAAAAAAGAATGCTTCCATCACCATATACCTTATGTGGTGGTTGGTGGGGTTATCTAATTTCTACCTTCCTACTCTTCCGAGGACTTTGTCGTGTCTTTGACATTTTCATGCCTTCAAAAATTTCTATCCCAATTTCGAAAAAAAAAAAAAGAAGACTATAAATGTTTTTGATCAACAAATATTCTATATTTTCAATATATTGAATTATGATATTTCTTATAGAGATTATTATTTTTTAAACTTTTTACTCTTTATTTATTGGTTGTTGTGATTTAATAATTAAGAAAGCTTAAGATGATTTTAATAATTAAATATTCCATCCGTTCGGCAAAATATGTCATATAAGGGTGTAAAATTTGTTCAAAAAACATATTATTGTATGTAATTTGACCCTTATTTTACAAAAATATCCTTGTAATGATTTATGGGTTATGAGTTGCAGTTTTCAATAAAGTGAAAAAGTAGTATAATAATTAAGGATAAATTAGTATATTTGTTGATTGTATTAAAGATTGTACAAGAAGCTAAAATGACATATTTTGCTGAACGGATGGAGTAATATATAATGTATTATAAAAACATAATACATCAATCATCAACATCTATAATATAATCGATTGCTTTCACCCGCCGCCTAATGTAAGCCCGGCAATTTTGAATGCAGATCTTACTCAAAAAAAAATAAAAAAAATAAATCGTTAACATTTACTTTACTTAGATGTGTTTAGACAAACCGATTTATAATTGAATTATATTTGTTTAAGATATTTTACAATATATATTGAAAATTATATAAATTTTAAATTAAATATCTTAAAAATTATGTAAATTAATCAATTATCACTAAAATTATTATATATTTAATGTAATTAATTGATATAATTTATAATATATTGTATTTTATTTAAACTTTATATTAATTTAAACACATTTTAAAAAATATACTCCGTATTAGCAAAATACCTTTAAATCGTTTATATTTACTACACACAAACCCTTGTTTTAACACGATACCGAAGCCAAAAAAAGGAAGGGAAAGAGCTCAGACCCTAACAAAAATGGAGGTTTGGTTTATAGCAGTGGTTTCAGTGTGCTTGGTTGCACTCCTGAAAGCCATCATAGATGTGGCCGCTTCCCCTCCCAAACCAAAATCCGATTCCGACGATCTCCGGCGACTTCCGCTGCCGCCGGAGGCCTCTTCCGCCTTCCCGATCATCTCCACCATCCTATTGCTCCGCAAATCGTTGTTGGAGATGCTAGCAAGCGTCCGATCTCTACGCGCGAAGCTCGGTCCAATCGTGACGCTCCACCTTACTTCCAGGCCGGCGATCTTCATCTTCAGCCGTTCGATCGCGCATAAGGCTCTGATAGAAAACGGCGCCGTTTTCGCCGACCGGCCGGAACCCCTGCTCACCATGAAGATCCTCACCACCAACCAGCACAACATCAACTCCGCCGGCTACGGAGAGAAGTGGCGGATCCTCAGACGCAACCTCACTTCACACATCCTCCACCCGTCCGGGATCAGGTCGTTCTCCGCCGCCCGATCTCGGATGCTCCAGATCCTCATTCAGCGGTTCAGGGACGCCGATTCGTCCGTCGACGTCATCGAACACCTCCGCTACGCCATGTTCTGCCTCCTCTGCTTCATGTGCTTCGGCGATCGGCTCAACGAGGCGCAGATCCGCGAAGCCGAAGCCGCTCATCACCGCCTTTTGCTGATAGCTACGCGCATCACGATCCTCAATTTCCGTCCATGGATCACCAAGATATTGTTTCGGAGCAGGTGGAGAGAGCTTTTCGCTGTAAAGAAATTGCAAAACGACGTCATCATACCTCTAATCACAGAGCGGAAGCAGCTCTCCCAATCGCCTCAAAACGACGCCGTTCCAGCATACGTTGATTCACTCCTGGAGCTTGAACTTCCAGAGGAGGACGACAACGGCGGGGGAGCGATCAATCGGAAGATGACGGATGAGGAGATCGTTTCGGTGTGCTCTGAATTCCTAAGCGCCGGCACCGACACAACCTCCACCGCTCTCGAGTGGATCCTGGCGAATCTAGTGAAGAACCAACGCATCCAAACCAAACTCTTCAACGAAATCCTGGAGACCGTGGGGCCGGACGCCGGAGAAATCGGCGAGGAATATCTAGAGAAGATGGAGTACCTGAAGGCGGTGGTGATGGAGGGGCTGAGGCGGCACCCGCCGGGGCACATAGTGCTGCCGCACGCCGTTACGAGGGAGGTGGAGCTGGGAGGGTACAGGATCCCAAACGACGCCGTAGTGAACTTCATGGTGGCGGATGTGGGGTGGGACCCGAAGGTGTGGGAGGACCCCATGGAGTTCAGACCCGAGAGATTCCTGGGAGCAGATGTTGACATTACAGGAAGTAGGGAGATTAAGATGATGCCATTCGGGGTGGGGAGGAGGATTTGTCCTGGATTGAGCTTGGCCATGCTTCATCTCGAGTATTTCGTAGCGAATTTGGTTTGGGAGTTTGAGTGGAGGGAGGACGAAGATCATCCGGTGGATCTTGCAGAGAAGCTGGAATTCACGGTTGTTATGAAGCACCCGCTTCGGGCACGAACCGTGGCCAGATCTCGTGCCTGACTTGAATTATATCGAATCGAATTCAAATTAGACCCCTTTTAATAGTTTTATTAGTTAATGTACGCCCTTGCTAAATTTTACAGTTATATAGACCATTCTCTATTTGCTATTACTAATTTATCCTTGAAATAGGTTTCAAAACGCTTTTATCAAATTGAAAGTTTGGAAACTCTGACATGGATCAATTGAATGTTTGGGGATTTCATCTTATTATCCATCAATTTCTTTCAATGTAATTAGCAGTATCCATCAATTTCGTTCGAAAGCAACAACTTTCAAATAAACAATGTCATTCACATGGTAAATTCGGTAGCTGACAATTGGAAAAAGCATTGTGGGTTTACTGATTTGGAAATGCATCAAATTATAACCACCAAGGATAAACACAATAATAGTAAAACACTTAAAAGAAGAAGTTGCTGGAAAAAAACCTTCGTTGGACACCTTCAAGTTGAATTTTGATGGGTCTTCCCTTATCGGTCAGTCTAGTTCCGGAGGATACATCATCTGTGACTAGCATGAGAGACCAATCAAAATCGGATTCGAAAAACTAGGTCAACAATCCCCTTTAATGGCTGAAGCCCGTGCTTTGTTATTAGGGGTTCAAAATGCAGTGGAACTGGGAATTACAAATCTGGAAATTGAAGGGGACTCAATGATTATTATCAATCACTTTCGAGAGAACACAAGGTGCCCATGGGAAATCGATCTTATTATGTCAGAGATTAAACTGCTCATCCAAAAAGTGAATCAATTCTCGTTCTCTCATATTCCCCGCGAGGGTAATGTCGTGGTTGATAAGGTTGCACATCTTAGCCACGGCGCCTGGGGAAGCGAGATTGCGAGAACATTCATGATCCTGCCCGAATTCTTACCTAATAATATATATTGTTGTAATTTATTTTATATATTGTTGTAATTTATTTTATTTTTTGCGTTTTGAGGTGTGATTTTTTATAGCCTTTGACGAGTTACTTTTCAATATAATAAACGACCGATCGATTACAATAGATCACGGAAACCTAATAAGGAGTATAAATTATTACAATAAATTACATGCACGCACTTTAACATTTTAATTAACTGCATTACAATAAATTACAATACTTTTGTTACAAACTTACAATACAATTTACATGCACGCACTTTAGCATGCATTTTAATTGACAGAGTAAAAACGATTACAATACATCATAATATAATATTTCTTGTAACACAATAATACGCACTTACAATACCATGTTAAAATACTACTTTCCTTCTCATTACACTAAATTTTATACTTATTGTAACGACCTATCATCACCTCAAACCCTCTCTCAACTCCTCTCCCAACTTAACTCCCCCATTGTTTTCGACAACCAAAATTCAATACCCGGCCTGTTACAATATTAACCAACATATTTGGACCGACCGACTGTCGAATTGCTAAATTCCATACTGAACATTAATATTTGTTATACACGTACGTCATCGGAATGCCAGTTTACATTAAATCAAAATTTTCATTTCAATTCCGTAAATTACATTACCATAATACTTACCCTTCAATGACCGTTTCTGCTTTACAAAACCCGATGGCTCTGGTTAGCATTGTAATACGTAAATAAAAGAGGGATTTGATTTTGATTTTGTGTGGATTACAACTGAAGCAAAAAGGATTTGATTTTGTAGTGTGATTAGAGAGGAAAGGGGGTTGTTAAGATTTTTTTTCTTAATTAATTTAGGGATTTAAGTTAATTTGTACGGTAGTGGAGGTAGAAAGTAACCATAAGGGCTTTTTTGGCATCACAAAATATAAAAGGTCTAAATTACAATAAAAAAATACTAGAGGGTCTAAGTTAATTTGTACCATAAGGGATTTAAGTTAATTTGTACGGTAGTGGAGGTAGAAAGTAACCATAAGGGTTTTTTTGGCATCACAAAATATAAAAGGTCTAAATTACAATAAAAATACTAGAGGGGTCTATTTACCCTTACAATTAATGAATATGGTCTATATACTCCATTCTCTCATAAATAAATTAAAATATAATTAAAAAAAGGAAATTTGGTGTATTACACTCTTTTTGAACATTTAATTAAGTAACTATTCCCTTTCAATTAATGTTTTATTAGTCGTGTTATACCCCTTTGAAAGTTAATTAGGTATGTGTACCCTTAATCCACTTTCCTTTTCATTCATCTCTCAGATCTAGAGAACATGGTTTTAGATCATGTTGAATCAAATCTCGCTCTTCCTTTCCTCTTTAATCTCCTTCCCCAATTTATCGAATCCAACCCTTCAACGCACATCTGATTTCGCTTTATTCACATTCGATTGGTCAACTCCAGTATCCTCAAAAGACCCTCCAAGCTCCAATCAGGGGGGATAAGAAGGACTTCATGAAGAAAGTCAACTATCCCTTCTCCTCCTCCTCCAAATTCAAAGCCCAAGCTAGAGTCCTTGGTTCTTCCTCCTCCTTAGGCCCTGCTAATTCGGTCCTCACTCGCCTCGTCAATTCCAGGCCTAACCCTAACCTTCTCCATCGAATCCCAAACCCTCGCCTCAGAAGACCCCTTAGTCGGACCTCCCCGTCAATAGATCGGTGGAGGAAAATAAGGTTTCCACTTCTTTAGACTCGAATCCGAATACTAATCACGCATCCTCTGATGGATTTGGTGCTCCTTTTTTTTCCCTGTTTGTTTGTCTTTCTCTTTTGGTTGGATATTTTGGGAACTTGTACGTGATAACAACTTAATGTGTTAATGGACATGAAAGCTAGATGCAAGTCTGATATGTGTGTTTTGCATGTTCAAGTAGTACTACTCCTCTTGGGTGGATGCCAAGTCTACTACACAAGGCAGTGAATTGTCATCTCAGACCCAAAGAGTACTTCTTCTTCTTTATGATATCATTGAAAGTATCTTATCATAGCTATTTCACTTGTCTTATTATATATTTCTGGCTAATTATAGAGTTACATGGAGTATAATATACGGGGCAATCAACCACATAGAGTAGCTTCCTTGGATAGGTTTCGACAGAAGAAGAAAGAGTGCAACTTTGATAAGAAGATTAGATATAATGTGCGCCAAGAAGTTGCACTTAGGTATGTCAACCGAGACTTTAGATCTGTTTCCATGTTAAATGGGTTAGAACTTAGAAGATACTTTATGTAACACAATATTTTGTCCTGGTATACTACAATGATAATAGTGCATGATATTCCCTGCATAATTCTACAAAAAATATATATATATTCGCTTCGGCAAATAACCGTAGCCAAAAGCCTTTTTGTGGTAGCCAAAGGGCTTTAGCTTCGGCTTAGCTACGGGAAATCAGGGGGTAGCCAACTGGCGGTAGCAAATAGACACTAGCTTCGGCAGATAGCCGAAGCTACTAATCTAGCTACGGCTTGGTGAAGCTAGATTATAAACAACCAACTATGCTACGACACCTGGTCGTAGCTACTCCAAAGCTTTCCTACCAATTTTTGGCGCCTTTTTTTGCCTTCTTTGCTACGGCTCTTTGTCCAAGCTATAAATATTGGGTTTTGAGAGTTTTACCCGCAAAATATTTGGCGCCTTTTTTCCTAGTTGCCACGGCAGCTGTTGTAGCTACTGCCGCTGCCATTCAAAATGTCCTGTTTAAATGCCCAATGCCCCATATGTGCTTTAATATTCACAAACACATCTAGTTATATTCACACAACCATAGAACCAGCTAAGGACATTCATATTGAACGAAAGTGCATGCATTCAAAGTTATAGTCATGCATACACCTTGTTTCATAAACTAAATAACATTCCAAGTCGAAAGTTTAACCTTTCCGACAAAAGATGAAAAATACATCAAGTCTAATACTAGAGAAGTTCAAGATTCAACGTTCTAGCCATGCATACACCTTGTCTCATTCATCAGCTTATTGAGGATCCCCCTTGGATGATTTTGCAGCCTCTCCTTCGACCGGTATGTTGAGAGCTCCCTCATCAGTGGAGAAGATAATAGGCTCGTCTCCAATAGACTCCCTCTGATGACTACTTGTCTACAAATACCATAAAACACTAAATTCACTACTAGTAGCATGTCAATTAGGGTGGCTCAAAATGGACCCGACCCGAAAACCCCACCCGATCCGACCTGGTAAACATGAGGTCGGGGGTGACCCAAGACCCCCAGGAGTCGGGTCTCGGGTCGAATTTTAGAAAATCCCGGGTCAACGGGCGGGTCGGGATCAGACCCGGCGGGTCTCGGAGTTTGACTCGTTAACCCGGATTTTATTTTATTTTTTTATTTTATTGTTGTACATGTGCTCTATTAGTCTCCTAGACTCCCACTGAACATGGTCACAACTCCTACAAGGTCACCTACATACCTTATATGGGCTGGGCCTTCTTTATCATTGGCCCAATTGAACATATTAGAGACGAGGCAGGCTGGAAAATGAAACCTCGTATGTATGTAATTGTATAAATATTGTCCATCACAAAAACAATAGTAGATTATATCTTACAACACTCACTAAGTTACTAGTTGGTAGACTTTGTGCATTCAATTTAAATATTGTAATTTTGTAACAACTAACAAAATTTTAAAACTCGGGTTTTCGGGTGAACCCGTCACCCGACCCGGAAAACCCGGAATTACAAATCTCGGATTCGGGTCGGGTGGCGGGTCGTATTTTTAAAAATCTCGGGCCTTCGGGTTGACCCCCACCCGGAATGTTCGGGTCGGGTCGACCTGGATGAGCCACCCTAATGTCAATACCCATCCATGATACAGAAAATAATCCAACAAATGACAAACACCAGCATTTTCAGAGTTCATCGAAGAATTCAACATTATGAAGCCATTTAATATGATCTTCCGAGTGAATAGAAATTAAATGAGTAATTAAGTATTGTTCTTCAACTACATATTTCCAATTCCACTCGTTGACAACTTGAACTCATCAAAAGCGAAATTCAGAATTCAGCGTTATGAAGCCATTTAACATGATCATCTGATTGAATTAGATGGCTCCTAATCCTATATTCCTATTATTATCAATTGCTAATAGTGAACACTCAACAAAGTATCGATCTCCCTAAAGTAGTATCAAAGCCACTAATCAAATTGTATGGTAACATAATTTGGATGTAATCAAACAAAGTCATGACTTCATTGCTTAAGGTCACATTCCTTGCCCGTTGCAAGCCTTGGACCTACGATATATAGGTATAATAGTTGTTAGTTGGATGTATCAAACATCCAAAAAAGAGCAGAATTTTGTCACATGAAAGTGGTAGCTAAAACTCACATGTGACTTGAACCATTCCGGGAACTCGTTGAAATGAGCTGATGTCACTAACTCCTCGTTTAGCATGGGATTATGATTTTTAATGAATGTTATGTGCTCCCTTCACCATTAATCATTGGTTAACGTGTTACTAAGGCTGAATTCAAAAATTGATAACCTTAGATAACATAATGATTGTAGAATTTAACGGACTTACTTGAGAAATGGTGTGATTTCTTCAGCATGAAACAACACCCATCGATGAATTTGATAGCGTGTTGCTTTTGATAGAATGAAGCCCTTTCCCTTCTTGCTGTCATCCTCTTTCCTTCTTGGAGGTCTTCGTGATTTGGTCTCCACATCATTTAGGTATTGAGCACAAAAGTTCATGCATTCTTCCATCCATAACCTTTGGCTAATGATGCTTCTGGGCATGCATTTTTTCGTACATAGTTCTTCAAAGTCAGTAGGAACCTCTCGATTGGGTACATCCAACGAAACTGTACAGCTCCACCGATTAAAGCTTCTTCCACAAGATGTATCGGCAAGTGCTCCATGATATCCAAGAAAGATGGTGGAAATATTTTCTCAATATCACATAGGGTTATGATGATCAGTTGACGTACCTCTTCCAATACAACTTTAGAGTTCATCTTCGAGCTCAACACGTTGAAGAACTTTCCAACATTAATCAGAACTGAAACCACATTCCTTGGGAAGGAACTCCGTGCACATAGCGGAATTAGTTGTTGTAAAAGGATACGATACTCATGACTTTTCAGTCCTCTAATGGAACGATCCTTCAAATTAACCCTCTGTGCAATACTTGAACAGGAACCATCCGGCATTCTCGCTTTAGATAAGCCTAATAAGAAGTTATCTTTCCCATCATCGTCCGTCTCAAATTCATCCCTCTCGTAGTACTCGGTACCAGAATCTGTGAGCTTCATATGGTATTCAGGTCGAATCCCAAAACTTCAAGGTCACGACAGGAAGAGAGATTGTCTTTACTTCTCCCTTAAATGCCCATTATTGTATACAAAACATTTTCAGCAAAATTCTTTTCGACATGCATCACATCAATAGTGTGGAAGCAGATTATTTTTCCAATAAGATGCTTCCAAGAAAGAAAGTATGCAGGATGCCTATACACCCCATCGTCGACACACTTGAGATTGTGCCATTTCATCAGTGTAGCCGACTCCGTTGTTGCAAAAAGCCTTTGCAATCTTAGTGTCAACGGGAAGTACCTAGCTTGTTGTGCAGCTCTTCGTGTACCAGAATCAGACCCCGCAGTAGTTTCTCTCCACCATGATGTATTGCATATTGCACATTGATCTAGGTTTGCATTTTCATTTCGAAACAACATACAACTATTAGGACATGCATCCACAGTTGTAAAGGTGAATCCTAAATCATCCACTAACTTTTGGGCTTGATAATAAGATTTAGGAAGGTTGGCTCCATCGGGCAAAGTCTCAACAAATATCTCTAATAACTCTTTGAATGAGTGGTCCGTCCGTCCGTGCAAACTCTTGGCTTGTAAGAGGCAAACAACGAAAGACAAGGACGTGTGCTTCTTGGAGCCGAGATATAGAAGAAGCTTTGCAACTTCTACTAGCTTTAAAAACTGCTTACTACACTCAGTTGGTCCAAGAGTAGCACCCTCACGCGCACCATCATCATCCCAATTTTATGGGGCGGGTATCTCGAGCCCTACATAAGCATCTTCAACCAATCTTTCCATATCCACATCCATATACCCATCTGACTCTTGTGGCACTTCACTCCTTTGTTGCGGTTCCTCAATCAGATCACGAATGGTCTCACTATGTTTAGTCCATAATTTATAACTAATCAAAAACCCATTGTTTTGAAGATGCTTTCGCACAACTTCTCTAACATACAAGGGCCTATTTTTACATTTCCTACAAGGGCAGTATATGTGAGACCCAACATCCTTTTTGGCATATGTAAAGTCTAAAAATTCATCCATCTTTGTAAAATATTACGCAGAAACTCTAGCTACCGAATCAATCCATGACTTATCTAAAGGCATTGGAATGGCCTATTTGTCACACTAATTTATTGACACATATATGCAAATTGGGTAACATTCAGCTAATTAACCAATACGCCTATAATAATGGAAATTGAAACCAAGCTAAAGCAATAAAAGGGTGAAGTGAGAATCAAGAAAGATGGAATATAGTTAAACACATTTAAGATGCAATATCCAGATTGAGAAAACATATACCAAAGGGAGAGGATTGAAGAACTTTGCGTAAAATGAGAAATGAATGAACATTCAAGTTGTAATATCCTTTGAAAAAGAAGATTCACAACTTTTGTTTCAAAACAACTAATTATACTCCAACCAAGAATAATAATATAAACTCATATGCACTGCTTTTCTTCCCTCCATAAATATTCTATGAAAAAAATAGTCATTAACAAAATTGTCAAGAGTCTTGCACTTTTAGATCATTCTACTTTGCCTATAATGTAAAGTGTTCATAATGAAACACCATTGTGTTGCTTCTCTACTCCACTTGATCAAACCAAAAGGAGACAGAGCCATGCAACTAGAACCTCATATAGAAACAATATTCCACTACAAACATAATAGTTACATAAAGCACAACATAAAGTATTAAGACATTTGCATATATGATGATAGACTCACGATCTTAAGCATTTTAAACCATGAATGTTGCATGTGATTGTTACCTTGGTAAGAAAAGTCTTTTCGGTATTTGTTGAACTTTTGCACCTATTTTTAGTCCCAGTGTAGCCAAAGCCCGACAGAATAATGCATTTTGGAGTGGTCAAGATAAGCTTGTTTTGACACCTAACACAAACAGAGAAGATCAACAAAGTGAAATAAAAAAAACACTGAACTTCTTGATGAAGGAAACTTAAGCTACATATTCAATCTTTTTTTTCTTGAAAATTCCATATCTTCATTGTTGAACACCAATTAGCAGCACAAAATGATCAAGGTAAGCAAATTACTTAGGTTGAAGATGTGACCGGAACCATGTGGAAAAGGTTCCACCTTAACACTTTGCTGGCCTTGCCTTCGTCACTATAGCAGACACGACAAAAAAATGTTATGAATAATAGATATATAATTAGAAAAGAGGATACTTTGTGACGGTCAAACAGGCCATTCTCGACGCTTTAAAGCGCCGGAAATTTTAGTGTCACGAATGGCAAGTGGAAATTTCGACGCTTTTGAACGTCAAAAAAAATCTCGACGTTCTAGGGCGTCGGAAATGGCATGCAATTTTCGACGTCATAAAGCGTCGGAAATGGCATGCCAGTTTCGACGCCTTATATTATTTTTCAAAAAAAAAAGCGTATTTTTCTTCTTTCATCCCCTTTCATTACACATTAATTCAAATCCTTTAATTAACAAAGAAAAAACACATCAACACAAATCCAATAAAGCATTAATCAGATGAATCAAGATCTTACATGAGTGAATTACAAGTTTTAGTCTCCAGCTAACTCCAAGACATTGCAAGTTTTGAAGTAGATAATGAGAACAAATTTTTTTGATATTTCAATCCTTCAATAACTTGATCGTAAGTCTCCAACTAACTACAAGACATTACAAGTTCCAAGAGAGCTCTCCTGGACCCCTTGTCCCTTCTTACTTCTGTTTCATGATATTTCAAATCCTTCAATAACTTGATCACATGCTTAACTACAAGCCCCAACTGGAATATTACTAGATTAGAATAGTAAGCTCTGTTTGAAATGGATGCATACCTAATGAATGCTCCTTACGGAAAGAAAATGACGCATTGAGCTGCTGAAACATCACATTCACCTGGAAATAAAGACATCAAAAGCATATTTTAGATATCAAACATAATTGCATATATAGTTTCTTCTTTTCCTTTTTTGTAGTCGACTTAAGAAAGATGATGAAGGCACTGTTTACTGAAAATTTAAAAGAAATACTACCAAAAAAAATTGATTCTTGGATGGCTTATTTCTCAACCTTAAAAACAACAAGAAATCTGTTTGGACAATATCCTCAGTGATGGGTAAACTGAATGTCAGATGAATCTAGTTTTCAATGCCAATGATTATCTTTAAGCAAAATACATAAGAAAAGGAAATGCATAAGAATACATAAGAAAAGGAATTGCATGAGAGTAAAAGGAATTGCATAAGAAAAGAAATAAAACTACTTACAAAAAGTGCTTATAAAGATCAATATGCTTTCCATGAAAACATTAAAAGCGTACCAATTTGACATAATCAGCAGTAGAGCACCAATTGAACCTGAATAATAAGCAGCAAAGCAATTTGACAAAATAAGCAACAAAGCACCAGTAAAAAAAAAATCAAACTGCTTACATTTAAAAAAAAAGAAGCTAAATGAACAAATCAATAAACATAGAAACAAAAATCAATAAACATGGAAAAAGAAAGATAAATCAATGTGATTTAGTATAATTTCCCTAACTTAATTACTTGCAGATTTGATGCATGTCAATTTTCCCTCTATATACTGGAACAGTTACTGATTTGTAAATGACTTAATTACTTTGACACGTGTAAGATAGTTTAGATTGAGAGAAATAATCTACACATGAAGTGAGTAGCCGAGCTTAACAGAATAAATGTCTATCATGTGATTGCTGGGACGCTGGCAGTTATAAACTCACCATATGGTTTTGCATGACAAGACATTCTGTACTCATCTTTTAGAGCAACCGTGGAGGAAATCTACAAACCGACTTGAAACGAATTAGAAGTTTTAAGGATGCTTTAAAGTTTACACAACTATTCTGGTGTTAATAACCTATTCACGTCTGAAATAATGATTTCATCATATATAAGAACAAAATGGAATGATCATGGAAAAAAGAGAGACATCAGCGTAAAGGTGATAAGTGATAACAGATCAAACAAAGGAAACCTAAAAATTATAAAACCAAAATAAATAAGAAAAAGTCGTGAAGATTGAAGAGGTAGCCAATAATTTGAGGACCTAAAGTGACTAAATAAGCTCAAACAACCAAAGGAAGCATTGCATGAGCAAAGCAACCATAATCGTGAAACTATGAATTCATTGAACTTTTCCACTCTTAAAGTATCAGACTAGTTTATGAAAACTCCCCAAAGTGAGGTAAACAGCTAACCCTAGAACTTACAATGTTCTATATCAAATCATGAGAGAAAGAAGGTAGTCGAAACTGAAAGGTTCCCTGACTTTGCTCTCTTCTTTTTCAACTAGATAATCTAAAAGGAAAATACGAAAAACAGGTAAACAAATATTTGGATGTAGCTATTAAGGTAGAGAGATCATACCTTAGCCCAACCACCAGTAAAGAGAACTCCATTCACTAAACTAAGCTTCTGCATTATGCAAAATTCATTCAACATAATCACGTCAAATCACAATACCATTCGCTCTCAAGCATTCAGTTAAGCATAGAGTCGAACTGTGAAATTGAAAAATCATTCCACTATTAACACGGCAAATAAGAAACCTGGCCAATGAAAAACTCTAGAATCAACATCAAACTTGAAACCTTGTTAGGGGACCATGAATCTCTAATTGGATTCAATATGGAGTTTGTTCGCGAGATTGCGTTGATGTAATCACCACTGCTCGGTGGAATCGCGAGATTGCGTTCGCAAGTTTTTCATTGTGCTCAATGCCTACAAAAGTTGAAACCCTTCACTTAATTGTTATCACTAAAGCGAACCAAAATTCTTGTATTCGCAACACCCTAATCTAGATTATAGAATCTCTGTTCAAAGAGGGGGTTCTCAGAGAGTGAACTGAGAAGCAATAAAAATACCACCCATTCAAGGAGAAGACTTTCAAAAATGTTCATCTTATATGCTATATTTTATACCCCTAAGTAACTCTAAAATAAAAAAGTAAAGGCTCTTTGTCTTCTAAAATGTAAATCATAATGAAAGAACATGAAAGAGATGGAAAAGGAAGATGTATTCAGATTATGCAACAGAAGATGGTAAGGAACCACCTGTTATATATAGCTATTGATCTAATTTTCATGTAAAACAAGTTGCTTATGTCCAAGGATGCAAGTTGACAAGTGAGTTGCTATAAAGTTTATTATAGATCCACACTCCAATACTTGGTCTATATAGCATGGGCAATCTAAACCTCTCTTTCCTTCAAGTATATGTTTTTCCACACAAACATAACTTGATGTACCAACACATCATATGTACGCCGAAGTTTAAGAAAAGGAACTTGACTACGAGTTTGTGGAAAGGAAATATGAAAGTTAGAGACCTACATTCAATCTCAGGTTTGTTAGGTCCCTCCCGTTCTTGGTAGAGAGAACTCTGCAAATAAGGATGGAAAGATATCATGGAACAAGCCACTTGCGACTTTTAAACAAGGAAAAAAATCAAGGTTTAATTAGGGCAGGCAACGCTATGAGATAGGATTGACAAGCAGTTTCTTCTTGTTGTCCATGGCTGTGTTGCCAATCGGTTTTAGTCCTCGCCAAATGAATCAACTCAACACTAGTTAAAACATATGATTCAACTGCACCAATAAATAAGCACATGATACCACATAGAAATACATAAGGAAACATAAAGATAAAAACAGCAAGAAGATTGAGACAACAAAGAATATTTACGACCAGCGGTGAGATATAGGCTTCTAAATTGATTAGAGTCCCCAAAAGGCTTAAGCAACAATGAAAATAGATCAGACATCAAGATTATAGTGTTATAAAATCAAAAGTAGGCCTTTCAGACCATGAATAGTTCAACGCTAATCCATGGGGAAAAAACCTAGAAATGTGCACTTTATAAAATTACATCCAAATCTCATTTTCAACTAAACAAAAATTCCACAAAAGCAAGGAACCACTCTAAAAATTTTGAGTTACAGAAGCAGTTGAATCTTATTCAGTACAAACGTAGAGTAGAGCTAGCGAATCAATGACTTATGGTGCGAAAGAAGAAGAAACAATCGCAACTTAGTGATTCAAATTTGATATAAATTCTAACTCAACATCAGCGATGACAGATCCAAAAATATAGAGAGAAGAACGGGAATACCTGATTTGAACTTTCGACTTCGATTTCAACCTCAACTGCAAAAAGAAATCTCCAATCTGGCTCGAGTTTAATCGATCTCCTAATTCAAACACACCTCCCGCATTGATTTGCGAGGATTTTGGAAGCTGGAACAAATTTGGCGATGATTCCAGAGCGCTTTAGCTGCTCGATTTAGGGTTTGAGAATGTCGGATAGGCCTTGACTCGAGAGAGCTAGATAGGGTGTCGGTGAACTGATGAGATGGGGGGTTGTACCGTGTAGCTTTATGTGGGTGGGTTTTAATTACTTTTTTCATTGAATTTATTAAATAGGCCAATCCCGACGCAAGTAGGCGTCGAAAAAGGTGCAAATCGTGACAGTTAAAAATGTCACCCATTTTCGACAGTATAAGGTGTCGAAAATTATCGACACATATTAAAAGCGTCGTGACAAATGCGTCGAAAATAACACGCTTTTCCTGTAGTGATAAATCATCAAAAGATACCTAAAATGAATTATATCAAGACTATTAAGTATTTACAGTAGCTAATTCATGAAAAATCAATAGAAAACACATAATAGTTGATGCATTCTTCCGAAAAAAACTCATTTCAAGTAAAAGGGGAAGTAAATCAGAGCATCAGCAACCATGGGGTTACCTCTTCCCCTTTTTTATTTTCACCCTCTTATCATCATTTGATACTTCATTTATTTTTTTCTTTAAATAATTTTGTACTTTTTCTACCTCTTACTAAGAGGTTTACCTTACAACAATGGGGTAACCTTGTTCCATTACTTTTTCCATCTTATTAGTTTTATTTATAAATAAAATTAAAAAGTGCTTGATATTAATATTTTTTTATTACATTAGATGAAAAATAAAAATAATAATAACATTATATTATAAGCAAATAACAAAAATAATTACATTAATGTATGAGAATGAAATATGAAAAAAGAAGTGCAAACAATATAATAGGTCAAGATAAGTATATATAGGAAAAAATTATACTCAAATTATGGAGAAAAATAAAATAAAATTAATGGTATAATTATTATTTGAAAATAATAATAATAAATATATATTATAAATACATTTGAATAATTAATACATTAAATAAATATAGTAATAAAATGGTGGGAGCCACTTGTGGTGGAAGAGGTTACCTTAGTGGGAAGGGGTAATCCCTTCCAACCTCTTCCCTTAAGGTTTGAATTGCAACCATGAGTTTACTTTTTAAGACATATAAGGTAAGTAAAACTCATGGTTGCACATGGTCTCAATGAATAAGTAGAACTCATTTCAAGTAAAAGGGGAAGTAAATCAATGAATAAGTAGAACTCCTTTCAAGTAAAACTCATTTGAAGTAAAAGGGGAAGTAAATCAATGAATAAGTATAACTCATTTGAAGTAAAACTCATTTCAAGTAAAAGAGGAAGTAAATCAATGAACAAGTAGAACTCATTTCAAGTAAAAGGGGAAGTAAATCAATGAATAAGTAGAGTGGAAGACATAAGTAGCTACTGTAAAACCAATCAAAACAAAGTCAAAGGAATTCTAAAAAAACACAGCAGCATATCAACAACACATTAGATCAAAAAACACATGACAAATTGATAAAAAAAAACGCAGCAGATCATCATCTCCATCCTCACATGACAAATTGACAATTAAATAAAAACACAGTAGATCACAAAGCGCTGCACATCAGCCCAAAAACGCAGCAGCTCAACAACACAATAGAGGCATATAAAAAACGCAGCAAAAGCAGATAAAAACCACATCAGAAGATCACGCAGCAGCCCAAATTGAACCCTAGCCAAACCTAAATTCGACCACACACTACCATATACCCAAATTCGACTAAAAAAATTCAATTGGTTTTCATGAGTTGAAATTAAAGGGTTTTAGGAGATATTACCCATGGGGACAGCCACATCCTTGCCGAGAAGAGCAGTGCGCGGAAGCGAAGAGGGAGTCGGAGAAGATGAAGGCGCGCAAAAGGAGTCGGGGATGGCTGTGAACGAGAGAAGGGAGTCGAGGCCGACTTCGGTGTGGCTCTGGAACATAGGTGTGAAGAGGGAGTCGGAGAAGATGAACTGAGAAGTGACGTGAGGGCTTGAGAAGATGAACTGAGCGGGAGTGTGCGGGAGAATGAGGGTTATGGCGGACTGGAGAAATGAAATGAAATGTGTTGATTCCTACTAATTTCATTATGCAAAATTTAATTTCCTTTTTTTTAATCAAGATGATAATATTTTCTTTTATTATAACAAATTAAATTAATAAGTTTAGCTACGGCAAGGAACCTACTGAAGCAAGAGTGCAATCGGTAGCTACGGGGATAACCATTGGCGAAGCAAATGTAAACGATGACGCCTCAACCGTAGCAATGCCGAAGCTAAAACTACCCTAATGGCAATGACAAACCCTAGCCAAAGCTACAACAACCCCAACAGCTACGCTGAAACCTTCCCGAAGGTACTGTCTGAAGCCAATATGGTTTTTTTTGTGTAGTGTAAGTTGAGGTTTTTGTAATAGGAGACTTTAATGGTGCATAAGGAGACTACTGTCCACAAGGGTATGTGTGTACTCGACTTATCGTTGATGAGAATCACCCAAAGTACTATCAATAGATACTTGATCGCAATAAATATGGCGTAATTATTGCCATGAAGAGTCATCGACTTCATCATCTCTTCTAGCTTTGCATGAGGGAAGCAAGCCCCTCGGTTGCTCATTTGTGCAATGGGTAGGGCAAATCTGTTGGTGAGGAACACTCGGCGTTGCTTGTTGGTCCAAGGTGGACGAGGGACAATTCCATCAATCCGAATACCTAGTATGATGGCGACGTCGTGAAGGGTGATAATCTTCTCACCTCGGGGAAAATGGAACATGTTTGTCTCGGGGTGCCATCGATAGATAAATGTTTGGATCAAAGAATGATCAACTTTGCCGAACTCGATGTCCTCCAGATCTGTCAGGCTACTCATTTGTGCGAACCTGAACCAACTCACAAGGGTTTGAGTACGAGGCAAGTTTTTGATGAAGTCAATGTGATTTTCGTGTCGAATGCATCGAATTACCTTGTCTGCATACAGGGGCAAAAAGACTTAATTCGTTAGGTAATGATGAAATATTTAATGTAATAAAGAAATTTCTCAAGAAAATATACATGAATACGTACCTGAACCATCCAAAGAAGCGTAAGATCTCCGATTTCTAGGGTTCCTAAGGATCAAGATAAAGGAGACAAAGGAAAGCTATTTATGCATATTCCTAAGGATCAAGATAAAAGAGACAGAGGAAAGCTAAGACAAGGAGCTTAAGAAGCATAAGGAAGGACCAAAGAAGAAGTCGGAAGAAGAAACGAGCAAGACAAGAAGAAAAGAAGAAGAAATAAGACACTGCAGGAGAGCGGCGCCCGCCAGCTGCAGCGACCAAATACACAACCCATGGAGCTACAGTGGATTAGTGCCCGGCGATCACCCATCGGCGCCCGCCGACGGCTGTTTCCAGAGATTTTCTGTGTGGGCGAATCTGGCCCATTGGGCTTTTATTCTACCTTAAGATATCTGATTCCTAGGGTTCCTATGCCTATAAATATAGCTCTCTTCCACCCCAATTCACACACATCGAGTACCACTCGACACCACTCACCACTCACTTCTCCACTTTTCCGTTTTCCGTTATTTCAGTAAGCCATGCTCAGCTCAACCTTTTATAGTTTTGTTTATATTTTATGCATTGGTTAGATACATGTGAGGGTTGTTTTTAATACTATTTTATAGTTATGTTTCATGCATATTTGGTTATTTATTACTCTTGTTCTTAAATGTTAAGTTGTTTACTTGTCTTAATTGGCCACTAAGATAGATAATTAATATGCTAAGAGATTATAGCTAAATCCGCTAATGCGGGCCTTAATTCGATATAGTAGTACACATATCTTGATGAACATGTTGGAATTCAATGAATATGAAAGAATAATAACATACCACCTCCATTGCAAAATATAAGGACATTTACTATTTTACACGTTTTTTAATGAGCTAAAAACTCCATGAAATATTAATTTTTTATTAAATTTTTTTACATAGTATTATACATACTACCTCCATGAAATATTAACTCCATGAAAAACTCCATGAGCTAAATTTTTTTTTTTAATTTTTTAATCGAGGATCTAAAGATCGGCGCCAGTCAACCATCCAGCGGCGCCCGCCGATCAGTTCCCAGTATTATCGGCCCCCGCTGATAGTCACCGGCGCCCGCCGATAACCCAGAAACCCTAAAATGATTAGATTTCGCTTTAAAAATCCGATCCAACTTTCAGATTTTTCTATTTCTTTGAGAATTTAATCATATACATCATAATTCTATCTTTTTCTTTCTAATTTTATCCAATTTCTCCTATAAATATAATGCACCCCCATTCAATCTTCTTCATTCGAAAATCCTTTGAGTTCTAAGAGATCATAAGCATTCAAAAGGTCTGATTTGGAGAAAGGATGCAGAGATTGAAGATTCTTCGTAGGAATTCGAAGACAAAACCGAAGAACAAGATAGTCCAGATTATCGGCGCCCGCCGATCCTGCAATAATTTATTTCTTTGAGTTTTCACTCGAAGCTCGATGAGATCATTCATATTTTTCCATACTTTTTTCTCTCTAATCATGGCTACCACTGAATACATGGTTGTGCTCAATAACTTGAATCCGGATGAAATATCACGTTGGTATGGTTTAGATCACTATAGATATTCGTAAACGAGATTCTTTGACCATAAAGCTTTGAATATGTTAGGAATTGACCATGAGGTGCAGGTACTATTCAAAAAGGGAGGGTTAGGCGTAGTGGCGGACCCAGGGGGCTCGAGGTGGCTTTAGCCCCACCCTGGTTTCGGGAGTTAAAAAAAAAAATTATATTTGGGGGTTTTTGTTATAAGTAAAACAAGAATGTATAAGAAATCAGTAAGTCCGCTTGGCTCAACTGGTTATTTAGAATGGAAGGGAGGCGGGGCGCAGTAGCAGACCCAAGTTCGAGCCCCATTTGGTCACCTTTTTCCCCCTTTTTAGCATTACACAGTTAATATTTGATTTGAGATTTTTTTTTCCTTTTTAAGCATTACTCAGTTGATAACTAATTAAAATTTATCTCAAATATATTTAAACAAAAATATTTTTTCTACCTATATATAAAAAAAATTCTCATTTTTTGGATAATTTTTATTTTTTTCTACTAGAAATGACTATTTAAATAATAATCCAGCCCCCTTCTAGGAAAATTCCTGGGTCCGCCACTGGTTAGGCGGACTGTTCCACAAGGCAACCTCAACTTATCCCGACCTAGTAAGGGAGTTCCTAGCTTCCCTCACATTCAAAAGAGGAGAACACCTCTCCTTTAACCTCAAAGGAAAACCCCCTCCCTATTAAATGCTACTTGTATGATTGAGATTAGACCATTTGAGCTCCTTATATACCCCATCTATTCTCTCCTCTCTCCGATTGGTCGAGAACATGCCTTCTTCCACTTTAGTCGGCTCTTCTACTTCTTTCCTTTATTACCCTCCTACACCCCATCAATGGTGGATAATCATTTGTTGATGAAGCATTTCAATCCTTAAATACTCTCCTCCTCTCTTGGTCTAACAACAACAATTCAACAACAACAACAACAACAACAACAACAACAAAACATAACCCAGTAGTTCCCGCGTGGCAGGGTCTGAGGGGTCAAGATGTACGCACTCTTTCCCCGAATGAGTCGAGAGAGTGTTTCCGAATGACCCAGAATGAAAGAAGACAAAAACCACATGGACACATGACACATAGTAGGAAAAGAAGTCACTATAGATGTATAGCAAAGGACAAAAAAGAAGTATAGTCAAACGGACACAACATCACACCCCCAAACTCTAAACATCTGCCACCCGAATCCATCTCCTTCAGTGGTCTCTATCCAATGCAATATTCTCTTAAAGGTTCAGTAGATTGAGGTCCTGATGGATAACCTTCATCCAGTTCTTTTTCGATCTACCTCTCCAAAAAGTTGTATTTATGCCCAAAATAAGTCTCGAACGCAAGACATGAATTACACAGTGAGAGGATTACCATTGAGGCGCGAAAACTCCTCGTCTCTCTCTCTCTCTCTCTACTTTTCCTTCTTTTATTTTTATTTTTAAGCGAATTCTCTCTTTCGACTCTCTCTCTGTGCTGAAATTGTACTTTGATGTGTCAAGTAAGCAGGTCCAAATCTCTCTCTCTCCCCGCTTTTTCCTTTCTTTTCTTTTTTTAATTGAACTCTCTCTCTCTCTCTCTCTCTCTCTCTCTCTCTCTCTCTCTCTCTCTCTCTCTCTATATATATATATATATATATATATATATATATATATATATATATATATATATATATATAGAGTATAGATTAATTGTGCACACCCCTTAGGATGTACCTTGTGCACAGATCTGAACCCTTGATCTCAATGAAATAGATGGTTAAGATGGTGACACGTGTTCCATAAATTTAAAAATAATAATTGAAAACTAATGTAAATCTCAACCGTGTAGCGCGTGTAGTGTACACGTTGTGATAGGAGATACAACCCTAAATCCCCAATTATATTCCTCTTCATCGTGCTTCATCACCGTGTGGATCCAAGGAGAACAACCGGCGACTGGTGGAAACTGGAGACGCGATTCGTGGACAATCGGCGACGGTGAAGGCTGGCGAAAGCAAGATCGACGACACCATGTGGATCAAAGGAGAACAATCGGCGACTGGTGGAAACTGGAGAGGCGATTCGTGGACCATCGGCGGCGGCGAAGGCTGGCGAAAGCAAGGTCGATGACACTGGTGGAATCGAATCCAAATGAAGAGGTTGTCGACGGTATTGGGCTATCAGCAGTGACGAAGGGCATTGTTGAAGGCTATCAGCGGCGACAATTTCTGATCGTGTGGGGGCGGTTTTCGATCGTCGGTGATGGCTGATGGACGGTTTTTAGTCGCGTAAACCGTATCAAAATAAAACTCAAACCTACAACCTAGTATAGCAAGTAAGTAAGAGGTCGATCCCACAGAGAATCAAGTATTCATTTGCAATGTATATTTACCAATTAGTGAAAAGGGGGATTTTTGGGTGATTGAAATAAGAAAGAAAACAAAATAAACTATAAACAAGTTGATGCAAAACAATTTAAAGAAGATCGCTCTACCTACAACTATCCACTTTATTTGGTTGATTTATATTGTAACTTCCGCTTGTCCTTTTAGTCTTCCTATGAATGCCCTTGTTCCGACCTAATATAGTTACTAGTCCAATCAGTCATAGAAACCCTTATCAATCGAACAGTCCCTAAAGAAGGATTTAACCCAATTGATAGCTTTAAGTTCAGAGATTAACCAAGGTATTTGCAGTCCCTAAAGAGGGATTTAACAACACATCCAACTTCCAATTAGTTCAATCAGCTCTAAAGGGATAAGTTTGCTACTTGGGTTAAGGTTCGCAATCAAGAATCTACAAAACCCTAGCAATTGAATTGATCTAACAAGTTGGCCAGACAAGATAGAACAAAACAATAAACAATCAAGCACAAAGAAGTTGAAGCATTCAATATAGGAAATAAGGAACAAGATTCAGAAACTCACAATCAATCCAAATAAAGCTTCAAATTGCAAGTAGAACGAAGAGAGTTTAGCCGTCCATGGCGAACATCGCTCTCTCTCCAATTGTCTGATAGAACGTGGAATAGAAGTTCTTAAAACAACATAAAACTTGGCCTTTTAAAACATCAAAGTCGGCCATAAAAGAAATCAAAAGATTCTAGGGTTTTCATTTAATAAAACGCAGCGCATTCACGCTGGCGGCAGATGCGGCGGCCGCCGCATGGATGCTGCGGCCGCAGCATCAGGATTCCTCTTGCATCGTCCCTGGCGGCGGCCGCTGCACACCATGCGGCGGCCGCTGCATTGGTCTTTCACGGAAAATCCGTCTGGAATCAGCTCTCGACGTCAACATAAAAGTTGTAGCTCTCTGAAAGAGCTTTCCAACGCATGGTCATAATAGTCGATCGGACAACCGAGGCCTCCAGAAAGTGCAAAACAAGTTCAGCATGTCTGGCGACAACTTCTGCAGACTTGTTCTTCGTTTAGGTTCGCTTCTTCTTCTCAGGACCTCTTGAGATCTTCATGTAAGCTTCTTCGATCAACTAGACATTCTCATCCAATGCGTTATCAACCCATGTCTCCTCCTCGGATCTACCATTACCTGAAATAATCAATAAAAGCATGTAGATTCCGACTCCACCAACATAGAGAGCAAATATGCAAATTCTACTTAAATCATGCATGATATGCATCTTAACTAAGCTAAATGCAACCTATTATGCCTATCTAAATGCATGCTATCAATGGCAGGGGTGCGTTTCAGGAGGCGGCGACGGGAATGGTGGGCTTATGTAGAGGTACCGGCTATTATATTTCCGATTTACCTCTCGCCATTTTTGCCTCCATTTTTTATCCATAGTTGAAAAGTTCTTGCTGGGCAAAATCTTCACATGGGGCCAGAGAGTTGCAATCACATTTCATGGTATTGAATTTTATTTATTTTTGGTTTGAAATATAATCACGCTCTTTCTTTGTGTGATTGGAATCTACAGATTGATTTTGGGGCAAAGAGTTTGTTTGCTAATTTGGATAAAGGGTATTATTAATTGTTTTTTTATTTTATATTTGAATTAAGGTGATTTGTTTGATTCTCTAGGGGAAATGTGAAACATTATTCGGTGAAATATCAAGCATTATTCGTACAAATCCTAATATTGTTTAGGGATTTAAGGTTTCTATTATCTGAAAATGATGGACAAAAAAACAAAACATTATTCGGTAGCAGGTGGTAAATTATTCGGTGGAATACAAGCATTATTCGGTAGATTTCTAATAATTATTCTCGTTCATCTAATGAAAGGTGAAATGTGAAACATTATTCGGTGAAATATTATTCGGTAGCATCGTAATTATTGTTTAGTCGTATAAATCGTAATTATTGTTTAGAGATTTGGTGTTTCTTTTATATGAAATTAATGGGAAAAAACATTATTCGGTAGCATTTGAAACATTATTCGGTGGAACTGCCAAATTTAATGCAAATTTCTTATTATTCAATTAACTCTGGTGAAATTATAATTTATGAATTTTTGGATGAGAATATGTTAATTTGATGAAATGTGAAATGTAAAACATTATTCAGTGAAATATGAACCATTTCGAAATGGCTCACCAGAAAGGACTTGTGGGTTGTACCCATATTTCCCCGGTTCGAACCCCGGAATGACCGCTCTTTATTTACCAATTCAAAGAAATATGAAGCACTATTCATATAATTTCTCATTATTATTCAATAAAATTGATAAATTTTAATCTACCCTGGACGAAAAAAGAAAGCATAACATTATTCGTTGGCATTTGAAATATTATTCGATAGAATTGACAAATTTAAAAACAAATAAATTTTAATCTACATTGGACTAAAAAGGAAAGCATAATATTATTCGATGGCATAATAAAATTTAAAAAGAACGAAGTTCGGTGGGTGCCACCAAAGAATTGACAAATTAGTGGATTTGGGTTCATATTTAAAAAAAAAAGCTTTCCCACTAATATTAAAAAAAACCGTTTGATTTGCAACCCATCAAAATTGTTTAATTGTGGGACCCATTAACATTTAGAAAGAGAGAGAGAGAGAGAATGGGGATGGGTGATATCACGAAAGATGCTAGGTAGGGATGGCAATTTCACCCGCACCCGACGGATATCCGTCTCACCCGACCCGAAAAAGTGGGTGAAAATCCGAAATAAAGCGGATATTAAATGGGTGATGGGTGAACGGGTGATGGGTCGGGTCGGATTCGGGTAAAGACATTCCCGACCCGTCACCCGACCCATCACCCGACTTATATTATATAATTATATTTTATATAGGAAATTACCAATATACTCCATAAACTCTAATTCAAGATACATATCAAACGATTTCCCGCTTGAAGTTTTGGTTGTTGAAGGCTATATTTTCTCTTTTTTTATTCATAATTGTTGTAATGTCTTTTTATTTCCAAAACATCTTGCTTGAAGTGTTGAAAGTTGTGGATATTTACACGTATTTGACCGAATTTGACTATATTTGATACTAATGTATTCGTCGATGTGTTCGACGTATGTTTTTCAATAATTTTTTTGATAAATTTGATGTCTTGTATTTCATCCGAATTTTCACCCGATCCACCCGATCACCCGGTGGATGATGGACGGACGGGGCGGGTGAAATATTTGGTGGGTGATGGGTCGGGTAGGGTGAAGGATTTTGGGTGGTGGGTCGGGTGACGGAAGTAGATCATCCACCCATCACCCGACCCATTGCCATCCCTAATGCTAGGATAGTGGGTGTTATTTGGCAGATAGGTCCCACAATTTAAAAAGAAAAAAAAAAGGAAATCTCTTTTAATCATAGCCCTCCATTCCCTCTTTATCAACGGGTTATATTTGTGCACAAAGTACACTTTAAGAGGTGTGCACTCTGGAATATATATATATATATATATATATATATATATATATATATATATATATATATATATATATAGGGTGTGGTTCCGGTGTTCACAACTCTTACGGTGTACCTTGTACACAAATCTGGATCGTTAATGATAGAGGATGGAAGGCCAGGATGGAAAGGGATTTTTTAAAATTTTGTTTAATTTTTTGTGGGCCCGATGAAGAAAAAGAACTCCACCCACTTTTGGAATGTGCGTGAATCCCACATCCTCTTTTTTCCCTGGGTGATCCACTTTTTTTTTTTTTTTCAGGATCGGCTCTTTGTTTTTTAAAATATATATACATAATATTTAGGAAAACTAAATGTTTATAGGTGGTTCGTTTTAAATATTTGACAATTTCACCGAACAATGTTATTTTCATTTGTTTTTAAAATTCATCAATTTAACCGAATAATATTCCACATTCTACCGAATAATATTATTTTATCATTTTCCTTCCAATTTAGATGAAAATTCATCAATTCCACTGAATAATTTGCAAAAGGCTACCGAATAATGTTTTGATTGTTTTAATAAGATTTCATATTTCACCGAATAATACTTCAAAATTCACCGAATAATGTTTCATATTTCAAAAACCAAAAATTCATAAAAAAAATACTTCTGATTTCTATGAAAAATTATCCAATATCACCGAATAATATTCGGTATCCCACCGAAAAATTATCCAATATCACCGAATAATATTCGGTATCCCACCGAATAATCCTATATTGTAGCATATCCCATCGAATAATCTTCAAATTTCTAGTTTTCCATTTCATAAGTTCATCGGAGGCCAGGACGCCGTCACCAAAATGAGTTCATCGGAGGCCAGGACGCCGTCACCACTCGCACTTGAAAGAAGAGCCCACTGTCGATGCCATCGAACCCACAACCACCGTTGAAGCCGTCGGAGCCACATCAACCCTTCGCCGCCTACCCAGTGCGAAATCGAACCGTGAGGGGACTCCGGAGATCTGGTGGCAGGTCCGAATCCGCCTCGCCTTGCCCTCGATTCGCCGGGAACAACCACTCTTCGCTGCCGGACGAATCTACATCGATTGACGGCCTCGCCTTGCCCTTGATTCACCCTGAACAACGACCCCCTCGCCGCCGATATCAAATTGCAGACTGTGGCCAGTCGATGGAAGACGAACTGCAGAGGAGGTCGTGGATCTCCGCCTCGCCTGGGATCGTCTCCGCCTCGTCTCGCCTCACCGCTGCATCGCCTCCTCACCTCCGCCGCTTGCCTCCCCGCCGAATGTCCTCCGCGCCTCCGCCTCGAATGGGCGCTCCTCGGCTCCAGGGTCAACCGGCGATGATGAAGAAAGCAATTTGGGCTCGCCTCCTGGCCTCCGGCTCACCTCCCCGCCGAATCCTCCTCCCCTCCGCTCCGAATGGGCGCTCCTCTACTCCAGCCGGCCCTGGCCTCTCAAATGAAGAAGAAGATGATAAATAGGAATTTAGGGTTTCGTTCCTCACATCACACGCGCCGGTTCAAGCGCTGGGCATTAGTTTTTTATTTTTTATTTTTTAATTTCCGAGCCACGTGTCTCCATCCTACGTATCCATTTAATTTCAATCAAAGGTCCATATTTGTGTACAAGGTACACCGTAAGACTTGTGAACAATAGATCCATACTCTATATATATATATATATATATATATATATATATATATATATAGAGAGAGAGAGAGAGAGAGAGAGAGAGAGAGAGGTTAGGTCTAGTGTTAACAAGTCTTATTGTGTTTTGTGTTAACAAATCACAACCATAGATTGAGGGAAAATGGAAGGTTGAGATTAATTGTGGATTTTCTTCTTTTTTTTTTGCTTAAAAAAATCATGGGTCCTACTAATATTGCTCCTCACTCTCATAATTTGGTGTGTGTAACCCACTCTCCCCACAACCCACTTTGAATTTGAAAAATGACATAAATGGAAATTGGCAGGCCCATCTTGATTTTTTTTTAAAATTAACTAGTTAATACTTCGGTGTGAAATCACATGATCGATTAATAATCCACCTGCTCGTTATTTTCAATTAGCAATTAGATTTCGATGAGTAATGACGAATAGTTCCTTATTATCAACGAATAATTCCTTATTATTAACGAATAGTGACTCTAAACTTGCCAAATAGTTGATAAATTCATGAACATTTTTACACAGAGTTTGAATTTCAACAAACCTGCATCTAATTGCTCCCATATATATGAATAATTTCTTATTGTCAACGAATAATGACTCTGAATTTGTCGAATATTTGATAAATTCACGAACAATTTATAGCTGAATAATGACTCTGAATTTGGCGAATATTTGATAAATTAATGAACAATTTTATATAGAGTTTGAATTTCAATAAACTCACATCTAATTACCCACATACATATGAATACTTTCTTATTATCAACGAATAGTGACTATGAACTTGCCGAATAGTCAATAAACGAATAAAATATCTCAGATATAAACGAATAATTCTTCGCATTTCAACGAATAGTTCTTTCAGTTTCAACTAATAACATATCAATTGACCTTTTATGATCTATTATTCAATAGTTGATAGTAATTATTCGCTAAATTGATTGTTATTATTCATCAGTATATAGGTGTTATCGTTTAGATAATAGCAAAAGGGTTGATCAATTTTGCAAAGAGTAGGTAAATGTAATTCTTGATTTCCCACTGAATAATTCCTGAATATCAACGAACAATGACTCTAAACTTGTCGAATATTCGATAAACTTATAAACAATTTTATACAGAGTTTGAATTTCAACAAAAATTCAAGAAATCCCCATAGAAAAGGAATAATTGGAATCAGGAATCAAACGATCAAACTCATATAAAATTCAAGCTCGTATAAAATCCCCAAATTTAAACTCGTATAAAATTCAATAACTCCCCAGATTGAGAAATGAAAGGAAACAACCTCGACACTGAACTTGCCGACGTCGGATGCCTGCGAGTGAGGTGGAGGGCTGCGAGGTCGAGGGAGGAGCAGCCATGTATTCCGTCGCTGGTGGCTGCGAGGTTGGATGCCTATAAAGGAGACGGTGGGTGCCGGTCTGAGGAAATCGCCAGTGCAAGGGATGTGGCCCTGGATTCCCTCCAATGGCGTCTCCGCCGCCCCAGCCATGGATTCCGCCGCCGGTGGGCTGCGAGATCACTCTCCTCTGAAAACTTGGACCCCTAAGGCGAACACTAGGTCGAGGGAGGAACAGTCATGGATTTCGTGGCCAGTGGGCTGCGAGGTTGAATTTCTGCGAGAGAGATGGTGGTTGTGCGGCGGCGATTAGTCTCTCCCAACCCTCTCGATCTGTATATTGGAAAGAGAAAGGCTTCTAGGTTTAGTTTTGGGTTATATTTGGTGATACACGCGCACGTTCAAAGAGGGTGATTGGTTTTTTTAGTTTTTTAATATTAAAATAATATATTATCTATAAATAATCTCAGCCCTTCATTTCTTATCCATCAATGGTTTAGATTTGTTAACACAAAACACAATAAGGCTTGTTAACATTTGATCCGTCCTCTCTCTATATATATATGCATATATATATATATATATTTAACATAAGGGCTATTGGCAAAACATCGAAATAACTATTGACAAGACGATTTTAAGAAAAATTACACACAAATCATTTACATTTTAAAACACAACTATAGATCTGTCCAGAAGAATCCATCAAAATCATCAATTTTCCTTCCATTCAAAACACTCAAGCATCGTTTAAATCTCTTGAGGTGCATCAAAGCTCAAAAAATTCTACCATTTTTTTTTCAATTTACGAGAGATTCCGGTCGATCTATCATGTTTAATGTAAGAATTTTTATTTCATTTGATTATTTAGGTTCTGTATATGAAATTAAAGGTTTTAGGTGCTGTTGAAATTGTAACACCTCTTTTATAACCCAAGGGAATGTCACAGCATCAGTGATTACTCGGACTTTAATGTCTTTGTAACCACCTTAGGCTTATAGGGACATGCAACGATGCTCTCATAAACAAGATGATAATATCAATATTATAATACTAAAGGAGAAGTCGCCTAAGACATGTAACGACTTCTCCTTTAAAGTAGGATTTTCGGTTACAAAATTAATTTAAATAAATTAGGATTTTTATTTAATTGAGAAAATTAATTGAAAAATCATTTAATTGTCAATAATCCATTTAAGTAAGATATGTTATATATATACTATTTGATAAAAAAAAAAGATAATTTAACTAAAATATCTAAACTAATCTTATCGGTTTACACTACCAAAAAAACAGAAAATAGCCACGGTCAAATAGCCACGAATTGGCCACGAATTACCGTGGCTAAACGGTTTAGCCACGGGCATAGCCATGAATTTGACGCTCGCCGCCATTCGAGGCTATATGCCTCGTCGCTAACAGCCACCAACCCAATATCCGTGGCTAATAGCCACGATCTGACAGTTCCGTGGCTATGTCCGTGGCCGGTTTGGGATCGTGTCATCCGTGGTTGCAGCGACGAAGTTAGCCACGGTGTATGCCGTGGCTGATTTCATGGCTTGGCACGTGCGGGATGTCTAGCGTCTTTCGTGGCTGATTTCGTGGCAACGGTCGTGGCCAATTAGGTGGCTAGATTCGTGGCTTTATTGTTAGCTATGACCGTGGCTATTCCCATGGCTATTCCCATGGCAATATTCGTGGCTAAGTTCGTGACTGTATTGCTGGTAATTAAGAATTTTTGTCGTTATACTAACATTTCACAGGAATCACTGCAGACAAATAAAAGATTGCTTTGTAGAGATATTTAAGGTCTCAAAGGTTTAAAGATATTATTTAAGGTATCCAAGAGCTCACAGGATTCGTTTAACACATACATCATGAACTAAATAGCAAAATACTGGTTAACCTTTGTATATAAGATTAACTCTTCAAGATAACACTATCCATCAAAAGAGAAAGTGGTAAATTACCTCAACTCTTGCACCTCGGTGATAATCCATTGTTAAGGTTTCAGCAGTACACTTTCCTTCATCATACCAACTCCTCTCACCTACTCAGTAATGGGTATTTATATTAGACGTAGTACTTTCATGGAACAAATCAACTAACAATAAAACACAGCAACAAATCAACTAACAATAAAACACAGCAATAATCATTCATCGTGCAGACTGATCCTCACCAATAGCATTAACATGCCCCCAATATGTTTCCTTTTGTGGATGCTCGAGTGGGTCTCTATACACCTCACTTGTACTGGTGAGAAGAAACCTCGCACCAATTCTCTTCGCAAGGCCCAACATATTAAGTGTACCCATCACATTTGTCTTGTAATAAATAGTTAAGGATCCCACGATAACCCAACATCTATAACTAAGATTCAAATTTGTAGAATGCTAAAACATAATACCAAAATAAATAAATAAACAATGCCTTCATTAGCGTATGCTAGTAACAGTGTAACACAGAACAAGCAAAACTGGCCAAGCCAAGTGATAGATCTAATCCACTTCTAACAGAATCGACTCAACAACATCATGATGAAGAAAACCATAAAAAAAAGTCAGTCAATCCATGATGTAAATATGAAATTCTCTTTGAGGCAAAAACACAAACAGTTTGCGCGCATCACAGATTCACATGCAAACCTTGCATTTCACTAATCGCGACAGAATCTTCTTGAGCCTATCCACGGCGGATTCCTCCACCGAATACTGCGAATTTCATAGAGTGGGGTGGGGCGTCAAATTGGAAGAGCCAATTGAATGCATATGAGAGAGAGAGAGAGAGAGAGAGAGAAATTGGAGAAGCGAACCTTGCGGGGAACCCGAACGATTGAAGAGGGCATGGAGGTCGCCGGACTCAACTTCCCGGTAGTTGACGAAATTCTCGAGGGCGTATTTGGAGTAGCAAGAGCGAGTATCCATAGGGAGTTTCCTTATCAATCTCAGTACATCCGGTGAGGGTTAGGGTTTCGGTAGTGAATAGAGAAGGGGGGAGACGGGTATCTGTGGGCAGACAGAGGCGGTGGGAGGACTGTTGGGGTGATTTGGTGATTTGGTGGAGGCGGGGGGAGACGGGTATCTATGGCCGGCGAGAGGTGGTGCGAGGGAAGAGGGCCAGCGGGATGAGGAAGAAAGTCGGTGTTGATGGTTAGCCCCGACGACGAGAGGTGGTGCGCTCCCTCCGGTGGTGGATTGTCGACGTTGTTCTCCGGTGGAGGAAGACAAGAGGGGATGTGAGAGGGGGAAGAAGAGAGATCTGTAATTTTTGGGAGAGAGACAAGGAATGAAGAGGGAGCAGCCATAGAGAAGAAGAAGAGGCGGTGCGAGGGAAGAGAGACAAGGAATGAAGAGGCGGTGCCCAAAATAAACTAGGGTTATTCCAAATTTCAGAGAGCGGGAAATTACCGCTCAATATTGATTTGGGCGCTAAACAAAATTTCGACATTGGGCAATTGGCATGTATTACTTTTTTATTTTTCATTCACAATTTACATCTAGAAAATAGAATCATCAATACAAATAAAAATATAACATATTGTGAATAAAAAAATAATGGTAAAAATAATAATAGTACAATATAGTAGTTATTGTTGTTATTAAAAACAAAAAAAAATTAAAAAATATATATTAAATATAAAATAATAATAGCAATAATAATAATAATCATAATTATAATAATAAGGTATAGGGTTTTATACAATTCATTAGTTAATGTAAGTTTTATTTCAAAATCATTAGCTACTCATATGATTTCCCCTCAAAACCCACACTTATAGTATTATATAATATAAGGTGTTATTCCACAATCATTTGATACTTATATGATTTTCCCTGAAAACACACACTTATAGTATTCTTATAACATTTTATTAGATAATATAAGATTTTATTCCACAATCATTTGCTACTTATATGATTTTCCCTTAATTAAAACACACACTTATAGTATTCTTATAACATTTTAGTAGTTAATATAAGGTTTTATTAAATATTTATTTGTTACCTCTATATATGAGTTTTCCTCAAAACATACTATTATAGTATTCTTATAAGAATTTATTAGTTAATATAAGGTTTTATTAAACATTTGTTAGTTACTTATATGTGTTCTCCTCAAAACATATTCTTATAGTGTTCTATTAAGAATTTAGTAGTTAAAATAAGGTTTTATTAAACATTTATTTGTTACCTATATGAGTTTTCCTAAAAACATACTCTTATAGTATTCCTATAAGAATTTATTAGTTAATATAAGGTTTTATTAAACATTTGTTAGTTACTTATATGAGTTTTCCTCAAAACATATTCTTATAGTGTTCTATTAAGAATTTAGTAGTTAAAATAAGGTTTTATTAAACATTTATTTGTTACCTATATGACTTTTCCTAAAAACACACTCTTATAGTATTCTTATAAGAATTTATTAGTTAATATAAGGTTGTATTAAACATTTTTTTAGTTATTTATATGAGTTTTCCTCAAAACATATTCTTATAGTATTCTGGTAAGAATTTTGTAGTTAAAATAAGGTTTTATTAAACATTTATTCATTACTTATATGAGTTTTCCTAAAACAAATACTCTTATAGTATTCTAATAAAAATTTAGTAGTTAAAATAAGGTTTTATTAAACATTTTTTTGTTACCTATATGAGTTTTCCTCAAATCATACTCTTATAGTATTCCTATATGAATTCATTAGTTAATATAAGGTTTTATTAAACATTTGTTAGTTACTTATATGAGTTTTCCTCAAAACATTTTCTTATAGTATTCTATTAAGAATTTAGTAGTTAAAATAAGGTTTTATTAAACATTTATTCATTACTTATACGAGTTTTCCTAAAAAAAAATACTCTTATAGTATTCTTATAAGAATTTATTAGTTAATATAAGGTTGTATTAAACATTTTTTAGTTACTTATATGAGTTTTCCTCAAAACATATTCTTATAGTATTCTAGTAAGAATTTTGTAGTTAAAATAAGGTTTTATTAAACATTTATTCATTACTTATATGAGTTTTCCTAAAACAAATACTCTTATAGTATTCTAATAAGAATTTAGTAGTTAAAATAAGGTTTTATTAAACATTTATTTGTTACCTATATGAGTTTTCCTCAAATCATACTCTTATAGTATTCCTATATGAATTCATTAGTTAATATAAGGTTTTATTAAACATTTGTTAGTTACTTATATGAGTTTTCCTCAAAACATATTCGTATATTATTCTATTAAGAATTTAGTAGTTAAAATAAAGTTTTATTAAACATTTATTCATTACTTATATGAGTTTTCCTAAAAAAAAAATACTCTTATAGTATTCTAATAAGAATTTAGTAGTTAAAATAATGTTTTATTAAACATTTATTTGTTACCTATACGAGTTTTCCTCAAAACATACTCTTATAGTATTCTTATAAGAATTCATTAGTTAATATAAAGTTTTATTAAATATTTGTTAGTTACTTATAACAATTTATTAGAAAATATAAGGTTTTATTCCACAATCATTATCTACTTATATTATTTTCCCTCAAAACACCGACTTATAGTATTCTTATAACATTTTATTATATAATATGAGGTTTTATTCCACAATCATTAGCTACTTATATGATTTTCCCTCGAAACACACACTTATAGTATTCTCATAACAATTTGTTAGTTAATATAAGGTTTTATTCCACAATCATTATCTACTTACATTATTTTCCCTCAAAACACACACTTGTAGTATTCTTATAACATTTTATTAGATAATATGAGGTTTTATTCCACAATCATTAGATACTTATATGATTTTCCCTCAAAACACACACGTATAGAATTCTTATAACATTTTATTAGATAATATAAGGTTTTATTCCACAATTTATAGCTACTTATATGATTTTTCCTCAAAACACACACTTATAGTATTCTTATAATAACTTATTAGTTAATATATGGATTTATTCAACAATTATTAGTTACTTATATGATTTTCCATCAAAATACACACTTATAGTATTCTTATAACATTTTGTTAGATGATATAAGGTTTTATTCCACAATTATTAGGTACATATACGATTTTCCTCAAAACACTCACTTAGATTATTCGAATTAGAATTTATTGCATAATATAAAGTTCTATTCCACAATTATTAGCTACTTATATGATTTTTTTCTTCAAAACATACTCTTATAGTATTCTATTAAGAATTTAGTAGTTAATATAAGGTTTTATTAAACATTTGTTAGTTACTTATATGAGTTTTTCTCAAAGCATATTCTTATAGTATTCTAATAAGAATATAATAGTTAATACAAGGTTTTATTGAACATTTTTAGTTACTTAAATGAGTTTTCCTCAAAACATAATCTTATAGTATTTTAATAAGAATTTAGTAATCAATATGATGTTTTATTAAACATTTGTTCATTAGTTATACGAGTTTTCTTAAAAAACTACTCTTATAGTATTCTAATAAGAATTTAGTAGTCAAAATAAGGTTTTATTAAACATTTATTCGTTACTTATATTAGTTTTCCTCAAAACATACTCTTATAGTATTATAATAAGAATTTAGTAGTTAAAATAAGGTTTTATTAAACATTTATTCCTTAATTATACGATTTTCCCTCAAAACACTCACTTAGATTATTCGAATAAGAATTTATTGCATAATATAAAGTTCTATTCCACAATTATTAGCTACTTATATGATTTGTTTCTCAAGATAAACTCTCATAATATTCTCATATGAATTTATTAGTTAATATAAGGTTTTATTCAACGATTATTAGTTACTTATATAATTTTTTCCCTCAAAACACATTTTATTTAACAATTATTAGTTTTGTTTATATTCTAGTATTTATTTAGATATAAATACATATACCATTAATGGGCCTATTGGCGAAAATTATAGCCGTATTTGGGCCCATAATAAATTAAAGCCCATTAGAATTTAAAGTGTGTCATTTTAGGTTAACTGTAAATAGCCACGACATTAGCCACAGATATGACCGTGGCTATTAATTGGGCTTCTTAATACGTCGAGAGTTATTAATTGGGCTGACATATTCATTGGGTTTTGACTAATACTAATGGGTTTGACCCTTTTGGGGCTTTGACTCTCTAAAATTGGGTTTGACCATCTATATGCCCTACCTTTTTGTTGGGTGAGATTTTGGGCTTAAAAATTGATTTTTTCTTTCAAATTAATTTGCTTTAATTTTTAAATTTCCTCAATTCGGATACACCAAAGTGATAATGGGCGTCTCCATGTTAGCGTCGAATACAGCGACAGATAATCCAAAAGTGGCTAAATTCGTGGCTGTTCACCTCCAACTCGGGTCATATATTGATAATTGCCTCACATTCTTAGCCATGAGTAAAGCAACGGATATTTTTCGTGGCAAAATTCGTGGCTACACTGACATGTCGGGTAAGACTCGCCAAAAATGGCGTCGAAATCGGCCACGGAAAAGGTGACTGTGGCCAAAGTCGTGGCTGATAGCCATGATACCAGCCACGGCACTTATATTCGTGGCTAAAAACCCCGAAATTTCGGACACGAAATTATTTCTTCATTCCTAGCCACGGGCTTTGCCACGAATATTTTCATTCGACGCTATTATAGCTAGGGCTTTTCAGGTCGTAGCTATAGTCGTGGCTATCAGCTACGGATTTGGCAACGACTATACGACGTGGCTAAAATTCCGTGGCTATTTCCTATGTTTTTGGTAGTGTTAAGTTAGAAAATCTAAACAAAAATCTAAACTAATCTGAACGAAAAAATCTAAACAAAAAAAAAAGATAATTGTTAAGTTAGAAATTAAATGAAAAGATAATTGATGTCTCCTAACAATAATTAATCAAGTAGCTTATCTAATTGACATATACGTAGTATATCTTAATTTGTGATTTATATCCACCGGCCTAACAACCTATCTAATTGTCGCATATATCTTGATTGTCGTATATAACCAGATTAATTGTAGATATTCTAAATAACTAAAAAGATATGACATATATATCTTCTCTGTATATTGAGTTTGTAATCTTATGGTATGTCGTATGCAAGTTTTTTTTCAACCGAGCTAGATCAGATTACCAACAATGACAAATAATAAAGGTAAGACGCCCATAGAGAAAAATAATAGGAAGGTTCAAAAGAGATGTATGTTAAATATTTATTTTTTGCATTTGTACGGGGATTCGTTATTGTTTGATTATCAATTTTATTATTTAAACCTACATTACATACATATATGCATGTATATATCTTTTTGTTAATTTAGATTGAATGGGTTTTAGTCATATAGATCGATCATCTATCTATGTGTCTAAACAAATGATATAATTTGAAACTGATTATTACATCGATCTAGATCATTGGATTGTTAACCCGCACAAAAGTTGATTGCGGGTTCGAGAATATCGCATACATAATACTTGGATTCAATGTTTTAAAGCTTAGCGATCATCCATCAGTTCTTCAAAACTATACGGAGATCGTTGCTAAACATAAGGTAAGCATCAATGCTTAATATATTATTATTTAATCAATCGCATGTACACTTTCGTAGAGTATTTCACATGTTATTATTTTCCTTTTTTCCTTATACTTGATCCTTATATGTATATTATCTCAAAGGCAAGGGATGCGACCGATAATCTATCGAATCCAAGTGATGCAATCTCTATTTCAAATACAGATGATTCAATTCTGATTGATAAATACAAATCTGAATGTTATGGTACAAAGACATATAACCAATAATCATTTGTTCTCTTTAGGAAAACTATCTTATCATTACATGATTGTTTGTTCCAGTAAAAGGAGGTGTTTGTTCCAATAAAATGTACACTTCATTATGTACGTTCTTATCTCAGATAATGAGGAGTACAAAGAAGAAGAGGGTGTGGATGACACATCAAGATGAATGATGTGATGTGATAGCAAGAGGAGAAGAAACACCATATAATGAAAGAATTGAGCACATCAAAGAAAGTCTTTCGAGTAGTCAAGATTGAGAATTAGCATGTTTTGTTATCAATAATTTTAGATTATCATTAGGTTGCACTTATGGATTTTATGTTTTCGGCAAGTGAAATATTTTACAAATATTTGTGGGTTTGATTTGTTATTGCTTATAGTTTAGGCTATTGATTATTAGTTAGTGGGTTAAATACAATAATTTTATTAAATGATTATTAGTTAGTGGGTATTTTTACTTTCATTTTATTAAATGCAATAATTTTATTCAACGTGGTGTACATGGATTATATATATTTTTACCTATTCAATTAATTGATTATTTCGATTGATTTGAACTTTAAAACAAATTAGTTATGATACCAAAATAGCATAATTGTACAAAGATAGAGATAGGATCAAATCTATAGTATTGTAGATCGGATTTGTTGGATTCTACACTTACTAATGATAACAATAATTGATCTTATTGGTTGATAATCTAAACTATATTTGATTTGGGTTGAAAATCTAATTGATTAAATAAATAATCAATTAAGCAGTGTCAATGAATGAAAAGTAAAATAAAATAGTTAGAATTGTTGCTTGTGGCGCGCACAGCTTCAAATCAAATTTAAAAGCATGTAGCTTATGTAAATGAATTTTTTTTTTGGTCGAAATGACTTCAATAAGTGAAAGTTTAGACACATTATGTAGATGATCTGGGTTGTAAATGTTAATCCACGCAAGGTAATAAACTGATTTCATATCTAACTACCAATATTTACTAAATCATCAATAACAAATTTTTTTCAACCATTATCTTCAGCAAATATTAGTATTTTATAATAATTAAATAAATAAAATATTTCGTCAATTTCTGTTATTTCCACGTATTCTCTTATTCTTGCATTTGATTTTTATTATAATGCTTTAATTTTCTTATTATTTAGCATTTGATTTTTTGTTATCATTAAATATATTAGAAAATACTCAGTAATTCATACATAATACTTATATTTTTATATTGGAAAATGTAAATAATGAATTATATTATATACAATATATTTTGAACCTAAGACTCGTGCAATGCACAGGAACTGAACTAGTTAAATACTTAAATGAAATACAATTAAATCGCGGAAGACTTCAAATAAAACAATTAATTAAATATACAACAACACCGTTACAATGTTTCGATAGCAAATACAAGATATATGATGAAAGAGACTCTTAAATCAAACAATAGTAAAATACTAAAAATGTTTGAAGACGATTCCGACTCACATTTCCAACCTTCCACCAAGGACGGTTAGTTCGCGAGAACTAGCAAGTGACGGCACAAAAGCATAGACAACTTTGGATTCAAGTGACCATGAGACGGTAAGAATTAAATCCAAATGAGATTTGAATATTTGAAGTTGATTGACTTATTTGTGACCTGACCCTCCTCTGACACGGATAACCTAGAACGGTTGAGTAAGAAAAAATGTGTTAGGAATCATATCCCGATTACGGATGGAATATGACATAGCTTTAAACAAGTTATGATTACCACCCATTACGTTATTAGCACTTTAACATGTTGTCTAAACTAAGTATTGGATTAAAAGGTACTCAATGTGGCCCAAAATCGACCCAGAGGGTAAGACTCTTCCGGAGAGTTTTAAATCGCGGTTTGAGATAGTCAATTAAGCGTTGATCTCGTGTCCCCCAATACATAGTGCAAACTTCGCATTTGTTATTATATATATTTATATATATTAAACTTCGCTCATGTACTCACATTAAATATATTTTACAAAACACGAATTTACTTTTCAGAACAACGACTTCCTAGAATTTTAGGGGGAATGGGGATTTTAATTCTTTCTACTTCTCGAAGCATAATGACAGACCGCGAGGCTCGACTAGAAAGAATTGGCGGAGAATTTTATGTTATATATGGTAATCCCTCTGCTATACGAATTAGATCTGAAACTGACTATTTTGAAAAACAAAAGAAAGAACGGGTTGTCTAATACCACTCATCTCCCCTTAGATATATTTCAAGTCTTTTATATAGACTGGCACAAATCACTTCTTTATTGACGAACACCGGTCTCACCCTGACATAGTGGTTATGACCTACAACCGCTTTGGTTGTGTAACACAACTCATCTGGAAGTTTGTAGTTTCATGAAACCTTTAGACCTAGGAGTAACAACTGTAACGGCCCCGACCTAACTCTACAACACTTTACTTTACAATTTCTTCAACTTTATGATTCACATTACTTTTCGATCATTGATATGTTTTACTTTGATTGATTTTGATTCAATTGAGTTTTACTCGCAACAAACAATCCTCACATTGTTACTACTTATTTACAACATTGATCACAACGAAATAGACATAATGGATATATAAAAGAAACATATCTCTTTCTTAACAAGTTAGCATGAAAGAACAAAATAAATCATGCTTTAATAAAAATGTGGATATCTATGTCATTATTATATAGAGACGTCGAATAATAACATTGCCCAATTATACTTGCCAAATTCAAACTAACGGATAAATAAATCACACAAAGCGGATGAATTGCAATTTATTTTAATTAATTTGGCAAGCATTCCAACGGAAAGAAACAACTATAGACACGAAAGGCACAAGTGAGCAGAAAGGCTCGGAAGGTCACTTGCCTTGATTTGAAGTTGCAAGCTTTGACCTAAGTAGTTGGTCGGACTCGAATTCCTTTGTATGGGCGTATGAGTTGACGAGCCTCTGCGAGTTAACGGAGATGGAAACAATTTAGGCCCAAATAAAAGCACGGGTTAGAATATGAAATTCTTTAAAAACTGAAAAGGGCATGATTGGGAAAGAATAGAAGGTACAGGAGTTTTACGTAATTACATTTCCTCCTCCTTCCTCTCGACAGTGCTTCAACAGAGAGTTTCAGGCGAGTCCACGGCTCCACTTCGGCGAGGCATTGGCGGCGGCACGGCTCACGGCTGTGCACGAGGCTGACGGTAACGGACTCGTGGTGGCCGGGCGCTCCTCTGGGTAGCGTCTGGTGGCTCCGTCAACGGTGGACGAGGGCTGCCGAGATGCTCCGGTGAGGCAGTTCGAAATTGGGGGTTTTGGATTCGGGATGATTTTATGAAAACTTTGTGAGGGAACACGTTTCTAGAGGCGTTTAGAATGCCATGGAACAGGGTGAGAGCTCGGAGGGGGAGAGAAATGGAGGTGGTGTGCTTCGAAAGTGAACCCGAGAGGGGTATATATAGAAGGAGGATTAGGGGACGAATTGAATTAAAATAAATCCGTAACTCAACTGAATAATCCCCTTCAAGCTTATCCCAATCCTCAATTTGGTGAGATTCGGCCTGACTTGGGCGGATTTGGGGGAGTTTCGAATTTGGGGATAAGTTCGTTCGGTTGCATTTTTATACCGAATCACAAAATCGGTTGCATAAATCTCATCTTCAACAAGTAGGGAACATTATAGAAACAAAAACGGTATGATTCGGGCGAGATTTGAGGAGGTCGAAAATCACCCAATTTCAACAGTGAACGCAGGCGGGAGGTTGAAGAAGAAGCGGTTCAGTGAACCCGGTTCACACATTTTTTGTCTTTTTTATGGTTCAGTTCAAGTAAACCCAAAAGAAAACCGGTTTTAAACCTATATCTATATTTATATAATCCGAATATTTAATTTATAAAAAGTCTAGCTAAATTAATTAAGAAGAATAACCACACATTTAATTTAAACACATTTTTCCTAAAAATATATATTTCTAAAACGTTATAGTAGTAATATATAGTTTACGAAAATAAATCATAATTATAAATCAATCTCTTTTGTGAAGAAAAATATACAACTTTGTCTTAAAATCATATAAGTTAAAGGCTAACTTATTTATAAGAAGGTAAAGTGAAATATCTCAAAATAATAAAAACTTTATATACATTTAATTCAAAGACTCTTTTTCTTAAATCCAAAATACGAGAACTTTTATTTATTAAAAAAATATTCACTTAAAACGAAATTCCAAAAAATACTTTGGGGTATTTCAATTGAAAAGATGAAACTAATAGTTGTTTTTTATTATTATTACTGATTAGTGTTTTATAGCCCTTATGAGTATTGAATGATGAGTTGAAATTGGAATTGAAATGAATAAAATTGTTCGATTTGTTTGCGATTGAATATGATTTGGGTTTGTTTATTTCAGACCTGATGAACTTCATAATTTTCGTATATTTATATGACACATGGGGATTAGAATTGAATTGAAATTCTATTTTTTTAACCGAAAAGAATTTGGCTGTTTGGGAGACCCAAACTAGCCAAGAGCATCATTAAGGATGAGATCAGCCAACGTTGAATCGCTAGGAGGAGTCAAATTGGAGAATGAGAGTCTCGTATGGATCAGACGATCAACTACTTGGTTAGCCTCCATGTAGATGTGCATAGTCTTGACGAGTTCAAGCTTTTGAATGATAAGAAAGATATCAGAAATAAGAATCTCAATATCCCAACGACAAGTCCAACCCTTAGTAAGAGTATTGATCACACAGAGATTAATAGTAAAGGCCATGGAATAAAACTATCAAATTTTAGAAACACAATGTCTAACACCCTTTTGCTTTCTTGATCTTGGCAAGATCGGGCTCGAACACTTGGATCATGATTTCCTGGTCACAATGTGTGGAGATCTAGCAATGGGTCTATGCCCTCAACAGTAGCTGCAATAGATCTAGCAATGTGATAAAAATATCAACTTAACATCCCGATTATGACGTAACATATTCAGGGCTTTTTTGGAACACATTTGGAATTTGCAAACCCGAGTATAAGATAACATATTCAGCTCGCCAAAATAAGTTGAGCCTCTTGCTTTAGCTCGCCAAAATCATCCAAGCCTCTTGCTTTAGCTCGCCAAAATCAGTCGAGGTAACACATTTTCTTCATCAGCTGTTGTCGAGGTTATTGATTACACTTAACACATATTTTCAACCCTAGCTTCGATAGATCTTCTAATCGAATACCAGTTAAAAATCATCAAAAATTACCAAAATAATAGAATAATCTTGTCAAACGAGTTTAACGCATATTCGAGATTCAAGTTGAACAAATTTAGTATTTGGATGAACGCTGATATACTTTCTCTTTTACTCTCAAGCCGAGTCATAAATATTTTCTCAAAAAATCCCCTCCCAAGGGCTGGAGTACGCTCTTTCCACGCGCCCCAATCCCCTTGTCTACCATGCTCCTCAAATCCCTAATCTCTGTAATCGTCGGCGTTATTCCGGCTTTCGATCAACCTCTCTTAGTTGAAACTGGCTTATTCAGTGCAGTTTGGAACCAATCTCTCCTCACTAATCCCCTATTGAGAACCCTGGTGCCTCTCGCTCGCGGGTTGTGGAGTTTTTTCTTTCTAGATCTGGCATTTGGTGTGAGATTTGTGTGCGATCTCGTCCTCGTCGACTATCTCTCCTGGCTGCCCTCCTTGCAAACTATCATTCTGTTGAAGATCTCTTCGTGATTGAGGGTTGCTGGCCAGAAAATCACGGTGTTGAAAAGTGAAGGGAGGAAAGTGATGTAGGAGGAAATCGAGTTTAAAATATAAAGTATAAATCAAACCAGATTCGTGTCCACGCAAATAATTACAAGACTCCCTCCCTATGCAGCAGTGGGAAGTCAGGATCGATCCACGAGGAAGCGTGTCAGCGGATCTCAGGTAGCTGTAAATCTCACAGACAGAAGTAATAGACAGAAAGACAGAAATAACAAAGCAAAGCAGAAAAATAAAGCAAGGACACAGAAGCTACTCGATATCGAGCAACAGTCCTCGATATCGACTACAGCAAGTCGACAACAGACAGCAGAAATCGACCAACAAGCAGAAGACTCAGCAAAGACACACGTCGAGTAAACCCTCCTCGATATCGAGTAAATGAACTCGATATCGACAAGAACTTCCCGAGATCGAGTAAAAGACAGAAACTGTAAAATTGCAAACTTCGAACACAGAACTCAGATTTTGGTGAATAAAATCAATAAACTGAAATACTCCCAAAGCCAATGTATCAACACCACAACGATAACCATGCAAACTAACACATAAAGGCATAAAAGATCATGCTTTCCATCAAATAACTTTTGTTATTAACAAATAGGAAGATAGAGGCTTTCGCATAAACCCTAATTGTTACTAACCTTTTTCACATAATTAACCCAAGTTGTATTAAGATCACTTTCGCTTCAATAACACAAACAAGGATCACCTTCAACTTTCGCAAAAGAATCATGCTAGCAGGGATAGAAGACGAATTGCATAAAAAAAGATCGTACCTTCACCGCATCACCTTACATGGCTACCGTCGGGCTCACCCCGACCCCAGAAGTGGGTGGACTACTCGCTCTTCATCGCAATAGCAGACATCTTTGATGAAAAAGAACTAACTTGCATTAATAAATTCAACCAAACTTACAACCTCTTCTCTCTCTCTATGTGACTAATTGTCTCTGAAAATTGAATGAATAAAACTCAGCCCCTAAGGCTTTATTTATAGGCTTCATTCCCTCTCTAATTAGGAAAGAAGATCCTATCTATATCTATATCTAAATATCTACGTACTTAAAGATAAATAAATGGAATAAAATAAATAAATCCAAAAAGGTAAATCCTCCATGTGTGGGTAAATCTCCTTTCCATAGATAGAACTTGATAGATCTTGGATAGAATCGGACTCCTTTGGCTCCAAGTAATCCCAAACCACGCCGGACAGCACACCGCGTAACGCGGTCCAGGATAGCGCTCCTCGATATCGAGTAACATTCGTCGTCGACTTCGGCTGGCTCGGCATCTCGAGTAACTGGTTCTCGATCTAGCTCGGACAGGTGCCCCAGGTCTTGTCGATATCGAGCAAAGTACTCGATATCGAGTACATGGTGTCGACTTTGGCTGGCCTGGTGTTGTCGAGCAACCTCTCCCCGACACTGGCTCGGTCATCTGGTGCTGGGTTTGTCGATATCGAGTACATTACTCGATATCGAGTAAAGGCTGCTCGGTGTGTCCTTGTCTTCGGCTTCTCGACTCAGCATCTTTCCTCGACTCAGGGCATGGCATGTGGAGTTTTGTCGATATCGAGCACTTTACTCGATATCGAGTAAGAGCTCTGGAGTCGGGTTGGCTTTGTCTTCAGCTCCTCGATCAGCTCCTACTCGACCAGACACTGCTCGTCCTTTCTCAGAATTGCTGTAAATTGCTTTGAATTCTGCGAATTTAAACAGAAACTGGTGTAGATTCCATAATTTGGCAAATAAACATAAACTACACAGATTCTGGACTATCTTAGCCCAAATGCATGAAATGTATGCAGAAAACGATATAAAAGTTACTGTAAAACATGACAGATTCAGCTCACAACAGAAAGCTGATCCTATGCGAAGAAACTTTAGAAAACGAAGGAAGCACGCTCGTTTGTGAGGAAGATGGCGGTTCTCATCGTCTGCCTGGGCGGATGTTGCTTGTACTCTCAATCAGAAGGGTGATTTTCGGTATGAAGCCAGATCCATGTGGCTTCTCTCTCAGGTATGCCTTCCTTCTCTCTGTTTTTGGCCGGGACGAGGATCTTTTGTGTTGCCTATTCTTTTGCTTCGGCTTTCATGGATTTTCCATATCTTTGTGTGCAATCGTGGGATCCCTATTTGTAACCTTTCATCCTTATTTTGTATGGATCCGATCATGAAATCTTTACAAAAGAAAATAAACCTCCTCTACATAGCCCACCCCCCGAAAGGGCTTGAAGACAAAAATTTGTGTGGATTTTCCTAAAGGGATCCTTTCCCCTATGGTTATTCATACGTTGCAAAACTCTTCCTTGTCGATGGAGAAAAGTTGTCCTGAGGGACTGCTATGCCCCAAGGATGGAAGAATAAACCTTCAGGCTGAATCAGTCAAACGAGGTAAACATAGAGCTAGACCAGATCGGGTATGTTTCCGTATTCAATTTGCCCAATGGAGTCTTATTGTTGGATCTGATTGGTGGCTATGGCTTATCCTCTTTTATATGAATTTATGTATTCAAGTAATAGCCATTGTTGTCTTTCAATCTATGTTCGTCAATTGCAATTTGATATTATATTGATATATGAATCTTTGTCCTTTCTTGCAATTCAAAGTATCGTGCTTTGCTATATATGGACTGGTCAAGCCTTGGTCTAAAACCATCTATGGATCCTCATTTATGGATTATAATTATGGAGTTGTTAAAAGGAAAACCCCTTGGAAGCAGATGATCCTGTTTCCTATAAGTCTACCCCCCGAAAGGGCCCAAATTGCCGGAGGGAATTAAACTCACCGAGGAGCACTCTTTCTCCGATGAGAAACAAAATTTCAAATTGAAATTCATAGCCGAAAAGAAGCCCAAATGGTGCACAAGCAGTAGGAAGAAGATGTTAGCTCTGCAAGCCAATACTCCCAAGTGGAATCAGTGCAATTCTATTGTTAGTAATCAAAGTGTTCAGCCTGTTGATGTCGAGGATCCTGCTAAGGATGAAACCTTTTTGAGTATTAACCCCCTAGGCAAGTACCTTATTTCAAATTTCCTCCTAAAACAAATTTTCACATTGTGGTTGTGTACTGCATGTTTCAAGTTCTGTGTTGACAGTTTCTTCTGGCATACTCCCTTGGTCTACTATGGTTACTGCTATGTTTTTAGTGGTTATTGGTTTTGCAGCTATTGGGTATTTGGACATGATAATATAAAAATAGCTATTCTAGTTGACCTTTGCCTATGTCCCTCATATGTCTTTCCTTGTTTTATTTGTCAAGCTTTGTTGGCTTCATGTGCCTATTACGTGTGGAATTTGTGTGCAATTGGCGATCGGTGGAGCATTTCCTATTTCTTTGTGAAAGCATTAAAGAAGAACACATTTGTGGTTTGCTCACCATCTTGCTATTACATGATTGATCAAGGGTTGATTTTGGTGTGCTACCAACTTAGTGTGGGGTTTATGTTCAGCGTAATCTCCATTTGGTGTGCATTCGTTGATGATCCCTTACCTCTAACACTACTGTGTAACATGCCACAATGCAAAATGAATCTTGTAGAATGTCACTTGGATCTTTGGTATGACTTCTCTTGTATAATATCTCAGTATGGCAAGATGAATACTAGTTTACCGTCCAAAAAACTGTTTACCATTAAAAATTGGTTTATATGTCTTCGTCCTAGGAGCAACTGCCATTCTTGGCCTTGTATGACATTCATTACTAGTTGTCTGTATGATCTTGTCTATCTAAATGAATGGAAACTTTTGGTGTTCAGGATGTTTGATTACAATATTGCCGGTGTAAAAATTATTTCTAATTCATGTTTACTTATGAGCCTCCTCTTCCGAATCTCTTTCGGTTGGATATGTGAGTTAATCCTCCCTTATCTATGCTTAACTTTCCTCCAAAAGATATATAATAGCCTTCTTCCACTCTGACAACCTATTAAAACAAATCAACCACACTTTTATTTCCCTAATACCGAAAAATGATAATCCTTCTATGACTACACATTATCGTCCAATTAGTTTGTGTTCTACTTTATATAAAATCATTTCCAAGATAATAACAGAGCGATTAAAAATAATAATGGGAAAACTTATTCACCCATTATAAGGAGAGCCTTTGTATATGACGAAGCAATTCAAGATAATATCCTTATAGCACATGAAATATTCCACTCATTTCGCACAAGAAAAGGCTCCAAGGGATGGACTGCAATAAAACTCGATATGGAAAAAGCATATGATAGAGTAGATTGGCAATTTACAAAGTCAGTACTCCAGAGATTTGGATTCCACCAAAGATTTGTGGATATAATTACGAAGTGTGTGACTGCGGTCTCCTTCTCTGTATTAGTAAACAATGGTCCAACGGATCTTTTCAAACCAACGAGGGGTTTGAGACAAGGGGACCCCTTTTCCCCTTTTCTTTTCCTTTTCGGTGTGGAAGTTCTAGCTCGAAAACTATCGATGGAGGCTGAGTCTAATCATAATAGCGTCGGATTTAAATTCGGCCACACAGGCCCTTGCGTCCCGTTTCTGGCCTTTGCGGATGATATAATCATATTTTCTAAAGGAAGTAGTTATGCTTGTATAAAAGTAAAAGAAATAATTGAAGATTACTGCAAATTTTCAAGGCAAAAAGTAAACTATCATAAGTCGTCTTTTCAAACCACATCGGGAATTCTTAGATCAAGAGCACGAGACCTAGAAGGAATTCTTAATATACCCCTAGAACGAAATTTGGAAAAGTACTTGGGTTGCCCGATCATAAATGGGAGAGTTACCAAGGAAACCTTTGGCGAAATAATATGCAAATCAAAAGATCAGCTGAGCAAATGACGTGCAAACGCCCTATCACAACAAGGCAGAGCAACCCTAATAGCATCTAACCTGTCTTCAAAACCTTTATACTCGATGCAGAGCTTCATGCTCCCAGTGGCGGTCCATAAACAACTAGATCAAATCAACAGAACTTTCTTCTGGAACAAAGACGCACAACATAGCCCGCTCATCAGTTGGGACAAAATATGTAAATCAAAAGAGGAAGGAGGATTGAGACTACGGAAAACCAGAGACATGAATGAAGCACTGATGTAGCAACAGGAAGTCAGGATCGATCCTTGAGGAAGCTTGTCAGCAAATCCTAGGCAGCAGAAGTATCTCACGGGCAGAAATTGACTTCAGGGTGCTCGACCTCGACTAAGGTTAGTCGACAGGGGCCAGGCAAGTCGAATCTGAGCAACAGAAGACAGAAGTCACTGCTTTTGGTCAATCTTGAGTAAGCAACTCGACGTCGAGTAGAACTTGGTCGTAGTCGAGTAAGCCTAGTCGACTTCGAGTTCTGCAGAGACATAAACAGCAGCGATCTTTGCTCGATCGAAAGTCAGTAGTCGACGTCGACAAAAGGGTGGTCGAAGTCGAGTAGAACATGAATTAAAACGAATGCAAATCTCGAAGTTTAAACAATGTACGAAAAAAACTTCCAGGATCGGGGTTTGCAACAACGATAACCAAACATGCATAAGGCAAGATAAAGAAGAATAATCATGCAAATCGCATCGAAGGATCAAGCCTTCGCCTTTGAAGGTTCGATAATCTAAAACAAGGTAATATATAAATACTCTAGAAGGGGGGTTGAATAGAGTATGCCCGTTTTTCGCAGAAAGTCTCAAGACTTTTGGAGCTCGTATAAAACCCTTTGAGATTAAACCTGAATCACAAAGTTAGACAATCGAACCAAGTGCGGAAATAAGGTAAAACAATAGATAAAGGACACGAGTAATTGTTTACGAGGTTCGGCACGAACTTGGCCTACGTCCCCGCCTAGGGTTCTTCCACAACCCTATGATTCAAAAGGCTTTATTGATTCGCTTAGCTTAGGATCCTAATAGCTCACCGAGAAGCCTCTCTCCTATACAATTGCAATCTAGTCAACTCACGTTCCCTTGGAGTCCTAGACCAATCTAGAAGAGCCCCACCTCTCTCAGCTATCTAGTACAATCCTCTTACTCTCACAAATCAATAGCCTAGTGCAACTTCCCGAGTTACAAACTCTAGAGTAACACTATAAATGAATATATCCTATAAGCTCACAGTGACTCTCAAAGGCTTTGAAATAAATCAACAAACTCTTGAGTGCTAGCAGAGAGTACACTTGGAAGACAGATCTCGCTTGAATGAATGAAAGCTTGTGTAGCACTTGTATATTCTGTCTTCATCTTCCTTCTCTATTTATTGAGACAAATCGGCGCCAAGAATCTTCTCCAACGGCTATTCCAGATCATGGCCATCTTTAAGATCTTCTAAACTTGGAAACAAATGAAGCCATAATCTTTCTGATTTGAACCTTCTCAACACTTGTCATAAGGAAGGAAATAATTCGAAAAACTTCCTGAAAGATTAGTCAAGCATATATATATAATATAAAGGAAGTATATAATAAAATTAAATAATATTCGGACATATAGAACAGGTTTTGGATTTCATCAACTGTTAATGTTCAAAGACCTTTGACACAAACATCCTGTCAAAGCCTTTGAAACTGTATTCCGATTTTCATCAAGGGAGGGAGTTATCAATCTCCCCCTTGATGAATGACAAAACATGTGCATCCCTGCAACTTAGTCAAGCATAAACAATATAAGAGAAATCGGACTAAGTACCTGCAAGGGTTAGACAAATGTTGGATCAAAATTTTTAAAGCATGCAAAAGTCATCCAACCGAAAACCAAAAATCGAAAACCAAGGTCTTCCAAGACCTTCAAGCAGATAGGTTTTCAAAGTCTAAACAACCACAGATCATTTCCCCTTTTTTGTCTTTCAACAAAGGGAGGAGGTAAAACATTCACCAAAAGTTTTGAAATTGTTTCCAAAAAACCAGCAATGTATCAAGTTTAGAGATAGGGTAGGGTAGGGTAGGTTTTAGGCTTCGTCGTCCGGAGCATCATCAGTGAGCCTCGTCCACAGTCCTTGTAGCATCTTGGAAATCCCGCTCATCTCCGTCATAAACTCCTTTTGCAGCTCCTTGATATCCAGGCGAACTTCCTCCAAGCCCAACTCTAGGTTGTCCATGCGTTCATCGAAAGCTGAAGTAGTGGGAAGGGCTTTTGAAGGAGTGGCAAGACTCAAGGTCCCTTGGGGAGACCGAGTGATGCCAATCTTTTCAAGGCCCTTAGAGTCGAACTTACCCATATGACGCTGTTGTTCTTCATTTTTGACATCAATTCCAGAAGCTTTGAAGAGAGGGGTCAAAAGGGTAGCAAAGGGGAGGGGAGAGCCTTTTCTAGCTTTTCTAGCATGAGCCGTGGTTCCAAGGATAGTGTTGGCCAGATCAAGGTCAAGGCCATTTAAGATGCGGTAAAGCAGGACCATGGCATTGTCAGTAAGGAGTGAGCTGGAGTTAAGACGGGATAAGAGGCATCGAACAATGATGTTAAAAATTATTTTTGCCTCAAGGGTATTCACTTATTCATAGAATGCCCAGTCAACAATTTCCAACATCAATTTCCTAGAGAAATATCCCAAAGAATTGACTCTCTCCTATCGTAAAATAGAGACATGGATTAGGGCTGTTATTCGAGTCGAACGAGCCGAGTATTACTTGTTCATATTCTGTTCATTTAAAATATGAACGAGCTCGAGCCGAGCCTAAATTTTGACTCGAGTTTAAAAATGTGCTCATATTCGGCTCGTTTAGGAAATGAGCGAGCTCGAGCCGAGCTTTTTTTCGAGCTTTAGGCAATTCTAATTGCTCATTATACAGTAACTTAAAGGAAATTTTAGGAATTCCATAAAATTCGAGCTATTCGATATTAATTCGAACGAGCCGAGCTTTAGACCGAGCTCAAAAATGTGCTCATACTCGGCTCGTTTATAAAATGAACGAGCTTGAGTCGAGTTTTTATCGAGCGAGTACGAGTCGAATTCGAGCTACTCATGTTCACATAACACCCCTACATCGATCAAATTTTACAAATTTTAGGCTCCTCTGTTCCGATGGAAAGAAAACAATATTGTATATAGCAATCAGATGGTGGAATATTTGGTTTATCAGAAATCAAACTATCTTTAGAAATGTTAACATCCCCTCTGCGGAGGGTTTCAAGAAAATGATTATGGATAATATTGAAAATTGGAAAAGAGCTAGAAGATGGAATGTGACAGACATAGAAGATCTAGCAAAACAGAATGGGGAAAAAGACCATGCTAAAAATAATAAAAAAGTCTACTGCGAGAGGAAACCTCCCGCGGGCAGGTATAAACTAAACTTTGACAGATCATTTATATCGAATTCCAACAGTTTAATTGGATACATCATTAGGGATTGGCTGGACAATCCTATTAGCATTGGTGGTAATACTATTGATGGACAATCCCCCCTCACGGCGGAGGCGCTAGCGCTTCGTCTTGGGGTGGAAAAAGCTATGGAATTAAAGATAATGGATCTAATAATAGAAGGTGATTTAAAAATTATCACGGACTACCTAAGTACAAAAGTCGGATGTCCCTGGGAAATAGAGATGGTTATGTCCGATATCCAAGCCCTTCTCCAAGGAGTAAAGAATGTTGGTATATCCCATATTCCCCGTATTGGTAATCGAGTAGCGGATAAGATTGTACACATTTGCTACTCTACCAGGGGCCAGATTTATACCTTGATTGAGAACTTCTAGACCTCATCTGTCAAGATGCTTTCGGATAAAGTTTTTTCCATCTTAATTATTACCTAATCAAAAAAAAAAAAGGGACTTCTTATACAATTTTGTAAAAACAAGTTTATCAATAGTCATTTTAGAGTCTTCTCATTAGCATCACTCTATTTTTAACCGAGCGTAGTATAAAACAATTTAGATGGGTGTATTACCTATGCCAACTCAGCCACGTGATATCTAATTTGTAGGTGTTTTAGGCTAAAGGATGCATCAAACACGTCGCTAAATGAATAAAGAGTGTCTACAAGGAAGAAAAAGCCAACGTACAAAACAAACACACCACCTCCAGCCTCTTCCATTCAATCAAACAAAAAAAGCAGAGTGAACACTGCAAATAAACCAACCAGACCCCACTACTGCACTGCACAGTCTGCACTGCACTACTATCCTCCAAAACAACAACCCCTTACCTACGCCTCTCCAGTTTCCACTCCACCTTTTCTTTCCCCACTCTATCCCTCCTCTCATCCACGGTTTCCATATCTCTCACACTATCCTCTATCAATGAAGCTCCTCCAAATCCACCGCCAATGGTTTCTTCTTCTCATCACCTGCGCTACTTTACTCCACCTCCGCCGCTCCTACGCCGCCGCATCTCTGATTGCCGAGCCGGTTGCCGATCCGAGCCAGCCTCTTAGACCTGGCGATTATTCCGTCCCGGCCGCCCCTCTCCAAACCTCGCAGCCAGGAACCTGCCGACTCGACCTCTCCGACGAGCTCTTCGGCGGCGTTGACGCCGCCTGCGGCCACAACCTCGACCGCAGCCGCTGCTGCCCCGTCCTCGCCGCTTGGCTCTTCGCCGCTCACGCTCGCTCCGCGCTGCTCATCTCCCCTGCCGCCGCCCCTTCCCCGTCGCCCTCCCCGGCGGAGGAGGCGTCGGCCGAGCTTCCAATGATGCCGGACGACGAGCAGGGCTGCGTCGACTCGCTCCAGGCTTCGCTCCTCAAGCGCAACATCAGGATCGCCCAGCCGAACGCCTCCTGCGACGCCGTTTTATGCTTCTGCGGTATCCGGCTGCACCAAATCACTTCGCTCAGCTGTCCGGCGGCTTTCGACGTTACGCCGGCTCACAGGAACGCCACGCCGATGGCTTCCGTGAAGAATCTGGAGAAGAGCTGCCGTAACGCTTCCTACTCCGGCTGTACCAAGTGCCTCGGCGCCCTCCAGAAGGTTTGGTTTCCCCCTCTCGCTTCCTTTTCAGTCCCTGCCCTTCCTTTGAAATTACGGATTTGGCATTTAATAAACCAGATTTTTTTTTCCCTTACGGAGTAATAAGAAACGGGGACTATTAAATGTTAATGATTGTGGGAGTAAATATTACTAGAATCCAGGTTGATTCCTGGGACCAAAATTTATACTACTGTGGATGATCGAGCTTCATTAATGGAGGTGGCAATGTGGGATCGCTATTCATGGTTGCACTTTCTGTGAATCAAAATTTGCCATAAATAGGAAGTTTCATGCTTCCTTACACATTTCAAAATGCAAATAATTATTACGATTATTTTTTAAAATTATAAAAGGTTTCCTAGCTAGTAAGATTATTTTTTTAAAAATGACAAATAATTAAAATTTAAAATTCTTTATAAATTTGGCCTCCTAAGCTTTCCCCTTGCACATAGATTAGAAAACTGATACTTCCATAAAATGGTTTACAATCTGGTTGTTTTTAATCAATTTCTAACTGGATAATATCTTTTTACAACAACATTGAATTTTGATAATTGGGTGGATGTTAAAACGATAAATATTGCGGTACGGAGGATGCAATGGGTGGTTCATAGGAATCATTTGATTGTGGTGGGTCTCAAAGATGCACACATTTGATGAATCAGTGGATCATGATGGGTTTTATTTGGGGTCCTTTGGGCGACAGAAATTAAAGATTATCTCCTTTCTTGAAAAAAGACTTTTCTTTACTGGTCATCTTTTCTTTTTTTTGAAGTACTGGTCATCTTTTCTAGTGTAGTGATAAACTGAGTAAAAGCCTGGATGGAGATTACCCCCATGATCTGTAATCTGTTTGACCTTTTTTCTAAAACGCTGCGTTTCGGTGTGAAATTTTTGCAGCTGAAGTCGAACAACAGCCGAACCGGGTTTACGGACGGGAGGGGTCGGAAGATGTTCAACTGGGATTGCCAGCTGATGGGGCTGACGTGGCTGCTGGCGAAGAACAAGACGGCGTACATCCCGACGGTGTCGGCGGTGCTGCGGGCTATGATGTACAGCACCCACAGCCACCCCGACCACCGCTCCGCCACCACCTGCGCTCCCGACAACGACAATATGCCCCTCGCCGTTGACTCCCTCCAGTTCGACTCCTCCGCCTCTCTGACTTTTTCTCCTTTTCCGCTTTTGCCCCTCGCTTTCGCCCTTTATTACTCGCTGTTTCGCCTCTTCTGGTTTTTTTAGGTTTCCCTTTTTACTATTTTACCCCTCCTGATTTATTTTTTGGTAGCGCTGGGTATTTTGGATTCACGTGAAGGTACAACGGTGGGGCCGGGGGAAGGGTGGGAGTGGGTAGGGCCAATTTTGTAAATTAGCCATGTCTGAAAGTCATTGGGAGTTGTTGGAAAGAAGGGGTCAGGGGCGGGCAGGGCGTACAGATTCAGAACTTTAGTTTGGCTGATCAATATTTGAATTATTGATGTGTTTTTTAACCCTAAAATTGGTCTCTCAATCTTAAAATTACTATAGTCTGTGGTGATACTTTTTACCCTAGCCCTAGGTAGTGTAGTACTCCGTAGTAATAATTTACAGTAAGTAATTGATTTATATGTGTGTGTCAAAATTTTGTAGGTTTTTTTCTCTCCAAAGATAATGAATTACCCCGTATTGGAAAAGATTTCTTCCTAGAAAATAAATGAACCTTATTAAAGCAATTTAAAAATTAGTTAAAATTATTTAAATTAGAGAAATATTTATAAATTAAGTTCTTAACTTATGTTATAAGGATATAAGTTAGAAAAATCGATGATGTATAAGGATGATCGACAGCAATATTTAAGAGATAGATTATGATTCCTTTTTATTCTATATTCCTTTGGTAATATAAATCATTTTTTATTGTTAATTTTATTCAAAAAAATATTTTATTTTACACATTTTAAATACGGGGTGTGGTTAAATACACCACAAATCTCCCATCAAAAGTGCACGTCGGAATTAATGTGCATGTCTTTTTAATTGATTAGCATGCTAAAAAAATTAATTAATTCACTTTAACCATGCACGTCAATTCTGACAAGCAGGATTTGGGGTGTATTTAGTTTACACGAATAATTATTGGATTATTAGTTATAATTTTTCAAAAAGAAAAAAATAGTATAATAAATAATGGTATAATATTATATTTGTTGAATTTCTTAAAATTAATGAAAGAAGCTAAAATTACATATTTTGACGAATAGGAAAACTAATAATTTAGAACAAGTCCAACAGCTCCTCTAAAATAGAGAAAATGAGAGATTTTAGAGGGAAAAAAACCATTTTTCTCCTCAACAGCTTTTCTAAACTCATCTCTAAAATAGAGAAATGGATGGAGAGAGGGAAAAAAATCTCTAAATTTAGATTAAGGGTTAGAATCTGTAAAATTTGATGTGTTCACCCCTTTCAATGTCTACCTATTTGTTCATTGGTTGTTGCCGGCCTATTGTTTTAATGAAGTTATTGAAATTTTATTTATTAAATTATGAATTTATGCATCTATTATAGTGTATAGTAAATGTAGCAATTTGTATAATAGAGAATTTGTTGGAGTTGTGGTGTAAATTTTTTAGAGATTTTGTTAGTTTGTTCTCTATTTTAGAGATTTTTTAGATGAGTTGTTGGAGATGCTCTTAGGGAGTAGTACGTACACGGAGAGCAAAAAAGATATCCAAACAAACAGTTTTTATTGTTTATCTTTTAAATTCTAGATTTACAAACATGTTACATACTCGAGTTGTGTAGTTTAGGAAGTAATTTATTTAATTAAATTTGATGCAACCAAATAGGGAGTATATTTGTACAGTACTAAAACACTATTCATTAGTTCACAAGACCATCCACAACCATAATGTTACATATTTATAAAATTTGACACATAATTTATTTATTTATTTTTAAATTAATATTTTTCACTTTATGAACCTCTCTTTAAAATTTTCATATCTTTACTCCACAAACATGAGTTTAACTCATCTTTCTCTATTTCTCATTTATTTATATCCACAAATATGATTTCCACCAATCATAATATTATTAGTTAAATAAAAAAAAAATGTATCATGTGTTTGCCCATATTATAGGGCACTCTTTTTTTTTTTGATTAGGTAAAAATTCGATGGTCAGACAGGCCTGACTCGTCGATAGGCCGACAAAATCGGCAGACGGCGAACCGCCAAACGTATAACCTAAAAATACAAAAATACAGATAATAAGCGAAATGAAACAAGAAGAAGATAAACACTACAACCAAACGATCCAAGAAAACCAACTCACAAGAAGCTGAGGAAGCCGCCAAAGAACGAAGCCAAGCACCACCGAAAAGTGGCACCGCGGACCAGCGATACAGCAGGACTTTATCTCCTGTGGGTAGGGCACTCTTTACCTCTCCAAGGTAATTCCTTTTTTTCTTTTACCTTAAAACTAGTTTAGTGCCCGTGCCCAAGGCACGATCTTTTTTTAAAATCTAATTTTGTACAATACCATACATTAATTTTCACATAACCTTTTCATTTTAGAGATGCAATGACACACGGCATGAAACTGTTGGAATTATTTGACTTTTTTTTATCGATCTTAGATAGATGGTACAGATCGATCTCTATAAGAAGTTTCCTTCAATTCCATTGTATTAAAGAAAGAATATGACAAATCAAATATAAGTCTTTTAAAAATGGACTCTCTTTATATTATATACATTTTATGATGACAATGAGATAGTATCAATAAAATTGTGAACTAAATTTATAATTCATTAGCACGTCTTACACATTTAGTTGATTATTCCTTGATTTATTTGTAACAAAGAAAAACTAAAATAAAAAATATTCACATTTTAATAAAAATAATTTAAATATGAATAATATATACGGAGTAGTAATATAATATAATTTATTAATAAACTGCATAAACACGTGGGTAAAATAAATTATTTATATAATTGAAAAATTTGTCTACCTCTTGATTTAATTCTTATCCTAAATGGTCAAATCTTAATTAAAACATATAATAAAGTATTATTTAAATTGTAAAACAATCCAAGAAATATATTGTTATTTAAATTTCAAAACAATCCAATAAAATAAATACCTATTAAACCAATGCTAGTTGAAGATAAGGATTTCAATTTGTACCATATTATGGTAAATATTTGTTGTAACAACCGAATAGGATTACAGAACATACCACTTAAATATTACAAAGTCCAAAAATACCACAATTTAACATGAAGGATTGGTGAAATAATATGACACCACATAAAACTGAAATTAGCAGGGAAGATATATAACACGAAACTAAGAAAAACATGAACTCGGCTTCTTATCCACTCTTTGAACTTTTGTTTTTCCAAATGTGAATAACACGAACTCGAATTTTGTAGTTTACTTTTGCCTTTAGATCATCCAATAAAGTTAAACTGTACTTCTTCATATTCGATCCGAGGAAAAAACATTGTTAGAATCGATTATAAAGCAATAAAAAATGTAAAAGTTTAAAATTCAAATTGTTAGTAACATTTTATCAATGGATTCGAATACCTACAAAAATTGAAAATTACAAAAATATGGTTAGAATTTGATAGAAAGGCAATAGAATGATCAGAGTAGAGGTTTTTAAGAAATGGAAAGGTGACTCACCGATTATCGTCAAACGTATAATGATGGTCAAGGGTATGAAATGGATTAAACAGAAATGAAAAATGTTTTAAACTAAATAAGATAATTAAAATAATTGGTAATGATAATTATTAAAGATAGAATCCTTTAAATATCGATCTAAACCAACTAACCATAATATCTAGATATCAAAATCAATTAGTATTATTAATTATAATATGAATAAAGATTAATAGATAGATAAATATTGACTTAATTTTTAATTGAATTATGCTAAATAATTTAATGAAACTCTAACTAAAAATCCCTACATTAAAGGAGAAGACGCCACTTAATGTTTGTTCTAAAAGAGTTGTAGTAAGGATAAGAATTGGTGAAATAATATGGCACCATATTCTATTGAAATTAGTAGGAAAGATAATACGGGACTACGAATTATTTTTTATGGATTAAATTTTTAAATATTTTATTTGATTAATAAAGCGGTAGTTTTCTACAAAACAAAAAAAAATTGAATTGAGATTTGGATGGGTGAAAGTCAGCTGCAAAAGCTTCTGGAATTTTTAAATAGGCACAAGTTTATGTTTATCCATCAATCCATTCAAATAGTTTCTGGAATTCAAATACGGAGTATTTTTTATGGATTAATATTTAAATAATATTTTATTATTATTATTTTATTATTCTATATATTAGTGACGATAATAATACTAAAACCCAAAATATACTAAACTTGAGTCGAAATTATAAAATAAAAAAAAGAATAAACTATAATATATGGAACCAAAAATAAAAAATATATCGATACATATTTTTTTTGGGTCGACAATATATCAATACATATGATATATGATCAAAACTGATCAATAAACTAACTTTGATAGAATAGTACATAAGTACATTGTTCCTCTTTAGACTTTGTTTCTGGTTTCGTAAACATCTTATATTACTATCTATTCGAGTCACAAAAACTCTTCTCATTCGGGATGCTCACGACTCACGGTTGGGATTTTAACAAAAGAAGGTAAGAGATCGAACAGGATGAAAGAGAACAGGTTGGAAGAGGCGACGTGATTGAAAAAACACATTAGGGTTAAAATATAAACTAACCTTCTCATCTAGTATAACAATATTCAAATATTTCTCTTCGCATCCACTCTTCGAACTTTTGCTTTTGCAAATATGAATAACACAAACTCAAATTTTGTAGTTTTCTTTAGATCATTCGACCTGAGAAAAAAGCATGGTTAGAATCGATTATAAAGCAATAAAAAATATAAAAGTTTAAAATTCAAATCGTTAATTAGTAACATTTTATCAATGGATTCGAATACCTACAAAAATTGAAAATTATAAAAAAATATGGTTAGAATTTGATAGAAAGGCAATTGAATGATCATAGTAGAGGTTTTTAAGAAATGGAAAGGTGAACTCACCGATTATGTCAAACGTATAATGACCGCCAAGAGTATGGAATGGATTAAATAGAAATAGAAAATGTTTAAAACTAAATAAGATTATTTAAATAATTGGTAAGGATAATTATTAAGGATAGGATCCCTTGAATATCTCAACCAACTAACCATAATATCTGGATATCCAAATCAATTAGTAATATTAATTATAATATTAATTAAAATAAAGATTAATTAATTAAGATTTGATTATATCATCTAAATTAGATAAGGTAGGATCTAAATAAATCAATTAAAATAAATTTGTTATTATTTGGAAAATAAATTTTATTTAGATTTTATTATTCGAAAAATAAGTTTGTTTAGATTTTAACAATCAATTAACATAAATCATTAATCTCCTAAATAAATTGATTAAAAATTAACAAACAATTAATATAAATTAATTAATCTTCAAAATTAAAAATAGCTACGCCGGATGAGGGATTGATGGGATCCAAACGAATCATATATATTTACATCGTTGATTTTTAAGATTTGGTTAGATAAGTTTAGATGTGAAAGTGCATGATAATGTCATCATTTTTAAATTTTAATTCGTTGAGAATTAAACGTAGTATGCTGAATTAACGGACAAGATTGAAAGCATTAGTTAGATGAATCATCAGGGCTCCTAATACATTGTTATTTTATTGTTAAAATCAATTAAAATAAATCGTTTAAAAACCATTAAAATAAATCGGTTAATCTAAAAAAAAGAGGCTACATTAAAGGAGAAGCCGTCACATGTCGTAGACGACTTCTGCTTTAGTATTATAATATAAATTTTGTCTACAACAATGAAATTATTTTATACTGTAATTATATTTATATTAAGGTAATAAAAATCCAAGCTTGTTGATACTATTGTTGCCTGTCATTAGTCATGAACTCATGATGAAAGACAATTTTCAACGTAGGGTTGGGGCTATTGTTGACAATCTATTCAGAGTTCAGATTGAACAGTAATCCCGTGTTGACAAGTTCGTCATTAGCCGAATTTTTTTTCTAAATAGCCAAAAATCGGAAAATTATTAGCGAAGTAGCCAAGATCTGAAAGTTATTAGCGAAATAGTCAAAATAAGGTAAAGTCGCTGTTACAAATAGCGACTTTACCCAAAAAATTTTAAAAAATTAATCAGCAACTTACCTCTATTTTTTTTTTTTTTAATTTTAGATTAAAAAAATTGATTTTATCTAGAAACTTAAAAAAAAACTAATATTGGAGAGTCGCTGTTTGAAACAGCGACTCTCCCTTTTTTATTTATTTTTTCAAAACACCGATTGAATCAGGAGCAAATCAGACTCCCTTCGCCGGGAATCGTGGAATTCGGAGGAGCAGATTGCGGTCGACCTTCTGGAGGAGCAGATTGCCGGATCTGGAGCCCTAGAGGAGTAGTTCATTCTCGGAATCATTGAATCGGAGGCGAGATTGCCGGATCTGGAGCCCTAGAGGAGTAGTTCATTCTCGAAATCATTGAATCGGAGGCGAGATTGCCGGATCTGGAGCCCTAGAGGAGTAGTTCATTCTCGGAATCATTGAATTAGAGGCGAGATTCGCCGATTGCGGTCGACCTTCACTGATTGAATTCGGAATTGTTGAATCTGGAGCCCTAAAGAAGCCGATTTCGGAGGCGATGAAGCCAAACTCGGATTTGGAGGAGCGCCACCGTCCATGGCTGTTCGACCCTCCCCCACCCATGTCGTACCCCCGCCCATGGCCGAGAAATACTGTGCTCCGATCATCCTTCGTTTTTGGCCGTCGCCGAGGTCGCCATGGGAGAACGCTGTAGAAGAACAAAAAGAGGGAGGAAGAGGAGGCCTGTTTCCCAGTTCTACCTTCAACGTTTTAAAAAAAATATAAAAATGGGAGAGTCGCTGTTTCAAACAGCGACTCTCCCAATATTAATTTTTTTTTTTAGTTTTTAGATAAAATCAAATTTTTAAATCTAAAATTAAAAAAAAATACAAAATAGAGGTAAGTCGCTGTTTGTAACAGCGACTTACCTATTTTATTAATTTTTTAAAATTTTTTGGGTAAAGTCACTGTTTGTAACAGCGACTTTACCCTGTTTTGGCTATTTCGCTAATAACTTTCGGATCTTGGCTACTTCGCTAATAATTTTCCGAATTTTGGCTATTTAGAAAAAAAATTCTCATTAGCCCCCCAAAACGTACAACACCTCTCTACTCTTAACAATATTTGAATTTTTTTCTATAAAAAATATTTAAAAAATATTATGCTCATTGCGTAAACGTCGAATTCTTAAGTTTTTTTTTTTTTTTTTTAAATGACACATTGTGTATGAGAGAATCTGCATATTGTTGGGAGGAAACAAACAACCAAAACAAGAAATAATAATGAGCCACAAAACAAACAAACAAAACATGAAAAAAGTTTGTGAGCCTTTTTTGGATTGAACTCAACCACTGCAAAGCTCAAGAAATCAATCTTTCCAAGTTCAATGCTCTTTGAACAAATAATCAGTCAGAAAATACAAATTGCATAGGTAACAATTAATGGTTATTTTAATAAGTTAAAGTGTTATGTCATTTATATATAAAACCCTGGGTTTATTAATATTTAATTGATTGATTCATCGTCTCTTGGGGATTGGAAATTACAGATCGTCTCACATGGTCTCTTGGGGATTGATATTTAATTTAATTAATCTAAAGTTTTTGTAGACATTTTGTGTGTATAAAAACAAGTGATATTTAGAGTAGAGATAAAAACAAGTGATATTTTATAGAGGTACAGTAAAAAAGGTTGTCCTTGTTTTTGGGGTAGAAAGATAGGAGTATAAAGTTTGATTACACACCTTTCAAGTAGCGCGGAGGTAGAGAGAGAATCCCGGGTGAATGTTTGTTTGTGTGCCGATTTATATACTCACTATTAGGGTTGGCATGGTACGATAAATACCAAAAAATGGTAATTACTACGTACCAACTACAAATTGGTGGTACGCAAATTTTCATACCATGTACCAACCACAAGTTGTGATTACCGCATATGTAACGACTTGTGGTTACCATCGGTACATTACCATGGTTATCAAGCTGTAATTATGTTTGTATTTTTTTGAAATTCCTAGGCTACCTTCCGGTAGTCATCAAAATTATCGAACAAAAAAATATGGTTAACAAAAATAATATGGTTATCACCTATTAAAAATTCAAATAAATCAAGTTCACAACCTAAAGTACAAACCAATTCAAACTAACCAAGTTCAAAGTTTTGAAACAAACCAAGTTCAATTGTTCAAACATTCAAAATGTTCCTGCAAGTTCAAACAAAACAAGTTCAAAATATTCAAACATTCAAAATGTTCCTACTATTTCTAGTAGAAAAAGTAGAAATGACTAATTTAGGTCAAAATCAAAACACAAAATATAAATTAAAAACTTCAAATTTAAAGGTAATAACAATAAAAACATTAAATAAAAAAAATTAATATATATACTTGGTAACTATGGTATTCAGATTTCATTACCATTACCGTACCACCTTCACGTGGTTACCACCAAGATGGTTACCACGATGTTGGTTACCACAAGTTTGGTTACCAACATAGTCGGTTTGTGGTTGGTATAGTAATTTCCGTACCATTTGCTAGCCCTACTCAGTATAAGAATTAAAAAAAATATTGTACAACAATTATACCCTCTCTATCCGAAAATACATGTGTATGGCCACCCAAATAAGCTGTTAAAATTAAAACATTTTTTAATGTTTAAAAAATAAACAGCTAAAATGAGTGTATGGCAGCACCAAATAAAAGTATTGCTGCCATACACTCATTTTAGCTCGGAATCTAATATGTTGAGAGTTTTGATTTCTTCCCCTGAATGACAAATAAAAGTATTACTTGAGGACAAGCAAGCTTAAGTATGGGGTGTTTGTTGTGAGCTGAATCTGCCATGTTTTACAGTAACTTTTTATATCGTTTTCTGCATGCATTTCATGCATTTGGGCTAAGATAGTACAGAATCTATGTAGTTTACGTTTATTTGCCAAATTATGGAATCTACACCAGTTTCTGTTTAATTTTGCAGAATTCGAGGTAAATTACAGCAGTTCTGAGAAAGATCGGAAAAGCTTGGAAATCAACTACAGAAGTCCTAGGTCAAGATGCAGCGGAACCAGTCGAATCAAGCTAGGAGCCCATGTTTACTCGATCTAGAGTACACTTTACTCGATCTCGACGAATGTGTCCGAGCACAGACCTTGTCGACTAGGCACTGAGTCAGAGACAACCCGACTCCGGAAATCCTACTCGATCTCGAGTTCCCTTGTCGAGATCGACAATGCCTAGACACCATGTCCGGAGTCGACGAAGCTTTGCCAAGTCGAGAAGCCGAAGACGGAGAAGCCGAGCATCAACCATTACTCGATCTTTAGGAGCCTTGTCGAGATGGAGGACCACCACGGCGCCAGTCCGAGCCATGACGAGCACCGGCTCCTCGACAACATCAGGCCAGCCATCCTCGACTACACCCAACTCGACCTCGAGTTGTTTACTCGATCTCGAGGAACCAGGGGGCCAAGATCCGAGCTTGATCGAGCAGAGCTACCCGAGACGTCCAGCCACCCATGGTCGACGACGAATCCTACTCTATCTCGAGTAACTCTGGTCGAGATCGAGGAGCCGCGTCCGAAGCCGCGTTACCCGGTTTGTGCAGTCCTACGCGCTGTGTGAGTCCTTGGAGCCGAAGGAATCCGAGATGGCCGAGTCTATCCTACATCTATCAACAACTATCCATGGAAGACAAGATCTATCAACAAGAAGATATTTTACCTATTTAGATTTAATTTCCCCTTTATAGATTTAATTCTTAAAATACATTTATTTATCTTTTAAGCGTTTTAGATATAGATAGATATCTTCTATCCTTAATTAGCAAGGAATAGAAGGCTATAAATAAAGCCTTAGGGGCTGAGCATTAGGCATCTTATTCCAATTGAATTCCATTCAAGTAAGTAGGAGTAGAAAGAGAGAGTTTGTGGCAAGCAAGGTGGAAAGGCGAAAGCGAATTTGTCTTGTTGGTTGTAAGCTTTCTTTATTTAATTCAATGCAAGTTAGTTTCTTTTGTTATTTGATGTCTTTCTTGATAATGAAGAGCGAGTAGTCCACCCACTTCTGGGGCTGGGGTGAGCCCGAAGGTGGCCATGTAAGGCGATGCGGTAAAGGTACAATCTTGTTATGCGATTCTTCTTCTATCCCTATGAGCATGATTCTTTTGCGAGAGTTGAAGGTGATCCTTGTTTGTATTATTGAAGTGAAAGTGATCTTAATGCAATTTGGATTAATTATGTGGAAAAGGGTTAGTAACAATTAGGGTTTATGCGAAAGCCTCTATATGCCTATTTGTTAGTAACGAAAGTTATTTTGATGGAAAGCATGATCTTTTATGCCTTTATGTGTTATTTTGCATGGTTATCGTTGTGGTGTTGATACCCTGACTTTGGAAGTTCTTTCATATATTGATTTATTCCTGTCGAATTCTGAATTCTGTGTTCGAAATCTGCAATTTGAAGTTCTGAGTTTTAGTCGAGATAGAGCAGTGGCTTGTCGAGATCGAGTAGGCTTTAGTCGATCTCGAGTAGCGTTTGGTATAGATCGAGTTGAGTTTCTACTTCTGTCGTCGATTTTTAGTTTCTGTTTCTGTTGCTGTTGTTAGTCGATCTCGAGTACTGTGCTTGTCGAGATCGAGTTAGTTTCTGTCTTGCTTTTATTTCTTGTCTTCGTTTGTTATTTCTATCTTTCTTTCTTTGTTTCTTTGTTTCTGTCTTCTGTTTGCTTTTCTGTGAGATTTACAGCTGCCTAGGATCCGTTGACACGCTTCCTCGTGGATTCGATCCTGACTTTCTCTTACTACATTGGAGGAGTCTTGTAATTATTTGCGTGGGCCTAAATCTAGTTTGATCTATTTTGTTATATTTCATACTCGATTTCCTCCTAACAACAGTAATCAGTTAAAAAATGTGTTTAAAAAAAAGCTACAAGTTGAAACTTATTTGGGTGTTTATATTTTACAATTACTATTTTACCCCTTTCCTTTTATCTTATTTGATTTGAAAGTACAATAATACCTCTAATAATAACCAAATAAACTCAACTTTTTACAAATAAACTATTTTTCACCCTATACGAAGATTATCTTGTTGTTTAAATTTTTAACTATTTTTCCCAACAGTTTATAAAATTTACCATGTTTATAATTTTAATCAATTTATTAACATCGTCCCATACGAACCCATACTCCCTCCGTTCTCGTTTGACTTATTGATACGTTTTTAAAAAACTAAAAACTATATAAATTAATAAATTTTTTATTAAATATTTAAAATAATATTATACTTATTAATAATAAATATAATATTATTTTAAAATTTTAATAAAAAAATTTATTATTTTATATAGTTTTTAGCTCCTTAAAAAATGTACCAAAAAGTTAAACGACTTATATTTTAGAACGGAGGGAGTATCATTTGATTTTTTTTATATATTTTCTATGAATTAAAAACTTTATAAAATATTAAGTTTTATTTCTTTAATAATTACTACCTCCTTTCAACAATATAAGTTATTTTAGCAAAAAAAAAAGTTATTTTAGATATTTGCACACAAATTAAGAAAATCATATATATATACCCTTATTAATTATCTACAAGACTACAACCCTCATTAAACAATAAAATTTGAGAAAAATGTCAAAAAGTAACAATTTTCGTCCCCTAATACCTAAAAAAAAAACATTAAAATGCTTATATTTTCAAACAAAAATTTATGTCTAAAAAGACTTATACTCCGTATTTTTCAACGGATAGAGTATAAACTTATTAATAAAAAGTTTGTAATTATTGAAAAAAAATGTCAATATTTTATTTTTATTTTATTTTATCTCTTTTTGTATTTTTTTAATGGAGTTAGTATTATTGCGTAGAGATTGCATCAAATATCCTAAGTTTAGTATGTTTCTTATCCTACAGTATAGTATTTCGTAAAATATTTTAAATTCTGAAATAGCTAATGATAATGCACGTTAGTACCAAAAGTTGGGATATATAACCTGGCCTCACATGAGACATCTACTTCAGAAGTCGATCTATATAACCCTTTGAACATTTGTTATCTTCACCCCATCTCCATCCTAAATACTTTGTATTAATAAAACTTACGAAAATTGTCTGATAACCCTTTGAACATTTGTTATCTTCACCCCATCTCCATCCTAAATACTTTGTATTAATAAAACTTACGAAAATTGTCTGATAATTAACCTTGAGAGGTTATTTGTGTTGTGTACTCGATAACTCTAAAATCAGGGGCAATATGTAAAATATCCAAAAATGTTGCTCTAATTAGGGGAGTGTCCAAAAATTTGTAAAAATTAGTGGAGTGTCCATACCCCTGCCCCCCATCCTCAGTGCCCCCAGGCCCTCCCTCGCGTGTCCATTTTTTTTATAAAAAAAATTACATGTTACCACTTTCTGTTATGCAAATATAACCCGATATTATACAGATATAATATTATGTTATCCAAATATAATATTATACTATGCAAGCTTAAACAACCTTATGGAAAGAATATGCACATGCATTTGTATTTTAAAATTGCATTAATATATCTTATTTGCACATAAGCACTTCGCTCTATCATTGATTGACCTAAGAGGCTTTTGAAATTGCATCAATGTCAACGTCGATGTTGCTGACACCGCTGACACTGTCATTATTAACACTGCTGACACTGTCACCACTAACATTGCGAACACCACTAACATTTTTCGTGTTAGCGCTGACGCTGATGTCGGCTGACGCCGACATCGGAGATGCTGACACTGACGTTGATGTTGCCGACATCAACATCGGAGATGCTGACGCTGACATCGGAGATGTCGGCTGAAGCCGACATGGCGACATCGATGCTGCCGACGCTGCTGACGCCGACGTTAGGGATGCTTTTTTCGTGTCAACGCTTCTTTTTTTCGTGTTAGCACTGATGCTCACATTGCTGACGCCGACATTTGAGATGCTAATGCTGTTGACGCCGACATCGATGCTATCGAGGCTGCTGATGTCGACGTCGATGATGGTTTTTTCATGTCAACGCTTCTTTCTTTCGTGTTAGTACTGACATTGACATTGCTGACTCCGACCTTCAAGATGCTGATGCTGCTGACGTCGACATCGGAAATGCTGACACTGACGTTGATGTTGCTGACGCTGACATCGGAGATTCTGACACTGACGTTGATGTTGCTGACGTCAACATCGGAGATGCTGACGCTGCTAACGCTGACATCAGAGATGCTGACACTAACGTTGATGTTGCGGACGTCAACATCGGAGATGTTGACACTGCTGATGCCGACATCGATGCTGCTGACGCCGACGTCGAAGATGATTTTTTTCGTGTCAACGCTTCTTTTTTCGTGATAGCACTTACGCTGACATTGCTGACGCCGACATTCGAGATGCTGAGGCTGACATCGGAGATGTCGGCAGACACCGACATCGATGATGCCGACGCTACTGACGCCGACATCGAAGATGCGTTTTTTCTTGTCAAGGCTTCTTTTTTTCGTGTCAACACTGATGCTGACATTGCTGATGTCGACATCCGAGATGCTGACGTTGATGACGCCGACATCGAAGATGCTGACACTGACGTTGATGTTGCCGACGTCAACATCGGAGATGCCGACGCTGCTGACGTCGACGTCGAAGATGTTTTTTTTTTTCGTGTCAACGCTTCTTTTTTTTGTGTTAGCACTGACGCTGGCATTTTTTACGCCGACATCCGAGATGCTGAAGCAGACATCGGAGATGTCGGCTGATGCCGACATTGATGCTGCTGACGCCAACGTCGAGGATGCTTTTTTTCGTGTCAACGCTTCTTTTTTTCGTGTTAGCACTGACGCTGACATTGCTAATGCCGACATCCGAGATGCTGACGCTGCTGACGCCGACATCGGAGATGTTGACACTAATGTTGATGTTGCTGACGTCAACATTGGAGATGCTGACACTGCTGACGCTTACATTGGAGATGTCGGCTGACGCCGACATCGATGCTGCCGACGCTAATATATCTTATTATTGAACATTTAGTAATGCTTTTATATTTTAAAATTGCACTAATATATCTTATTATTGAACATTTATTAGAAAATTTTGTAAATTACTAGAATTATTATAAACTTTTGCCTATGCGGGATTCGAACTCACGTACTTGCGCATAAGCACATCGCTCTACCATTGAGCTAAAAGGCTTTTAATTATATTATAACATTCAGATTTTTTTTTGATTTTTTTTAAAAAAAAATTACATGTCAGCACTTTCTATTATGCAAATATAACCCGATGTTATGCAAATATAACCCGATGTTATGCAAATATAATATTATGTTATGCAAGCTTAAACAACCTTATGGAAAAAATATACACATGCATTTGTATTTTAAAATTGCATTAATATATCTTATTATTGAACATTTAGTAGTTCATTTATATTTTAAAATTGCAGTAATATATCTTATTATTGAACATTTATTAGGAAATTTTGTAAATTACTAGAATTATTATAAACTTTAGCCTATGCAGGATTCGAACCCACGTATTTGCGCATAAGCACATCGCTCTACCATTGAGCTAAAAGACTTTTAATTATATTATAACATAACATTCGGATAAACAACATAACCCTACAACAAACTGATGTAAAAAGAAAAAACAATCTGTTGTGCAAATTGTTACTGTTGACACCAGATGTCAGCAACATTAATTGTACCTCTTAATTTTAAGCAAATAATATGACAAATCATATAAAAGAATGAACTAATCATATAAAAGCAAGCAAAATCTACAGTCGAAAAATCTATCAATTTGTGTACAAGAGCAAGCATAGAATAATCATATAACTACACATATTGCACTTGTCCTTCAATATTCAATTTCAATGTAACCACACACATCCAGCAATTAAATTCAAACACATCTAAGCTTACTGATTTTTCACAAGCACATCTAACCACACACATCCAACAATTACATTCAAGCACATCTAAGCTTACTGAATTTACGCAAGCACATTCAAGCACATCTAATCATATATTGTTCACATGTCAGCACTCACAATTAAGTGGGAAAAGATAAAATTTACAAATAAGATCATTCTCAAAATTGATATCATATTATATGAGATGAGAAGCTCAAACTTCTACAATCCTCTAATAAAAGATACTGTAAAAGATAAAGCTTTTGCCCATCAACAGCTAGATGTCAACATTTAATGAATTTCTAAAGTTTCCAGAAGATGTCAGCATTTACAAGTTTCCAGAAGATGTCAGCATTTACAAGTTTGATGAATCATACAGTTTACAAAGAATATCATGCTCAAACTTCTACAATCCTCTAATAAAAGATAATGTTAAAGATAAAGCTTTTGCCCATCAACAACTAGATGTCAACGTTTAGTTAATTTCTAAAGTTTTCAGAAGATGTAACCCTGCTGACATACATATTCAGTACATCCATATTTACATGTTTCATCCAGCAGCAACAGACAAAAAATAGCAGTAAAAAAACAGATAAAAAATACAATAGAACAAACTGATAACATAAGAAATAATAGCAACACAAACAAGAAATCCGAATTAAAAAAAAAGTGAAAAAATAAGATATAATAGTGCTGACACCGTTAGTGCTGACATCTTTATTAGGGATGTCAACAACAATGGTTTTCCCTCTTTTTGTTGAGCATACAATGGCTTTCCCTCTTAATTATTAGTAAACAAGCAATGTATGTGTATGATGATTTTTAACCATGACCTCCGTGTACATAGATATGTAAACAAATCTATGCAATATCGAATGTACATACCAAATGATGACAATACACACAAAATATATAAGAAATAGACATGGCAAATGATGACAGTACACACAAAGCCTAGCTAGCTACATAGCATGAAAACAAATATATATTTTAAAATCGCTATGTGCACTCATTATTTCCTAATCTATCCTTTATTTTTTGAAATGGGATTCTACTCAGGACATGTCACATGGTCTAGACAAGCTTAACTTTCATGTGTTTAACTTCTATAATGTGTTCTGATAACTCCACTCCCTTGATGAAAATCGGAATAAGTTTCAAAGGCCTTAACAGTCTGTTTGTGTCAAAGGTCTTGAAGCTTTAGCAGTGTTGATGAAACACAAAACCTGTTCTCTATATTATAATGCTCGAGTATTATTATATGTTATTATATGCTTCCAATATATTCTTATACATTCACTAACCTTTCAGGAAGCTTTTAAATTTTATATCCTTCCTTAAGCGTTCAAAGCTGAGAAAGATCAAATCGTGATCATGGCTTCCGAAGTTTCCAAAGGTAGAAGATTGCGCTCAAGCCATGATCCTCTCTTAGCCGTTGGTGAAGATCTGTGGCACCGATCTGTTTTCTATAAAGAAAAGGAAGAAAAGAAGACAAACATATTTGTTGAACACAAGCTTTCATACACTCAAGCCTTCAAAGAGAAATATGTCTTCTTCGTGTGCTCTCTGCTAGTCCTTAAGAGTCTGTTATTTCATTTCAAAGCATTTGAGAGTTACACAGTGAGCTTATAGGATATATTTTGTTATAGTGTTATACTCGAGAGTTTGTAACTCAGGAAGTGAACACTAGGCGATTGATTCACTAAGTGTAAGAGGATTGTACTAGATAGCATAGAGAGGTGGGGCTCTTCTAGATTTGTCTAGGACTCTAAGGGAACGTGAGTTGACTAGATTGCAATTGTATAGGAGAGAGGCTTCTCGGTGAGCTATTAGGATCCTAAGTCTTGTGAATCAATAAAAGCCGGTTGAATCCTAGGGTTGTGGAAGAACCCTAGGCGGGGACGTAGGCCAAGTTCGTGCCGAACCTCGTAAACAATTCATCGAGTCCTTTATTTACTGCTTTCCTTATTTCCGCACTTGGTTCGAATTGTTTAACTTTGTGATTCAGGTTTTCAGAGAAAAGACTAAGTCTAATCTCAAAGGGTTTTGCACGAGCATCAAATATCTTGAGACTATCTGCGAAAAACCGGCATACTCTATTCAACCCCCCTTCTAGAGTATCTTTACATTACTTTGTTTTACATTATCAAACCTTAAATTGGTATCAGAGCTTTACTCACTACTTTTGATCTAACAATCTTGTGAGTTTTCGATCATGTCTGGTGAAGCAAGCGGAGGATTTGCACAAGGAAGGTCTACCAGAAGACCACCGCTCTTTGTAGGAAACAACTTTGTCCACTGGAGATCATTGATGAAGATGTTCATTATAGATCAAGATCTGGAACTTTGGAACATTATAGAGAATGGCCCGAAGATTCCAGAGAAAGACAGACCAAATGGAACCAAAGTCGCAAAGAAGAAGTCTGAATACATCCAAGCGGATCTTGAACTCGTCTCCAAAAACTACAGGGCTATTAACTTACTTTATTGTGGTCTTAGCACTGATGAGTTTAACCGTATTTCATCTTGTAGGTCCTCTAAAGAGATTTGGGACAAGCTGGTCGTCACCTATGAAGGAACCAGCCAAGTGAAGGACACCAAGATCAGTATCTTCCTTCGAAAGTATAAGCTTTTCAAAATTAAGTCTGATGAGTCAATCAAGGCCATCTTCACACGATTTACAGAAATCACCAACAACCTTGACTCTCTCGGCAAGAGATTTACAAACATTGAGAAAGTAAGGAAGATATTGAGGTGTCTCCCAAAAGAAAAGTGGGGTCCTAAAGTAACAGCCATAGAGGAAGCCCAAGACCTCACTACTCTACCCCTTGACGACCTGCTTGGGAAACTAATCACGCATGAGATGATCCTTAATGAAGACGATGGAGAACTTGCAGCAAGCACTAAGAACTTGGCGCTCAAGTCTAAGAAGGATGACCCCAAAGATGGATCTGATTCCGACGATGAGGATGATCCTTTTGCTCTTATCACAAGAGGCCTTGCTCGAATCCTTAAAATGAAGAAACAATTCAACAACAAGGATGGATCAGAGTCTTCTAAATTTCGAGGTAAGCCTCAATACAACAAATATGATAAGAAGACTAAACCTTTGTCTTGTTTTGAATGTGGTGAAACAGATCATCTTGTGAAGGATTGCCCTCAAAAGACAAAGAGCCAGTCCAAGAAGGGTGATAAATGGAAAAAGAAAGCCACGGTGGCAACTTGGAGCGATTCTGACTCTTACTCCGATGATGAGAAGGCCAATGTTTGTCTTATGGCCTCAAGAGATGAATCCCACGATGAGAAGCTAGAGGTAACTGTAAGAGAACTTATAGTAAGTCCAAAAGAGGTATTATCGGAATTCCTTTCTAATATGATTGCCAATGAAGAGAAACTTATTGCCCAGACTAACACTCTTACTAAGAGAACTGTGGACCAGGAAAGAACTATTGAGGATCTGTCTATGAGGGTCAAAAGTCTTGAAGCTTCTTATTCAGGTCTTTACATTAAAGTCAAGACTCTTGACTTAGAGAAATCTGAACTCAAGCAAGATCTCTCGTCTCTGAGAAGTGAACATCATGACTTAGAGAACGAGAAGATCTCCCTGAATAATAAGATTCAAGACCAACATACAACCCTCATAAGTTTTACCAAATCCAAAGGCACTCTTGATAGGATGTTGGGTGAGCAACAAAGTTCTCTAAACAAAAGTGGTATTGGTTACAATCCAAGGTTTTTAAAGAAGCAGCACATTACCACCTTTGTAAAGGCAAAAGGAAGCAGAACCTCTCCTATATGTCACCACTGTGCTAGAAAGGGACATGTAAAAGAGACCTGCCCCTATAGAAGAAAGGATCCATATATCATTCGCAATACATTTCCTGTTCATTTGAGAAAAGAACGGATAACACAAGTTTGGGTCCCAAAAGGCACTATTTTACCAAATACGATTTATCCCAATAATGGATCCAAATTTGCTTACTGGTCTAGCCACAAAGGTTGATGTTTGTTTTGCAGGAGATCACCAAGGTGAATGAGCAAAAATGGATTATTGATAGTGGATGCTCGAGGCATATGAGTGGGAAGAGTTCTCTCTTTCATGATCTAAAGGAGCAATCCACAGGAACAATCACTATTGGTGACAAAGGAAAATGTGACATCATTGGTATTGGTAGTGTTGGAAGTGATTCCAACCATAGTATTAAAAATGTTTATCTTGTTAACGGTTTGAAGTACAATTTGCTTAGTGTTTCTCAATTATGTGATAGTGGCAATGATGTCAGATTTAACAAGAAAAGATGTCTAGTATGTAGAGAAGATACATGTGAAGTTATACTAACTGCATATCGCTACAACAATATATACGCTATAAATGCTGAACAAGTGGCACAAGGAAGCTTAACCTGTCTAAAGGCTTTGACGGACGATCCAAAGCTCTGGCATAGGAGACTCGGTCATGTGAGTCCACATACGCTACAAAAGCTTGTGTCCGAAGGGCTTGTAAGAGGGCTACCTGAGATGGACTTCAAAGGTATTGAGATGTGCAAGGCATGCACATGAGGTAAACAAACACGTAGCTCTTTCAAACCCAAAAAGGTTGTAAGTTCTTCTAGACCTCTTGAACTTTTACATATGGATTTATGCGGTCCTATGCGAGTCAAATCTCCCAATGGTAAAAAGTACATGCTTGTCGTTGTTGATGATTTTTCTAGATATACTTGGGTTGCATTTTTCAAAGAAAAATCATAGGCCTTATTTGAGTTTTCAAAACTTTGTAAGGAGTTGCAAACTTTAAGAAACGAGCCCATAGTGTCAATTCGAAGTGATCATGGTAGGGAGTTTGATCAACTTCAGTTTGATTTGTTTTGTGCTAAATATGGCATGTCCCATAACTTTTCTGCTCCTAGGACACCTCAACAAAACGGGGTTGTGGAACGAAAGAACCGCACCTTAGAGGATATGGCCAGGACTATGCTTTTAGAAAATGCATTACCTAAAACCTATTGGGCTGAAGCTGTTAACACAGCTAACTATATTTTGAATCGTTGTCTTATTCGTGCCATCTTAAAGAAAACTCCTTATGAACTTTTCAAAGGCCGCAAACCACTTATATCTTATTTTAAACCATTTGGCTGTACTTGTTTTGTTCATAACAATGGAAAAGATAACCTTGGGAAATTTGATGCGCGTAGTGATGAAGGTATATTTCTTGGCTACTCCACAAGTAGCAAAGCTTATAGAATCTTCAATAAAAGGACCCAGTTAGTTGAAGAAAGTATACATGTTATATTTGATGAATGCAATGACGGTTATTTGAGTGAAAGTGTTGCAGATATAGATCTTAACATCCATGCAGAGAATGAGGAAGGTGATGATGCTGCTACCAAGAACACAGAGAAGAGGAACATGCAGGAACAGATTCTCAACACTAAAGAATTGACCCAAGGTGTTGAAGATTTGTCCAAAGCCCTTGGTGTCCAATCCAACAGTGTTGACATGTCAGAAACTGCTGTAACTGAACCTAACAGGACTATGGAGTCAGATGTACCTCAAATCAATCCTGCTGGTGTGACGAATCAAGGAGCGGAGACTAGCAAAACAAAATTCAAATACTATCATCACACTCATTAAAGGATATCATTTTTGACCCTACTTCTAGTTTTCAAACTCGTTCTAAACTTAAAGATCTTTGTGCTTTTCACGCGTTTGTCTCTCTTATAGAACCCAAGAAGGTAGATGAGGCCCTTCAAGAGCCAGATTGGATCATTGCTATGCAAAGTGAGCTTAACGAATTTGAAAGGAACAAAGTCTGGACCTTGAAGCCTAGGCCAAAGCATCAGTCAGTCATTGGAACACGATGGGTATTTCGAAACAAGCTAGATGAGAATGGTAAGATCGTGAGGAATAAGGCAAGGCTTGTTGCTCAAGGCTACAATCACGAGGAAGGTATTGACTACAAGAAGACCTTTGCTCCCGTAGCCAGGCTTGAAGCCATTCGTATATTATTAGCATTTGCATCTTTCATGGGCATAAAGTTATATCAAATGGATGTCAAGTGTGCTTTTCTTAATGGTCTCTTAGAGGAAGAAGTATATGTGCCTCAACCCCGAGGTTTTGAAAGTTCGGAATTTCCCAATCATGTCTATAAACTAGACAAAGCGCTTGATGGTTTGAAACAAGCCCCAAGAGCTTGGTATGAGCGCTTGTCAAAATATCTTTTAGAAAATGATTTTAAGAGGGGGTTGATCGACAAGACTCTTTTTATCAAGACCAAAGGAAAGGACATTTTGGTTATTCAAATTTATGTTGATGATATATTATTTGGTGCTACTAACACATCTTTGTGCAAGGAATTTTCTGACATCATGTGCAGCGAATTTGAGATGAGCTTGATGGGTGAACTCAACTTCTTTTTGGGATTACAAGTTCATCAATCCAAGAAAGGGATCTTTGTCAACCAAAGCAAGTACACTAAGGATCTCTTGAAGAAATTCAAGATGGATCAATCCAAAGCAGCCAAGACACCCATTAGCTCAACATTATCTCTAGATCAAGACAAGACTGGGAAGAGTATCAATCAAAAGGAGTATCGAGGAATGATTGGATCCTTACTATATCTTACAGCTAGTAGACCTGACATCATGTTTAGTGTTTGCATGTGTGCTAGGTTTCAAGCTGATCCTAAAGAATCTCAGCTCGTGGCTGTGAAAAGGATCTTTCGATATCTCAATGGCACTAAGGAGCTTGGACTATGGTACCCAAAGCAAAAAGATTTCACATTAATCGGGTATTCTGATGCAGATTTTGCAGGCTATAAGGTGGATAGGAAGAGCACATCAGGATGTTGCCAATTCTTAGGAGCATCTTTGATCAGTTGGCATTCTAAGAAACAAAACTCAGTTGCCTTATCCACTGCAGAAGCCGAATACATAGCAGCTGGAGCATGCTGCTCCCAAATCCTTTGGATAGCTCAACAAATGCGAGATCTTGGCATCAACCTCAAAGGCATTCCCATTAAGTGTGACAATACAAGTGCTATCTCCATTACAAAGAATCCTGTTCAGCATTCAAGGACCAAACATATTGATGTAAGGCATCATTTCATTAGAGACCATGTTGAAAAAGGTGATGTGTCCATTTCTTTTATTTCAACTGATTATCAATGGGCTGACATTTTTTACTAAGCCATTGGCAGAGGACAGGTTCACCTTCATTAGACGTGAGATTGGGATGCTTAACAAGGATGCACATTCGTAGGGGGAGCTTTCCCTTTACGAAAGATAAATTCTACCCAGTGTCAAGACCTTTGTGATCTATATCAAGGTTTGTGAATTAACTGGTGGAATACAGATATCGGATCATATATTTGGTTAATATCTCTTTAGATATTTGATCAAGTATATTTTTTCATCGGATTTCAAAATTCTCTAAGTTACATTTTATTTCCATCCGTTGAGATATTCTATTTTTGGAACGAAATATTTCGGATTATTTCCCTCCTATTTTAATGGGTTGATTTGAATTTTGAATTGAGATCTTTTAAAATTGGCAATGTTATCATTACCTACATTGGAACCCCAAACCCGTCCCATCACTCAAATCTCTTCTCTTTTTAAACCCAAATCCCACTAGCTTATCCCATAACTTCAGAAAACCTAAAATCCCTTTCAACTCTCCTTCTTCAACCTCTCAAACTGACCTGAATCCCTAAGCCAATTACCTCCATGGCCCCCAAAGCGAAGAAAACCTCCACTCCCAAAAGACATGGCGCCACCCCCAAGGGACGCCTGGCTACTGCTACTTCCCCTACACCTGAACCCACTCCTCAAGCTATCGTCCCTGCTGTTGTCCAGAACACCATCGCTGAGAGCACGACTACAGTAACCAAGAGCTCTAAAAAATGCTCAGCGAAGAAGCCTCTCAATGCAAAGCAGAAAGGGAATAAGAAGGTCATCGCTGAGGAGGTGGATGAGGAGGAAGAAGAGGAGGATCTCGACGCTATTCTGGAAAGGGATGCCGCCAAGGAAGCTGAAGAAGAAGCCTTAAGGAGGAAAAAGGCCGAGGAGGAGGCCGAGATTGCAAGGAAATTGGCCGAGGAGGAGGCCGAGAGAATTCGGAAAGAGGTTGAGAAGGAGGTTCCCAATGAGGAGGAACCAGAGGAAGAAGAATAGGAGGATGATGAGACCGGTGATGACGAGGATGCTGAAGGAGACAATGATGATGGGTCCGCCGAGGACTCGGGGTCTAAGGACGAAGAGGATGAGGAGCCCGAACCTGTTCCCTCTCCTTCTCCTCCTCCTCCTCCTCCCCCGTCTCCAAAGAAGCGGAAAGCTCCAGCAGCCAAGCCTCCCTCTCCCAAGCGCACCAGGAAGGGCACCCTCAGAAGCCTTGAGGCGCCTGCCAAGAGGTCTGCTCCAACACAGGCTCGAAGGAAGAATGCTGATCCTCCTGCCTTCATTCAGGTAAACCAATCCTTCCCCTCTTCATGGTTTGAAAATGCTGAAATGGCTGGTAAGTGGGTAGATGAGTTTCGAACTCGTAGGATCTGCTGTTCTGATTTTTTAGATATTGCGTTCTTTGAAGCTTTGAATTTACCATGCATTGCTCTTCTTAAAATATCTTCAGCCTGGACCCTTCTCAATCTTGAAACCGTCTATTATCCCCAACTCACCCGCCTGTTCTACATAAACCTCAAAGCCAAACACACTGACGATGGTTGGCTCTTGGAATCTCTTTCAACTCCTTTGACTTCGCTGATTTCCTTGGCCTTCCTAGCCCTTGTCCACCCTCTCAAGAAAACCCCTCTAAAGAAGACTGCATTACCCTTGCCCGTTCCAAATACCTCTTACCCGAAGCATCCACCAGCACCTCAAAGCAGCTAACCCACTCATCCCTTACCCTAGAGGCAAAAATTATCTTTAACATCATTGTGTGTTGCCTCTTACCCCGTCTAAACTCCGGCTCTCTCCTGACCGACAATGCCATGGTCCTACTTTACCGAATCCTCAATGGCCTTGATCTTGATCTGGCCAACACCATTTTAGGATCCATGGCTCACACCAGAAAAGCCAGGAAAGGAACTCCCCTCCCCTTTGCTACTCTTTTGACCCAAATCTTCAAAGCTTCTGGAATCGATTTTAAAAATGAAGAACATCAGCGTCATATGGGTAAGTTCGACTCCAAGAGTCTTGAGAAGATAGGCATCACTCGGTCCCCCCCCCAAGGGACTTTGAGTCTTTTCTCTCCATCAAAGGCTCTTCCCATTGCCTCAGCCATTGATGAGCGCATGGATAACCTGGAGTTGGCTTGGAGGAAGTTCGCCTGGACATCAAGGAGCTGCACAAGGAGTTCATGACGGAGATGAGCGGGATATCCAAGCTAATGCAAAGTATGAGGTCATTGCTCACTGATGATGCTCTAGATGATGAAGTCTAGCCTTACCCTACCCCATCCTTATCCCAAACTTGATACATTGCTGGTTGTTTTTGGAAACTGTTTCAAAACTGTTGGTGACTGTTTTGCCTTACCCTCCTCCCTTTGTTGAAAGACAAAAAAGGGGAGATGATCTGCTGTGGTTTAGACTTTAAAAAAAACCTTTTAAACTGCTATGAAGGTCTTGGAAGACCTTGTTTTGTTTTCAGTTGGATATTTTTCATGCTTTAAAATTATGATCCAACATTCGTCTAACCCATGCAGGTACTTAGTCCGATTTTACTTATATTATATCTGTTTGACTAAGTTGTAGGGATGCACAGGTTTTGTCTTTCATCAAGGGAAAGATTGATAAATCCACTCCCTTGATGAAAATCGGAATAAGTTTCAAAGGCCTTGACAGTCTGTTTGTGTCAAAGGTCTTGAAGCTTTAGCAGTGGTGATGAAACACAAAACCTATTCTCTATATTATTATGCTCGAATATTATTATATGTTATTATATGCTTCCAATATATTATTATACATTCACTAACCTTTCAGGAAGCTTTTAAATTTTATATCCTTCCTTAAGCGTTCAAAGCTGAGAAAGATCAAATCGTGATCATGGCTTCCGAAGTTTCCAAAGATAGAAGATTGCGCTCAAGCCATGATCCTCTCTTAGCCGTTGGTGAAGATCCGTGGCGCCGATATGTTCTCTATAAAGAAAAGGAAGAAAAGAAGACAAACATATTCGTTGAACACAAGCTTTCATGCACTCAAGCCTTCAAAGAGAAATCTGTCTTCTTCGTGTGCTCTCTGCTGGTCCTTAAGAGTCTGTTATTTTATTTCAAAGCATTTGAGAGTTACACAGTGAGCTTATAGGATATATTTTGTTATAGTGTTATACTCGAGAGTTTGTAACTTAGGAAGTGAACACTAGGCGATTGATTCACTAAGTGTAAGAGGATTGTATTAGATAGCATAGAGAGGTGGGGCTCTTCTAGATTGGTCTAGGACTCCAAGGGAACGTGAGTTGACTAGATTGCAATTGTATAGGAGAGAGGCTTCTCGGTGAGCTATTAGGATCCTAAGTCTTGTGAATCAATAAAAGCCGGTTGAATCCTAGGGTTGTGGAAGAACCCTAGGCGGGGACGTAGGCCAAGTTCGTGCCGAACCTCGTAAACAATTCACCGAGTCCTTTATTTACCGCTTTACCTTATTTCCACACTTGGTTCGAATTGTTTAACTTTGTGATTTAGGTTTTCAGAGAAAAGACTAAGTCTAATCTCAAAGGGTTTTGCACGAGCGTCAAAAGTCTTGAGACTATCTGCGAAAAACCGGCATACTCTATTCAACACCCTTCTAGAGTATCTTTACATTACTTTGTTTTACATTATCGAACCTTCATGTTCAATATGGGAAAAGCTTCTCAAACAGTACCAAACTCACCTCAATCTTGCTCAAGTAAAATGCAGTACTTCCTAAAATTCACACAACATCAAAAACATATAAGAAGTCAGAACACAAAAAACTGTCAAGCCTCTGATGTTGGGCTAAAAATGCCCTAATTTCAGACATAATATGGCGTTTTCAGATTGAACTGAAAAATCCCTAATTTTTGGTGTTCTGCACTCCCATGGAAGCAGAAATTCCGAATTTCGATTGCAAGGAAATCCAGGATCAATCAACAAAAATTAAAACCCCTAAAAACTCACCTCAATCTTGCTCTACCTAGAGTAGCTTGCAAGAGGCCTAATCGCACACAAATTCAACTCTAAAACCTAAATTTCTGGTGAAGGAATTGAAGAAATTGAAGCACTCAGGAGATGGTCAGTACACAAATTTAACCATAACATCAACTGGTGGGCTTTTGAGACTCAAAATTCAACCATAACATCAAATGTCAGCACCCCATTTTGAGACTGAATTTCTGAGAAAGCACAGCAAACAGATTCACAAATGCCACTGTTTTTGCTGAGAAACAAAGAATCGACATATATGAAGAGATGTGGACATCAATGGTGGGATTAAAGATCACACAGAATCCCTTGGCATAAAGCACAACAAACAGATCCAGAATCAAGCACATCACACAGAATCAAGTACATCACATAAAGCACAACAAACAGATCCAGGAAAGTGATAGGAATCAACAGGAGAGGGGAGGAGAAAGAGTAGCTTGCTACCTCTAGATGAAGTGCTTCTCCTTAATCTCCGCCCACGGTCGTCTTTGGCTACCAGAATCTCCTTCAATCGTCGTCGCTCGTCGTCGCAGGGAGACAACAATGTCTGGTTCGAGCTGACGGAGGCGTCGCAGGGAGGAGGTCGGAGAACCCAGGATGTCTGGTCTGAGAATCGCGGTCGCACTTCAATCGCCATCGCAGGAATGTCTGGTTTGAGCTCGTGGAGGCGTTTAGGGATATCGATGGAGGTCGGAGAGAGGAGGAGCAACCATGGGAGACAGAGATGAGGTCGGAGAGAGGAGCTCAATGGAGGACTGATGGAGGATGAAGACAAACGACGACCATTAGGGATTTCAGAATTTTATTTATTTTATTTTTATTAGGTTAATAAGAATGGACACTCCACCAATTTTTACAAAAACTAGGATACTCCTCAAATTAGAGCGAAAATTTATGCCTTCGGCACAAATTTGCTCCTAAAATTATCCATTTTCTTCCCCCCCCCCCCCCCCAAAAGTTTCGAACTTGACATCTTTTTAACCCAAAAACCAAGAAAATTGACATGGTGCAAATTTTATACAAACTCAGCTTACCACACTAACCCTCCGTTTGTTTTTTAATAGAGAAAGGTAATGATTACCCTTATGAATATAGTTCATATTTAAGTTAAGATTCATTGATCACTATTATAATCATTTCCCTTCTTATCCCATTTTTCATACAAATTTGTTACTCTTCAATTCCCTAATTTGAAGGAGGGTAACTAATACATCTAGGATGGGCTAATAATCTCTCTCATCCTCTCCTCCAAGCTCACAAAGAATGATGATTATATACATTTTATCTGTAAAATTTAATACCTTGCATTTTCATTTCCCAATTATCTAAACAAACTAGCCTTAAATTGCTTGTTCGAGGAGTTGTTATATAAGGAGAGAGAAATGGTTAGAACTATTGGTGGAGCCAAAAAGGCATGAGAGCATGTGTTCCCCTCTCATTTGATGAATTACATACCTTTGTGTATTTTCTTTATTGATAAAAAGTTATGAACTATAATACTATAATTCATCTCGAGAGGTTCGAAATAAGAAGTTATCTTTACTCATTTTGAGAATTAGATAAGAAGCTAAGTAAGTTTAAATTTTTTATTTGTGGTTATACATTATTATATGTAAGAGTGCAACAAATTACATATTGATTCAATGTTTATTGTATTTCATTTTATATCATTAATTTATTATTTTTTTCTTCAATTATTTTATTTATTTATATATATTTTTAATAGGAAAAAAGATAATGTTTTATTATAAAATAGAATTATTTGCTATCATATTATATGGAGATTTTTATGCCGCTGTAATCCAAAATAATGCCGCACATAATAATTGCGCTCCCTTTTGAAAATTTTATGACTCCACCATTGGTAAGAGCATCTGGGAGATATGGTTAACCTATCATAAAATTATATAATCAAATTGGGTACATTCTTAAAAGAAAATAAAATTTATATAGAAGAAGGAAGAATGAAGTTAATGATTGTAATATTGATTAATGAATTTTACCTTAAATGTGAATTATATTTATAAAGTTAACCATTATCTTTCCCTATCTAAAAACAAAAACTCCAACCCATACAATATTTCAGCAAAAACATACTACTACATTACAAGCATCTCTCCTGGTCGATTATATCCATGAGGAAGAAAAGGGAAGCACTGCAGTAGAAACTTATACTCCGTAATAATTTTTCTTCATAAATAAATAGAGTAGTAATTACTAGTAAAAAAATTGTAATAACGTATCAATTATTTTTTTTGGGTAAAGAATAATGTATCAATCATTAATGCACCAAAAAACACAATCTGAAAAATCTCAGAAAAAAAAAAGTAGGTCGAAGTGGAAGATGTGGTGTCTGAGTTATGGGGGTTGGTGGCGGGCCGCTGGCATCCATGGGCAAAGGGGTTCGACCTTCGTATGGCTCTCGGCTTTTCCATCTTCTCAAAATAGGGCATTGTCCTTCGGATTTAGGTTCTGTGCGCTCGGGCGGCCCTCTGGTCCTCAAGGTCAGGCAACGCGAAAGGTTGTATTGTAATTGTAAGCAAGGGTTTTCGTCCTCTTGATTCCTACAAATAGACCCGAGGAAGGGCCAGGCTGCACCTTGACCAAATTTTCGGCCCATTACACCGGGTTGGGCCGTCCAAAGAGCCTAGCGTCTCAAATTGTTTTTTTTTTGTTTGAATCGAACTAAAAAAAAACAAATCACAATATTTAGGGTGGGCATATCCGGGTATCCGACACGAACTGGGTAATCATGTCGAATATCTGAAACCATTTATATCCAAACTTTCGAACTGTATACGAACCATTTCGAGTCGGGTATCCGACACGGTAAGGCTAATCGGTACCATATCAGATAGCTGGGTATCAGACACGAACTATCTGTTTTTTTTTTGTGTGTGTTAAATGTTGTTGGACTGGACTGTTGTTGTCGTACACCCGTACTAGGTTGCTGGACTGCTCTAGTGGACCTGCTTCCGAGAGAGGGAATAATTTGAAGGAAATAAATGCTCTATTGGATCTAATAATTTGAAGGAAATAAAAATAGAACCGAGAGGAGTTAGGAGGATTGGAACTCAGGATGCTTGCCGGTAATGCATATTTTAGATAGACATTATAGGTAGGTCTTATTACATTTATATGTGCATATGACATGATTATTGAGTAATTCATATTATTAGTATTTTATCTTTCAAGTGTGGAATCTACGTGCTTTTTGAGTTTATTTGCAAATTTTCATTCCGACGCTTGTGAGGATGTGACTATGACTTTGCTGGGATGAGTATGAGGAGTTAGAGGCTGGAGAAAAGCATTACAAAGGCAAGAAGACACGTGAGGATGAGTTGAGCACAGAAACAGAAGCAAGGAGCTGAAGAGCTAGGTTACTGATAGGGCGGCGCCCGCCGGTCAATCCTAATGCGGAATCTTCCGAATTCTATCTTTGGAACAACTTGTTATGTTTTAGGTTATTATTTATGCCGAATTTAAGCACATTATTTAGAACTATTTTTGAGAGAGAACATTGGAGAGAATGAGAGGAAGAACGCATATGAGGAACTAAACCTCTTTTGTTTCGTCTGCGATTCAGAGACATGGTTAAATGATTTGTGAGACTTGATTTCTATCTATTCTATGTTTGATTGATTCAATATCTTTGTTCTTCAATTGATTGATTGTATGTATTCCCTCTTGATTAGCTACCTTGACAGAATTTACTTTCTTGCTAAGGTTTGATTATTTCTTGCGATTTGATTGAATCTAAGTAGCAAACACAATCAATCGATCTCGTGAAAGCATCGATTGGGTGTGTGTGGGATATTGACAATTGTGTTATATCAATTGTATATGGTTAGGATTAGGGAGTTGCGCCTCTATTTCTAATTGTTTATGGTATTGATATTGCCTAATTGCTAATGCTTTGGAGTGATCCAAGGTCGGATTAATCAATTAAGGATAAATAGAATAGAGTCAAGATTCAATGACCTAACCATTGTTGATGAATTGGAGGCGAACTATCTCATTATCATTGATTATCACATTTCACCAACTACTTTTATCTTATTCAATTGCCCTTTTGTTAGCAATTTTAATAGACAGGAAAGGTATTTTCCTTGAGGATCGACATTTGGACTTACCACTTCTATGGAATAATAGGTTTGGATTATTATTACTTTTGGCGAGGTAAAGCACACGACACTTCTACCCACGCCACTTGCCAACCTTCCCTACCTACAACAAACTGAGCTAGTGGAGCCTTTTGTTACTCAGTGGATTCTATTTCTACTACTCCCTCCGTTCGAAATTAACTAACGTTTTGTAATCCAGCACAGGAATTAATGAAATGAGTACTATTCAGTTTCTTAACATTAATTACATGCAGAATAAAGTACTCCTAGACACTACTATGCGCTCTCCCCTATGCAAATGTGTACTATCATCTCCCAAACGGCCAAAACAACAATTAAAAATGGAGGGGCAGTAGGAGACTTTGCCATCTCTCTCCTCCTCCAAAAGAGATGGGCCCACAGTTGGACAGTTAGTTGCCCTAAAACATCAATTAATTATAAAACGCAATAACCCCCTCAAACGTCAGTTATTTTAAAACGGAGGGAGTAGTATTATACTACCTTATCTAAAAATTAAAAAATAAATAAAAATTAATCAGTTCGTGTCAGGTATCCGACAAGGTAATTTTTCCGAACACGAACCGTTTACAACCATGTTTTCTCAGTTTGTGTCATTTTTGTGTCGTGTCTTTTCGATTTCGTGTTTTTTCGTGTCATGTTGTTGTGTTTTCGTATTGTGTCTATCGTGTCAGGTTTTTTTGCACACACCTAACAACATTGTATAAATACTTTCAAATGTGAGGCAGATCTGGACAAGATTAGCTTACTAACAAATGCAAATCAATGTTATATTGTACCAATACCTTCAAGTGGCACCCGAGATATGTGAGAGAGAGTATTTAGGGTTCTTATTTCTCAATTGGATTTGATTTTGAAGATGAGAGCATTTATGATTGAGAATAGTTAGCACTTAACAGTAGTATGACACCCGTAATATAGTTATAAATGATAGAAATTATGTATATATTTTTATAATACTCCATATAACTTATATAATTATAATTATATATATATTATTAATATAAAACTAGGCCGCGCACATCAACCCCCTTGGGCTTCGCCCTTTGCCCAAGCCCGGCCCTCTAGGCCTACCGGGCTTGGCCCACATATTTTTCCAGGCGGGTTGACCCATGTTTCCTCATGTCTACCTACAAAATAGACTGAGTCTGAGAAAAAGAATGGAAATTAAAAAAGAGATGTGAAAATCCGAACCTATAAATTGAGACGGACATTCCGTCTATGAGCCACATCGAAGTAGGAAATAGTATGAGAACGGGAAAACAGGAGAGTAAGGGACATATTTCTCGACTAGGGACTAGGTGACAGTTCAAAGAAGAACTTACCAGATCGTAGAAATCAACTATGTAGAAAGGAAGGAGTTGATTAGAAGGGGATCTAATGAATTGATAAACGAAAGCCCTATATGGCCCAAATATGGTGAAACAATGATAGGAAAATATAAACGAAAGCCCTATATGGCCCAAATAAAGATCCAGCATCCGAATAACCAAAGCATAAAACAGAAAACTACAAGTAGCATTCCATGTTACAATACTTCATTCTCCAAAAGATCATTGTCCTCAATGATCAAATGTAGTATGGCAAAATTTGATCATCCGACGCTTGCAAGTTTCAGCACTTGTGATGAGCTTCATCTGCAGGCATGGGCCTTGTCCTCCGGAATAAAAAACAAAAGATATAGCTCCTACATCCCCTATCCAAATGGAGTTGAGAGCTTCGAGACAACAAAATCGGGAGCATTGTGCCGATGATGTTGCAAATTCGGTTGCTATGTGGCAAGTTGCAAACATAACCCTTATGTTTTTTGTTTTTGTTTTTTTTTAACATAACCCTTATGTTAGATAACTCCATATTAATGCCTCGCATATCCTTATCTTCCCAAGCACTGCTTTCCAGATCAAGAAAACACCTTACAACCAATGATTCTCCACATCCGGGATAAAAAATCATCACATCGGAACAAGGTAAAAGCATTTATCAAGACCCATAATCTGTCTTTTGGCATCACAAACCAGCACAAGTGAAGGTTGTAGTATCACTAGCTTCGCACTTTTTAAATCACATTCTCAATATCAGCAGCCCCGCCCATACGTTGTTAAGAAGTATAAGCCAATAGAGTGTAATACACCTACACTTTATTTCCTGCAGTAACTCTTACCATTGCCCAACCATATCTGCTCATCATCTTCTCTAACATACCCATGAATGCTCTAAGATAAGATGAATGAACACCTATGCTTGTGTGAGCAAGAGAATCATATCGGTTCTCACCATTGCTAGAGGACGCAGCTTGAGTTATTGGTGCCAAAACACTCAACATGACATGAGTAAGCTGCCATTCCCTTCTTCATGCACAAACTATCACCACCAAGCAGCCAAGCCTCTACCCCTTCTGGGTCAAACACAAGCTAAGATGCTATGGTAGCATTTCTAGGAGGGCTTACACATTGAAGTTCTTCTAAACTTACATCCTTGCCTTGCTAAAAGGTACAAGCTAATAAGGTGAAATAAGTTAACGATATAGTAGTGAAGAGCCCTTCCTCTCGACTCTCAGAAGTCGGTTCCTCCATTCCTGAGGCTCTGAAGGATACTAGAAGGATGGAAAATGATAAAGATATCTTCGAGACCTTTAGTAAGTGCGAGCTAAACATTCCTCTTTTCAATTTGATTAAAAGTATCCCTAGATATCCTAAATTCTTGAAGGAACTTTGCACTATCAAGAGGAAATAGAAGAGCAAAGGTAAGCAGAAGGTTAAGGTAAGTGAACTTGTCACCTCTGTGTTTCAGAAACGTATGCCTGAGAAGTGTGATAGGTGATATTAAAATTGATAAAGCCATGTTAGATTTAGGTGCATCTATTAATGTTTTACCTTCTCCTGTCTATGAGGCCTTAAGATTAGGACCATTGAATGATACAAAGGTAGTAATTCAACTTGCAGATCGATCTACAGTTTACCCGAAAGGGATTGTTGAAGATATCTTAGTCATGGTAGAAAATTTGACTGTTGATTACTTTGTGCTTGATATAGATCCTATTAATAGTGAGGCTCCTATTCTATTGGGGCGACCTTTGTTGAAGATTGCTAGGACCAAGATAGATGTTTATTCAGGGTCACCGACTATGGAATTTGATGGTAGAAAAGTTGAATATAACATATATGATTCCATGAAATTCCCATTTGATGACCATTCATTATGTTTTATGGATGCTATTGATATGATGTCTCAAGATTTCTATGATTTGGAGCATAATGATGAGTTGGAATTCATTTTAAAAGCCCCTTTAGATGAAATTTCTAGATATTATTTTTTGTCCACTAACCTAAAGGAGGTTGTGTTAGCATTAAATAATCGATCTCGCAACTTTGTGCCATACAAGAAAGAACGTATTGAACTAACTATGCCAAGCGAAAATCTTTTTCCCTCTATTGTGCAAGCACCAGAGACCGAGTTGAAGCAACTCCCTAGTCACTTAAAGTATGTTTTTCTTGGTAAGAATAATACTCTACATGTGATCATCTCTAAAAACTTACCAGGGACCACCAAGAAGAAAGGTTGGTGGTTATTCTGAATAAGAACAAGGAAGCTTTAGGGTGGACTATCGCAGACATCAAGGGAAATAGCCCCACCCTATGCATGCCCAAGATACTTCTAGAGGATGATGCTAAGCCATCTAGGCAACCCCAACGGAGACTCAAACCACCAAGGATAGAGGTGGCTAAGAAGGAAGTGTTAAAACTCTTGCAAGCAGGTAAATCCGATTAGATGAGAACCTCGCTGACTTGTTCACCAAGTCTTACCTCCCAAAAAGTTCGAGCAACTTGTGCGCAAGATCAGAATGTGCCAGCTTCGAGAAGCTCATTAAGCATGTCAAAATCTGAGAAGGGGGGAGGGGGGATTATATGCATTGCACTTTTTTTTTTCCTTCAATCGGGTTTTTATTCCACTATATTTTTCCTGACAATGTATTTAATGAGGCACGATCATTAATGTGTATAATAAAATTAAACTTGTGTAAAATCTCTTAGATTCATGATATAAGGTGAATATTTCACCTTATGATAAAATATACCCCAAAATGAAAGATATTGTTGTGGTGACAGGGATGGACCTTCACTATAAAAGGTGGATCTGGGTTGTTATAAACTAAGCAAGAAATCAGATAAACAAAATACAATTACAAGGACAAACAATCTGGTTCTCTTGTTAGCCACTATAATGATCACAAAAACAATATAGTATAATCATTGTACGTATTATTCAATTGCAAACTGTGTGATCAACGCATTGATCTTATCTCTGCATTCAAATATATGCCAATGTAAGTATCAATAGGTAGATCTTCAACACTCATAAAACGCATAGAGCTAATAGTTCATTTATGGTGAAATGATAACGCATAACAACAAATCCATTATATTGTGTTACATTATTACAAAATACGATGTCGAGCCAATCCGAACCAACTCGTTCACAAAATCATCCAACTCCTTAGCCGAGCTGCCGCCATCTTTAACCGCAGCATCCGCCTTCTCTTTTAGCTCTTCAGCCTTGTTCCGCTGCAGGACATCCGGGCCCATTGCCTCTTTTATGATCCGGCCCAACTCATCCGGGTTGGGCACAGTGTCCGCCCCCTCACAGGCCCGTACTGCCACTCCTATGTCGTCCACCAGAAGCCTAGCATTTACGAACTGGTTAGCCTCCATCGGCCACGCTAGTAGCATCACCCCTGCCGTGACGCTCTCTAGAACATAGTTCCATTCGCAATGGCTAAGAAACCCGCCCACTGCTGGGTGGCCTAGTATCTCCAACTGGGGGGCCCACCCCTTCAAAATCTAGCCCCGGCCCGGACAACCCAAATGAACCGATTCCCGCTTGTCTCCAAGGCCCGGACTAGCGCCTGCAGCTGTGGCTCAGTCAACCACTTCTGACTCCCAAATGACACGTATAGTACAAAACCGTTTGGTGACTCCTCAAGCCAGGTCAACAGCTCGGAGCCAATAGTCTGATCTGAGTTGACCCGGCGTAGACTCGCGGATCCATCGAGTAAACTGAGAGGACCAACACTGTAACTCGACCGTGAAGGGTCATCCGCCGGAAGGGATCAGAGTAGCGATCATCTTCAAGATCGCGAAAGGAATTGAAAACACAACCCGAGCTGGAGACATTGGCAACAAATCCGTCCCTAAAAAGGCAGAAATCGGGATCTGACTCGTTGAGGAATCTGAACGCGGAAGGCAGATGCTCCTCTCGGAAAACAAGGGAGCTCGGCAGATCGGAAAATTCGACGGAATCGACGCCCTTAAACCTAGAGACGTTAGAAAAGAGGATGGTGCAGAGAGAGGATAAATGTGTTATCTGTCTTGAAGGGGTTGATGGTTCTTCGCAACCAACCATCTTCCATGTGAGTAAATTCCCTCAACATTGACCGATTTTGTAATTCAGTTGGGGATAAATGTGTTATCTGTCTTGAAGGGGTTGATGGTTCTTCGACTTTGACAAAAATGCCTTGCTTACACCTTTTTCATCCCGAGTGTATCCGCACATGGCTTCAACATAAGCATTCTTGTCCGATATGCCGTTTTAGACTGCCTTTAGAGAAGAATATGTCGTTTTAGACTGCCCTTAGAGGATTATGACGCAGCTTGACTTTCCCAACTCCTAAGGTTCTATGTAGTAATCCCGTGGTGGAAATGCCTGTATTTTTGTCCTCCAACATAAGATCATCCACAATGGTTGTGTGCAAATGTGTCTTTTTTAGACATTTGTTAACTCCATTGGTTGTTTTGGATGTGCAAATGTACACATTTGAACATGTAATGTGAAAATTTGAGCACACCACTTCTCCTATGTGTGAAAACTTTTACAAAAAGCAAAACAATTTCATTGATTGATTTTATTTTACCGTTTCTTTTAAATGAATTGTATTTGAATGATTTGTGAAAAATAAACATTTTACCAATGGTGCAAATTTTTAAAAAAGTGATGTGTATTTTGCACATTTTGCGCAAATATGTACATTTACCAAAAACCACTGTGGATGGTCTAAATTTACCTCTTATAACTATAATCTAAAAATATATCTATGTATCTCTATCTTGCAAATTAATGTGTCCTTTGGTGGTTTCTCTACTTTTTTTTTGATATAAGGAAAGAAATTCGATTATCTAGACAGGCCTAGAGAAACCGAGAGCCCAAACAAGCCGGGAGATGGACTAACCATCATGTACAACAGGAAGAAAATACGAGAAGCAAATGACTGAAAAGAAAAACAAGAAGCAAATGACGGAATTGAAAAAACAGAAATAAAGAACAAGCCATCAACACCGTAAGCAAGCTAGCAGAACCAATGACCGACCAGCAAAATGGAGACGCACACAGAGAACTCTGGGGATCATTAGCTGACACCTCAACATGGACTCTAACAGAATCAACAGGCATCATCGCATTTCCACGACGTCTGCAAGCTCGACAAACCAGTCACCGTTCACATGAAACCTGTAACACAGTAAGAAAAGCAAAGTACACCGACTCGCAGACCAAAACTCTAGCCATACCATTGCCAAAACAAATCCCAAAACCCATCTCACACCCTCAAGGACGATAACAAGATCGTAAAGGCTACCACAAGGGAAACCAAAATAGAGGAAACATATAAGATCAGACAGGAATAAATAAACAACAATAATAAATCGGCTAAGAGACCAGAGAGTGGTTAGAAAACGAACCAATAAGGCTCACAAATACCTTATTTTTTCCCTTTTTTTTTGGTAAAAAAACAAAAACTAGCGTTGTTGTAACGCTTAAAAAACAGGAGCATTAAAGCAGGCGGAGTCGGCGGCCGAAAGCGGGGAGGCCTAGGAAAGGAGGAAGTCGATCGGAGTGCGACAACTTGTAGATCTTGCTGTTCCAGTAGCGCGTGAGGTCGGAGCCAGTGAAGCCCAAACCAGGCCGGAAGCGACGAAGCCGATTGAAGGTCTCGACTGCAGTAAACCAGCCAGACAAGGAGAAGGCGGTGTGAGCAGGTTGGCGGCAAACCAGCACAAAGAAGCGATAGATGAGGCGGTGGCGCCGGTGGCCATGGTGGTGGCAAGTGGATCCGAGTTAATTAGGCGGTCGGCGAGTGGCGGTGGTGGGATGGCGGTAGATGGGTGGTCGAAGACCACCGCCAAGGAGGGCAGAAGATGGATGAAGACATCGAAGCAGCAGTTGAAATCAAAGATTTGAGTATCGGTGGCCATGGTGAGGGAGATGACACCCCGGAACAGCCCATGGCGGTGGCCAATCGGCCGGCGACAGAGGGCAGTAGCGAAGGTCGTAGGTGGTGGTACCAGAGGCTGGCTCTAGAGGCCACACAAAGGTCGTGTGTAGGAGGAGGTTGGTGATGGTGGTAGGTCGAAGAAGAAGAGGTGTAGACGCTTTGTCGGTGGCGGCGGTGGCTAGGTCATCGCCCAAAAGAGAGCGTTTGGTGTTTTGCTCATAGCCTTTGAATTTGGTGGTTTCTCTACTTTGTTTACCTTGGCCATTTTTATATCGAATTGTTTTTTTACATAGGATCTGTGACAAATCATAATCACTGATATTTAATATGCTTTGTCTATTGTATTCTCCAACTGATATTCTCCCGCTAAAGTTGAAAAGTTACCTTTATCTCATAACCTAAACATGTACATTATATTTTGTATAATGTTATACATCACATTTAGTTCCCTTTGTATCATGTAGGTTTTTGGTTTATATTTTGTACCAAAAGATTATAGGGATTGACGATTGCATTGTATAGTACAAAATAATTAATAGTTTGTGAGCGATCAGTTTCCTAACGTCTGGGTGGAGTAGCTGTATTTTATGGGTCGATTACCCATTGTTGGGGTCGTCAGGGCTTCTGGATGGGCGCGTGGCGGTTGTTGTGCACTTTGTCCGGCAGTTTGGGCGGTGGACCGGGTGGCTCTTCCTCTACTGCAAGCTTGGGAATTAGAAGCGACAAGGACTCTATTTCACCAGTATTTTGACCACCAGACTGGTTAGTCATATTAATAGTCGGATTTACTCCCAATTGCAACTAGTTTCCTTTGGGCTGGCCGCCTATTTAACTAGTGATGTTTGCGATAATTGTGGTTATCGCTTTACTCTAACCTGCTTACCACTGACGTTCCGCATAGTACGATACAAATGAGCTTTGACTCGTTGAGGGTTCAGATCCACCCATTTACTTCATTTGATCACACTCCAATTTTGGTGGAATTCCGAACACAAGAGAATAATCACAAAAAACCTTTTAGGTTCGAATTGGCCTAGACAACGAAACCATAATTCACTAAAGTTGTGACGCAAGCTTGGCGTCTTCATCGTGTGGGTTCTCACATGTTCAATCTAGTTAAAAAGACTTCACTTCTGAAAGCTCTGGCGAAAAGATGGCATAAATCTACTTTCGGTAATATCATTCGACAAATTCTTCTAATAGGTGATGCTTTACTCACTCCGCAAACTGCTCTTCTTTTGTCTACCTCTAAGTCGGATCTTTGAAGGCAAAAAAGACTGCTTAACAAACGTGAGCATCTGCTCGATTTCCAGTGCCGCTACTGGAGTCAGCGGGCTAAGGTCAAACACTCGAAGCTCAAGGATTTCAACACCGCGTATTTCCATCGAATTGCTTATTCCAAACGGCGAATAAATTTATTAAATTTATTCAGAATAATTCTGGAATTTGTATTTCCATCGAATTTCTTATTCCAAACGGTGTTGGAATTTGTATTCCAACACCGCGTATTTCCATCGAATTGACGGCAGAACCAAAAAAGGCCTAATCTGAAACCTAGTTCAATTCCTGAAGAAAATTAAAAAAGCATCCCCAAAAATAGAAACACTCAATAAAGAAAAAAGAACACACCTTGGAAGCTTTGAAGGGCTGAATTCCAATAACTCCAACAAATCCACCGGAGAGGATCAAAGAGATGCAAGGCCTTTAATTAACCCGTTAACAGATAGCTCCTGAAGTGCAACCCAGCAAATTAAGGCACCGGAATCCAAGGGGAAAGTAGACATATAGGGATTAGGGATAGAGGGCAGGGGGCACGGAAACCCAAATCCTAAAAGGCTAAAAAGGAACAAGAGTACAAGACAACTTCAGAATAAATACAATTAATAAAGAGCCCATAAACCACAATCATTCAACACGGGGGGGGGGGGGGGGGGGGGGGGGGGCACAACAATAAGCGGAAAAGGAAAAAGAGGGCGTGCCTTCTTTTAGTGGGTTTTGCCTTTATCCTCCATTTGGCGCTAATTTCAAAGCTGATTCCTGTTTTCAGAGAGAGTGAGAGAATTCTTCACACTGCTCAAAATCTGGGTTTGTGTAGGAAGAACAGAATGGAATCTAGTAGAAGTGATGGAGATGAGGAATATTGAATTCAAAGTGTCTGACTAATAATACAACCTCTCTCTTCGTCGGCAAGACCTTCACAAATACCTTCTCACCGACCTGGAACTCTAGGTCTCTCCTTTTGCCGTCAGCATAAGCCTTCTGTCGGCACTGAGCTGCCAGCATGCGCTGCCTGATCACTCCTACTTGCATAGTAGTCTCCTCTAGAAGCTCGGGCCCAAGAATGAGTGCATCTGCTGCCTCATCCCAACATACTAGCGATCTGCACTTCCACCCATACAGAGCCTCGAACGGAGCCATTTTGATCGATGCATGCCAGCTATTGTTGTAAGTGAACTCAATCAAACTTAAGCTGGTCTCCCAATCAACTGGTCTATCCAGAACACATGCCCTCAACATGTCCTCTAACGTCTGAATAGTGCGTTCTGACTGGCCATCAGTCTGTGGATGGAATGACGTACTGAAATTCAAGGTCGTCCCTAGGCCTCCCTGAAGTTCTCTCCAAAACATGGAGGTAAATCTCCCATCGCGGTCTGATACAATGGTCTTCGGGATACCATGGAGTCGGACGATATCCTTCATGTATACCCTTGCTAACTTCGGTACCTTCCAATCACTCCTGATTGCAATAAAGTGCGCACATTTGGTGAGTCTATCCACTATCACCCAAATGGCGTCTTTCTGCCCTTGGACTCGAGGTAAGCCTGTAACGAAATCCATTGAGATGTGCTCCCATTTCCACTACGGCACTGGAAGGGGCTGCAGTGTACCTGCAGGTCGTCGATGCTAAATCTTCACCTGCTGGCACACAAAGCATCTAGCCACAAACTCGGCTATGTCTTGCTTCATCCCCGGCCACCAATAATTACATTGGAGGTCTTTGTACATTTTGCTCGACGAATGAGCCTCATGGAGTATGGTCTGTCTAAGCTCCTGAACATCTGGAACACAAATCCGCTTCCCAAACCATAAGGAGTCATCCTTCTAAACAATAAAACCGGGGGCCTTGCCCTCAAAGAAGTCGGCACACAAACGCACCAATGTGGTATCTTCAACCTGCGCTACCTTAATCCTCTCTAGAAAATCTGATTGCACCTCCTTCATACACAGCTGACCGCAATTCTTCTCAAACCGCACCTCAACACCCAACTTCAACAATTCCTAGCGCAAAACATGTCTCTTTGTCAGACATGCGATCATAGCCTTAAGCTGAGACTTTCAGCTCAAAGCATCCGCTACAACATTGGCCTTCCTCGGATGACAGAGAAGTTCAATGTCATAGTCTTTAATGAGCTCCATCCATCTCCTTTGACGCATATTGAGCTCCTTCTGGGTGAAAACATACTTCAAACTCTTGTGGTATGTGAAGATTTGGCAGCGAACACCGTAGAGGTAGTGTCGCCAAATCTTTAAAGCAAAGACCATAGGACCTAGCTCCAGATCATGCACTGGATAATTCTCCTCAAACTGCATAAATTGCCTAGAAGCATATGCTATCACCCTACCATCCTGGATAAGCACACAATCCAAACCTTGTTTGGAAGCATCATTGTACACACTATATCCTTCTCCATCTCTTGGAAATGCTAGAATCGGTGCAGTGGTCAATCGCTTCTTCAGTTCCTGAAAGGTCTGTTCGCACTTCTCATTCCACACGAACTTCTGAGACTTCCTCAACAAAGAGGTGAGTGGTTCGGCAAGTTTTGAGAACCCTTCTACAAACCTCCTATAGTATCCAGCTAGTCCCAAAAAGCTTCGAACTTCCTTCGCATTCTTTGGCTGAGACCAATGCTTCACTGCTGAGATCTTCTGAGGATCTACCATCACTCCCTCCTCAGATATGATATGATCTAGGAAGGTCACTTGCTTGATCCAGAAGTCACACTTGGACAACTTAGCATAGAGCTGATGCTGTCGCAGCACTGTCAATGCGGTTCGCAGATGCTCCTCATGAGCTTCCTCACTTGGAGAATAGATCAAAATATTATCAATAAACACCACCACAAACTTATCCAGATAGTCATGAAAACACATGTTCATCAACTCCATAAAAACAGCTGGTGCGTTGGTCAAACCAAAAGGCATCACTATGAACTCATAATGCCCGTATCTAGTCCGAAACGCAGTCTTCGGAATGTCCTCCTCACGAATCCGTAATTGATGATACCCAGAACGAAGATCAATCTTGGAGAACACCCGTGCTCCTTGCAGCTGATCTAGCAAGTCATCAATTCGCGACAATGGATACTTGTTCTTGATTGTCACTTTATTCAATTCACGGTAGTCAATACACAACCGGAAGGATCCATCCTTCTTCTTCACAAATAATACTGGAGCCCCCCCATGGCGATGCACTAGGCCTGATATAGCCCTTCTCCAACAGCTCTTCCAATTGAGACTTCAGCTCCTTCATCTCAAGGGGTGACATATCATATGGAGCTTTGGAGAGTGGAGATGTCCCTGGTTCCAGATCAATTGTGAACTCAACCAAGCGCTTCGGTGGTAACTCGGTAATGTCATCAGGAAATACGTCGGTAAATTCCCAAATCACTGGAATATCAGAGATTGTGACCGTCTTGGACTTGGAGTTCGGTAAATAGCAGAATAGGCCAAATAGGCTTGTCGTAGTAGCCTCGCTGCATGCATCATGTTAATAATATGGCCGTTCTCAATGGAAACGCGCCCGCAGAATTTGCACACGCATGTGCCATCCGGTGATAATGTCACAATCCTCCGCTCGAAGTCAATCACCGCGCCATGTTGCCCTAACCAATCCATACCTAAGATGATATTCAGCGGCATAAGCGGAATCACCACTAAATCGGCGTCAAACTCTCGACCCCCAATCGTGATAGGAAATCTGCTCAACACCTTCTTTCCTATCATTGCCCCCCCATCAGGGAGTCCGACTACAAAAGGATCATCTAAAGGCACACTACCTAACTTAAGCCTATCAACAAGCTTCTCAGCAATAAAGGAATGGGTAGCACCAGAATCAAATAAAATATCAATGGACTCGGTATGATGGTAAAAAATACCTTGAGTCACTGGTGCGTTTTTATCTACCTCCTGCCTCATCACATATAGGCGCTTCCCAGGGTTAGAAGGCCCAGCTGCATTGCTTCCCTTGTTCACAGTCGGTTGCGATCCCGTAGGAGCCTGAGTCCTCTGCTGCGGTGGAGGCCTAAGCTGCCCTTGATTCTGAGTCCTTGGTGTAGCAGCCGATGCCTGGTAAGAACGAGACTGTACCCCATTCGCGGTCTTACAGAACCATATCATATGGCATGACTTGTCAAAACCTCAGCAAATCCTCAGTGCCTTCGTACATGCAGGTTTGATGTGATCCTCCTTGCCGCAATTATGACATATCACCTGCCTCCCACCAGTATTTTGAGAGCGCCCTCGAGTCTGGCCAGTTGGGGCTCTGCCCCCACTCATACCCCCAGTTGGGGTAGATTCTGCAGCTCTCTTGACACCGGGATGCTTCTGATGTCCCTTCTTCCTTTTGGCGAACTCCTGGTTCCGCCGACTCTCATCCATCGTTGCCTCCACCCTGTACCCAACATCAATGTAAACCTCCAAGGTAGGGTAGTCTCTATGAAACATCTGCAGCTTCATACGGCCAGGTAAGGACTCATGGAAGTAATGAATCCTGTCTGCCTCAGTCCTGACCAAATCTCCAGTATAAGGCAGTAACCCATAATATCGAGTCACCAGCGCAGCCATCCTCATTCCTAGAGAAGCGTGAGTCAAGAATTCCCTCCTCTTCTCAATCCTCAGCGAAGGAGCAAAGTAATGATCTGTGAGGGACTGCTTGAAGGCTTCTCAGGTCAGGTTTGCCTCCCATCACAATCTAGCAGCCTCCCACCATAATCCAGCTTCGACCTTCAGACTGACAGTAGTAATATGCACCTCGTCCTGGTCGGTGCACACGATACCTCTGAATAGCTTCTCCGTATGGGTCAGCCACTCAACTACAACATATGGCTCCCCTGACACATTAAAGTCATCTGGCTTCAGAGCATTGGTTGCCTTGAAGTAAGAGTCTCCTAGGTCTGCCACTCTGCTTAGAGCAGGATTTTCAATGTCGGGCGGCACTTGCCGCGGAGTCTGTACATTTGGCGGCGGTTGTAGGTTCGCTTCGGCTATGACCTCTGTCACCGTCTCACGAGAAATCTGCCGTATCATTTGTACCATCTCATCATGCCAGCTTTCTCCCGCAGTTCTGGTGGACCTGCTCCTATGACTCATAGGACGGCTACCCACGCTCTGGCTTGCAACAGGGTTATGCTCAACCCTATGATTGTCACCACGATGGATGGTCCCATGATGACCAGACTCTTGATGGCTAGGCTCACGTTGGCTGTGCTCACGTTGGATGTGCTCATGTTGGGCCCTCCCTGAGCCTCTCTTCTGTCTAGCGGCCTATCGGCGAGCAACTGCAGCACGATTCTCAGCTCTCAATTGTGCTAAAGCAGCACGATCAACCAATGATTTTCCATTATTGGAATAAATTCTAAGTTCTATAATAATTGATGAGAAGTCTAAGTATTCCTAGGCTTCTTACCCTTAAGGTTTCCAGTACCCTTGACAGAGTACCATCCTTCTATCCCTTTTTCACTAAAGGGTCGGAAGACAAAGTGCACTATCGCTTTCTTAAATCTTTCTACCTTCTGATTTTTCATAGGCATCACGGGACCTCAACGACTCAAGCATCTTAGCACGCTGCTCTTCGTGCTCATGTCCTTCAGGGGTTCCTTGGAGTCGCTTTCCTCGAAGCTCGATGATCTCCTCCATGAGCTTCCTAGCCTCATCGATATGTTCCAGAGTACCTTGACCATGAACTTGTGAGAATCTAGCCAACCTCCAAGTGATCTCACCATAGGAGAACTGGTCATAGGTCGGAACCCATGGAGTAACCCCTACTTCTCGGACTATCATACCATCTTCGCCTCCATAGCTTGGCGGCTGATGGTCCTTTCCTAAACGGAGGACACGAATGACATTCTTCGCAAGAACTGCGGTCGTTGGGTCGTAGTCTGAATCATCGCCAGAGTCACTTCCGGAGTTGACCCATATGGGCCCATTTTCTTCAGCTTCTTCATCCTCGTTCAAAGCAACTCTCTTCCCCATGATTGCGCTAGCCTCGGTAGGATAGAAGACATCTAAATAGCGGGTCAATACCCATGTTGACTTGCACTTAGATAATGGAATACTAATGACTCTACAATCACAGATTAGGTACTTGAGGCCTTAACTGTTTTAAAAATTCAAACATCTTTTTATACGAGGAATATAAAATACATTTTCTTAAAATTTTAAATTCATTTTTTTTAAATCCTTTAAAAAGAAACTTTTAAATTCATTTTGAAGTATACAAAACTTATATTTTCATGTTATAAAACCAAAAGCTCTGATACCACCTTCTGTAACACCCCTTCTTAATACACTGAAGAGATATTGCAGCGCCAGCAATTACGCAGACTTTAATGTCTTTGTAACCGCCTTAGGCTTATAGGGACATGCAACCATGCTCCCATAAACAAGATGATAACATGCAATATTAAATTAGCGGAAGACTTAAATATAAAATAATATTCTAAAATAAAATAAGTTACCCAAAACAAAGGGGTTCAAATACAGTAACTGAAATAATGAAATGATAGCAGTGGAATGAATAAAATAAATCCCATAAATTCTAAAAGTTTATACCTTAATTCAAAAACACAAATAAACTGAAATCAATGAAATCCTTTATTCTTCAGCGCCTTAAGACCGTTTACCTAAACCTGCGGATCGACGGCTGAGGTATAGTATGCAGACCAGGGACCCCAACCGTCAAAGGCGAAAAATAGGACGGTTAGTCTTTTTACGACTAGCAAGTAGCAGAAAGTAAAATGTTCTAGACTCCGTCTACCACCCATTGACCATAAAAGGGTATTGGTGATTGTAGACTAAAACATGAATTAGGAGAAAATATTTATGTGGAACCTGACTCGTTTGATTGAAATAAAATAAAATAACAGGATGATCCCAAAGGACCGAGTGTTTGAATGGGATGCGGATCCGCAGATCCTGAGGAATCATATCCTGAGTACGGAAAGAATATGATATACGTCACTGAAAGTGGGTCACCTATTAGTGAGTAATGTACAACACAAATATAGTAATAACACAAGTATACACAACATTATCATTTACTTAGGTCAAGTGATACCGGCCTCGGCCGCATATACTGGGCGGATGACCTAATACCCTTAGGTAGATGTACCCATTCGAGAGATTTGCAATTTCGAAGGGGCATCTCATGAGACGTTTATAAAGCAACGTATAACCAAACCTAAACCTGACTTTACCCTTTTTCCATTATTTAAGACATACCATAATAACAATAACAACAACAACAATAACAACAATAATAATAATAACACAACTGGTATAAGTACCAATCCACAAATACATCCTAGGTGACCACAAAAGACATAATGTACACTTTAGATCTATAAAGTGAACGAAATAATATAACTGACAAGCATGGATATTCAAAACCAATAATATACCATACTTAACTAGCATGAAGGAACAAAATGGACAAATCATGCTTTTTAGGAAGTTCGGTCATCTAATATAATTTTCTCAAACCATAGGATCAAATTATAATTACCCGAGTTGACATGCTATGTGAGATTAAGGAGTTGATAAATAGCAACAAACAGAACTAACTTGCATATTTACCACAAACTCATAGCATGACATTTATAAAGGACACAAAAATTAATAATTGCAAAAAAGGCACGAAATTGCAGAAATGCACTGATTGAACCAAATTACTTGCCTTAATCCGACGAAACGCTTATTCGTGGTTGAGAAAAATAATTTGATAATGGATCTGAGATTTTACATAATTAAATAGGGTATTAGTAACTTTTCAGAAATTACAGAAACGACACCGTAACTTTTAAAGAGTACAAATCTTACCCTTGTTTTCCAAAAGCCAACCCGATTCTGTACCCACAAAATCTAAGGAGCTAAACAGGCTGTAAAATGTTCCAAAATAGTATGTAGGTTAGATTAAACATCGCATACTTATTCGAAACTCGACCAATTGCGATGAATAGAGCGGTTCTTACCCAAACGGGACTCAAAATCGTCCAAGTTTCGAGCCTATGAACCCTTGGATATGGTATGAGTCTGAAAAGGAATGATTTTGGGCAGATAACAGCCCTTGGATTGAAGGAAAGAAAGAAAAACGAACATAAACCACATTTTTCTGCACAACAGAAACACTGCTCACCCGTCAAGTTCGAGGCTGTGGTGAGATCGCCTCGAAGAAGGTATGAAAGAAAGAGAAGATGGGGTTAACATAGGGTGTTGCAAACTTTCTGATTCAGTCGTTGTCGCTGGCTTTGGACCACGATGCTGGTGGTAGCAAAGCCCGAAAGTTGACTTGTCGATCACTTTCTGTAGAAACTTCCGACCTCGATTTGGACGTCTTTCCGGTGAGCTTCTGCGTCGGGGCTTGCACGGTGGTCGCCTGGGTGTTGGAGGAGACCATTGGTGGCGGCCTTCAGCCCTGGTGTCGCCGGAATCGCGGCCGAGCGTGATCGGATGTAGTTGCCTAGTTGGTGTTCTGTGCTCTTCGGTTGCTGTTTGGGGGTTTCTAGGGAATGAATGGGAGGGCATTATAGGATGCAATTTAATTGAGAAAGAAGCCTGAATTCGCCTCTTCAACTTGACCTAATTCGAATCCCCTAAAGAAAGGGATTTGAGGTTGAAAGCTTTGGCTAAAGATTGTTAGTTATCCCACCGTTAGAGATGGAATTTTGTTTTTAAAAAAATCCGATCTCCTTGTTCCCGTCTCCGTGTGGCGTGTGCGGTGCTGGCTGGCTCAAAGGAATGGGCCGGATTGCTACTGAAGCCACAAGAAAAGTGTACATGTTGTACACTTATATATATATAGTGTATATTTATACTATTCACGTACCTACCTAAGTAATATATACACACACATATATATAAACCTAGTTACCCACTAATTTACCCATAAATAATATATAAATATTATTTGTAAAAATTAAGTTATTTAAATAATTTAAATAAATTAATTTCCCACATTTCACATTATAAAATGTGAAGTAATTATCTTATGAACTTGACACATTAAAATAATAGGAATAAGAAATAATTCCGACTTTTATTTAATTAAATTCTAAAATTAAATAAACGGAAATATGAGGGTATTTCAATATTTGTCATCACATGTACTTTGATTCCAAATCCCTGCAACTAAAAACCCAGATGCCTTTACTTAAAAAAAAAAAGAGGTGATTTTACATAAGAGCGAAAAACCCAGCACCAAAAGCTTACTGAAATCCAATTATCTGCACCAGTCAGCAAATTAAAAAAGCAGCCCCCAAAATAGAAACACTCAATAAAGAAAAAAGAACACACCTTGGAAGCTTTGAAGGGCTGAATTCAAATAACTCTAACAAATCCACCGGAGAGGATCAAAGAGAGGCAAGGCCTTTAATTAAACCGTTAACAGATAGCTCCTGAAGTGCAACCCAGCAAATTAAGGCACCGGAATCCAAGGGGAAAGTAGACATATAGGGATTAGGGATAGAGGGCCGGGGGGCACGGAAACCCAAATCCTAAAAGGATAAAAAGGAACAAGAGTACAAGACAGCTTCAGAATAATTACAATTAATAAAGAGCCCATAAACCACAATCATTCAACAAGGGGGGGGGGGGGGTGATGTCCACTAAAATAGCCATGTTGAGATGCACATTTTAGCTCCATATTCTATACACTTTGCATATTTCGGGATGGGAATATGTTGAATTTATGTAATATGTGCTTATTTGCAAAAAAAATGGAGATCTACATAAGTTTTTGTTTAATATTACAGAATTTGGAGCCATTCCGGGACAAAACCAAGAAGCAAAGATAGAAACTGAGACTTACTCGATATCGATTACATTTACTCGATATCGACTAAAAAGGTCCGGGCAAAGCACTGATCGAGGACAAGCTGATCGAGGAGCTGAAGACGAAGCCAACCCGACTCCGGAGCTCTACTCGATATCGACAACAACCTGAAGCCATGCCCGAAATCGAGGAAGCAGTCCGATTCTATCCAAGATCTATCAAGTTCTATCTATGGAAAGGAGATTTACCCACACATGGAGGATTTACCTTTTTGGATTTATTTATTTTATTCCATTTATTTATCTTTAAGTAAGTAGATATTTAGATATAGATATAGATAGGATCTTCTTTCCTAATTAGAGAGGGAATGAAGCCTATAAATAAAGCCTAGGAGGCTGAGTTTTGATTCATTCAATTCACAAGCTAGAGAAGTAGTTCCACAGAGACGTTTAGGAGTTCAAAAGTTTTAGGGTTTTGGCATTCAACGAAAGTTGGAGGGCCGGGATTGTAAAGACTTTGAATATAGAATGCAAGTTATTTCTTTTCAATCAATGTCTGGAATTGCGATGAGGCGCGAGTAGTCCACCCACTTCTAGGGTTGGGGCGAGCCCGATGATAGCCATGCATGTTTGAGGTAAAGATCCGACTTTTATCATGTTTTGAGCATCTACTACCTGTTATATGTTTATTACCCATCTAATGGAGGTCCATGCTAACAACTTGGATTGTAAACATAAAATCGGTAGATACAATTAGGGTTTCTTGAAAGAGTTGTCTAATTGTTGGAAAAGGCGAGAGCTTGGTCCTTCGATGCAATTTACATGATTATCTATTTTATTCTTGCCTTATGCATGCTTGGTTATTGTTGTCGCAAACCCCAATCTTGGAAGTTTTCACACATATAGTTTATTTCGAACCCCACAAGCTTTGTTCTTTATTTATTTTCGTTTTAAGTTTTCTGTCTCCTCGATATCGACCAAGTTTAGTCGATATCGACTACTGATCCTCGATCCCAGATCGCCGTAGCTTCTCCTGTGCAGGTACTCGACAAAGCCTTCCTCGACATCGACATCTTTACTCGATATCGAGTAGAGCCTCCTCGATATCGACAATATCCCAGTGCCTGCTGCTGCTGTGTTCGACTTGTCCGATCTTCTGTCGACTAACCCTAGTCGAGATCGGGCACTGTGGTCGACTTCTGTTCGTGAGATTTCACCGCTGCCTAGGATCCGCTGACACGCTTCCTCGTGGATCGATCCTGACTTCCCACTGCTGCATCGGGAGGAAGTCTTGTAATCATTTACAAGGGACGGAATCTGGTTTGCCTTATTTTATTCATATTTATTTTGCATTCTCGATTTCCTCCTATTAACAAATTGGCGCCGTTGCCGGGGAAGCTATCATTCGCGCCTTAGGTAGTTAATTCTCACGTCTGCTTTGAGTTACTTCGCAGGTGTATGCGCCGTTCTGGTCAACCACCTGAGTTTGACGGCTTAGACGAACCGGAACGCCTTCTACACATCCAAGCTAAGCTGAAAAGAACCATGACGGCCGCAAAAACACAAGAACAGCTAATTGAGAGGCTTAGGAGGGAAATAGCCACCAAAGATACTGCTCTCGCCACTGAGAGAGCAGCCAGGGAACAGAAAGCTGAGTGTGCAAGGCAAGCAGAAGCTGAGCTTGCCCAATTCCCAACCACTGCAGAGGATTATATGCACCCGACTCTCGTCGTGCCTGAATCGGCGATTTTAATACCTCAAAATAACTTTGAAATTCGCACTTACTTCCTTATTGAACTTAAAAATAATGCTTTTCATGGAAGATTTAATGAATGCCCTCTTGAACATATTACCAATTTTACTGACATGTGTCATACTCTTGCTGAAGGTACTACTCTGGAATATGTCAAGATGAAAGCTTTCCGCTGGTCTCTCGCTGGTCCTGCATTGAAGTGGCTAGAAGGGCTGAAACCACGATCCCTCACAACCTGGGCTCAAGTAGAGCAGGAATTTCTCAACAAATTCTTTCCGCCTGCCAAGACAGCCCTCCTCCGCCAGAAGATCACAACTTTCAAACAGAAGCCTGGGGAGCCACTGGCAAAAGCATGGGAGCGATATAAGGAACTGTTGCGATCTTGCCCTACTCATGGATAACCACCCTACGTCATTCAAGAGATCTTCTTCAATTCTCTTGACCAAGTCACTAAGGACAGGATAAACCAGTATACTCGATATGAGTATCTGACGATGCCACCAGCTGACGCATGGGGTGTGCTCGACAAGCTCACCAACTACGATAACAAGTATTGGGCTACTGCAAACTATGATGAGAACTCCTATGTCAGGCCAGCACCATCCATGCCTCTCTATGAACCGTCTAAAGAGATTGACCCAGATGTCAGGGAGCAGTACTACAGAGACCAGAATCGCAAGCTCCTTAAGCAAGTCAAGTATCTCTCTGTCAACCAGCCTTGCATCGAATGCGGATCACAGCGGCACACCACTACTGAGTGCCCACACATAGAGCAAGTCAGGATGGCAGAGACCCAGGAAGAGGTAGCTTATGCAGGGGGTCCCAACCGCTATATGGGGGATTAAAGGTTCTATCAACCAAAATGGAATCAAGGTCCTCCTAGGAACCCCCCACCATACAGAGCCCCAGGACATCCAGAGAGGGACCAAAGGAAGGACGATCTACAACTCATCCTTGACAAGATGAGGAAAAATCAGGCACAACAGCAGCAGTCTACAAGCGCCATCAATAATCAGCTCCAGAACATCAATGCAAAATTTGGAGAGCTGGATATCTGGAAAAAGAACATTGAAACTCAAATGGGTCAATTCACGGCACAGATTCCACGACCATCCGGACAACTCCCTCGGCAAACAGAATCAAATCCTAAGGGGGAGACCGGACACGTCGCAGCTATTAGACTCAGGAGCCGGCACCAATTACACGAGCCAGAAGTCAGAAAGCACCAAGACAAAGCAGAGCAGGAACTCGACAACGAGCAGCAGCAACTCAATATCGATCACACCTTGGTCGATATTGACAAAAATTTACTCGATACAGAGGAGAAACCAAGCTCGGACTCATCTGTACAGCCCAGCAACTCGAGATCGACAACTCTGCTCGATATCGAGCAACCCCTGTTCGATGTCGAGGAGAAATTGGCCGATGTCGACGACTCTGCAACACCTCCGACGTCTGTTCTGGCTCCAAAGCAGAAAAAGACACTGCCTTTCCCTTCCAAAGCACTAAAAGATCCAACTGCAGGTAAGTTTTAACGTTTTGTTAATATGCTTCGAGAACTGAATGTCTCTATTCCTTTTACAGTTACTCTGCAAGAGATGCCTGCTTATGTCAAATTCCTCAAAGAGATCCTGAGCAACAAGCGATCACTCTCAGAAATCACCGGCGAATGCAAAATGCTCCACTTCCCTGAAAAGAGGCCTGATCCTGGTAAGGACTTGGTCAATATAAATATGAGTCCTTGTGTGATTTAGGAGCCAGTGTGAGCATCATGCCCTTATCAATCTGGCGAAAAGTGAAGATAGGATGTATAGAGCCTGTGGATGCCAAGCTATACATGGCAAACAATACAGTACTCATCCCTACAGGTATGGTTGAGAATGTCCCCGTCCAGGTTGGTAAATTCTTTATTCCAGCGGATTTCCTTATTATAGACTGTGCTGAAGATCCTACTAGTCCTATTATTCTTGGTAGACCATTCTTAGCTACTGCAGATGCCAAGATTAGTGTCAAACAGCGATTGCTCACCTTCACCATAGGCGACGAGGTCTTAGATTTCTCATTTGGCCCTACCAAGGAGGAAATTTCATGGCTGGAGGTGAAAAGCATCAGCAACCACGGGACCAAGCAAACAACGGAGGAAGGTACCAACACTCTACTCGGTATCGACAAGGGCTCCTCGATATCGACCAAGGCATTACTCGATGTCGACCAAAGTACCTCGACATCGACTTCCTCTGCTGAGCCACATACTTGCCAAGAGCCTAAGTATGTGGTCCCTGTACTCGATGTCGACCAGTCTTGTTCGACATCGACTAACCCTAAGCCCGAAGATTTCTGTTCTGGGCCCGAAAAGGTAAGTTTAGGTATGAGTTCTACTCCTCCTAAGTCCATTAAGAAATTTATAAATAATTTAAGTGGAGGTAAGGCCCCGTGGCGAGAGAATCTCCAGAAACTGAGAGCTGGAAAGAAAAAGAAGGGAGAAAAGGGAGACTGTGCAAGCAACCACCTATCAGCTGAGCTTGCATATTACAATCAGGACCTAGATGATCCAGGAGAAGGGCCAGGCACAAGCGGACCCCACATTAACGGTCCTTGAGCACAAACGGAGAATTCGGCCTAGCGACTCTAAAATCTAGAGCATGTATATAAAACTTTTTGAATTTTGGGACTTTTGAACTTTTTGGTTTTGGTTTTTGTTGTGTTTTTGGGTTTAGAATACTTCATGTAGAAAGTCTTGTCTTTGTGTGCAATTTAACACTTTTAGGTCGGCAAGCATAAAAGGATCGCGAAAGGAGGAATAAGAAGTCCCTGAAAAACAATCGGAATCGACTAGGCCAGTCGAGAACGACCAAGAGGAGCAGCCCAGAGTACTCGATATCGAGTAGGCCAACTCGATATCGACCAAGCCAGAAGAATCTCCTCGACTTCAGCATTCCACTAGACGCCGAAACACTACTCGATATCGAGTACCGTACTCAATATCGACCAGAAAAGTTCCTCGACATGCCCTGTATTGCCCTCCTCGACGCGTTATTCGGTGAGTTCCTTCCTTTACTCTTGTTTTTATTTGATTTTTACAGTGGGGACATTGTATATTTTAAGTATGGGGTGGGGTAAGAACTCATTATCATTATTATATGTTTTATTCTTGCTTTTGGTTTAACATGGTGAATTTTGAGTAAATTTTAAATTTTTTTGCATAATTGCTAAACTCAAAATTCTATGAGACATCTCCCATTGCTTGTAAATTGTCTAAAGAAATAATGTCATGGAAGCGTTAATTGAACTCGACGATGCAAAATTAGATTCATTAAAGATATAGCATGAAATTGCCTAGTAAAGGGAAGTCACAATGAAGTGCATATTTTATTGAAAACCATGAAAAGAGGTAAAAATTGAAGTTGCTTTTTGACATGTTGCATGATAACAGGATGGAGGACTTTATATTTCCATATAATGCTCATATTGTTTATATCCTAGCCATACCTATGCTTATGCATTACACAAAGCCATAATATGCCCTATTTCATATATTGCTCCACATGTTCTAAATATTTGCCATTCTTTACCTTATTTCCTATCCGGGGATTATGTTGAGAATGATGTTACATTATGGAGATGTTATATGGTTATTGTTGTTATCATTATTGGAGTTTGGCGGAAATTGTTTGAAATATATGGAAAAGTTAATGAGTGAATGAAAATCCGATCAAAGATCGACCCTGCTCGCTGAGATAATAGTTTGGCGAGATGTGACACACATGTGAGGAGTCCAAAGCACTAAGTATCCGGGGCCATTCATGACACCCATGTTTGCGACTCGCGAGAAGGCAGTGCTGACGTTAGAGAGGTAAAAGCATTATTATTGATAAAAGCATTATGGAAGGTGATGAATCTTATGAAGAAGAGATGTGGTATGAAAGTTTGGAAAGTACTCCATTTTCCCGGATCATTTAGCACCACATAGCCAAAAATTGCCCACCTTTAGCCTTTTACCAAGTCTACTCCTTATTGAGCTTAATTAAAGCCCTCTTGATTATTAAAGCTTTGCCACATAAATTATGTTTTGCATAACCTTCCTTTTATGAGTAGATGTTGCTTTTATATTGCACATGCATGGATTTGTGGCACAAGTACCTTTACGATGATGGTAATTGACTACAGGGTTATATAAGAATGAATGTAAGATGTTGAAAGTTTAAATCCTTCCCCTGAATGACCATCCAAGTTATTCCTTGGGGACAAGCAAGCTTAAGTATGGGGTGATTTGATGTCCACTAAAATAGCCATGTTGAGATGCACATTTTAGCTCCATATTCTATACACTTTGCATATTTCGGGATGAAAATATGTTGAATTTATGTAATATGTGCTTATTTGCAAAAAAAAATGGAGATCTGCATAAGTTTTTGTTTAATATTACAGAATTTGGAGCCATTCCGGGACAAAACCAAGAAGCAAAGACAGAAACTGAGACTTACTCGATATCGAGTACATTTACTCGATATCGACTAAAAAGGTCCGGGCAAAGCACTGATCGAGGACAAGCTGATCAAGGAGCTGAAGACAAAGCCAACCCGACTCCGGAGCTCTATTCGATATCGAGTAGTTTACTCGATATCGACAACAACCTGAAGCCATGTCCGGAATCGAGGAAGCAGCGTCGGATCGAGAAGCCAAAGACTGAACATGCCGAGAAGCATCTACTCGATATCGAGGAGTTTGCTCGATATCGACCAGCCCAGCACCACATGTCCGAGCAGATCGAGAACCAGTTACTCGACAACACCAAGCCAGCTGAAGTCGACGCCAAAGTTACTCGATATCGAGTACTTTACTCGATATCGAGGAGAGATTTCTGGAGCCGCGTTACGCGGTGAGCTGTCCGACGCGGTTTGGGATTACTTGGAGCCGAAGGAGTCCGATTCTATCCAAGATCTATCAAGTTCTATCTATGGAAAGGAGATTTACCCACACATGGAGGATTTACCTTTTTTAGATTTATTTATTTTATTCCATTTATTTATCTTTAAGTAAGTAGATATTTAGATATAGATATAGATAGGATCTTCTTTCCTACTTAGAGAGGGAATGAAGCCTATAAATAAAGCCTAGGGGGCTGAGTTTTTATTCATTCAATTTACAAGCTAGAGAAGTAGTTCCACACAGACGTTTAGGAGTTCAAAGGTTTTAGGGTTTTGGCATTCAACGAAAGTTGGAGGACTGGGATTGTAAAGACTTTGAATATAGAATGCAAGTTATTTCTTTTCAATCAATGTCTGCAATTGCGATGAGGCGCGAGTAGTCCACCCACTTCTAGGGTTGGGGCGAGCCCGACGATAGCCATGCATGTTTGAGGTAAAGATCCGACTTTTATCATGTTTTGAGCATCTACTACTTGTTATATGTTTATAACCCATCTAATGGGGGTCCATGCTAACAACTTGGATTGTAAACATAAAATCGGTAGATTCAATTAGGGTTTCTTGAAAGAATTGTCTAATTGTTGGAAAAGGCGAGAGCTTGGTCCTTCGATGGAATTTACATGATTATCTGTTTTATTCTTGCCTTATGCATGCTTGGTTATTGTTGTCGCAAACCCCAATCTTGGAAGTTTTCACACATATAGTTTATTTCGAACCCCGCAAGCTTTGTTCTTTATTTATTTTCGTTTTAAGTTTTCTGTCTCCTCGATATCGACTAAGTTTAGTCGATATTGACTACTAATCCTCGATCCCAGATCCCCGTAGCTTCTCCTGTGCAGGTACTCGACAAAGCCTTCCTCGACATCGACATCTTTACTCGATATCAAGTAGAGCCTCCTCGATATCGACAATAACCCAGTGCCTGCTGCTGCTGTGTTCGACTTGTCCGATCTTCTGTCGACTAACCCTAGTCGAGATCGAGCACTATGGTCGACTTTTGTTCGGGAGATTTCACCGCTGCTTAGGATCCGCTGACACGCTTCCTCGTGGATCGATCCTGTCTCCATCTCTTGGCAATGCTAGAATCGGTGCAGTGGTCAACCGCTTCTTCAGTTCCTGAAAGCTCTGTTCGCACTTCTCATTCCACACGAACTTCTAAGACTTCCTCAACAAAGAGGTGAGTGCTTCGGCAAGTTTCGAGAACCCTTCTACAAACCTCCTATAGTATCCAGCTACTCCCAGAAAGCTTCGAACTTCCATCGCATTCTTTGGCTGAGACCAATGCTTCACTGCTCAGATCTTCTGAGGATCTACCATCACTCCCTCCTCAGATAGGATATGACCTAGGAAGGTCACTTGCTTGATCCAGAAGTCACACTTGGACAACTTAGCATATAGGTGATGCTATCGCAGCACTGTCAATGCGGTTCGCAGATGCTCCTCATGAGCTTCCTCACTCGGAGAGTAGATCCAAAATATTATCGATAAACACCACCACAAACTTATCCAGATAGTCATGAAAACACCTGTTCATCAACTCCATAAAAATAGCTGGTGCGTTGGTCAAACCAAAGGGCATCACTACGAACTCATAATGCCCGTATCTAGTCCGGAACGCATTCTTCGGAATGTCCTCCTCACGAATCCGTAATTGATGATACCCAGAACGAAGATCAATCTTGGAGAACACCCATGCTCCTTGCAGCTGATCTAGCAAGTCATCAATTCGCGACAATGGATACTTGTTCTTGATTGTCACTTTATTCAACTCACGGTAGTCAATACACAGCCGGAAGGATCCATCCTTCTTCTTCACAAATAATACTGGAGCCCCCCCATGGCGATGCACTAGGCCTGATATAGCCCTTCTCCAACAGCTCTTCCAATTGAGAATTCAGCTCCTTCATCTCAAAGGGTGACATATGACAAGAGGAAAACCTGTAGTTGTTCTTGCCAAAGAATACTCAAACTCACAACTAGTATAGTGTGTAAGCCAGAGATCAATCCACAGGGAAATCTATTCAATTCAAGTGTCAATTCTAATCGCTAATAGAGAATATGGAGGGTTTTTTGGTGTGAAAAAGATCCGCCTTTTATCAAAGCGGAAGCAAGAAAACAAAGTAAATAGATTGTAGAATCCAGTGGAGAGAAATAGGTTCACCTACAATTTATCACTTCGATTGATGAATTCGATCCTTGTTTCAGCCTCTAGTTCTTGTCTTTTCCTATCAATGTCCTTGTCCAGATCTTAGGTAAGTTACTAGTCCTACGAGTCCTAGCAACCCTTATCTCTAAATAACCCTAACACGGTTAAGATTTAACCTAGAGATAGCATTAAGAATATGAATTAACCAATGTACATGCAATATCAAGCTACGAGTCGATATTTAACATATATTCAACTTCCTACACATCCAATTAGTCCTACGAGTCCTAAAGGGATATGATTGCCACTTGGGTTAAGGTTCGCTACGAGGAATCTACAAAACCCTAGCAATTGAATGAATCTACTCTAACTAGTTGGCCAGGCCAGAGAGAATAAAACACATTCAAGCAATTAAGCACAAAGAAGTCAAAACATTGCAATAGGAATAAGAACTAGATTAAGAAACTCACAATTCAACAATCAAATATCCAAACTGTAGGCGAAACCTCGAGAGTTTAGTTGCTCATGCTCAACGACGATCTCAACAATGGAATAATGTGCATAAGGTTAATGAAATAATAAACTAGAAAAGTCTTATAAAGCCTCTAACAAGTCGGCCAAAGAATAAAACAAAAACCCTAATTAAAGTCCAATTCTGAACGGTGTGTTTCTGCGAGGGCCGAGGGGAAGCCAACCTAGGCCGCGGGGCAGCCGGCGATCAGCGAAATCGCTCGTCTGAGGTTCGGGCCGCGGGGCGGCTAGCTTGGCAACGGGGCGTCTTTTACTGTTCACAACGATTTTTCCGTTTCGAATTTAGTCTCAATGTCAACACGAAAGTTGTAGATCTCGAAGAGAGCTTTCCAACGCATGGTTATAATAGTCAATCGGACCACCGAGGCCTCCAGAAAGTTTGAAACAAGTTCAGCATGTCTGGCGATAACTTTTGATGACTTGTTATTCACTTAGGCTCTCGAAATTCGACTCCGCTCCCGTGCTCTTCACTTTTCTTCCTCAACTTGAATTTTCCTTCATCCAAGAGTCTCCTAATTTCTCGTCGGATCCACATTTACCTGAAATTAACCATAAAATTGCATAGATTCTGACTCTTCCAACACCACAGGTAAACATATAATTGTAACTAAAATATGCACTATTCACAACAAAATTATGCTAAATGCATTCTATAAGCAACACTAATCATGCTCTATCAAATTCCCCCACACTTGAACCTTTGCTTGTCCTCAAGCAATAGAAAACTCAACTTTGCAGCCCCACATAATAGCAATTCATGTATCCACACCTCAATATTCTTTAAGTGTATGAAAAACTAGCAAACACAATAGATTAACGACATCATAGCACATAATTGCAATAATCAATGAAACTAGGCAACCATATCCATTCTAGACCTCACAGAGAATATGTGTTTCACTCTCAGTCAAGTGTTTAAGGTTAAATGTTTACGCTCAAAAATCAATCTTCAAAAACTTAGCTACAATAGTCTTGCACCAGTGTTCTAATTCTCCACCGCTGGTGACTCTACACACAACAAAAATCATGAGGTCTTTCAATTGGGTTGTAATGGGGCCAAGGTAGAACATATAAGGTATGGAACAATTTAGGCCATGTGATGCTCATAATCCGGGAACTAAGGAAGCTACCAAATCATAAAACCACTCATAAACTCCTCATACCATATCTCTATATTGCCAAACAACACCAATCTCAAACATAAAACTTTAGAAATCATACTCAACTCATTCTTTTATTTTCTTTTTTTTTATTTTCTTTTTCTTTCTTTTTTTTTCTTTTTTTTTCTTTTCATGCTATATCAAATGATTTTCCTTGACTTTTGCCCATAAGTGAATTTTATCCTCCTTAGGTCCCAAGTAATGAATCTGCTAGCAGGAATCAAACATCTCATAAATACACCTCAAACATACAATCCATCACTACAAACCATCATCCACACTATAGATATTTACCAACTATTCCTAAATTCCCGGATGGGGTCAGGTTATCATTGGCTATGGAAAAATCTTGTGGAGCTACAAAAGAATAGGCAATTAGGCTCAAACTGGCTTCAAGCAGAGGATAATATGTAAGGTGGGAATAGAGTCAAATAGGGCTAATAAAGGTGCCTCAATCATGTTTAAGTCATGTGCAGAAATCATAATATGCAGCCTTGAAAAAGATATCTAAATGCAAGTCAAAGAGGAAGCAATTGAAGAGAGTACACTCAACAAGCAAGAGGACTAAATAAGGTGCAGTCCTGAATAGGCCAAGATAAGCTCACCAGGTCATGTCTAGAACTTCAAGATCACCCAAAATTCCAAGATCTTATGTGCTCAATCATTAATCAATCATGCTCACCAAATAGTATAGAAAACATATATCGAAAGCTTCCACAATCCAACCACATCATGGGGCATAAATATCAATAGATAGAATAGAGGACAAACGGTATCCATATGGGGAAATAAGATCTAATCCTAACAATGCAATTTATAAATAACTGATTTTTTTTGGGATTTTCTTTTTAAAGACTAACATGCTTGATAACTCCCTCCCTTGATGAAAATTGGAATAAATGTTTCAAAGGCTTTGACAAGATGTTTGTGTCAAAGGCCTTGGAGCGTTAACAGTTGATGAAATACAAAACCTATCTTATTTGTCCGTATATTATTTTATCTTATTATATACTTCCGTTATATTATATATATATGTATGCCTAACCTTTTCAGGAAGTATATTCGAAGATTATATCCTTCCTTTAAGTACATATTGAGGAGATCTATTTCAAAATGGATTATGGCTTTGGAGTATCCATAAATAGAAGATTCAAAGATCAAGCCTGATTCGAAGGAGCCGTTGGAGATCTGGTGTTGAAGATCCTCACGCTCCATGCTCTTATATAAAGGAAAGGAAGGAGAAGACAGAGACAACAAGTGCTACACACGAATTTTCATTCAAGCAAGATCTGTCTTCCAAAGTGTCTCTCTGCTAAGCGCTCAAAAGTTTGTTGTTTATTTCAAAGCCTTTGAGAGTCACTGTGAGCTTATAGGATATATTCATTTATAGTGTTACTCGAGAGTTTATAACTCGGGAAGTTGCACTAGGCTATTGATTTGTGAGAGTAAGAGGATTGTACTAGATAGCTGAGAGAGGTGGGGCTCTTCTAGATTGGTCTAGGACTCCAAGGGAACGTGAGTTGACTAGATTGCAATTGTATAGGAGAGAGGCTTCTCGGTGAGCTATTAGGATCCTAAGCTAAGCGAATCAATAAAGCCTTTGAATCCTAGGGTTGTGGAAGAACCCTAGGCGGGGACGTAGGCCAAGCTGTGCTGAACCTCGTAAACAATTACTCGTGTTCTTTACTTATTTGCTTTACCTTATTTCCGCACTTGGTTCGATTGTCTAGCTTTGTGATTCAGGTTTAATCTCAAAGGTTTTGGTACAAGCTCCAAAAGTCTTGAGACTTTCTGCGAAAAATGGGCATACTCTATTCAACCCCCCTTCTAGAGTATTTCTTATTACATTGTTTTTATATTATCGAACCTTCAATTGGTATCAGAGCTTTACTCACTGTTTTTGATCTAACAATCTTGTGAGTTTTCGATCATGTCTGGTGAAGCAAGCGGAGGATTTGCACAGGGAAGGTCCACAAGCAGACCGCCACTCTTTGTAGGAAACAACTTTGTCCACTGGAGATCTTTGATGAAGATGTTCATCATAGACCAAGATCTAGAGCTTTGGAACATTATAGAGAATGGTCCGAAGATTCCAGAAAAAGATGGACCAAATGACACCAAAGTTGCAAAGAAGGAGTCTGAATACAACCAAGCAGATCTTGAAACCATCTCCAAAAACTACAGGGCTATTAACTTACTTTATTGTGGTCTTAGCACTGATGAGTTTAACCGTATTTCTTCTTGTAGGACAGCTAAAGAGATTTAGGACAAGTTGGTCGTCACCTATGAAGGAACGAGCCAAGTGAAAGACACCAAGATCAGCATCTTCCTTCGAAAGTATGAGCTCTTTAAGATGAAGTCTGATGAGTCAATCAAGGCCATGTTCACACGATTCACAGAAATCACCAACAACCTTGACTCTCTCGACAAGAGCTTTACCAACGTTGAGAAAGTAAGGAAGATACTGAGGTGCCTTCCAAAGGAGAAATGGGGTCCAAAAGTAACAGCTATAGAGGAAGCCCAGGACCTCACCACTCTACCCCTTGATGACCTTCTTGGAAAGCTGATCACGCATGAGATGATCCTTAATGAAGACGATGGAGAACTTCCAGCTAGCACTAAGAACTTGGTACTCAAGTCTAAGAAGGATGAGCCCAAGGATGGATCTGATTCCGAAGATGAGGATGACGATGAGGATCCTTTTGCTCTTATCACAAGAGGCCTTGCTAGAATTCTCAAAATGAAGAAGCAATTCAACAACAAGGATGGATCAGAGTCTTCAAAATGTCGAGGTAAGCCTCAATACAACAAGTATGAAAAGAAGACTAAACCGTTGTCTTGTTTTGAATGTGGTGAAACAGATCATCTTGTGAAGGACTGCCCTCAAAAGACAAAGAGCCAGCCCAAGAAAGGTGACAAATGGAAGAAGAAAGCCATGGTGGCTACTTGGAGTGATTCCGACTCTGACTCCGACGATGAGAAGGCCAACATTTGTCTTATGGCCTCTGGAGATGAATCCCACGATGAAAAGCTTGAAGCTACTGTAAGAGAACTTATAGAAAGTCCAAAAGAGGTATTATCGGAATTCCTTTCCAATATGATTGCCAATGAAGAAAAGCTTATTGCCCAAACTAACATTCTTATTAAGAGAACTGTGGACCAGGAAAGAACTATTGAGGATCTGTCTATGAGGGTCAAAGGTCTTGAAGCTTCTTATTCAGGTCTTGACATTAAAGTCAAGACGCTTGACTCGGAGAAATCTGAACTCAAGCAAGATCTTTCCTCTCTAAGAAATGAGCATCATGACTTAGAGAACGAGAAGATCTCCCTGAATAATAAGATTCTAGACCAACAGACAGCCCTCATAAGTTTTACCAAATCCAAAGGCACTCTCGATAAGATGTTGGGTGAGCAACAAAGCTCTCTAAACAAAAGTGGTATTGGTTACAATCCAAAGTTTTTAAAGAAGCAACACATTACCACTTTTGTAAAGGCAAAAGGAAGCAGAACCTCTCCTATATGTCACCATTGTGCTAGAAAGGGACATGTAAAAGAGACCTGCCCTTATAGAAGAAAGGATCCATACATTATTCGTAATACATTTCCTGTTCATTTGAGAAAAGAACGGATAACACAAGTTTGGGTCCCAAAAGGCACTATTTTACCAAATATGGTTTACCCCAACAATGGATCCAAATTTGCTTATTGGTCTAGCCACAAAGGTTGATGTTTGTCTTGCAGGATATCACCAAGGTGAAAGAACACAAATGGATTATTGATAGTGGATGTTCGAGGCATATGAGTGGGAAGAGTTCTCTCTTTCATGATCTAAAAGAGGAATCCACGGGAACAATCACTCTTGGTGACAAAGGGAAATGCGACATCGTTGGTATTGGTAGTGTTGGAAGTGATTCCAGCCATAGTATTAAAAATGTCTATCTTGTTAATGGTTTAAAGTATAATCTGCTTAGTGTTTCTCAATTATGTGATAGTGGTAACAATGTCAGATTTAACAAGAAAAGATGTATAGTGTGCAGAGAAGATACAGGTGAAGTTATTCTGACTGCATATCGTTACAACAATATATACGCCGTAAATGCTGATCAAGTGGCACAAGGAAGCTTAACCTGTCTAAAGGCTTTGACGGACGATCCAAAGCTCTGGCACAGGAGACTCGGTCATGTGAGTCCACATACGCTACAGAAGCTTGTGTCCAAAGGGCTTGTAAGAGGGCTACCTGAGATGGACTTCAAAGGTATTGACATGTGCAATGCGTGCACACGAGGTAAACAAACACGTAGCTCTTTCAAACCCAAAAAGGTTGTAAGTTCTTCTAGACCCCTTGAACTTTTACATATGGATTTATGTGGTCCTATGCGAGTCAAATCTCCCAATGGTAAAAAGTACATGCTAGTTGTCGTTGATGATTTTTCTAGATATACTTGGGTTGCATTTTTGAAAGAAAAATCAGAGGCCTTATTTGAGTTTTCAAAACTTTGTAAGGAGTTGCAAACTTTAAGAAATGAGCCCATAGTGTCTATTCGGAGTGATCATGGTAGGGAGTTTGATCAACTTCAATTTGATTTGTTTTGTGCTAAATATGGCATCTCCCATAACTTTTCTGCTCCTAGGACACCTCAACAAAACGGGGTTGTGGAACGCAAGAACCGCACCTTAGAGGATATGGCCAGGACTATGCTTTTAGAAAATGCATTACCTAAAACCTATTGGGCTGAAGCTGTTAACACAGCTAACTATATTTTGAATCGTTGTCTTATTCGTTCTATCTTAAAGAAAACTCCTTATGAACTTTTCAAAGGCCGCAAACCACTTATATCTTATTTTAAACCCTTTGGCTGTACTTGTTTTGTTCATAACAATGGAAAAGATAACCTTGGGAAATTTGATGCGCGTAGTGATGAAGGTATATTTCTTGGCTATTCCACGAGTAGCAAAGCTTATAGAATCTTCAATAAAAGGACCCAGGTAGTTGAAGAAAGTATACATGTTATTTTTGATGCATGCAATGACGGTGCTTTGAGTGAAAGTGTTGCAGATATAGATCTTAACATCCATGAAGAGAACGAGGAAGGTGATGATGCTGCTACCAAGAACACAGAGAAGAGGAACATGCAGGAACCGATTCTTAACACTGAAGAATTGGCCCAAGGTGTTGAAGATTCGTCCAAAGCCCTTGGTGTCCAATCTAACGGTGTTGAGACGTCAGAAATTGCTGTAATTGAATCTAACAGGACCACGGAGTCAGATGTACCACAAGTCAATCCTACAAGTGTGACGAATCAAGGAGCTGAGACTAGCAAAAGGAAATTCAAATACTCCTCATCACACTCTTTAAAGGATATCATTTCTGACCCTACTTCTAGTGTTCAAACTCGTTCTAAACTTAAAGATCTTTGTGCTTTTCACGCGTTTGTTTCTCTTATTGAGCCAAAGAAGGTAGATGAGGCACTTCAGGAGCCAGACTGGATCATTGCTATGCAAAGTGAGCTTAATGAATTTGAAAGGAACAAAGTCTGGACCTTGAAGCCTAGGCCAAAGCATCAATCAGTCATTGGCACTCGATGGGTGTTTCGAAACAAGCTAGATGAGAATGGTAAGGTTATGAGGAACAAGGCAAGGCTTGTTGCTCAAGGCTACAATCAAGAGGAAGGTATTGATTACGAGGAGACCTTTGCTCCCGTAGCCAGGCTTGAAGCCATTCGCATTTTATTAGCATTTGCATCTTTTATGAGCATAAAGTTATATCAAATGGATGTTAAATGTGCTTTTCTTAATGGTTTCTTAGAGGAAGAAGTTTATGTGGCTCAACCCCCAGGTTTTGAAAGCTCAGAATTTCCCAATCATGTTTATAAACTTGACAAAGCGCTTTATGGTTTGAAACAAGCCCCAAGAGCTTGGTACGAGCGCTTGTCTAAATATCTTTTAGAAAATGATTTTAAAAGGGGGTTGATCGACAAGACTCTTTTTATCAAGACCAAAGGAAAGGACATTTTGGTTATTCAAATTTATGTTGATGATATATTATTTGGTGCTACTAACACATCTTTGTGCAAGGAATTTTCTGACATCATGTGCAGTGAATTTGATATGAGCTTGATGGGTGAACTCAACTTCTTTTTGGGATTACAAGTTCATCAATCCAAGAAAGGGATCTTTGTCAACCAAAGCAAGTACACTAAGGATCTCTTGAAGAAGTTCAAGATGGATCAATCCATGGAAGCCAAGACTCCCATGAGCTCAACATTGTCTCTAGATCAAGACAAGACTGGAACAAGTGTTAATCAAAAGGAGTATCGAGGAATGATTGGTTCTTTATTATGTCTCACGGCTAGTAGACCTGACATCATGTTTAGTGTTTGCATGTGTGCTAGGTTTCAAGCTGATCCAAAAGAATCTCACCTCGTGGCTGTGAAGAGGATCTTTCGATATCTCAATGACACTAAGGAACTTGGACTATGGTACCCAAAGCAAAAGGATTTCACTTTAATTGGATATTCTGATGCAGATTTTGCAGGCTATAAGGTGGATAGGAAGAGCACATCAGGATGTTGCCAATTCTTAGGAGCATCTTTGATCAGTTGGCACTCAAAGAAGCAAAACTCAGTTGCTCTATCCACTGCAGAAGCCGAATACATTGCAGCTGGAGCCTGTTGCTCCCAAATCCTTTGGATAGCTCAACAAATGCGAGATCTTGGCATTAACTTCAAAGGTATCCCAATTAAGTGTGACAATACAAGTGCCATATCCATCACTAAGAATCCTGTTCAGCATTCAAGGACCAAGCATATTGATGTAAGGCATCATTTCATTAGAGATCATGTTGAAAAAGGTGATGTGTCCATATCTTTTATTTCTACTGATTATCAATGGGCTGACATTTTTACTAAGCCTTTGGCAGAGGACAGGTTCACCTTCATAAGACGAGAGATTGGGATGCTTAACAAGGATGCACTTTCGTAGGGGGAGCTTTCCCTTTACGAAAGATAAATTCTACTTAGTATCAAGACCCTTGAGAACCATGTCAAGGTGTGTGAACTAAATGGTGGAGTACATATATCGGATAAGATATTTTTGGTTAATATCTTTTTAGATATTTAATCAATTCTATTTTTATTGGATTTCAAAATTACCTATTTCTGTGATTTTCTTAACCGTCAAGATATTTTATTTTTGGAACTAAATCTCGGTTTGTTCAGTCCGATTTTAATGGTTAATTTGAAATTTGAATTTGAAAACCTTTCAAATTGGCAATGTAATGATTTCTTTCCTTGGAACCCTAAACCCGTCCCATCACTCCCTCTACTTAAACCCAATACTGTACCCGATTTCTTCACACTCTCAAACTGATCCATACCCCTTCACCTTCTCCCTCTTCAACCTCTCATCTGTTCTAAGAAAACCCTAGCCAATTTCCTCCATGGCACCCAAAACCAAGAAAGCTGTCACACCCAAAAGACTTGGCGCCACCCCCAAGGGACGTCAGGCCACTGCTACCTCTCCCACACCTGAACCCGCTCCTCAAGCTATCGTCCCAACTGTCGTCCAGAGCACCATCGCCGAGAGCTCGGCCATTGTTCCCAAGGGCTCTCAAAAGCGCTCTGCTAAGAAGCCGATCAGTGCTAAACAGAAAGGAAAGAGGAAGATTCTGGCTGAGGAAGTGGATGAGGATGAGGAGGAAGATGACCTTGACGCCCTCCTAGAAAGAGATGCTGCCAAGGAAGCTGAGGAGGAGGCCTTAAGGAAGAAAAAGGCCGATGAGGAGGCCGAACTTGCTAAGAAACTGGCCGAGGAAGAAGCTGAGCGGATTCGGAAGGAAGCCGAAGCCGAGGAGGTTCCATCCGAGGAGGAGCCTGAGGAAGAAGAAGAAGAAGAGCAAGAGGGATCTGGAGAGGACGAGGAACCTGAAGGTGATGAAGCGGGGTCCGGTGAGGACTCGGGGTCTGAGGAAGAGGAGGAAGAATCTCCCTCTCCTTCTCCTCCTCCTCCCCCGTCTCCGAAGAAGCGGAAAGCCCCTGCTGCTGTCAAACCTCCATCCCCCAAGCGTACCAGGAAGGGCACTGTCAAGAGTCTTGTAGCGCCTGTCAAGAGAGCTGCTCCAACAGTTGCGCGCAGAAAGAATGCAGACCCCCCGACCTATATCCAGGTAAATCAATCTTTGCCCTCCTCTTGGTTTCAAGATGCTGAGACTGCTGGTAAGTGGGTAGACGAGTTTCGAACTCGTAAGATTAGCTGTTCTGATTTTTTAGATTTTGAGATCTTTGAAGCTTTGAAGTTACCTTGCATTGAGCTCCTCAAAAAATCTCCAGCCTGGACCCTTCTTAACCTTGAAACTGTCTACTACCCCCAGCTTACCCGTCTGTTTTACATAAACTTAAAGCCAAAAACGACACTGATGGTTGGTCTTTGGAGTCTGTTGTCAAAGGGGTTAGAATCTCTCTCAACTCCAATGACTTTGCAGATTTCCTTGGCTTACCTACCCCAGTTCCACCCGCTGACATACACCCCTCAAAAGAGAATTGCATCATCCTTGCCCGAGCCAAATATCTCCTACCCGAAGCATCCAACAGCACCTCAAAGCAACTCACCCACTCATCCCTAACCCTTGAGGCAAAAATAATTTTCAACATCATTGTTAGATGCCTCTTACCCCGTCTTAACTCTGGCTCACTCCTTACCGACAATGCTATGGTCCTGCTCTACCGCATCTTAAATGGCCTTGATCTTGATCTGGCCAACACTATCCTTGGAACCATGGCTCATGCTAGAAAAGCTAGAAAAGGCTCTCCCCTCCCCTTTGCTACCCTTTTGACACCCATCTTCAAACCTTCTGGAATTGATGTCAAAAATGAAGAACAGCTGCGTCATACGGGTAAGTTCGACTCTAAAGGCCTTGAAAAGATTGGCATCACTCGGTCTCCCCAAGGGACCTTGAGTCTTGCCACTCCTTCAAAAGCCTTTCCCACTGCTCCAGCTTTCGATGAACGCATGGACAACCTAGAGTTGGGCTTGGAGGAAGTTCGCCTGGATATTAAGGAGCTGCAGAAGGAGATTATGACGGAGATGAGCGGGATTTCAAAGATGCTGGAAGGACTGTGGACGAGGCTCACTGATGATGCTCCGGATGACTAAGCCTAAACCTTAACCCACCCTATCCCACCCCTGAAACTTGATACATTGCTGGTTTGTTGGAAACGTTTTCAAAACTTTTGTTGACTTTTTGGTGACTGTTTTTACCTCCGTCCTTTGTTGAAAGACAAAAAGGGGGAGATGATCTGTTAGACTTTGAAAACCTCTGCTTAAAGGTCTTGGATGACCTTGGTTTCTGATTTATGGTTTTCGGTTGGATGTTTTCATACTTTAAAATTTTTTATCCAACATTTGTCTAACCCTTGTAGGTACTTAGTCCGATTTCTATTGTATTATCTATTCTTGACTAAGTTGCAGGGATGCACAGGTTTTGTCTTTCATCAAGGGGGAGATTGATAACTCCCTCCCTTGATGAAAATTGGAATAAATGTTTCAAAGGCTTTGACAGGATGTTTGTGTCAAAGGCCTTGGAGCGTTAACAGTTGATGAAATACAAAACCTATCTTATTTGTCCGTATATTATTTTATCTTATTATATACTTCCGTTATATTATATATATATGTATGCCTAACCTTTTCAGGAAGTATATTCGAAGATTATATCCTTCCTTTAAGTACATATTGAGGAGATCTATTTCAAAATGGATTATGGCTTTGGAGTATCCATAAATAGAAGATTCAAAGATCAAGCCTGATTCGAAGGAGCCGTTGGAGATCTGGTGTTGAAGATCCTCACGCTCCATGCTCTTATATAAAGGAAAGAAAGGAGAAGACAGAGACAACAAGTGCTACACACGAATTTTCATTCAAGCAAGATCTGTCTTCCAAAGTGTCTCTCTGCTAAGCGCTCAAGAGTTTGTTGTTTATTTCAAAGCCTTTGAGAGTCACTGTGAGCTTATAGGATATATTCATTTATAGTGTTACTCGAGAGTTTATAACTCGGGAAGTTGCACTAGGCTATTGATTTGTGAGAGTAAGAGGATTGTACTAGATAGCTGAGAGAGGTGTGGCTCTTCTAGATTGGTCTAGGACTCCAAGAAAACGTGAGTTGACTAGATTGCAATTGTATAGGAGAGAGGCTTCTCGGTGAGCTATTAGGATCCTAAGCTAAGCGAATCAATAAAGCCTTTGAATCCTAGGGTTGTGGAAGAACCCTAGGCGGGGACGTAGGCCAAGTTGTGCTGAACCTCGTAAATAATTACTCGTGTTCTTTACTTATTTGCTTTACCTTATTTCCGCACTTGGTTCGATTGTCTAACTTTGTGATTCAGGTTTAATCTCAAAGGTTTTGGTACAAGCTCCAAAAGTCTTGAGACTTTCTGCGAAAAACGGGCATACTCTATTCAACCCCCCTTCTAGAGTATTTCTTATTACATTGTTTTTATATTATCGAACCTTCAATGCTGATATGCAATATAAACTAAAAACAAAAATAAAAGTGCAAACTAAAAATAAACATGCAATCCTATCATACCATGCGATTCTTCCCCCCCCCACACATAAATCAGGCATTGTCCTCAATGACATAAAAGACAACAAAAGATAAAAATATGAAGGAAAGAAAGAAAAACTAACTTGTTCACTGTGGTGGTGGAAAGTGAGGAAAGGGAACATTTCAGTCCTGTCAGAGGCCACGATACAACCTAGCCGCGGGGTGGCCTGAGAAATTTAGCTCTTCAACACCTTGGGTTGCATCCCATGTAGCGCCTTTGTTTACTGTTATTGGCTCGACAGTTTATTCATCCACGCATTCAAGACTCAAGAAGACATCGTCAGCGCCCTCAAAAGCAAATCACACTCTCGTGCCCAACCGATATTCGAATGCACACTAAAGATGAAATAATTGGTAATTAAAAATATAGCAATGAGAACCATTACCAACTTACCCTTCATTCGAGCTTGATTCTCCCTCGAGGGTATGTAGGACCACCAACACAGTTCTGCTAGTGGTTTGTTACAGTAGTGGCTCCATGGATCGACATATTCACCAAAATCTCCCAATTTGCAAAAAGTACCAGTTTCTTGTTCAGAAACCACAGAAATTGTTTCCGGACTTGGCTTCTTGATAGGCGAGTTGGGGATGATTTCTACAAATGGAGGGAGCATCGAAACACACTCAATCTCAAGGGACGTCTCCTGAGATTTTGTGTCGATAACCACTAGACACTCTTCTTCATTATCAGAGAATTCATCGTTGCTTACATCTTGGCTTTCATCAAGTTGATGAATAGAACATTGCTGAACTATCAACTCCTTCAATGTTTTAGAAAGTCAGATAATTGCATCCCCATTTTGATTCATTCCTTCCCTATTTTGATTCACTATCTCATGTAATCGCCCTATTTGCTCCATCAAGACAATGGTTGATTCCTACATGGACGGGTAGGAGTACTCCATTGGTTGAAACGTCGAAGTGTAGGATTCTTCCTCCGTCGATTGGTCACCCATGTAGCAGAGAAGATCCCATAATCCCGATACTCCTAACCAGCAAAGCTTCCATTGTTTATGGACCTGGCAAGTTCTCGGGTCTCAAGAGCCATGCCCTCAAAAACGAAAACCACCACATCTCGCAAACTATCTCGAAAACCCCGTGAATAACGGATGTCAAATAAAGTTTGCACTCTTGTGAGGTAATTGTGAAAATACTCTCCCTGAAACTGCCGTAACATCAACATCTAGAAATATTAGTAATAAGGTGTCGTGAACCGTAAGATAGGTCCACGACGGGGTTAGATGTAAATATGTACAAAAGTTAGCGATAAAAAAACACAAGAAATTGATAAGAATTCCCCGGCAACGGCGCCAAATTTGACAAGAGGAAAACCTGTCGTTGTTCTTGCCAAAGAATACTCAAACTCACAACTAGTATAATGTGTAAGCCAGAGATCGATCCACATGGAAATCTATTCAATTAAAGTGTCAATTCTAATCGCTAATAGAGAATATGGGGGGTTTTTTGGTGTGAAAAAAATCCGCCTTTTATCAAAGCGGAAGCAAGCAAACAAAGTAAATAGATTGTAGAATCCAGTGGAGAGAAATAGGTTCATCTACAATTTATCACTTCGATTGATGAATTCGATCCTTGTTTCAGCCTCTAGTTCTTGTCTTTTCCTATCAATGTCCTTGTCCAGATCTTAGGTAAATTACTAGTCCTACGAGTCCTAGCAACCCTTATCTCTAAATAACCCTAACACGGTTAAAATTTAACCTAGAGATAGCATTAAGAATATGAATTAACCAAGGTACATGCACTATCAAGTTCCAAGTCGATATTTAACATATATTCAACTTCCTACACATCCAATTAGTCCTACGAGTCCTAAAGGGATATGATTGCCACTTGGGTTAAGGTTCGCTACGAGGAATCTACAAAACCCTAGCAATTGAATGAATCTACTCTAACTAGTCGGCCAGGCCAGAGAGAATAAAACACATTCAAGCAATTAAGCACAAAGAAGTCAAAACATTGCAATAGGAATAAGACACATCCAAACTGTAGGTGAAACCTCGAGAGTTTAGTTGCTCATGCTCAACGGCGCTCTCAACAATGGAATAATGTGCATAAGGTTAATGAAATAATAAACTAGAAAAGTCTTATAAAGCCTATAACAAGTCGGTCAAAGAATAAAACAAAAACCCTAATTAAAGTCCAATTCTGAACGGCATGTTTCTGCGAGGGCCGCGGGGCAGCCAACCCAAGCCGCGGGGCGGCCGGCGATCAGCGAAATCGCTCGTCAGAGGTTCGGGCCGCGGGGCGGCTTTTACTGTTCACATCGATTTTTCCGTTTCGAATTTGGTCTCAATGTCAACACAATAGTTGTAGATCTCGAAGAGAGCTTTCCAACGCATGGTTATAATAGTCAATCGGACCATTGAGGCCTCTAGAAAGTGCGAAATAAGTTCAGCATATCTGGCGACAACTTTTGATGACTTGTTATTCATTTAGGCTCTCGAAATTCGACTCCGCTCCCGTGCTCTTCACTTTTCTTCCTCAACTTGAATCTTCCTTCATCCAAGAGTCTCCTAATTTCTCGTCGGATCCACATTTACCTGAAATTAACCATAAAATTGCATAGATTCCGACTCTTCCAACACCACAAGTAAACATGTAATTGTAACTAAAATATGCACTATTCACAACAAAATTATGCTAAATGCATTCTATAATGCAACACTAATCATGCTCTATCAACATACGATATGGAGCTTTGGAGAGTGGAGATGTCCCTGGTTCCAGATCAATTGTGAACTCAACAAAGCGCTTCGGTGGTAACTCGGTAATGTCATCAGGAAATACGTCGAGAAATTCCCGAATCACTGGAATATCGGAGATTGTGACCGTCTTGGACTTGGAGTCCGGTAAATAGCATAATAGGCTAAATAGGCTTGTCGTAGTAGCCTCGCTGCATGCATCATGTTAATAATATGGTCGTTCTCAACGGAAACGCGCCCGCGGAATTTGCACACGCATGTGCCATCCGGTGATAACGTCACAATCCTCCGCTCGAAGTCAATCACCGCGCCATGTTGCCCTAACCAATCCATACCTAAAATGATATTCCGCGGCATAAGCGGAATCACCACTAAATTGGCGTCGAACTCTCGACCCCCAATCGTGATAGGAAATCTGCTCAACACCTTCTTTTCTATCGTTGCCCCCCATTAGGGAGTCCGACTACAAAAGGATCATCTAAAGGCACACTACCTAACTGAAGCCTATCAACAAGCTTCTCAGCAATAAAGGAATGGGTAGCACCAGAATCAAATAAAATATCAATGGACTCGGTATGATGGTAAATAATACCTTGAGTCACTGGTGCGTTTTCATCTACCTCTTGCCTCATCACATATAGGCGCTTCCCAGGGTTGGAAGGCCCAGCTGCATTGCTTCCCCTGTCCACAGTCAGTTGCGATCCCGTAGGAGCCTGAGTGCTCTGACTGTTGGGCTGCTGCGGTGGAGGCCTAAACTGCCCCTGATTTTGAGTCCTTGGTGCAGCAGCCGATGCCTGGTAAGAACGAGCCTGTACCCCATTCCCGCTCTTGCAGAACCGTATCATATGGCCTGACTTGTCACAACCACGACAAATCCTCAGTGCCTCCGTACATGCAGGTTTAATGTGACCCTCCTTGCCGCAATTATGACATATCACCTGCCTCCCACCAGTATTATGAGAGCGCCCTCCAGTCTGGCCAGTTGGGGCTCTGCCCCCACTCATACCCCCAGTTGGGGTAGATTCTGCAGCTCTCTTGACACCGGAATGCTTCTGATGTCCCTTCTTCCTGTTGGCGAACTCCTGGTTCCGCCGAGTCTCATCCATCGTTGCCTCCACCCTGTACCCAACATCAATGTAAGCCTCCAAGGTAGGGTAGTCTCTATGCAACATCTGCAACTTCATACGGCCAGGTAAGGACTCATGGAAGTAATGAATCCTGTCTGCCTCAGTCCTGATCAAATCTCCAGCATAAGGCAGTAACCCATAATATCGAGTCACCAGCGCAGTCATCCTCATTCCTAGAGGAGCAGGAGTCAAGAATTCCCTCCTCTTCTCAATCCTCAACGAACGAGCAAAGTAATGATCTGTGAGGGATTGCTTGAAGGCTTCCCAGGTCGGGTTTGCCTCCCATTCCAATCTAGCAGCCTCCCACCATAATCCAGCTTCGCCCTTCAGACTGACAGTAGTAATATGCACCTTGTCCTGGTCGGTGCACACGATACCTCTGAACAACTTCTCTATATGGGTCAGCCACTCAACTACAACATATGGCTCCCCTGACACATTAAAGTCATCTGGCTTCATAGCATTGGATGCCTTGAAGTAAGAGTCTCCCAGGTCTGTCACTCTGCTTGGAGCAGGATTCTCAATGTCGGGCGGCGCTTGCCGCGAAGTCTGTACATTTGGCGGCGGTTGTAGGTTCGCTACGACTATGACCTCTGTCACCGCCTTACGAGAAATCTGCCGCATCATCTGTACCATCTCATCACGCCAGCTTTCCCCCGCAGTTCTGGTGGACCTGCTCCTATGACTCACAGGACGGCTACCCACGCTCTGGCTTGCAACAGGGTTTTGCTCAACCCTATGATTGTCACCACGATGGATGGTCCCATGATGACCAGACTCTTGATGGCTAGGCTCACGTTGGTTGTGCTCATGTTGGGCCCTCCCAGAGCCTCTCTCCTGTCTAGCGGCCCATTGGCGAGCAACTGCAGCACGATTCTCAGCTCTCAGTTGTGCTAAAGCAGCACGATCAACCAATGATTTTCCATTATTGGAATAAATGCTAAGTTCTATAACAATTGATGAGAAGTCTAAGTATTCCTAGGCTTCTTGCCCTTAAGGTTTCCAGTACCCTTGACAGAGTACCATCCTTCTATCCCTTTTTCACTAAAGGGTCGGAAGACAAAGTGCACTCCCGCTTTCTTAAATCTTTCTAGCTTCTGATTTTCATAGGCATCACGGGTCTTCAACGACTCAAGCATCTTAGCACGTCGCTCTTCCTGCTCCTGTCCTTCAGGGGTTCCTTGGAGTCGCTTTCCTCGAAGCTCGATGATCTCTTCCATGAGCTTCCCAGCCTCATCGATATGTTCCAGAGTACCTTGACCATGAACTTGTGAGAATCTAGCCAACCTCCAAGTGATCTCATCATAGCAGAACTGGTCATAGGTAGGAACCCATGGAGTAACCCCTACTTCTTGGACAATCATACCATCTTTGCCTTCATAGCTTGGCGGTGGATGGTCCTTTCCTAAACGGAGGACACGAATGATATTCTTCACAAGAACTGCGGTCGTTGGGTTGTAGTCTAAATCATCGCCAGAGTCACTTCCGGAGTTGACCCATATGGGCCCATTTACTTCAGCTTCTTCATCCTCGTTCAAAGCAACTCTCTTCCCCATGATTGCGCTAGCCTCGGTAGGATAGAAGACATCTAAATAGCGGGTCAATACCCAAGTTGACTTGCACTTAGATAATGGAATACTAATGACTCTACAATCACAGGTTAGGTACTTGAGGCCTTAAATGTTTTAAAAATTCAAACATCTTTTTATACGAGGAATATAAAATACATTTTCTTAAAATTTCAAATTCATTTTTTTAAAAATCCTTTAAAAAGAAACTTTTAAATTCATTTTGAAGTATACAAAACTTATATTTTCATGTTATAAAACCAAAAGCTCTGATACCACCTTCTGTAACACCTCTTCTTAATACACTGAAGAGATATTGCAGCGCTAGTAATTACGCAGACTTTAATGTCTTTGTAACTGCCTTAGGTTTATAGGGACATGCAACCATGCTCCCATAAACAAGATGATAACATGCAATATTAAATCAGCGGAAGACTTAAATATAAAACAATATTCTAAAATAAAATAAGTTACCGAGAACAAAGGGGTTCAAATACAGTAACTGAAACAATGAAATAATGCCAGCGGAATGAATAAAATAAATCCCATAAATTCTAATAGTTTGTACCTTAATTCAAAAACACAAATAAACTGAAAACAATGAAATCATTTATTCTTCAGCGCCTTAAGACCGTTTACCTAAACCTGTGGATCGACGGCTGAGGTATAGTATGCAGACCAGGGACCCCAACCGTCCAAAGGAGAAAAATAGGACGGTTAATCTTTTTCTAGCAAGTAGCAGAAAGTAAAATGTTCAAGACTCCGTCTACCACCCATTGACCATAAAAGGGTATTGGTGATTGTAGACTAAAACATGAATTATGAGTAAATATTTATGTGGAACCTGACTCGTTTGATTGAAATAAAATAAAATAACAGGATGATCCAAAAGGACCGAGTGTTTGAATGGGATGCGAATCCGCAGATCCTGAGGAATCATATCCTAAGTACGGAAAGAATATGATATACGTCACTGAAAGTGGGTCACCTATTAGTGAGTAATGTACAACACAAATATAGTAATAACACAAGTATACACAACATTATCGTTTACTTAGGACAAGTGATACCGGCCTTGGCCGCATATACTGGGCGGATGACCTACTACCCTTAGGTGGATGTACCCATTCGAGAGATTTGCAATTTCGAAGGGTCATCTCATGAGACATTTATAGAGCAAGGTATAACCGAACCTAAACCTGACTTTACCCTTTTTCCATTATTTAAGACACACCATAATAACAATAACAATAACAACAACAACAACAACAATAATAATAACACAACTGGTATAAGTACCAATACATAAATACATCCTAGGTGACCACAAAAGGCATAATGTACACTTTAGATCTATAAAGTGAACGGAATAATATAACTGACAAGCATGGATATTCAAAACCAATAATATACCATACTTAACTAGCATGAAGGAACAAAATGGACAAATCATGCTTTTTAGGAAGTTCGGGCATCTAATATAATTTTCTCAAACCATAGGATCAAATTATTATTACCCGAGTTGACATGCTATGTGAGATTAAGGAGTTGATAAATAGCAAAAAACTGAACTGACTTGCATATTTACCACAAGCTCATAGCATGACATTTATAAAGAACACAAAAGGCAATAATTGCGAAAAAGGCACGAAATTGCAAAAATGCACTGATTGAACCAAACTACTTGCCTTAATCCGACGAAATGCTTATTCGTGGTTGAGCAAAATAATTTGATAATGGACCTGAGATTTTACAGAATTAAATAGGATATTAGTAACTTTTCAGAAATTACGAAAACGGCACCGTAACTTTTAAAAAGTACAAATCTTACCCTTGCTTTTCCAAAAGCCAACCCGATTCTGTACCCACAAAATCTAAGGAGCTAAACAGGTTGTAAACTGTTCCAAAACAGTATGTAGGTTGGATTAAACATCGCATACTTATTCGAAACTCGACAAATTGCGATGAATAGAGCGGATCTTACCCAAACGGGACTCGAAAACGTCCAAGTTTCGAGCATGTGAACCCTTGGATATGGTATGAGTCTGAAAAGGAATGATTTTGGTTAGATAACAGCCCTTGGATTGAAGGAAAGAAAGAAAAACGAACATAATCCACGTTCTTCTCCACAACAGAAACACTGCTCACCAGTCAAATTCGAGGCTGTGGTGAGATTGCCTCGAAGAAGGTATGAAGGAAAGAGCAGATGGCTTCAATAGAGGATGTTGCAAACTTTCTGATGCAGTTGGCGTCGCTGGATTTGAACCACGATGCTGGTGGTAGCGAAGCCCAAAATTTGGCTTGTCGAACACTTTCTGCAGAAACTTCCGACGTCGATTTGGACGTCTTTCCGGTGAGCTGCTGCGTCGGGGCTTGCACGGTGGTCGCCTGGGTGTTGGAAGAGACCATTGGTGGGGGCCTTCAGCCCTGGTGTCGCCGGAATCGCGGTCGAGCGTGATCGGAGGTAGTTACCTAGTTGGTGTTCTGTGCTCTTCGGTTGCTGTTTGGGGGTTTCTAGGGAATGAATGGGAGGGCGTTATAGGATGCGATTTAATTGAGAAAGAAGCTTGAATTCGCCTCTTCAACTTGACCTAATTTGAATCCCCTAAAGATAGGGATTTGAGGTTGAAAGCTTTGGCTAAAGATTGTTAGTTATAGCCATAGGATTGCTACTGAAGCCACAAGAAAAGTGTACATGTTGTACACTTATATATATAGTGTATATTTATACTATTCACGTACCTACCTAAGTAATATATACACATATATATAAAACCTAGTTACCCACTAATTTACCCATAAATAATATATAAATATTATTTGTAAAACATTAAGTTATTTAAATAATTTAAATAAATTAATTTTCCACATTTCACATTATAAAATGTGAAGTAATAATCTTACGAACTTGACATATTAAAATAATAGGAATAAGAAATAATTCCGACTTTTATTTAATTAAATTCTAAAATTAAATAAACGGAAATACGAGAGTATTTCAATATTTGTCATTACATGTACTTTGATTCCAAATCCCTGCAACTAAAAACCCAGATGCCTTTACTTAAAAAAAGGAGGTGATTTTACATCAGAGCGAAAAACCCAGCCCCAAAAGCTTGCGGAAATCCAATTATCTGCACCAGTCAGCAAAATCATCCACAAAACTGTTGACGACAGAACCAAAAAAGGCCTAATCTGAAACCCAGTTCAACTCTTGAAGAAAATTAAAAAAGCAGCCCCCAAAATAGAAACACTCAATAAAGACAAAAGAACACACCTTGGAAGCTTTGAAGGGCTGAATTCCAATAACTCCAACAAATCCACCGGAGAGGATCAAAGAGAGGCAAGGCCTTTAATTAAACTGTTAACAGATAGCTCCTGAAGTGCAACCCAGCAAATTAAGGCACCAGAATCCAAGGGGAAAGTAGACAGATAGGGATTAGGGATAGAGGGGGGCACGGAAACCCATATCCTAAAAGGATAAAAAGGAACAAGAGTACAAGACAGCTTCAGAATAAATACAATTAATAAAGAGCCCATAAACTACAATCATTCAACACGGGGGGGGGGGGGGGGGCACAGCAATAAGCGGAAAAGGACAAAGAGGGCGTGCCTTCTTTTACTTGGCTTTGCCTTTATCCTCCATTTGGCCCTAATTTCAAAGCTGATTCCTATTTTCAGAGAGAGTGAGAGAATTCTTCACAGTGCTCGAAATCTGGGTTTGTGTAGGAAGAACAGAATGAAATCCAGTAGAAGTGATGGAGATGAGGAATATTGAATTCAAAGTGTCTGACTAATAATACAACCTCTTCCTTTGTACTGTTTGGTCTGAAAAAGTCTGTTGTGTATGTATGAACACATAGATCCCACATTGATTATTGAGAAATTTCGTAGCCACGAAGTTTGGTCTTTTTTGCATAATGTCCAAACTGTTTTAAGAATTTCGCATGGTAACTACGAGGTTTCGACAAATGGTTTGTATTTAACTTTTTAAAAATAAAAAACCAAAATTGGGTTGTTGTGTGAAAAATATATTATTTTATGATTATATTGTGATTTTATCTAACTTCTAAAAGATTTTTAACCAACTTGGTTAACATAAGAAATTTGTCCAAACCATGAGGCTATCACAAAAAATTTGTCGAAACCTCGTGGTTACCATGCGAAATTTTTGAAAAGTTTGGGCACCATGCAAAAAAAGCCAACCTCGTGGCTACCAAGAGAAATTGAATATGTCACATCCGTAATTTTTATTGAACAGACCCGAATTTTCACAACTCCTGGCGATACAGTCCGTAATGGGTTGCACATTGGATATATCACCAAATAGGGTCTTCAGGGCCGATCCTAATGTAATAGAGGTCCGGGCTGAAAGAAAATGAAGGGCCCTAACAACTTGAAATTTCTAACTGCAATAATAACACATTTAAATAACTTAAAATACATATAATTATAAAATAAAATAAAAATATCTCAAAATATATTGAATTTATCACTACATTGTAACATAAATGGTTTTACCTACATTGTAAGATCTTATACAACAATCAATACAATAGGAGAATAACGGAATAAAATCACCTACATGATTGAATGGTTGAGTAATCGACAATAAACACCAACTAAAAGCAATTCGAAGCAAATTGCAAACACTATCATCTGAATAAAAAAATGGTATTCAAAATAAGAATAAATTATATTTATACTACTCATTAGATAGTTGAATCCAATTGAATTGAATTGAATGAAATCAATTTTCCAATCAGAGTAGTCTAGTAGTGGTTCTTACCGGCGAAATCCAACGAAATGGGAGCAGAGAATGGGAGTGACGGCTGCCATGGCGGTGCTATAAAGTCGAGAGCCTTGAAGCTGTTGAACACATGGCTCGCTCCGCCTTGAATGTCCAACCTATTTTGTCTCTTTCAATACCCTAAATCCCTAATTTGCTGTGAAGAAAATGAACAATAATACAAGATTACAAGAACTGAAACGCAATTAGGTTTCACCTCTTTCAAGGGAAACCGACTTTCACCTCTTTTAATGCGGCTATAATTAATTCAATTAAAAAATAATAATTTTCAATGTTGAAAAGCCGGCCTTTGGTTTTTGTTTGGGCCGAGTTTTTGTTTAGGTTTGGGCCTCCTAATCTCACATACACATATAAAGAAATATACAATTGGGCCCTTAATTATTTTGGACCCTGGGCAATCGGCCAACCTGCCCTTATCTTTGGGCTGGGCCTGGGTTGGGTCTTGTAGGAATTTGAAAAAACTCCTTAACCTATTGCAGAATAAACCTTCTTCTACAAGACATTTCGCAACTCGGAATAAACCCATTGCAGAAAAAACTCCTTAAAAGTTGTTATAATATATGTTTGTATTATTTAGGCGTACGTAAAAAGATTGATAATATTATATAGAAAGTGTTATAATACAATATGTTTGCATATTTATTGAAAGTGTGAAAATATAAAATATAAAATATTGTTAGATGAGGAAATCAAGTCTAAATAAATATAAGTATAAATTCAAACCAAATTCCGAGTCCACGCAAATAAAATATAAGACTTCCTACCGCTGTAGTGGAAGAGGTCAGAATCGATCAACGAGGAAGCGTGTCAGCTCTCACCAATATAGTCTCAAAATCAGCCCCCGAAGTCAACCAGAAGTCACTTGATGTCGACTGAAACAGTCGATGTCGAGTCAAGCAGTCGATGCCTGGTGTGTACCTGCAGCAACAAAGACAGACAAACTCGACGTTGAGTTGGAGGGACTCGATTTCGACTCAGTCACTCGATATCGACTTAGAGTGGGTTGATGTCGAGTCAGTTTCGCAGAAAAACAGTACGCAATGAGTCGGAAAAGTGCGTCAGAAGAATAAAAGGATGGATAAAGAAGTAGATGAACATAAATAAGCAAAAGGTTGTTATCAATATTATAAAAAGAACTTTCGAAGCCGGAGAATTTACCACAACGATAACCATATAAGTATTATGCCATGTTCATAAAAGATGTATGATTTTCATCAAATAACTTTCGTGATTAACAAATAGGAATATAGAGGCTCTCACGTAAACCCTAAGTGTTACTATCCCTTTTTAGATAATTAATCCAAATTCATAATAAGATCACTTTTGCTTCAATATTACAAATAAGGATCACCTACTACTCTCGTAGAAGAATCATGCAAATAGGATAGAAGATGAAATCGCATAAAAAGATCATACCTTTAGGCGTATACTCACATGGCTATCGTTGGGCTCAACCCGACCCTAGAATTAAGGTCATTACTCCCACCTCATCATCATAGCAAACGTCATCTTTGACATGGAAAAGAAATAAACTTTGATTGAAGATAAACGTTGAAAAATTACAACCGAACAAGCCACAATCGCTCTCACTTTTCACAACTCACTCGGCTCATCTCCTTCTCTCTACTTTCTATTCCCTAAACTATGTAAACACAATTGCTTGTGTCTTGGAATGAATGAAAAATTAGCCCCCTAGGGCTTTATTTATAGGGTTCAATTCTTGCTACCCAAGGAGAGCAAATATCTATCTAATTCCTAAAGATAAACCCTCATAATAAATAAAGGGTCTCCCTATATACACCGCAAATCTGCAGTTAAGAGCTGCTAATGCAGCGTCCGATGTAACGTTGCAGCAACCTTGAATTCCACGTTGCAAAAACGTCGGATCAGACGTTGTCATTTTCCATACACGACATTGTGAACTGAGGCGTGGGTGGGCACGTTACAACATCAAATTAGACGTTGTACAGCGGGCCTGGTCGGGCCACACAACAACGTTTGATTTGACGTTGTAATAACTATCAATGTCCGATTAGACGTTGTTAATTACGGCATCTATAAATACTGCAAAACTTGTTCCCCGAGGCACGTCACCTGCCATACACAAAACACACATTATGGCATCAAGCCCAAATTGCATTGTTAAATATGGCATGTTCAGTGATGGGACCCGTTTCAATGTTGAAGTGGGGAGACACAGTCTTCCGCCTAAAGATGATGCTTGCAACTGCAAGCACAAGGACTATAAGCATTTATTTCGATGCAATCTATTTTCTGTGTAGGGTTGCCGCATCCCGGAGATGTCAACACAGTTGCAGTTGAGGTGTAAAGAGTGTGACAACGACCCATGCGTCGTACTATATGCGAATCACTGAGGAGATAAAGGATATGCTAATCATTTTGTACGACGGCGTGTCTCCCGCGCGGAGACGCAGAGTAGCATAATATGCAATGGATACAGTAGTGGGCCCTGCCCAAGATGAGATGACGACATATGCGTTCCAGCAGGTGCATATTCCGATATACCCAAACATTCCTGAAGTGTACGTCGGTAGCTTGATAGGCTAAAACCTACACCCACAAGTGTATGGGGTTCAGTTGTAGTATATCGAGTGTCGTATCCACAAGGACTATGTGGTATCGATTATCAATTCAAACTGATTTAACTAAGTCAAGAAAATAAAGGCGAAATGTTTATATGGATGGAGAAAGTAACCAACTAATGAGAAACAACTATGCAAAAATAGGTATTAAACAATTGATACGAGGCAAATCTAGGGTAAGGATCACCACAACGATGCTTTAGTAGATTAATATTGATATCCGTGTCACATTATCTGAGTTTGCTAAAGGTAGATTGTCTAGGGTAATCGCAAATATCCTTTCGGAATCAAAGCGAATGTGTCTAAATTGGTTAACAATCACCTTTTGGACTCAAGCAACCAATTTAGACCCTTTAAGTTCTTAGAATTCTAGATGATAATCATATCAACGTCGCCTTTCGGTATCGATTAATATCAAAATCATCTAAAATATCTATGACAATCTATAAATCCTCAAGAAGCTTAGTTTCACTTTCGATCAACTAAATTTCAGGTTTAATCCTATGGTTCCGATGGATCCAATAACTTTTCGACCTAAATTCACCATCTAACTTCTAATTTAGGGTTTTAGTCTTTCGATTTCAAACCCTAAATCAGTTCTAACCAATTTTCATCAATTAGGGCTGGCGCAATAGGTTTAAATCACAAATCAACGGACAAACGAATATCAATCTTAACGCTACCAAATTATCATCGGGATCACCCAAACCCTAGATCGAAGATTCAAACAAGCATAATATAATAGACAATGAACTAGATTATAGACAGAAATAGATCAAAGTTTAGAATAGAAATCAAACCGAAATTTCGGTCCTCGATCCAAAATTTATACCGTCAAAAACAAAGAACCAAACTAAACCTAAACTGATCGGCCGAAGCCATGTACTGCAGCCAAAGTCTTCGAACTCCCCCTCGTTCTTTCACAAACGAGTATATATATAATTAACTTTATAAAAATTACAACTTCAGCCCTCAAAATTTAAGAATTAAAATTCAGCCCAACACCTAATTACGAATTTAGCCCACAAGATCCAAATCTGGCAGTTTCCGAACGTTAGCTTTCAAGTTCCGATCGAATCATGCTCGCCGCTCCGTATAACTCTCGGATTTCCATAATATTAGTCTCAAAATGCCTGAAATAAATAAAACACGGGTGTAGACTCCGAAAATGCAAAATAAAATAAATAAAGTATAAAATATGATAAATATGCATGAAAATGACCTAAACTAATATGCAAACGTATGCCTAAAATATGACTAAAATAGATGCTATCATAGTTGTTCCCTTTAATACAACAACCCTTGCTGAAATGTTAAGTTAAAAAATGTTTATCATTTTTTAATTAGCGCTAACTGATTTGTTTTGCTGGAATGATTGTTTTTTTATGGTTTCTACCTCTTCACAAGAACAAACATTCAACTGTCAACTCATAACTTCATAGTCAAGAAAACAAACAAATACAACACGGATAATAACAACTTTTAGTAGCAACGTGCAAGGATGACTGGCAAAGTAATAGGGCAATGATAACTGAACATCGTGTTATGACTCTTAAACATGGTGTAGGGGACGACCTTCCTGAACAAGCAATGCTCTAAATCTATCGAATTGGTCTTGGAAGCGAGCATCCCATCCGTTGACACTCGTGTGATGGTATGTCGTCCATTCATGCGTTAGAGGAAGTAAAGGAGCGCTGGGATGTAACCATATCTGCAACAAGTATAGTACAATGTTAAGTGGGGTAATTTATGAATGTTAATTTATGGTTGAAGCGAGAGTAACACATATCATACTCACCTCTTCGAAATAATCTTGGTTCCCGATGCAGACCATGCCTAGTATGGCCTCGTGAGGTGCGTCATTTGGTTGTTCGGTGTACATAAAGAGGCATGTGAACGACATGTGCCAAGATAAGACGACAAGGGGCACCTGGTAGACAGTTGCGAACACAAGACCCATGATCGGCAGCTCGATCCAGTATCTTCGGTCACTTCCCAGTATGCCAGAATAACTCTGCAGGTCGATAAACTCTCGCACCGAATACCCTCCCATGTAACAACTAGTGTAAAGTTGATAATTCTGTTCCAAATGGTTCCACAATAACCCTCTCATATCTGCGAACCCTCCTCTGGCCGTAACATCAGTTGCGCCAAAGCCCAATATCCGTAGTGACCATCTCCCACGGTGTTGACGGCTGCCCAATGTGCCTGAACATGAAAGGGTCCACATTGTTATGGCCTAAGTTAAAACCCCAGTACTGTGCATCAGACGGAGGTCGGGACTGTCGGTCCTGACCGCGGCGACCTGATCTGGCTTCCTCCATTTCAAAATTCGCCCGATATTCCACATATCGCAAGAGATTCGTTCTGCACGGGTCCTTGCTCCCTCTAGGTCTGCCCTTTGGTTGTATGCTACCCCGATCGGGTGTAGATCAGGGTCACAACCTTCATTGGATGCAGTGTACGAAGCCGACATGGCATATGGTAAGACCACATTTTCTGATTCAGCAACACAACGTTGAACGTCGTGCACACACAACAGCCTATAGCAAATTCTCCAATACCGGTCGACATACTCTGAAGGTATTTTTCCATCGATAACGATCCTCTAATGATCGTAAAGATATTCGAAACACTTCTTCGAAACCACGGGCTTAATCTCTTCGAATAAGGGGACGTCGTGTGCGTTAGTTGGCCATTTGAAATGATCTATCCCATGTGGACGAGTGTAATGCTTCCTTCAACACTTTATGCCGGCCTTCAACCCTACACGATGCGTCATGTGCTTGAGGTGAACGAATTTCGAAATGTAGTAAAGGAGTGACAAGGGTAACGACGGAAATGATATGCATACCTATTGCTTTCCTCGTTCCAAAGTTCAGGACGTGGTCGGTGTGACATCTGACAAGGCTCGTTCGGTGAATGAGCCACACTGTTTCCAGATACTCCATTACCCCGGGTAAGGCCCGCCATTGGCCGTGAAGCCATTGCCGACGCCGCTCGAACGACTCCTCCGACGAAGACGAGAATAAACCCTACACGTGACTCTTGAATAGAACTACAAGTTTCAGATTTTTTGTAATGTTCAAAGCGGCCTCTTCATACCTACGAGTTTCATGTAACCAGTACAGTAGATGTTGCACATCGGGGAAGACGACCCTATGTGCAGTGAGAAGGACCAGCTCCTGACCTGTCATGATCGAATCGGGTACCTTACCTTGAAAAATATCACGTAGGTTATTGAGCACCCAAGCACACGTGTCCTCGTCCTCACGAGCCATAAAGGCATAGGCGATGCAAAAGTTATTTCCCGTTGGCGTTAAGCCGACAATGACGCATAACGCGACATTGTACATGTGGACGCAGTGTAGCAACGTACTCACATTAGCATAACACTCTATATGGAAGAAATTTACGAAGACATAGGATATAGTACTTACTCGTTGGTCTTGTACGTACTATCCATAACGATGACGTACGGGTATTTGTTCAAGAGACGAATCCCATCCCGTTGTGCGAGAAAAAGGTCATTCAATACGTTGTCATCGTATGGGCTTCTCCCGAATTCGTAGTAGTAGCCCCTTTCTCGGAGACGATGGAGGGTATCTTGGGTCATCATTTGATTTCCCCTCTCTTCAACGGCGAGCTTATTGAGGGTGTTCTCTAGTGATCGCGTTGCGGTGACGCTATTTGCATCTACTTGCCGTAGCCCATACACGATGGCCTTCGGCGGAGTTCCTATGCCTTTCATCCACTTGCATATTTTCTTCTCCCCTTGTGTTATCCTTTCCGCGTAAGCATGACCCTTCAATCAGCGAGGAAGGTGATGGTTGTGCGTTCCATTTTGCACGGTCATCGTCCACATACCTGGTCCCCCCTCATCATCGAGTAAGGAGAACATGTAGTTACTTAGTTTGCTCTGTGTGCTGCGAATCTGCTTCCCCCTTATGCGAAACACTCCATATTGCTCGCACACTAGCAACACGCCACCCGGTCGGTTTGTAGCGCTTGACCACGATCGCTTGATTACTAAGACCATGTTGTGCTTCATGCCGAGTTGCTTAAAATGGTCGACCATTTTGTTATGGCATTGCCAAATACGAGCATCGGTAAACTCAATTGTAAAGTCTGGAAACTGGAAAACGACATAAGAAAGTTAATGCACTTGATTTAACTTAAATTCTATATCCTTACTTCAGGTGGAACAGGATACAGATAAAAACATAGAGCCAGAGAATACATCCATCGAATTTTACCCGTGGGACGACATTGCTTCGTGGCACGGGAGCTTCATCTTGTGCCACCTCCATCGCTCGTTCAGTTTCTGAGGATGACATTTTCCTCTCTATATATGAAATTACTATTTTGTGAAATTGTGAGGTGAAGCGATGCCATTTATTCGGCCTGATGATGGAGCTATATAAAGGCCTCGGGGGGACCATGCACGACGACAATTGTGCGTTCACAATGTCAAATTGGGCGTTGTGAAGGAGGAACATCACAAAGTCCAATCCGACATTGTAAAGCCAATTGCAACATTGGATTGGACGTTGCAAAGTTAGGCTCATCCTTTTTACAACGTCCAATCCGACGTTGTAATGGGGGAATGGATCCTTTACAACGTCCAATTCGACGTTGTAATTGGGGCATTCCCCCATTAGAACGTCAAATCCGACGTTGTAATTGGGGACACCATATAAACCCCGGCCTCCGGTCCCCCCACTACCCACATCTCCCATATACCCCAAACACCAAACACCGAAAAGCCATCCACCATGCCTTCAACTCCGTACAAGTTCGTCAAGGAAGTCAAGTTCTCGAACGGGACCCGTTACACTATTAGAGTGACTAGACACAGTGTGCCGGCTGAACGTCACATGTGCAACTGCAAGCACAGGAAGTATCGCATTTTTTTCCATGCATTTTATTTTCTGTGCACTGTCGTCGCAGGTCAGAGAGGTCAGGGGAGGTGCATTTCCTATGTATAGAGTCCGATCGAGACCTTGAGTCGTACTACCCTCGCATGTTGGTGGGGATACAAGATAACATAAAAAGTCTGTACATCGATGTGAGACATTTGCCTATTCGTAGCATTGTCCAATATGTAGTGGACTTAGTAGCGCGACCCGCCCAAGCCACTAGAGAGACGTACGCATTCCAGCAGGCGCTGATTGAGATGCACCCAGTGGGTTCTGCTGAGTCCGTTGGGAGCAACTGATCCAATTGATTTTATATTTTCAATGAATGATGTGGGGCAACTGTACGATATGGGGCAACTCTATGTAATCCCCTTGATTTAAACCCTATGAATATTTATGGCTCTGTTTATATAGGAATTAATTTCATATTAACTTGAATCGAAATTAATAAGAAGAACAAATACATTGAACGATGAATCATTTTCATATTCTCTTGAATCGAACCTAATAAGAAGAACAAAACATTGAAATATGAATTATTTTCATATTCACTTGAATCAAAATTAATAAGAAGAACAAATACATTGAATGATGAATCATTTTCATATTCGCTTGAATCGAACCTAATAAGAAGAACAAAACATTGAAATATGAATTATTTTCATATTCACTTGAATCGAAAATAATAAGAAGAACAAATCATTTTCATATTCACTTTAAAATTCACTCGATATCGGTTCAATTCACTCGACATCGACTGAAGTGAGTCGATGTCGAGTGAAAATGCAGGTAGGCATGCAACGTCGGATCAAACGTTGCTATACCCATTGCAACGTTGGTTCCGATGTTTCTATACCCTAAAAACCCTATGAATAGGGTTGCTAGGGTATTAACCTTATGCATGCACAATGCAACGTCAATTAACGTCAAAATTGACGTTCGAAATGGTATAGCAACGTCGATATGGACGTTGCATACCCTATGAATAGGATTTCCATAGGGCATAGGGTATGAACCCTAGGGTATCCCTATGAAACATCATTTCCGACGTTGCTAAACCCTATGCAACGTCGGATCCAACGTTTGAGTGTGAAGGGCCTATGAAAGCAACCCACGCAACCCTGTATCCACCCCCCACTATCCCTCTCCCACTTATACCACCTAATTTCGGTCCCCAATAGACCCCCGAGTACATTCACAAAACACGGAGAAACGTTCGAGGGGATCGGTTATCAAATTAGAGGGACAAAACATCGTCTTCCACTTGACGAAAGCGATTGCAACTGCCAACACTGGAAGTAAAAGCAGGCGTTCCCATGCTGCCTTTTCCGCGTCGTATGTCAAAGTAGCTCAAATAAGGTAAACTTATTTGAATCGGATAAGTTGACCTTATTTAATTTGAAAGCACAATATATTTAATACAAATTGTTACAAAATAACTACTATAAGCGGATTTTTAAAAGGAAATTATAGAAACAAATTGTTATAAAATAAGATGTTTTAAAAAAATTATAGAAACAAATTATAGAAACATACAAAAAATAAATTGTAGAAACAAATTATTACAAAATAAGATGTTTAAAAAGAACTATTATAAGCGGATCGAAAATTCAATTTTTGAATGAAATAGAAAATTTAAATAGAGGGGTGAATATAATATAATGAAAGTAACATTCAACTTAAATAAAATAATACATTTAACAACTAGTTAAAAATTTAATAGGATTCTCGAATGAGGAAGGATAACGGGACCGTTCGCATTGTTCTCGGGCGAGACCATAATGCTCCTTCACATGTCGTAGAGAGCGTCGATCCAGCGGAGGTCATCATCGCTGACTCGCCTTCGCAGACAATGTCAGATCTCATGGGTCTTGCGGAGCAAGAGACTATGACCGTGAGAGATACTGCGGTTGAGGCTTATACGGACACAACGCAATCGACGAAGAGGACTATGGGCGTAATGGACACTGATTGTAAGTTCTTCTGCATGACTACTGGGCTTGATGATCTCATGGGTGGTACCAGTACCTTCGGACACGCTCATGCAGACGCTGATTGGGCTAAGGTCATCGCAGCCGCAAGTGGCTGCCTTACACCTGCTGTGGTAGAGGATGACACGCAGGAAGAGGATGCGGAGGATCCTCCTTTCGAGTAGGAGGAGCTCGATGATGACAGTGACGAGGAGGATGCGGAGGATCCTCAGGTGGCTAGTGAGGAGGAGGAGGGGGGAAGACAAATTTTCAGGTCAAGGACCTGCAGGCGCTGTTGTGAGCCGAATCTGCCATGTTCTATAGTCACTTTTATATCATTTTCTGCATACATTTCATGCATTTGGGCTATAATAGTACATAATCTGTGTAGTTTATATTTATTTGCCAAATTATAGAATCTACACTAGTTTCTGTTTAAATTCGCAGAATTCGAGGAAATTTACAGCAGTTCTGAGAAAGGACGAAAAGCTCGGAAGTCAACTACAGAAGTCCAAGGTCAAAGAACGACAGAACCAGGACGAATCAAGCTAGAGCCAAGAGTTACTCGATATCGAGTACTTCTGCTCGATATCGACCAAAGAAGCCGAGCAATGCCTGGTCGAGTAAGAGCTGATCGAGGAGCTGAAGACAAAGCCAACCCGACTCCGGATCTCTACTCGATATCGAGTAGTTTACTCGATATCGATAAACACCCTGAAGCCATGCCCGGAATCGAGGAAGCAGCGTCGGATCGAGAAGCCAAAGACTGAACATGCCGAGAAGCATCTACTCGATATCGAGGAGTTTGCTCGATATCGACAAGCCCAGCACCACCTATCCGAGCTAGATCGAGAACCAGTTACTCAACAACACCAAGCCAGCTGAAGTCGACGCCAAGGTTACTCGATATCGAGTAGTTTACTCGATATCGAGGAGCGCTATCCTGGGCCGTGTTATGCGGTGAGCTGTCTGACGCGGTTTGGGCTTGCTTGGGACGAAAGGAATCCGATTCTATCCGAGATCTATCAAGTATATCAAGATCCATCCATGGAGAAGAAGATTTATCAACAATTGAAGATATTTAGCCTTTTAGATATATTTCCCTTTCAAGATAAATATTCCTTTTATTAAAGTTTTATCTTTAGAAATAGATATAGATATTGCTTTCCTTGAATAGCAAGGATTAAGCCCTATAAATAAAGCTTAGGGGGCTGAGTTTTTATTCATTCAATTCAAAAGCTAGAGAAGTAGTTCCACAGAGACATTTAGGAGTTCAATGGTTTTTAGGGTTTTGGCATTCAACGAAAGTTGGAAGGCCGGGATTGTAAAAACTTTGAATTTAGTTTATGCAATTTATTTCTTTTCAATCAATGTCTGCAATTGCAATGAAGCGCGAGTAGTCCACCCACTTCTAGGGTTGGGGCGAGCCCGACGATAGCCATGTGTGTTTGAGGTAAAGATCCGACTTTTATCATGTCTTGAGCATCTATTACTTGTTATATGTTTATTACCCATCTAATGGAGGTCCATGCTAACAACTTGGATTGTAAACATAAAATCGGTAGATACAATTAGGGTTTCTTGAAAGAGTTGTCTAATTGTTGGAAAAGGCGAGATCTTGGTCATTCGATGCGATTTACATGATTATCTGTTTTATTCTTGCCTTATGCATGCTTGGTTATTGCTGTCGCAAACCCCAATCTTGGAAGTTTTCACACATATAGTTTATTTTTGATCCCGCAAGTCTTGTTCTTTATTTCTGTCCGCTTTAAGTTTTCTGTCCCTCCTCGATATCGATTAGTTCTAGTCGATATCGACTACTGATCTTCGGTCAAAGAGACTGATGTTGCTTCTGTGTCTGAATCCAGGAACCCGACGTCGACGAAGGTTTACTCGATATCGAGTAACCTCTTGTCGATATCGACCAAAACCGGGAGCCTGCTGCTGCTTTGTTCGACTTGCCTGATCTTCTGTCGACTAACCCTATTCGAGATCGGACATCTGTAGTCGACTTCTGTTCGTGAGATTTCTCCGTTGGCTAGGATCCGCTGACCAGCTTCCTCGTGGATCGATCCTGACTTTCCACTGCTGCATCAGGAGGAGGTCTTGTAATTATTTGCAAGGGACAGAATCTGGTTTGCTTTGATTTATTTATATTTTAATTGCAAGTCTCAATTTCCCCCTTACAACAAATTGGCGCCGTTGCCGGGGAAGCTATCATTCACGCCGTAGGTAGTTAAATCTCACGTCTGCTTTGAGTTACTTTACAGGTGTATGCGCCGTTCTGGTCAACCACCTGAGTTTGACGGCTTAGACGAACCGGAACGCCTTCTACACATCCAAGCTAAGCTGAAAAGAGTCATGGCGGCCGTAGAAACACAAGAACAGCTAATTGAGAGGCTTAGGAGGGAAATAGCCACCAAAGATACTGCTCTCGCCACTGAGAGAGCAGCCAGGGAACATGAAGCTGAGCGTGGGAGGCAAGCAGAAGCTGAGCTTGCCCAATTCCCAACCACTGCAGAGGATTATATGCACCCGACTCTCGTCGTGCCTGAATCGGCGATTCTAATCCCTCAAAATAACTTTGAAATTCGCAATCACTTCCTTATTGAACTTAAAAACAATGCTTTTCATGGAAGATTTAATGAATGCCCTCTTGAACATATTACCAATTTTACTGACATGTGCCGTACTCTTGCTGAAGGTACTACTCTGGAATATGTCAAGATGTAGGCTTTCCGCTGGTCTCTCGCTGGTCCTGCATTGAAGTGTCTAGAAGGGCTGAAACCACGATCCCTCACGACATGGGCTCAAGTAGAGTAGGAGTTTCTCAACAAATTCTTCCCTCCTGCCAAGACAGCACTCCTCCGCCAAAAGATTACAGCTTTCAAACAGAAGTCTGGGGAGCCACTGGCAAAAGCATGGGAGCGATATAAGGAACTGCTGCGATCTTGCCCTACTCATGGGCAGCCACCCTACGTCATTCAAGAGATCTTCTTCAATTCTCTTGACCAAGTCACTAAGGACAGGATCAACCAGTATACTCGCTATGAGTATCTGACGATGCCACCAACTGAATCATGGGGTGTACTCGACAAGCTCACCAACTACGATAACAAGTATGGGGCTACTGCAAACTATGATGAAAACTCCTACGCCAGGCCAGCCCCATCCATGCCTCTCTACGAGCCTTCCAAAGAGATTGACCCAGATGTTAAGGAGCAGTACTACAGAGACCAAAATCCCAAGCTCCTCAAGCAAGTCAAATATCTCTCTGTCAACCAGCCTTGCATCGAATGCGGATCACAGCGGCACACCACTACTGAGTACCCACACACAGAGCAAGTCAGGATGGCAGAGACCCAGGAAGAGGTAGCTTACGTACGCAGGGGGTCCCAATCACTATATGGGGGATCAAAGGTTCTATCAACCATAATGGAACCAAGGTCCTCCTAGGAACCCCCCCCCCCCACCATACAGAGCCCCAGGACATCCAGAGAGGGACCAAAGGAAGGACAATCTACAGCTCATCCTCGACGAGATGAGGAAAAATCAGGCACAACAGCAGCAGTCTACAAGAGCCATCAATAATCAGCTCCAGAACATCAATGCAAAATTTGGAGAGCTGGATATCTGGAAAAAGAACATTGAAACTCAAATGGGTCAATTCTCGACACAGATTCCACGACCATCCAGACAACTCCCTGGGCAAACAGAACCAAATCCTAAGGGGAAGACCGGACACGTCGCAACTATCAGACTCGGGAGCGGGCACCAATTACACGACCCAGAGGTCGGAAAGCACCAAGACAAAGCAGAGCAGCAACTCGACAACGAGCAGCAGCAACTCGACAACGAGCAGCAGCAACTCGATGTCGACCAACCCTTGGTCGATATCGACAAGAATCTCCTCTTCGAGGAGAAGCCAAGTTCAGACTCCACTGCACAGCCCAGCAACTCGAGATCGACAACCCTTGTCGATATCGACGAACCCCTGGTCGATATCGACGAACCCCTGGTCGATGTCGAGGAGAAGTTGGCCGATGACGGCGACTCTGCAACACCTCCGACGTCTGTTCTGGCTCCGAAGCAGAAAAAGACACTGCCTTTCCCTTCCAAAGCACTGAAGGATCCAACTGCAGGTAAGTTTAAACGTTTTGTTAATATGCTTCGAGAACTGAATGTCTCTATTCCTTTTACAGAAGCTCTGCAAGAGATGCCTGCATATGTCCAATTCATGAAGGAAATCCTGAGCAACAAGCGATCACTCTTAGAAATCGCTGGCGAATGCAAAATGCTTCACTTTCCTGAAAAGAGACCTGATCCTGGTAAGTTTTCTGTTACTTTAGGACTTGGTCAATATAAATATGAGTCCTTGTGTGATTTAGGAGCAAGTGTGAGCATCATGCCCTTATCAATCTGGCGGAAGGTGAAGATAGAATGTATAGAGCCTGTGGATGCCAAGCTATACATGGCAAACAATACAGTAGTCATCCCTACAGGTATGGTTGAGAATGTCCCTGTCTTGGTTGGTAAATTCTTTATCCTAGCTGATTTCCTTATTATAGACTGTGCTGAAGATCCTACTAGCCCTATTATTCTTGGTAGACCATTCTTAGCTACTACAGATGCCAAGATTAGTGTCAAACAGTGATTGCTCACCTTCACCATGTCTAGAGGTGACGAGGTCTTAGATTTCTCCTTTGGCCCTGCAAAAGAGGAAATTTCATGGCTAGAGGTGAAAAGCATCAGCAACCACGGGAGCAAGCAAACAACGGAGGAAGGCACCAGAAGTCAACTCGATATCGACAAGGGATCCTCGATATCGACCAAGCTGCTCCTCGATATCGACCAAATTTCATCGATATCGACTTCCTCCGCTGGGCCACAGACTTGCCAAGAGCCTAAGTATGGGGTCCCTGTACTCGATATCGACTAGTTTTGCTCGATATCGACTAACCCTAAGCCCAAAGATTTCTGTTTTGGGCCCGAAAAGGTAAGTTCAGGTATGAGTTCTACTCCTCCTCAGTCCATTAAGAAATTTCTAAATAATTTAAGGGGAGGTAAGGCCCCGTGGCGAGAGAATCTGCGAAAACTGAGAGCTGGAAAGAGAAAGAAGAGAGAAAAGGAAAACTATGCAAGCAACCACCTATCAACTGAGCTTGCATACTAAAATCAGGACCTAGATGATCCAGGATAAGGGCGAGGCACAAGCGGGCCCCACATTAACGGTCCTTAAGCACAAACGGAGAAGTCGGCCTAGCGACTCTAAAATCTAGAGCATGTATATAAAACTTTTTGAATTTTGGGACTTTGGAACTTTTGATTTTGGTTGTTTAGTTTAGAATACTTCATGTGGAAAGTTTTGTCTTTGTGTGCAATCTAACACTTTTAGGTCGGCAAGCATAAAAGGATCGCAAAGGGGTGGAATAAGAAGTCCCTGCAAAACAGTCGAAATCGACTAGGCCAGTCGAGAACGACCAAGAGGAGCAGCCCAGAGTTCCTCGATATCAAGTAGGACAACTCGATATCGACCAAGCCAGAAGAATCTCCTCGACTTCAGCATTCCACTCGACGCTGACAGCCTACTCGATATCGAGTACAGTACTCGATATCGACAAGACCAGTTCCTCGACATGCCCTGAACTGCCTTTCTCGACGCATTATTTGGTGAGTTCCTTCCTTTACCCTTGTTTTATATTGATTTTATACAGTGGGGACATTGTATACTTTAAGTATGGGGTGGGGGAAGAGCTCATTATCATTATTATATATTTCATTTTTGTTCTTTGGTTTTACATGGTGAAATTTTGAGTAAATTTTAAATTTTTGTGCATAATTGCTAAACTCAAAATTATATGAGACATCTCCCATTGCTTGTGAATTATTCAAAGAAATAGTGTCATGGAAGCTCTAATTGAACTCGACAATGCAAAATTGGATTCATTAGAGATATAGCATGAAATTGCCTAGTAAAGGAAAGTCACAATAAAGTGCATATTTTATTGAAAACCATAAAAGGAGGTAAAATTTGATGTTGCTTTTGACATGTTGCATGATAAGAGGATGGAGGACTTTAAATTTCCATATATGCTCATATTGTTATATCCTAGCCTTACCTATGCTTATATGCATCACAAAAAGCCATAATATGCCTTATTTCATATATTGCTCCACATGATCTAAAATATTGCCATTCTTTACCTTATTTTCTATCCGGGGATTATGTTGACAATGATGTTACATTATGAAGATGTTATATGGTGTTTGTGTTATATATCATTATTTGGAGTTTGGTGGAATTGTTTTGAATATATGGAAAATTTAATAAGTGAAAGAAAATCCGATCAAAGATCGACCCTGCTCGCTGAGATAATAGTTTGGCGAGATGGGACACCAAGTGAGGAGTCCAAAGCACTAAGTATCTGGGGCCATTCATGACACCCATGTTTGCGACTTGCGAGAAGGCAGTGCTGAGGTTAGAGAGGTAAAAGCATTATTATTGAGAAAAAGCAATATGAAAGATGATGAATCTTATGGAGAAGGAATGTGGAAATTCAATTTGGAAATACTCCATTTACCCGGATCATTTAGCACCACATTGCCAAAAATCGCCCACCTTTAGCCTTTTACCAATTCTACTCCTTATTGAGCTTAATTAAAGTCCTCTTGATTATTAATGCTTTTTCACATGAATTGTTTTTTGCATAACCCTCCTTTGATGAGTAGATGTTGCTTTTTAATTGCACATGCATGAATTTATGACACAAGTACCTTTTCGAGGATGGTAATTGATTGCAGGGTTATATAAGAATGAATCTAAGATGTTGAGAGTTTAAATTCTTCCCCTGAATGACCAGCCAAGTTATTGCTTAGGGACAAGCAAGCTTAAGTATGGGGTGTTTGTTGTGAGCTGAATCTGCCATGTTCTATAGTCACTTTTATATCATTTTCTGCATACATTTCATGCATTTGGGCTATAATAGTACAGAATCTGTGTAGTTTATATTTATTTGCCAAATTATAGAATCTACACTAGTTTCTGTTTAAATTCGCAGAATTCGAGGAAATTTACAGCAGTTCTGAGAAAGGACGAAAAGCTCGGAAGTCAACTACAGAAGTCCAAGGTCAAAGAACGACAGAACCAAGACGAATCAAGCTGGAGCCAAGAGTTACTCGATATCGAGTACTTCTGCTCGATATCGACCAAAGAAGCCGAGCAGGGCCTGGTCGAGTAAGAGCTGATCGAGGAGCTGAAGACGAAGCCAACCCGACTCCGGAGCTCTACTCGATATGGAGTAGTTTACTCGATAACGACAAACACCCTAAAGCCATGCCCGGAATCGAGGAAGCAGGGTCAGATCAAGAAGCCAAAGACCGAACATGCCGAGAAGCATCTACTCGATATCGAGGAGTTTGCTCGATATCGACAAGCCCAACACCACCTGTCCAAGCTAGATCGACAACCAGTTACTCGACAACACCAAGCCAGTTGAAGTCGACGCCAAGGTTACTCGATATCGAGTAGTTTACTCGATATCGAGGAGCGCTATCCTGGACCGCGTTACGCGGTGAGCTGTCCGACGCGGTTTGGGCTTGCTTGGGATGAAAGGAATCCGATTCTATCCGAGATCTATCAAGTATATCAAGATCCATCCATGGAGAAGAAGATTTATCCACAATTGAAGATATTTAGCCTTTTAGATATATTTCCCTTTCAAGATAAATATTCCTTTTATTAAAGTTTTATCTTTAGAAATAGATATAGATATTGCTTTCCTTGAATAGCAAGGATTAAGCCCTATAAATAAAGCCTAGGGGCTGAGTTTTTATTCATTCAATTCACAAGCTAGAGAAGTAGTTCCACAGAGACATTTAGGAGTTCAAAGGTTTTAGGGTTTTGGCATTCAACGAAAGTTGGAAGCCCGGGATTGTAAAAACTTTGAATTTAGTTTATGCAATTTATTTCTTTTTAATCAATGTCTGCGATTGCAATAAAGCGCGAGTAGTCCACCCACTTCTAGGGTTGGGGCGAGCCCGACGATAGCCATGCGTGTTTGAGGTAAAGATCCGACTCTTATCATGTCTTGAGCATCTACTACTTGTTATATGTTTATTACCCATCTAATGGAGGTCCATGCTAACAACTTGGATTGTAAACATAAAATCGGTAGATACAATTAGGGTTTCTTGAAAGAGTTGTCTAATTGTTGGAAAAGGCGAGAGCTTGGTCATTCGATGCGATTTACATGATTATCTGTTTTATTCTTTTCTTATGCATGCTTGGTTATTGTTGTCGCAAACCCCAATCTTGGAAGTTTTTACACATATAGTTTATTTTTGATTCCGCAAGTCTTGTTCTTTATTTCTGTTCGTTTTAAGTTTTCTGTCCCTCCTCGATATCGACTAATTCTAGTCGATATCGGCTACTGATCTTCGGTCAAAGACACTGCTGTTGCTTCTGTGTCTTAATCCAGGAACCCGGCGTCGACGAAGGTTTACTCAATATCGAGTAACCCTAGTCGAGATCGGACATCTGTAGTCGACTTCTGTTCGTGAGATTTCTCCGTTGCCTAGGATCCGCTGACCAGCTTCTTCATGGATCGATCCTGACTTCCCACTGCTGCATCAGGAGGAGGTCTTGTAATTATTTACAAGGGACAGAATCTGGTTGGCTTTGATTTATTTATATTTAAATTGCAAGTCTCCATTTCCTCCTACAACAAGCGCCGACTCAGGAGCCACAGGGGCGGCGTCTGAGGAGGGGGTGGCGGTGCAAGAGGGGCGGGGGGGGGGGCGAGGAGGGGGGCGATGAGGAAGAGGAGGCTGGTGATGGGGACGATGAGCTCTCCGATGGGGACTTGCCTCCAGGAGATCTTTTGGTCTTGTATAGGCACCATAGGTTTCACTGGTTGTGGACGGACCCTACCTTTCAGCATAAATTGCTGAAGGTTCATCATCGGGCTACACACCTCCATCCATTCCGGGGCTACATATATGAGGGTCCGTGGACATGGGTGTAGGAGGCAGATCAGTTTGGTCTACTAGGGCTGCTTGATTTGAACTAGGACGGAGTTGATGCCTAGTTGTTGACTGTTTTCATTGAGCACTGGCCGCCGGAGACTAACTTTTTCCACTTCCCATGGGGTGAGATGACCATCACACTCCACGACGTCTCTTGTTTGATGGGGCTGCTGATTGACGGACTTCCTTGCAAGCCTCTCCCTGACTATCTTCCACTACAACTGGAACCTCGACTGCAATAGATATTTGGTTGGAACGCGACCCTGTTGAGGAAGCATAGGAAGGCTTGCGGAACGCCCATCCTGAATTTGACGACTGCGTGAGAGCAGAGGCACGACTGCCATCGGGATCATTGGGCCGACAACACCCTAGCTGATACGACCCGAAGGATCGAACCAACAAGTTTCAAAGCTTCAACCGAGCACGAGAACAAAATTTGACACACACGACTCTTTTATTTGGATTTGACACACACGACTCTCTCACTCGTCGGCATCTCACTCCCGAGCAATCAAGCCTTTATTTGAATAACTCTAACAAGCATCTCACCGGAAAGAGTTACACAAACGGGACCATTACTCGGCCTCTCACTCCGAAATGGGGTGTCAAAATGGCATCTCACCAAATCAACCAAACACACACACTTTTCTTCCCAAAAATTATCAACTCAATCTTATTTCTTTTGATAAAGGTTTAGGCATTTTATAGCCAAAAAACAAGCAACAATTGAAACAACAAATTAAAGACGGAAAAGATGAAAAGTTTCTCGGAATTGATGGAGAAACGTGGACAACCTCATGGTGGAAAATGAAGGGTCAGTTGTCCTCATAAAGTGTAGAAAACCATCAAGTCCCATTGGATGAAGACCCTTCGATGCATCTCATCTGTTCCGACTTCATTCAATGCATCGGGAAAGCTGTCCAGATTTCGGAAAGCTGATTTATTTCCAATTTCCGACCTGTTCTTGGATGATTTCGGCACATTGGTCTTCATAAAAGATGTAGGCCTTCGAATTATCTTTCCAACAAGTACTCACACACATCCATCGGACAAATATAGATCATGTTATGACTAAAACACCGAGCATGCGTCGAAAGAGCTCAGATCACATCATTATACCACTTGACGTGCTCGGACCTGAGCTCGAGCAAAAGGACCGGCGACGAGAGTTCCGAGAGGTCGGGAAGCTTGGACAGTTTTTGGAGCAGCAGACCAGTCGGCAAAGAATGCCGATTTCCCGTCGATTGGATAGGCTTCTGGAATTGTGCGAGAACTACTTTTGTAGATCTTCAAGTCACGGTCGCGGATTGGGGCAGATCTTGTCAATCGGATGTCAGACGAAGCGGGAAATCGCGTTTTACCGAGATGTCGCTTGTGCAGAGGCGAGTCCAAACGGGGCTTGTTTGAGAGGGATTGAAGGGCTGCTTTGGGGTGACGGTTCAGGGGTGATTTGAGGGTGATAATGGGGCTGTGGAAGGCCATATATTGGTGGTAAAGAAGGGGATGGGGGTTGAGGGACATGTGATGCAAGATAGCTCTCGGCCTCGCACTCCGAGCTCTCTCCAACACTCAATCTTCCGCACTCTCGGCCTCGCACTCCGAGTGTTTCCGACCCTTTGATTCCGTCGTCTCTCACTAGGGAATCGCTCTTAGCATCTCACCAAGAGGTTTTATCCGGCATCTCACCAAGATAGATTTTGTTTCTTAACTCGAAACGAAGGAAGCACAAAGCTCAGATTTTTCTCAAATTCAACTTCTTCGAACACGTTTCTTCTTCCTTGAACAGATCTTGAATATTCTCTTCTTCTTGAATCTTAAAAGGCAAGTAAGACAGAAGGAAAGAGGTCGCATCCAACCACTTGGTCGACATGGTATTCAAAAAGGTAGACTTGTTGGTAGGCATCCATTTCTCCCTCATGGAAAGCGCTACCTTGGGAACTTGGATGATTTCCTCATCTTTTTGGAGCTCAGACATGACCTTTGCAGTCTCAATTGGTACATCCTTGGACTTGCCTTCTTTAATCTCAAGTGTCTCGCCCATGGCCATAGAGGAGGTCATCTTTGAAGAGGAAGATGGGACTGTTGTGGACATCGATTGTGTTGACCCCAATGAGGTGACAAGATTTCGAATTTCCTTTACTTGTTTCATTGAATCTTCTGCGAGCTTGCGGATCTCTTCCCAAGGTGGTTCAACCTTCTTCTTATGCCGAGCCTCATCCTCTCGAGCTCTTCTCCTTCGATATCTCCTACGGAGCTCTTGATCAACTACATCATATGTAGCCTCATCCATGTCACTCCAACGAAGATATCCATCATCATAGGCTCGAATAACCCATCGGATGTACTCTTCGGACAAAGGCTTGGAACTCGTTTTCTTCACCATTTTGACCCGAAAGCTTGAGGAACCCTTGTCGTTGCTCTGATACCAAATGATACGACCCGAAGGATCGAACCAACAAGTTTCAAAGCTTCAACCGAGCACGAGAATAAAATTTGACACACACGACTCTTTTATTTGGATTTTTCCAGATTTATGGGAAAATAAAAGCAAGATATGGATGGCTAAATCTTTGAGCATCTCACCCATAGACTTTCCAAACTCGCTCTCTCACTCGTCGGCATCTCACTCCCGAGCAATCAAGCCTTTGTTTGAACAACTCTAACAAGCATCTCACCGGAAAGAGTTAGACAAACCGAACCATTCCTCGGCCTCTCACTCCAGAATGGGGTGTCAAAATGGCATCTCACCAAATCAACCAAACACACATACTTTTCTTCCCAAAAATTATCAACTCAATCTTATTTCTTATGATAAAGGTTTAGGCATTTTATAGCCAAAAAACAAGCAACAATTAAAACAACAAATTAAAGACGGAAAAGATGAAAAGTTTCTCGGAATTGATGGAGAAACGTGGACAGCCTCATGGTGGAAAATGAAGGGTCGGTTGTCCTCATAAAGTGTAGAAAACCATCAATTCCCATTGGATGAAGACCCTTCGATACATCTCATCTATTCCAACTTCATTCAATGCATCGGGAAAACTGTCCAGATTTCGGAATGCTGATTTATTTCCAATTTCCGACCTATTCTTGGATGATTTCGGTACATTGGTCTTCATAAAAGATGTAGGCCTTCGAATTATCTTTCCAACAAGTACTCATACACCTCCATCGGACAAATATAGATCATGTTATTACTAAAACATCGAGCATGTGTCGAAAGAGCTCAGATCACATCATCAGCTGCCAAAGAGCGCCACCACTATCTTGCCGTTTGTTTCTTGGCTACGTTGCTGGGTGCGACGCTCTTCATCGACAAGTTCCAGAGTCGCGTACACTTCTCATTGTTCGGGCTAGTTTGGGACTTGCCGCACTCTGGGAGACTAGTTTGGGGAGCAGGAGTGCTTGCCTTCCTCTACCGGGGATTTGGGGAGACCACGAGAGGTGAGGCTAAGGGCCTACGTGGGTGTCCTGCACTGTTGAAGGTAAGTGTGGGTTTAATACGGTAAATATGTTGCTCTGCTTGCGAGTTACATATAATAAGTGCTCTAATGGTTTATACTTTTCAGGCATGGATCTGGTCGTACTTCCCTTGTTTTGTGGGCTCGCTTCGCCCGGACAAGGATGCAATGGATGATGATCCCTGATACTTGACACAATTTGACCCGTCGAAGGCCGCGAAGAGGGGGAACAACAAGGAGAGGCTCAAGCGTGAGAATAGGGTTCGAGCACAACTTGAGCGCATGACCATCGATCAGGTAACCTGTTTCTAACTTTCTTTGATTTTAGCTACATATGTCGAGTAAGATTTTTTCCCTTATATCATTTTTACAACCTAGGTCTAGTGGATACCTTTTGGAAGAGACTTGGATTTTGCAGGCCAGTTTCGCTCCTCCATCTATCGAGGCACCCCTCAGATTCGGTGGTGTCTTTGAGCCGTACATGCTAGACAGGGTGCTCCGACAGTTCGGTCGCGTTCACGAGATGCAATTGGCCCTCATCACTTCGACCTTCGTGGAGTGACCGTTTCACCTGCAGAGGCGTTACATCGTGACGTTCGGCCTGCAGCAACACCGTTGGGCAGATCAGGACCCTGAGAGATTCTACCTGTCACCGGAGGACGGTCGAGAGCTGTCAGGGAGGCGTCTCAACTGACTATCTCACTTGGTTATATTCCCAGAGTCGAGGTCATATGTTGCCCACGACAGTGGTACTACTTGATGCTCCTTCGACTGCGCCTACCCACCCAGACGACGTCATCGGACCAGATGAGGATGAGACTACTGCGCGACAGGCCCGGGTCAACGAGATGACCCAGGCTATTCAGGCATTGGTCGGGCATCCCCAGCTAGACCAGATGTACGAGCATTTCCTGGGCTACATTCGATCTCTGCAGTAGATACATTATATTTTTTTTTTGTCTATGACATACATTTCATATTTTTTGGGTATACTATATTTGTGTACTTCGTGTTGCTTGCGTTATTATTTTCGATGGTTTCTACTCGTTGACAACAACAAACAGTCACATGCAAACACTTCACTTCATACATAACGATTAGGTAACGATTAGATTACACATCGAGGCATTACTAAAACTAACAAATACACTATGGATAACAACATCATTTTTTTTACAATCGACCAGCCTATACTTAATTCGTCTTCGGATTGAGTTCCATCTTTAACTCGTTGAATGCAAAGCTTCCAACCTCCATATTTGCTTCCCTCACAAGTATCCCTGTCGTTTGAGCTATGTAAATGTGGTCATGTCTGTTTAAATCGGGGAAGAATGATCGAATATGTTGAAGAAGAAGGTCTCCAACCCTCCACTCATTCGCTTCACGAATGCCCGGATGATAATCATTGCAGTACAGACACCCGAACTGCAAGGGTGCGGAAATGTGATTCTCATTTTCACACACGACCCGAAAGAGCATGTATGGATGAATGCCACTGTATTCTGGACTGCGGCAAACACAGTCGGACTCCTCCGGGGGCATTGGGTACTGAACCCATTTGATTACAAAATCAATGCAGGGGGTTGAGCCTTCTATTCCAGATGTAATTGGCTCCATGGAAGGAATGAAAATGTGGAATTGTTGTGTTGCATTTTTCAAATTCGGTCCATATTCCCTTTTATAGGGGTGGCTGACTGGAGGAAATTTGGAAGTAGTAACAACTTCAAATCTGACGTTGTTACAACGTCAAAATGGACGTTGCTAAGCCCTCACATATTATGCCTTTGTGGAAATTTGAACGTAGCAACAACGTCAAATCGGACATTGCTACAACGTTCAAATGGACGTTGCTAAGCCCGACGAAGCCCGCTTGGGCTCCAGGCTGCAACGTCCAATCTGACATTGCAACAACATCAGATTTGATGTTGTTACAATGTCGGATCTCTTTTCCTTGTGCAAAATTTACCACCAAATACAACGTCGGATTGGACGTTGCTACAACGTTTAATCCAACGTTTCTACAACGTACAATTCGATGAAGTATTTGCGATGTATATAGGGAACGCGTTAATTTTATTGAATGTAAATAATGCCCTTAAATAACAAAGCATAGCCAATCTCTCCTTGCAAAGGATAGAATTTGGCTTAAATAAAATATAAATGAACTGGATAAATATCCTACTTAAGATAGATAAATCCTAGATAAAGATAGATAAATCCTAGGATTACTGGTTAAGGAAAATCTCCTAAGATATTTTTCTTCTCCACTTTTATTTACCCTAGTAAAAATAGGAAAGAAACTAATTAGAAATAATATCAATTAATTTAAAAGTCAACCAATAGATATTATTCTAACTTACATTATTCCTAAATAAATATAATGCTTAAATAACAAATTAATTAAATAAATATATGGAAATTTGTCCAAACAGTAACAACTGCAAAGATGATGAATTTCGGCCATTTTTTAGGTGCATTCTGGAGAAACCTTCAACAACAAAGTTGTATATCTTTTCGTCCTTGTTCCAAAAAGGTATGACACGACCCAATCCGATAAATATGGACTCCGAACGACCCATTTTACTGAGACATTGAAATACTATCAAATCTTTCTAAAAGAATTAAAATGTGGGTTTAATCTCACCTTGCTCCTTTGGACCTTCTTCCATGGTGGAGCCTTCTTCTTTCTCTTTAGGAGGGCATCATTCTCCTCCATTTGCATTCGACCCATCGTCAAGTCGTCGCCAGGATCAATATCATTGTTTGACCCATAGAAGGTCATCTTGATCCACATCACCCTATCTGGAAAAGAGGAATAAAACAATAAAAGAAAGGTCAATATCTAATCGTGGAGGAAACACCTGTACTGAGTCCATTGACGACTGTGGTAGAAAAGTCAGAGGAGGTGCCCTACATGCCCCCACTCCATGTGTCACATTTAGATGGACGCGTGCTGGTTCGCCTGCGACAAATGGCAACGGAGGTCAGTCGGACGTGTCCAGGAAGGCTCAACCCTCCGTCTATAAAGTCCAAGAGTCTTCCTAATGAAGGGGCTATTTTACGAATTAAGAGAAAAATCCTCAGAGCAGAGGGGGAAGACACAGTTAGAGGAGTTACATTAGGGAAATCCCTTGGCAATCCGTCAATCCAGGACTATAGGTTTAAACCTCCAACCGACACCGTCTCATGATACCTCTCCATGACGATGGACCTCACTTGTTTGAAAAGCCTTGATGGGGCAGAAAACTAGGAAGAGGATTAGGCTTTCGCTTATATTTATTGTGGTCCCTACTCCCTGCGACACTAGATGGAATACCCCGTCGTCCGCGAACAGGTATCCCAGGTAATTCCATCGACTACCAATAGTCACAGCGGTCCATGTAGAGATGTCCCTATGGCCACACGCGGGGGCATCTCAAGTAAAACCGCTGACCAACCAAATAAGCACACGTGGTTAGTCCACACCACTAGGATAACGTGGTTGTGGCTTTTTAGTTTCTGGTTTCATTAGTTATCACTAGTGTGATTGATACTATAGGTTCAACCCACAAGACCGGAGGTAATCGAAACCCTAACGTTATATAACTTAGTCTAGGCGATCAATCAAGACTAAGAAACAACACAATAATAATATAAAAGAAGATAATATGGAAATAATATAAATAGATAGAACCTGAATAACCAAACCAATGTCTTGAATCATGGATGAGCGAAAGATTAGCCTATCATGCCTATCATCATACAAAACATCATAAAAATAGTACTTACGGTTCCTTCGTCCCAAAAGGGAGGCGGAACCCTCTCAAAGAGAGAGAATGAATGTGTGTATTATGAAGGAAAAATCCTAGGCTTAGAGATCTATTTATAGTGCTTAATGAGTTGCTTAAAACCCTAGATCGGCCCCTAAAAGATTGTTTTTTTGCTTGAGAATCAAGGAACAAATCAATGCAGAAATCGTATCATTGGTGGGCGCCGACTTCAAGCTCTGCGAAGGGAGTATCTGAACTGCTAAGAATTGGCAAAAGCTTATATTTTCTGCCTTTATCGTGATGTAAACCTCGTCTAGAGCTTTCCGAGGCATGGTTATAATAGTCGATCGGACATCTGAGACTTTGGAAAATCATGTTTTAAGTTCAGCTCACCGCGTAGAAAGCTTTTGTGGCTCATTGTAGTTCCAGCTCTTAGGCCTTGATTCCTTTCTTCGTTGCTCCTCGGCATGGTTTGGCTCTTTCATGGCTTGTCCGTTCTCCTTAGATCCATGATTCCTCCACCATTTGGAGCTCGGATATATAATTTGCATGTAAACACTAAAAACACACAGATTCCGACTTTTTCCATAAAGAGTATAAAGTATCAAAATAACTAAAATGAGGACTATAATACAATGCAAATGCACCTAAAACAAGTCTACTATGTGTGTAAAACTGATAAGGCGTATTCCAATAGGCATTATAGAGTAGATTAGATGCATTTTCATTGTAAATTTTGCATGTCTTAGTGTTAGTTTAGTTTTAAACTCTTTTCGTAGTAATGTTCGAAATCTGCGCTATTTTGGTTAAATTATGCAGAATCGTAGATCCGACATAATGGAGAGCAATGGAAGGTCCATAACATGACCAAGTCAAGCCAAGAAGCTAAACCAAGAAGGAAATGAAAGAAGAATAGGAAGAACGGAGGAAAGATGAAGAAGAGAAAAGTTATGAGCAAATTTCACTGCCTCTGAATGAAATTCGCTGTCAGTGAGGGGAGTCAGCGAGGAGCATGTTCGGGAGCCAGTACGACTCGCTGCCAGCTAATTGGATCCGCTACCAGCGAACTAGACTCGCTGCCAGTGAGTTGAGTAGAGAGATAAGGCATGTAGACTTGCTCCAGTGAGTGGGTTTGCTCCAGCGGATGGCTCGGCACGCGACGGTGAAATATTGCCATTGCTAGTGGAATTTGATCAGAGGACTTCGACAACGAGAACTCGCTCCTACGAAGGTGACTCATTTCCTAGGCATGACTCTCTGCCAGCGAATTGAGACTCAGTGCCAGCTAATGGAGTCGCTCCTGCGGATGATGCTCGCTTTAGCGAAACGGCAACAAAAACTTCGACAAGGTGACTCGATGCCAACGAATGGTGATTTGCTGCCAGCGAGTTCTACGACGTATTTAAATTAGGGTTGAGTCTTGGGTTTAGGGCCAAGTCTAGACCATAATGTACACCATATGTTCTTATGTTTAACATTAGCCCCTCTAGGATTTTTGCTTTTCTTGTCTTAGGGTTTTCCTTTGGTGAAAATAGTGGTTTTGCTTAGCATTAGCCCCTATAAGGTTTTTCTTTGGTGACAACAATAATTACATTTTTTTTATTATAGTGACACTACGAATAACACTTTCCCTTTGTCCTATGTTTTTGCTTTGGTGACAGCTGTGGTTTTGCTTAACACTAGCCCTTCTATGGTTTATGCTTCTCTTGTCCTAGGGTTTTCTTTAGGTGTCAGCAATGGTTTTGCTTAGCATAAGCCCCTCTAGGGTTTTTTCTTCCCTTGTCCTAGGGTTTTTCTTTGGTGAAAGCAGTGGTGACACTGTTTTTACCTTGGTTGTGACTAATAACATTTGGCCATTCTTTTCCTTGGTACACTGGTGGTGGCAACACTTTGTAACAATGTTTTTATGTTAGTGGCACCGATATTTGACCTTTGTTATGGCTTATATTTAATACTAAATGGTCATTCGCTTAGAATTAGCCTTTTTAGGTTTCAGCTTACCTTGTTTTAGGGTTTTCCTTTGGTGACAACAATGGTTACTTTTTTTTTTATGATGGTTTCAATTATATTTGAACTTTGTCATGACTTTTATTAAACACCTCATGTTCTTTTGCTTAGCATTAGCCACTATAAGGGTTTTACTCCCCTTTTCTTAGGGTTTTCCTCTGGTGACAACAATGGTTTTACTGTTTTTATTGTGATGACACCACTAATAACACTTTCGAAGTGATTGAATCTATTGATGAAAAGTTGTCACCAGAACAATTGTAAAAAAGAAGTTGTCAACAATAAAAAAAGTTATCACATTATGTGTCATCAACAATGTCACCACCGCTGATGACACTGTTGGTGACAGATGTGGTGAAAACATATAGTTTCCAATCCCCACACCTTGATATTGTGTTTCGCACGATGTGTGGAGGCAACTATGTAAATAGTCCAAAAAGGTCCAAAATTTGAAATCCTCTACACTTTTAACACCTCTTTTCAAATTTTCACAAATAGCACATGCTTTGTGCATTTGGCACAAATTTTCAATTTTGCAAAAATAGCGCACCCTTATAGTTGATGTGTGCATTGGCAGCTCATTCCATACAATTGTTCACCCCCTTCATCCCCCGTTAAGATAACAACAAACAATCATGCACAATGAATATTTTTGTTTTCTTACTTAAAGATCATTCAATAGATTGACTACAGGACCCAAAAGCTCCTAAAGGAGCACACAATGCATGTTTTGAAATGTGCATAATATGTTTACAGCAAAAAAAAAAAAAAACACATTTTTATCTAGAAAAAATGGAAGATATTGTATCCTCTAATTTAAAACACCTTATTATTAGGAAGAGGATACCAAAAAAATTTTATCTTGTAATTTCACTCAGACATCTAAATGTGTGTTTGATCTTCACTCGTTTGCCAGGAATGAACAACACCCGGGAAGAAATCTACTGCTGTGCCCATGCATACATCAATTTCATGAATTTGACCTTGTGTTAGCTTCACTGAATTGTTTAAATTCATGAGCATAAATTTCTACAAAAGATGATTTGGTGACCAAATGATCCTACACAACCAATAATGAATAATCTGTATTAACTCGCTACGAATTCTGAAATTGGTTGCCCGATCTTCCAATAGAAGATAAAAACTCCCAAATTAAAGATCGAAATGCAAGTTTCAATTTGATAATTGACGTCATCAAACAATTTCATGAATGAAAATGTATTGATCGGAAATGTAAAGACCCGAAAATTTAAAAATTATTTTGATAAATTATGATATGATTTCAATTTAAATTCAATTTAATTTCTGAAATTTCGAAAATTTTGAAAATACCCGTACTCGATCAAAATAATTTTATTTTAATTCTTCCGAAGCGAATTCTGCCATAATTTGAATTTGATTTTAAAAACGAATTCATTCCGCTTTCTTATAACGAGTCTATTGGAAATATTTTACGGATCCCCATTTGTTATTTTATCGACCAATGAGAGTTATTATTTCGAATTTGTGAATTTAAAATTTATTTCGGATCGGTTCGGGATGAGATCGAGAGAGCGGGTTTCGGGATTATTTATTTTGAGTATTTATTTTTGGGACCACTTCTTTTTTTTTTTTTTTGTCATCTTCCCCCTTCAACCCAACTCCTGTCTTCCTCCCTATTTGATCAGATGCCCCAAACTACAACTCATACTCATAGCCTACCTCCTACCGATTTGGGCAAACAACTCCCCCCTCCACCCGCCATTGCCTGCAGCCACACACAGCCATGCCAGACACTACCTCTCCTGTTCTTCTTGTGTACCGTACCTGACAATACAACACCCAAATGTTCCCTTTTAATCAGTCCAACCTCACTCTTCCTTCACCTATACAAACACACACCCTTCTCTTCTCCTTCCACCTCAAGCCCCAACTCACCCATTTCCCCATTCAACAACAACCCGTCTTAATCATTTTTTTTTTTCAAATCAATACACCTCCCTCCCCCTTCATTCAGGCTCACCATCTTCTCCCGCTTTCTCCTCCTTGTTGTCGACGGCTACAAACACCTCTACTATAAATGCCCAAGTTAAGGAACTCGGGTTACATTTCGAAGGATTAGATATCTTCGTTCGGATCTTGCAATTCGAGTACGGGTTGAGTTTCAAAACAAGGTATTAGTGTTAAAAGAAGGGATTTCGTACCCTAAATTCGGGATGAGTCCAGTGGGGACCATAACTTGTCCTAATTTTAAGTCACATAAACAAGTTTTGTCAAAAACCACAACAAACATAAAATGATACATAGTTGCCATGCTTCCTCGTGGATACGATCTTAAAACCCTACCACTACAACGGGAGGGATTCTTTTATTTTATTTGCTTGGACATGGAGTTGGTTTTGTTCGTTTATATTTATATTCATTTACTTGACTGGATTCCCCTAAACAACAAATTTTGGCGCCGTTTCTGGGGAAGCTATCAATCGCACCATTTTGAGTTCATTTTTACTCTCTTTCTTTTTGTTTTACAGGTGCATGCGAAGAACTGATCGCACACCCATAGATCCTATTCTTGAGCTTGAATGTTTCTTCCCTCTTCAGCAAAGGCTAAGGAGGAGACTATTATCGACCGACAACAAGCACGAGGATCAGCTCACACCAGCACATAAGCTTGAACAACTCCGCAGACAGATAGAGGTGGTCACCATTAGGTAAACAGAATACGCCCGACGAGAGGTGGAACATGCTCAAGCCAGGGGGGAACTCGAGGAGCAAATTCAGCATATCCCTGCAAACGTGAAGGAGTATCTTCACCCTACTTTGGAAGTTCCAGAATCACCAATCGTTCTCCCTCGCTTTAACTTTGAAATTCGTCCTTCTTTTATTTTTGAAATTAGAAGGAAACAATTTCAGGGGAAACCCAACGAATGTCCTTTAGAGCATGTAACTACTTTTATGGATTTGTGCGAAACTCAAGCTGATGGTGCTAATCTGGAATACTTAAAACTAAAGATTTTTCGTTGGTCTCTCGCAATGGGAGCTTCACAGTGGTACAAGGGTTTGACTCCACAATCAATTCACGCGTGGAACGAACTCAATGACTTGTTTCTTAACAAGTTTTTCCCTCCAGCCAAGACGACGCAGTTCAGACAATAGATCACAACTTTCAAACAGAAGCCAGGGGAAACACTAGCACAAGTCTGGGAGCGCTACAAACGACTACTGAAATCCTGTCCTACGCATGGACATGCACCATATGTGATCTAGAAGATCATCTTCAACTCCCTGGATGCACCAACGAACGAACAGATCAACACCTATACGACTTATAGATATCTCGAGTACACAACACGACGTGCTTGGGATACCTTTGAGAGGTTGGCTAACTATGACAACACTTATGAGACTGATGTGGCCCCCGACGAAAGGTATGAAAAGCCTGACCCATCTATGCCACTCTGTGAGCCACCAAAGGAGGTTGATCTCAACGTCAGGGACCAGTTCCACTGAGATCAGGTACGCTGTCTCACCAAACAAGTTAATTTCTTTCCAATAATCAACCTTGTTTGGAATGTGGGTTTGTGAGGCACAACACTACTGCATGCCCACATGCCGACCAAGTGCAGCTTGCAAAGACCCACGAAGAGGCGCGCTATACGGGGCGAAACTACTCAGGTCAAACACTAGTTGCAGAATTGGGGATATCGCAACCCCCAATACCAAAGAGACCCCCTGCCCTACAGATATCCTGGTCATCCTGACAGAGAAGGTAAGAAAGATGACCTGCACCTTATTTTTGATGAGATGCGAAGGAATCACACCGAAAGCAAGCAATCTATACATTCCATCCTCACTCAACTGCATGGCATCAACTCAAGATTAGGAGAAATCGATGTTTGGAGGAAGACTATAGAGACCCAGATTGGTCAACTGGCAACATCCGTCCCCAAACAATTAGGTACGCTCCCTAGATCTTCTGAACCTAATCCTGAAGGAAAATCTGCAGGTTAAGTCGCGGCTATGAACTTAAGGAGTGGGCGTCAGCTGCAAACGCCCGAGCAGAACACGGAGGAAGAAGCCACTGAAGGCAACTCGACGTCGACTAACCCATTTGACGTCGACCAAGATGTACTCGACGTCTAGTCACCCATACTAGATGTCGACCAAGAAGCAGAATGCCCCCAGAAGTCAACTCCTCCAGTCGACCTCGACCAGACACCACTCGACGTTGACCTAACTCCACCACCGCCGAAGAAGAAAACGTCGCCATTCCCATAGAAATCTTCAAAGGACCCAGCGGAATGCAGTAAGATGGAGCTTTAAGAGAAAAGAGCAGATCCAGGTAAGTTTTCTATCACTATTGGATTTGGTCAACATAAATTCAATGCCCTATGTGACTTAGGAGCCAGCGTCAACATCGTGCTTTTATCAATCTGGTCCAAAGTCAAGATAGGAGCGCTAGAGCCTGTGGATGCACGATTATACATGGCAAACAACATTGTAGTCATCCCTACATGCATGATGGACGATGTACCGGTACAAGTAGGTAAGTTTTTTATCCCTCTTAATTTCTTAGTTATTGATATGGCAGAGGACCCTACATGCCCCATTATTTTAGGAAGGTCCTTCTTAGCAACCGTGGATGCCAATATAAGTGTAAGGATGGGAGTGCTCACATTCACCATCAGCGACGAGGTAATTGAGTATTCCTTTACCAAAACTGAAAAGCATACAAGTCATATGGATGTTAAGTCTATTTCCGAAAGGTACATCACTTGCGGGGAGCCAAAGGTAAGAACAATGACCCCCGAAGAGTTAGAGAAGAGGCTATGGAAGCCCAAGTGGAGGAAATCATGGCAAATCTGAACGAAGAAAGAGAAAGCTGATAATGCATATTTCATATAGATATTATAGGTATTTCTTATTGCTAGTAGGTAGTTGTTTTGATATGTTTTGAGTCTAGTTTCTTATATTGCTTGTGAAGTATTTGAGTTCGGAATCTACGCGTTTTTAGTGTTTATTTTGCAGAATTACATTCCGACCTTGGATGGACTTTGGGAAGAGCTTAAGAAGCATGTTTTAGAGCATATAGAGGCTAGAGGAGGAGCTAGAGAGGAGCAAGGAAGCACGACATTTGAATCTATTCAAGACAATTGAGAAACAACGGACATTGCATAGGCGGCGCCCGACGCCCTTTGCACGGCACCCGCTGTTGACTTGTTTTCCGGATATGCGGTTTCGGATCCGAAGACATTATTTCCTATTATTTTATTCTATTTCCTTCTAGGGTTTTGCCAACTTCTAGAGTATTTATTAGTTGTTTTTCAGTTCCATGTTGAGGGGGGAGTTAGAGAGAGAGATTAGTGTGAGACTATGAACACAATTAGAGAGGATTGGCCTATGAGTTGCTAAACTCATAGTTTCGCCTGTGATTCGAAGACATGTTTGTTTGGATTGTGAGGATTTGATTCTATTTGATTATTCATGTTCTTAGTTATCATCTTGTGCATAATTATTATATTTGTGTTCCTTTCTATGCTTGTTCAACATGTTAGGAATTACATCTTAGCTATGAATTCGTTGTTGTTTTCTCGATAGCAAACAAAGGTATTGATGATAGTGATGTCTCTTTGTCTTTGTAGTGGAAGATTTCAATTGATCTATGTTGTTTAGATTCGATTAGGGCTGAGTTCGGTATGCGCCTATTAGTCTTAATTGAGTTGAGTCAATGTGCCAATTGGTCTTGATTACTTGAGTCTTTAATGCTATTCTTTAGTGATATTGAAGAAGATGAGTGAATCTCTACAGATCTCTCAACTTTAGTCAAGTAGACCTAGGAATATGAATAATTGATAGATCAATCCAAAGACCATGAATTCCAACCATAGGCTTGTTGTGGTATGTAGCTTGGGTTGTTGTAAGCTCGTCGGCTTGGGATCCATAGGCTTGTTGTGGAAGGTGACTGCCTCGTGATTATTAATGCAATCAACGGTGTCTGGTCGACTCCTTGGGAGATTGAAATTCTTATCTCGGATTCCCTCCGCTTGCTTCACTGTTTTGAGGTGGCTTCTGTAACTCATATTTTTAGGGAAGCCAACAGGGCAGTTCATCGTCTCGCTCACTTGACATTAGAGTCTTCTTCGTCGTCTTGGGGTTCTGAGTTCCAGTCTATCGTCCGCAGAAATGCTCTTGGGTGGTGATACAACCGCGGTGCCGGTGGACACCACACCCCAAACTCTCGCCTGTATAAAAACAAAACAAAAAAACATAGGCCTTACCGCCTTAGCACCATTGAAAGTACAACTGAAAATTGAGGACTTTTTTCCCTTTTTTTAAAGCAAACATATATGAGTAACGATATATGATGACCATTTTAAACTCAATAAGATTTAGAAGAAGAAAACTATGTAATGCGATTCATCCATAAGTATTTGGCCTTTGCTAGTGTGACATGAACCTTTCTGCTTTCGGTATGACAGGTTCATGTTACACTAGCTGATTCCTTTCAAGACAATGAAGACAGGATGGCGAAAAAGGAACTAATTAATATCAATCAAAACATGGAGAAAATGAGAAGGACCGAAATAGATGCTTAGCTTTTAAAAAGATCCGAAAAACGAAAGGGATTCATGTATCCAGGGAAGACGATTACAACAAAGCAAAGCTTGTAAGTAAATAGTGTCATAGTTTTTGCCCGTCCACCTAACATGTAAGGAAAAAGCATACAGATCAAAGGCACTAAACATCATTATCATAATTAAGCTTCGAGTTCGAGTCTAGTTAACTTCTAAACCAGTAACCTGTCAAGCAGCGCTGGGCCAACAAAGCGAGAACGCTCAGAAGAAAGCTCGGCTGCCATAGAATACACGTGAGGCAGGGGTCTTGGGCGTCTGTACATTCAGATCAGAGCTCGAAGAGTTCTCAGACTTTGCTGAATTGGTCTCGAGGTCCATCGGAAGCTTCATCTTCGCCAGGGATTCCGAAAATTGCTGCATGCTTTTCATGTACATGTCCACAAAATCCTGTTGCACAACCTTCTCTTCCGGCAGCTTAACGTTTATGGTACCAAGCGGATTAAACGCTGACTCTTTCAGTGGGCCATTGGAATTGTCGCTTCTCGAGTCTCCGAGATCATCCTTCTCAAGGTTCGGGACATGCTCAGCAGTGAAGTAATCAGTGCTCTTCTTTTCTTTGAGAGGTGAAATGTGTTCGTCTTGTTTTGGAGATTTCGGGGGATCAATGGGGGTTTCGGATGACTGTGAGCTAGCAGGCTGTATTGCGGGAGAACCATTGATTGACATGCCGATAGGAGAATCGGGCTTGGAAAGCTGCACAGAGTCAGCAGAGAAACTATCTTCAGGATGATGGACAACAGTTTCAGAACTAAACTGATTTTCTGTCTCAGACGAAACGGGACTCTGCATACTCTGAGAGTCCAAGCTGCTGCTACCACCCATATTAAAGTACTCGGTAACCATCATTTGGTTTTCGTTGGCGATGTTGGGATCAGGAAACTCGAGCTTATCATACTCACTAGTTTCCTGCCCAGCATTTTCCATTCCCTCTATCAAAGCACTGTCTGCATTTGGAAGCTTCTGGATCACCATGACTTCAGGGGAAGCCCCTGAGTATTTCACAGAGAGCTGAACAAATCCAGCCGGGGAATGGTAGAGATCGGTAGACGAAAGGGAAAACTCCTTCTCTAACTTCCCTTTACTGACGAGCACATCAGATAGCGGCACTATAGCAAACCCGAGCAGCTGGTCCTCAAGATAGTTCCTAACACGACTAAGCATCCAGACTTCACATTTCAAGGACGACTCCACTGTTCGGACACTGACTCGGAGACTCTCATTGAACACCGGATTCCTGCCACCACCGTTTATGATCTGAGTGCACACCGCTTTTTCAGGATCGCTAGTTAAGCAAATCTTGGCATAGACATCTTGCTTATGGTAAATGCAGATGTTGTGGATGTCCCTAGCCTGATGTATGTGAACATCCAGAACGCCAATAGAGTCTTCTTTGGAGTTACAAAGGTGCATTTCGTTCCTCTGGAGTTCTGTGCCCTTGGGTAGGTCACTGGAGTCCTGAACATACGCATCGGGGTTCTGCTTCTCTGTCTCACCAGTGACAGAGAGGTTCTTGAATGGCGACACAACAGACTGCGGTGAGTCCATCTCTTGGAAACCAGATACAAGGCCTAGAAAAGTAATAGAAGTGAAATCCAAATCCATTAAAGAAAACTTCAACCACATCAAATATAATCTTGATCTGATAGGTTGAAACAGTTGAGAATCATATTGTATGAAGATCATGAGACACGGGAGTGAGCCCTTAAGTTGAAACCAAGTTGATGCTGACCAACTTTGGTTGGTCATAATTCAAACAATGACCATACCCATAAGTTGGAACTTGGAACTTATGAGCTTGATTGATTGAAATCAAAGATCCCCAAAATGAAGATTTGCAAGTTGCAGATAAATCTCTATATGACCCTAGAAACTGAACCCACAAATCCAAAAGCAACCTAAGCTAGATTAGGGACAACCTTATCAAAATCCAAAACATGTTAAAGGATTCTTCGACGTATCGCGTATGGATACTTATTACTTACAATACAAATAAACTCCTTATCAATCAATATAAATTAAGTCGCATTTGTAGTTGTAGGAAATTAAAAAAACCTAGAAATCGCATTTGTAGTTGTAGGGAATTAATAGAACAGGCTTACCAGTAAATCAGGGGGAGCTACGGGAGTATCTAGAAATGGCGGATTAGAAACCAAAACGGAGAGAGTCAGTGTGACGAATTAAGGAGAGATATCCGGGAGAATGTGAATGTCGTAAGGCATTTCTACTGGAATTTCGGTTTTCTGGAATAGGGAGGGGGAGAGAGGAAAGTAGGAAAGCATCCGCATCCTCTCTTACCCTATATTATTGCTGGAGGGTTGTTGTGGGTCCACCTAAAACCAACCCAAAATATGAGAGCATGTTTATCAGTGAGCCCCGTTCCGAGCTGATAACTTACTTTTTAACTCCCACGTCAGCTTATGAGTTCTGACCCAGCTTTTTTTTTTAGCAATAGTGGGCTCTGTCTGGGGCTCCCAACTTACTTTTTTTTCTATTTCCTTTTTCCTTTAAATAAACAAAGTTATTATTATTATTATTATTATTATTATTATTATTATTATTATTATTATTATTATCTCTTTGATTTAAAAAAAATATATGAAAAAGGGCTAGCCAATGAATTTAATATTTATAGGAAAAAATGGGATAAAACATTAATTTTTAAATCGGTAATATGGGTGTTGATATCTTTAAATTTCTTTAAAAAAAAAACATATGTAATATGAGTGTCTATAGGTAGATAAAAATAAATTACATTCAAAAATAATTTTTTTTATATTTACATTAAATGGCGTTAAATTGCATTTTCAATAAAAAAAACACTCATCACGTGGCAGAGTTATAGAGAATGGGAGTGCTGCTTCACATGGGGCAAAATGTTGCGTTTCTCTCCTTCCAGTACATGAAAGACGTCGTTTTTGAACCGGGATTTCACCAAAAAAAAAACGCGGGCCATGGCCCACCACTTGCTCCATGAGTCGAGCTCATCTACGAGATAAATTTTAGCGGGATCATTACCAGCTCGCCTCCCATCTTCTTTTTTTTTATTTTTTTTCTTGCTGATGTGGTTTATTGGTGAGCCCTTAGGCTCACCAATAAACATGGTCTTAGATCTCTTGCACTTTTTATGAAAAATATTACAAAAAATAACAATGTTTTTAATGTTTTACCTTGTATTATTTCGGGAGTTAACTTTCGAAAATTCAAATTTCTAATTTCGAAACCATAAGTTCTTGTCTTTTCCTTCCATGAATATGACGTCAGTCTCATGGTCTCCTTTTTGAGATTGAATTTGAAACGTAAGGGAAGGTTCTCATCTCCTTCCTCCCTTTAGAGCAAAACACACACTCCTCCATTTCTCCCTCTTGTGCTTGTACACCCTAAAAATGGCAATGGACCACTTGCTCTTGGCTCCATCCGATTTCACACACACCAAACCCTATCCTTTTGCTCATTAAAAATCAGATTTTTGTCTCTTCAAAACTCATCATAAGATTCAAACACAAACCCTAGAAACAAGCTCCAAAAACCTTATCCAAACTCTCTCTTTTCTTCTCCCTCTTTCTCCCTTGCCGTGAGCTCTTCAAGCCACCAAAACTCCCTCCTTTGCCTAGTTGAACAACACCTCTACACCTCAGCAACACCACCACCTCCCCAGCTCGTCATCGTTCATTTTTTTGGAAGCCAAGGCGCAGCACAACCGAGGGTTTCCCTCCCTGTTTTTTCGTGAGCAACAAGCAAGCACAACACCTTCATCCTGCATTCTCCCACTACGAGCCACCCACAGGCCACAAGAGCATCCTTTATACCTCCTCGACATTTCCAAGCAACCAGAGCCGCCAGAAGAGCCTCGGAGCCAGCAGCGTAACCTTTCGTCCTCCCATTCCCCTGTTTTCGCATTTTGGGTCGGCCCTCTCCGATGAGACTCCGACTTCGACGAGGCAAATTGGGGCGATTTCGAGCGTTTTTCGGGCTCGAAGAATACCTCGGTGACATGCCTGTGCTTCCTTTGACGAAACTCGAATTTTCAGTTTTCACTTTTGGTGGGACCCAAAGGTTGATCCTGGGGGACCCGACGCCTACGTCAGCGGGCTTACTTGACCCATGCCGATATGATGAGTGGGGTCTCCCTTCCCCTTGTATTGAGTTTCGCCGACATTGTGAGGATAGACATGTTACCTCCGCGGATGACCAGTTTAGGTGTGTTATCGCGGCTCCGTATTCTTCCTCCAAGAACTAATGACCTCTGGCATATTACTTCCTTTTAGACACGGGTGTTAACGCTTGCGTCCCCGCGAAGCGGAGTGAAATGTTATAATGTGTGTATGAAACTTCTATGATATCGACTGTGCTCTCAATCCCTTATTGTCCGCTCTATTTTTATTTTTCTCTCCCTTCGCCTAAAAAAGTCATTTTCTATTATTTGGATTTCTCCTTTTATAGTGACTGAAAGTGCCTCCCGTCCTTGGCACGTGTCATTTTGGGTCTGACATGTGTCCCCTTGGTGGAGTGAGGGCATGCAGAACATGTGCCCCCCTGCTTTTTATCCGCGGATGAAGTGTTTAGGAGAACGATCTGCCATTTTAGGTCGCGGTCAAAAGTCTAGGATTCCTCTCACCGATCCTTTTTCATTATTATTTTTTTATATATCCATTATTTTTAGATATTTTACGACCGGTTTTGTCACAGCTCCTCAGATTGGGTCGGATCCGCATGGATTTGACGCAATCTGACTTATCTTCCATGGAAAATATCCAGGCTTTGACGTCTTTCATTTTATTGGGCCTCTTGAATGGGCTGGCTTAATGGCCTATTTAAGGCCCATTTAGACCCTTTTCGGCCCAATAGTGCAAAGAAGTTCAAAGGTCGGTAATTTTCTTATAAATTACCCCATTTCGTTTTCACTTGTCATTTGTCTTTTCTCTCTTTTCGGCGTTTTTCTTTTTACTATCTCTCGTTTTCCGGTGGTATTCCTTCGTCGGTGGTTTCGCTCTAATTGATTTTTCCGGCGGTGTTCTTCAAACCCCAGATATTTCTTCTCGTTTTTCACTCTCGTTCTTGCGTTTCTTGAATTTTACCTTACTTTCTGCTTTGAACTTTTGGAATTTCTTTTCTTTAGATCGAAATGAGTTTAGCTTTTCTCGTTGGATATGTTTTTCTTGTGTTCAAAACTTTTGATCTGCATGTACGGTTCTTCACTCAGTTTTTTCTTTAGCTCTTGAGAATGGTTTGTAGAGAAGAACATGATGCTCTGGATGAGTTTGAGAGGGAGGAAGGGTGGAGAGATGAAGCGCCATCGGCAGCGTGTTCTCGTCCCAATCTTGAGGTTTTAGAGTCATCTTCTTCCGCTTTCGCGGGTTCGTCTTTCGAATCTGACGGTTCGTCATCATTAGAGTCGTCTTCTTCATATTTGGTTTCCACATCAACTAGGGATAGGCCTATTGGAAGTCCCATTAAGGTGAGAAGGCGTCGGAAGCGCTCTGACCCTGATTATTATTCTTCTCCTCACTTAATTTCTTCTTCTTCTAAGGGAGGCGATGAAAGCAATGCTTCCACGGATGCAGATGATTCGGGGCTTCGCTCTTCTCAGGACGCGAATCCTTCCTCTACTTCTCATCTAGAGGGCAGTACTCGGGATCCTAAATTGCCTTGGGTCCGCTATGCGGAATCTCCCATTGTTGTTGCGGAGATTCCTCATAGGATTCGGTCTAAGGAAAACTTCGGTGATCTGGATACCCTTTCTTATGATCTTCAGGACCTGACCACCGTTCCTTTTCATAGGAATTTTTCTATCCGCGACCCTCCAGCTCGTCCTTTGGTGATTGCCGAGAGGGTTCGCCCGCGATGGTCCCCTATTGAGAAATTGTGAGGTTGCACAACTTTGTTGGACTTTGTCGACCATGAGGTTATTTCTCATATTTTTCCATGGCAAGTCGAGTTAGAACTTTGTCTCCCTGTTGAGGGAGGGGGCTGCCTAGATGCATACGAGGAGTGCTTCGTTGTTCTCGTGGCGAGCTTGTCTCAAGGGTTTTTTCTTCTTCTTCATCCCTTTTTTTCAGAGTTTTTGAGAGGATATAATTTGAGCCCCGTGCAGATTGCTCCGAACTACTGGATGTTCTTTACCAGTTTCATCATGAGGTGCTTAGAGATTGGGGTTCCCCCAATTATGGAGTTGAGGTTTAGTATTTTTTCCATGAAGAAAGGGCTTCAGGATTCACGGTTTTATCATTGTAACTCAAGATGTGGTTACATCAACAAACTCTGTACTAAGCCGAATTGGAAACATAAGTGGTTCCTTGTCCGCGACAAGACGGGAAAAAGTTTGAATTGTAGGATTGTCCCTTGTTGGTTTAGTGCGGTGAAGAGGCCAGTCGTCGCTGGTCTTTCCGAATTCAAAGAATCCTTTGCACATGAGCCAAAATTCCCCTAACAAGTAATGATCTCGGCTCTTCATCTCGAGATGGCTGGATTGAGCCTTCCCCACACGCGTCTAGGTGTTCCCTTGGTTTCGGCGTCCCTTCTTTATTTTTCTTTACTTCTTCAAAATGAATTTGTTGTAGATGTTTTGCATGTGTTTTCATCCTTTAATAAATTGTGACTCATTTCTGTACTATTCTTTTTTCAGATAAAATGGATCTTGAGTCCTTGTTAAAGCGTCACAAAGCGAAAACTAGGGGCCAAAAGAAGAGTTCGGTCGCTCGCAGACCTCCTCCGACTTCCGCCGCACCAGCGGTTGTGGATCTGGTCACGAACAGGGGAGTGGCTACTGATGCTCAAGGGACCACCTCGACCCGTGAAGCCCATGAGAAACGTTCTCGTTCATCCGATCCCATGGTGCCGAGAAAGAAGAAGAAAGTTAGCAGTGTTGTGGGTGCATCAACCATGGGGGAGAAGGATAATACCCTTTTTCTTGAGGGAGATGATACTCTCCCTAAGTATCCTATCCCGGGGTTTGGGATGGATGAGCTAGTCCGACTTCAATTCCCCGAGAAGCTCGCGCATAATGAATAAGCTTATATTCAACGCTTGGATTCTCGGAGTTTTTCGATCGAGTTTGAGAGGATTGCCCAATGGGCGAGTTGAGATCATTGTGTTTTGTTCATAGATATATGTATTTTTTCCATCCTCTAACCTATTTGCTGTTTGCACTTTTTGTAGCTGAGGACAATCCAGGTTGACACTTAGCGGCGCCTGGTCTGCCAAGGGAATGAGATTTCTAAGAAAGATGCCGAGATTAAGGATCTTGTTCACCGCGTGCAGATTTTGGGTAACACTGTTGGCGATCCTGCTTTCGTTGAGAAGTTCAAGAAGAGGTTTGTGGACCTCCATGAGGAATTGCAAGGGGTTAAAGAGTGAGTGTCGGTATTGACCAGAGAGTAGGACGTTGCCAGGTCTGCTTTGGATGCTTCTCGTCTTCAAGCGGATGAGCTTAAGTTGACGGTTGAACAGCTGCAAGACCAACTCTGCTCAAGCCAAGCCTATGTTCACAAGCTAGAGGAAGATTATTCAATTCTTCGTGAGGAGCAGAGTGTTGTAAGCCTAATTCGCCATGTTTTACATTGACTTTCATATCAATTTCTGCATACATTTCATGCATTTGGTTTCGAATAGTGCAGAATCTATGTAGTTTATGCTTATTTTCCAAATTATGGAGTCTACACAATTTCTTGTTTAAATTCGCAGAAATCGGACGCACTTTGGAGCTTAAAAGAAAGTCATGACTCATGAAGAAGATAAGGATGGTGCATTTGGCGAAAAGCCCACTTTTTGCCATTCATCATTCTAAATCAAGTTTTGATGTCTTCATGAGAGTTGTAGCCCTCGAAAAGATCTTTCTAACACATACTCATATGCGTCAATTGGGCGAACGAAGACTAGGGAAAGTGCATTTCAAGAACAGAGCAGAATGCTGAGAGCTGACAATTCTACTTGACGTCGAGTACATCTAGTCGAATTCATCAAGTCGAGCACGAGCAGCCAGTCACTCAAGAGGAAGAATTCTACTCGAAGTCAAAGAGGTTAGTCGGTGTCGAGTACCCACGTCGAGTCCGGAAGCTGCCCAAGCTCGAGTACAATCCGAGGGGAAATTTCTGGTCGAAGTCGAGTAAGTCTACTCGAAGTCGAGTACTATCCAGTGACGAATCCGAGTCCGAGATCGAGTGTGTGCCGAGAAGATAGACTACTTGCAAGAGAAGATATGTAGAATTATATCCATCCACATGAAGATCTATCAAGTCCAAGAGGGATCTGTCCACATTAGTCTAGTTTCCTTATAGATTTATTTTCTTTATCAATTAAGTTTTATCTTATGTTTTAGATAGAAAGTTTTAGATATAGATATAATTGCTCCTTCCTAGATTAGCTAGATGGAACACTATAAATAAAACCTTAGGGGCTGGATTTTATTCATTCAATTTCACACACAATTAGAGAGATATCGAGTAGAGAGAGAGAGAGAGAGAGAGAGAGGGGGGGGGGGGGGAGGCCGAGAGGAGAGAGAGAAAGCGAGAGCAGGATTTGGCTTCGTTCGGTTGTAAGATCTATTTTAGTTTGTTAATGCAAGTTATTTTCCTGAAATTATTGATGTGTTTATTCATGATGAAGAGCGAGTAGTCACCCAACTTCTAGGGTCGGGGTGAGCCCGACGGTATCCATGTAAGGTAATGCGCTAAAGGTAAAATCTTTTGATGCGATTTCGTCTTCTATCCCTACGAGCATGATTCTTTTGCGAAAGTTGAAGGTGATCCTTGTTTGTGTTATTGAAGCGAAAGTGATCTTAATACAACTTGGATTAATTATGTGAAAAAGGGTTAGTAACAATTAGGATTTATGCGAAAACCTCTATATTCCTATTTGTTAATAACGAAAGTTATTTGATGAAAAGGCACGATCTTTTATACCTTATGCATTATTTTATATGGTTATCGTTGTGGTGTTGAAACCCTGATCTTGGAAGTATTTTAGTTTATTGATTTTATTCCCAAAATTTGTGTTTGCTTTCGTTTTATTGAAATTTAAAATTATGATTTTCGGTTCTGAGTTACTCGATTTCGAGCACTTCTAGTTGACTTCGGGTAAGTTTTGGTCGACGTCGAGTACTATAGCACTCGATGTCGACTACTTTGCTTTTTTTTTCTTGCGTTTCTTTGCTTCTGTTCTATGTTTTGCAGTTTCTGTTCGACTGAGTAGTCGACGTCGAGGATACCTAGTCGACGTCGAGTACTTCCTGAGTCACTTTCGAGAGTTTCTGAACTGTAAAGGCGGGCGCTGACATGCTTCCTCGTGGATTGATCATGACTACCTGCTACTACAACGGGAGGTAATCTTGTATTTATTTCCTGAGACAGGGAGTCAGTTTGATTTCGTATTTTATATTTATTTCAATACTTGACACATTCTCCTACAACAACACAGAGCATCCTAAAACAGGACTTGGAGACGGCTCAGTCTCGCTCAACCCAAGACTTCTCTCTATATTGGCTTCAGACTCCTGAGGGCTTGGAGCATTTATCTTCTGAATGGATCAAGACTGATGCTGGCCTTTTTTTTTTAAGACATTAATATTGTAAAGTTCTTTTTTAGATACTACTACATGACAGCTTAATTCGATCCCGCCGCTTTTTTGTTAATATTTTGTGATGCCGCTGATGAGGAAGAGACATCCGTCCAAGACAGCTGAGACCTTTGTTTCTTTTTCTTCTTTTGGTGGAAGGGAAAAAACTTTTATTCAGGGCGCGGAATATGACCCTTTGTTTTTAAGACATTAATATTGTAAAGTTCTTTTTTAGATACTACTACGCGGCAGCTTAATCCGATCCTGCCGCTTTTTTGTTAATATTTTTTCTACTTTTATTCTTGATTGTTGAGACACTGGTTTTCCAAGTGTCGAGAAGTTGACCCCAAGTGTGAAGGGTCTTCCTTCCAAATGTGAAAGGTCCCCCTTCCATTTGGTCTTCATCTGCAAGCTTTGCATTTCTTTTCTAGCCATCGCCCTTCCCTTATCAACATGTCATCTTCACGTCTTCTTGAGTTTCCTAATCGTAGATCGATTTAGCGACCATGGCCCCTGAGAACTTTAATCCTTGGGCTTTTTTCCAGACTTAAGGGAGAGTCGAACAAATTTTTCAACTCGTAAGGCTTCCCCTTTAGCGGGCCCTTGGTTGTAATTTCAAGCTAGTTCAACTAAGTTCAGAATAGACAAACAGATTTGAGAGAGTGTGTATAAAGTAACCAAGAAAATCGATTTAATGTTGAGAGATATATATGGGGAAGGCGTTCTAGGGTCAAGGATTTACCAATAATGCATCATCAATAGACCAAAATATTTTCTTGCTTGAATGATATCTAATTCAAAAGTGAAGGTAGATCGTCCAAGGTAATCGCAAAGTTCCTCTCGGAATCAAGGCGAATGTGTCTAAATTGGTTAATGATCGCCTCTCGGTCTCAACCAACCAATTTAGACCCTTTCCGTGCTTAGAATTCTAGGTAATAATCGTGCAAACCTAACCATCTCGGTCTCAGTCGATACAATTATCACCTAAAATGTCTATGCCAATCTAGAGATCCACAAGAAGTTCAATTTCTCTTTCGATCAACTAAACTTTAGGCTTAATCCTATGGTTCAAATGGTTCCAATAGCCTCTCGGCCTAAATTCACCATCTAGGTTCCAATTCGGGGTCTTAGTCTCCTGATTTCAAACCCCAAAATCAGTTCTAATCGACTCTCGTCAACTAGGGCTGGCGCGATAGGATTAAATCACCAAATAGAATCAAATATCATTCAAACAATACTAAGAACAAACCTATTTTCGCATTGTCGGGACCATCCCAACCCTAGAACAGGAAATCTAGCAATTCATGGATAAGTACATGCTTGATTCAATCAAATTCGGCAAGACAAACATAGAACAAAGGAGATGGAACGGAAATTACCAGAATTTGATAGATCGAACAAGTTTTTCTTTCCAAAAATCTCTAGTCTCCAAAGCTCTCAAAAGCTCTCCTACAATGTCAGATTTTTCGGCCTTCCCCCGTTTCAACCTTTCGAATCCCCCTTTGTTTAGAAAAGAAAACGAATTTAATTCGGGACACAGGAAACACTCGGCCGAGTGGTTTCTGCACTCGGTCGAGTGGACTCTGAAAAAGCACCTGTAAAACACTCGACCAGAGTGAGTCTCGAGTGCTTTCTGCACTCGGTCGAGTGCCTTCTGGCTTGTTCATCTTGACTTCACTCTGGCACCACTCGGCCGAGTGGTTTCTGGAGCTTAACTTTGCCGAGCTTGCTTCGCTTCTTTTGGCATGTTTCCTTGATTCCGTGCTTCCTAGCTCATCTTTGACGACTTTTTAGCGTAGCGAACATCATCGAGCCACCTCTTTCTCTTTAAACTCTTGAATCGACACCAAAACCGCTCCGCAACGCCTGAAATCATAACAACCGAGTGGTAGACACCGATTCCACCAAACTAAACCAAAAAGGGCCAAAAATATATATAATGCTTACTCAAAGGCCCTAAACCCGATGCAAACATGCCATAAAATCATCACTAAATATATGCTATCAAAATACCCCATACTTAACCTTGCTTGTCCCCAGGCAAGACTAAGACAATAATCACAAAATATCATCAACTAATGTAAAATATTCGACGAATGCCGTCCTAGCATATCATAGCCAACAACCCAAGCTCAACTAGCTCATCAATTTCCAAACCCTCAACATGCATTTTGCTCAAATCTCAACCTCAAAACTCATCATCCACAAAGCTTGAAAATCGTCAATAAAATCACCGCTTGAATTTATGCACACAATAAAATCATGAGGGCTTTATAGGGTTATGATGGGGCTAAGGTGAAAACAGTTAGGTATGGAAAATTTCAGGCCATGTGGTGCTAAAATCCGGGAAAAAGGATCATGCAAGAACAATCGGAAAAACACCAACTTCAAAGAATCAAACTCATACCAATCCACCAAACAAACTCCATCACAACAACTTTTTCTTCTTCACTCTTGTCAACCACTTCAAAAAATTCTATTTTTTTTTTCTTTTCAAATTTTTTTCAAGATTTTTTTTTTCACTCTCTAGTCTCGACACCGTTTTACGCGAATACAAACATTTGTGATGAATGCACCCGGTTACTAAGTGTCTTGACCATCTCACTTTGCACTTCTTCCTCCTTGTGTGAATTTTATTCTCCACAAGCAGGATCGGTTACTAACCGTATTTTTTTTATTTCTTGACTTTTGCAAAAGAGTGAATTTTATCCTCCTCTTATCCCAAGACTTTTCTCTTTCTCTTTTTTTTTTTTTTCTTTTTTTCCTTTTCTATCACAATCAAGAGAAATCATCTCATACTTGAAGCACATCCACACAACAAAACACACTATCATGACCCAAAATCCCGGATTGGGTAAAGGCAAATAGCGGGCTATGAAAATCTTGTGGAGCTACCAAAGAAACAAGCTTCTAAGGCTCAGAAGGCTTCAAGCAGATGGTCAAATGCAAGGGTAGGTAAGGATAAATGGGCTGACAAACTGCCTCAATCATATTTAAATTTGTGCACATAAATCCAATAATGCGGTATCAAGTGAAGCTCGAGTATCCAAGTATGAGGCAAGATATACACATAATAGAGGATATACATGTTATCTAGTCAAACAAGGCAGTAGCTCAATGCTCAAGCAATCATCAAATATTCCAATAAGCGCAGGCCAAATAGACACAAAAACAGCAAAAATTGTGAAGTATTCACCCCCACCCCATACTTAGGCAAAGCATTGTCCTCAATGTGCAAAACAATCAAATAAGAGATGGGAATACTGACAATTTTAACATGTAGAGCATGTGTCTAGAAGGTAGCCAAGCTAGAGCCATTTGCGTCCAAACCTAGACAAGATAACCAACACAAACAAGCAACAAACTCGGCAAGATGGGGGTTAGTAGATAGGTGCCAAACACCTTCAATTCAGCTCAAAACACAAATAATATTCTCAATATAGCGCACTCTGCACCCCATACATGCACTTTTGCAAATCAACCCCAAAAAAAAAACAAAAGAAAGAAAAAAAACTGAAATCTAAAAATAAAGAAAACATACCTCGGGTTGCCTCTCGAGAAGTGCTAGTTTAAGGTCTGAAGCCGACCTTCCAGTACCTTCGATTGCTTGGGTCAAGGTGGTTGAATGGAAACAACCTCCTTGGTCGGATCTACGGCGGAGTATTCCTTTAGTCTTTGTCCATTCACCTTAAACTCGCCGGTCCGTTTGCTCCATACCTCAACAACTCCATGGGGATGCATTCCTTTGACCTTGAAGGGGCCGCTCCACCTTGATATCAACTTCCCTGGAGCCAGTTTTAGCCTTGAGTGGAAAAGTAGCACTAAATCACCTTCTTGAACTCTTTCGGGAGGTCTTCCTTTAGCTTCACTTGTAGAGACTCCGTCATATACCTGCAAATCAGATTTGGAATCCTCCACAAAGACAGTCAAATCTCGAGATACATCAACAAGTAACTCTTTTCTAGCACCACTAACAACACTCTTTGTCAGAGCAAACTTTGGAGGGTCTCGGTTGACCACTTCTTTCATGGTATCATAGCCCCCTTTACCTGCAACATCAATCCTGCAACACATAGATTCAACAACATGTGGTTCTAAAGGTTTAGGGAGGTTAAATTCAACCTTCTCATCCCCTATCTCAAAAGAGAGTGTCCCTTTTCGTACATCAATCAGAGCCCCTGCAGTGGCCAAGAACGGGCTTCCAAGAATGATAGGAATGGGGGTGCTGGCATCCATATCCAACACAACGAAGTCTACCGGTACGAAAAACTTACCCACCTTAATAGGGACATTCTCTAAAACACCAACTGGGTGGGCAATGGACCTGTTCGCCATGATCAACTGCATCCTAACCGGTCTAGGCTCTCCTAGACCGAGTTTCTTCCAAATTGAGAGAGGAAGCAAACTAGCACTAGCTCCCAAATCACATAAAGCTTTATAATCAGGAGTATGACCAAAGGAAATAGGGACAACGAAACTACCTGGGTCCTCTAGCTTAGGTGGTAGCTTGTTCTCAATCAAGGCGCTACACTCCTTGGTAAGAAACACCGCTTGGCACTCATCGAGCTTCCTCTTGTTAGAGAGGATCTCCTTTAGAAACTTCATATAGGATGGCATTTGGGTCAAAACATCAGTGAACGGAATATTAACGTAGAGCTTCTTCAACACCTCCAAAAACTTTCTAAAATGCGCCTCTGTTTGAGTTTGAGCCTTTCATTGTGGAAATGGAAGCGGTGGCTTGTAAGGAGGAGGTGGCACATGTGGCGACTCTTTCACCGGTTCATGAGGCTTTTCCATTTCAGCTTCAACTATGTTCTTAGTCTCTTTCGGTGCTATAAGCATCGGATCTTCCAGCTGCTTTCCACTTCTCAAAGATATAGCAGAAATCTGTACCTTGGGATTCTCTTCAGTACGCCCTGGAAACTGACCAGCGGGCCTAGGAGCATTGCTAGCTTGCTGAGCTACTTGTGTTTCAAGTAACTTCTGACCTCTGCTGAGATTCTGCACCTCTTCTGCTAGGTTCTGAACAGTACCCATGAGTTGTTCCATCATCAACTCCATCTTATCTTTCTGTTGTGGGGGTTTAGAAGGAAATCCAGGTGGTGATTCTTCTGCAGCTTGTCTGTTAGCATAAGAGAAACCGGGGTGATCCCTCGCTCGGGGATTGTAGTTGTTGAAGTTCATATTGTAACCCTGGCCTCTATTCAAATTTCCCATGTAGTTGACCTTCTCATCCTGACTCCCGATACCTTGCGAACCATAAATCTGACAAACCGAAATGGTGTGGTCTTGGGATCCACAGAACTGGCATGGCACCTGTCTAGAGCCCACAACACTAACCTCCTTGGTGGACAAGGACTTCTCCATAACTGAGGCTAGACGCTTAATTTCAGCAGCCAATGAGTCATATCTAGCATCCTTATAAGTTGCAGCGTCCACCTCATAGATCCCTGCACCCCTTTTTACATTAGAGAGCGCCCGGGGTTGCGAGTATTTCCCACATCTCTTAGCCGTCTTCTCGATGAATGCCCAAGCATCGTCAGCTCCCATCTTCAAAAATTCTCCTCCAGATGAGGAGTCAATGAGCACTCTAGTGTTGTCACTGACAGCCTTGTAGAAAATCTCAAACAGATTCAGCTTTGATATCCCATGGTGAGGACACTCAAACAAAAGATCCTTGAATCTCTCCCACGATTCATGGATGTTCTCCCCATCTCCAACCACGAAAGAATTTATCTTTCGCCTCATCTCAGCAGTCTTGGCTGGCGGGAAGAACTGATTTAGGAATTCAGATGACAGTTCCTCCCCATTGGTGACTGTGCCAGCAGGGATAGAGTTGTACCAATGTCTAGCTTTCCCTGCAAGTGAGAAGGAGAATGATCGCAACAACAACTCTTCAGGAGCGACACCCTGAACTCTCACTGTATCCATCAATTCTTTGAAGGTGGATATGTGCTGATGAGGGCTCTCAGTAGGAAGGCCATTGAACATATTCTGCCTTATCATATTCAACAGTGCAGGCTTTAGCTCAAAATTAGCAGGTGTCAAAGCAGGAAGGACAACACCTGGTTGTGGTAGGAACTGAGCCGGATCCATCTGCTCTCTTAAGGTTGTCGGCCCTTGTGGTTGGCCGAGCTGTAACTGTTGATCAGCTAGTTGTTGTCGAAGTTCAGCATTTTCTTGATCTCTTTGAGCCATTTGCCGCTCTAGTTCTTCCAATCGGGCTATTGCGTCAGCCATCGTATCAGCTTTAGCAGCTTGTTGTTCAACTCTTCTTTTGTGGAATGTGCGTTCAGGTTCAGGACCAAAAGGCAATAGATTGCTAGAGCCTTTCTTTTTTCGCATTCAAAGCACAACCTGAGGCCAAAAACAAAAACAAAAACAAATCAAAGTAACACAAAGAACTTAGAGAACTAGCTGTCAAAAGGATGATCGATACTAGCACCAGTCCCCGGCAACGGCGCCAAAAACTTGATAGGCTAAAACCTACACCCACAAGTGTATGAGGTTTAGTTGTAGTAATCAAGTGTCGTATCCACAAGGACCGAAGGAGTATCGATTGTAATTTCAAGCTAGTTCAACCAAGTTCAGAATAGACAAACAGATTTGAGAGAGTGTGTATAAAGTAACCAAGAAAATAGATTTAATGTTGAGAGATATATATGGGAAAGGCGTTCTAGGGTCAAGGATTTACCAACAATGCATCATCAATAGACCAAAATATTTTCTTGCTTGAATGATATCTAATTCAAAAGTGAAGGTAGATCGTCCAAGGTAATCGCAAAGTTCCTCTCGGAATCAAGGCGAATGTGTTCAAATTGGTTAATGATCGCCTCTCGGTCTCAACCAACCAATTTAGACCCTTTCCGTGCTTAGAATTCTAGGTAATAATCGTGCAAACATAACCATCTCGGTCTCAGTCGATACAATTATCACCTAAAATGTCTATGACGATCTAGAGATCCACAAGAAGTTCAATTTCTCTTTCAATCAACTAAACTTTAGGCTTAATCCTATGGTTCAAATGGTTCAAATAGCCTCTCGGCCTAAATTCACCATCTAGGTTCCAATTCGGGGTCTTAGTCTCTCGATTTCAAACCCCAAAATTAGTTCTAATCGACTCTCGTCAACTAGGGCTGGCGCGATAGGATTAAATAGCCAAATAGAATCAAATATCATTCAAACAATACTAAGAACAAACCTATTTTCGCATTGTCGGGACAATCCCAACCCTAGAACAGGAAATCTAGCAACTCATGGATAAGTACATGCTTGATTCAATCAAATTCGGCAAGACAAACATAGAACAACGGAGATGGAACGGAAATTACCAGAATTTGATAGATCGAACAAGTTTTTCTTTCCAAAAATCTCTAGTCTCCAAAGCTCTCCTACAATCTCTAGCCTCCCCCCATTTCAACCTTTCGAATCCCCCTTTGTTTAGAAAAGAAAACGAATTTAATTCGGGACACAGGACACACTCGGCGAGTGGTTTCTGCACTCGGTCGAGTGGACTCTGAAAAGCAATGCCTGTAAAGCACTCGACCAGAGTGAGTCTCGAGTGCTTTCTGCACTCGGTCGAGTGCCTTCTGGCCTGCTCATCTTAACTTCACTCTGGCACCACTCGGCCGAGTGTTTTCTGGAGCTTAACTTTGCCGAGCTTGCTTTGCTTCTTTTGGCATGTTTCCTTGATTTCGTGCTTCCTAGCTCATCTTTGACGACTTTTTAGCGTAGCGAACATCATCGAGCCACCTCTTTCTCTTTAAACTCTTGAATCGACACCAAAACCGCTCCGCAACGCCTGAAATCATAACAACCGAGCGGTAGACACCAATTCCACCAAACTAAACCAAAAAGGGCCAAAAATATATATAATGCTTACTCAAAGGCCCTAAACCCAATGCAAACATGCCATAAAATCATCACTACTTATATGCTATCACGGATCTTGTTAACTTTTTTCTTTCTGACAACGACTTTGCTTTTCGTCTATGTTGTTTATTTTCGTTGGTGCGCTCTAGTGTGCTTTAGTCTTTATTTATTTGTGTGTAACCTTGATTAGACTATGACTCACTTCTTTAAATTTTTGTAACGTCTTAAAGCTTTCCATAAAAAGGCAATGCCGCTAGTGGAACAAAGATTCTTTATTTGATGATACAGACATAAGGCTTTGGAAGGCGAAGACTATGCCCCGCGTTAAACCAAGGCTTAGGACTAAGGCCGTCTATGCGGTTATACAAGCTTTTCGAATTTTTGAAAACATTAGTTGTGCCCCACTTCACCGTTGTCGTCGCTGTCGGGATTCACTATATAAACTTCGAAGATAGAGTCTCCTTGATAGGTGAAAATCAATGCTGATCCGACGCGGACTCTATTTGCTTGCGTGAATTCAGGCCATCCTTGTGTAAACCAAAAGAAACCATCTTCGCCCCTGTAAAAGGCCGTACATACATCAGAGGGAGCCGGAGTATTTAGAGATGCTCCTCTCTTTTGATGACCCTGTAAAAGGCTTTAGGTAGCTCTTCGGGATCCATTTCCTCTATTTAATGTTTGCTATCTCAGTTCCCTGCGCATTTATACTCCTCTAGAATGGTTTTCATTGAGCTTCCATCACCCACAACCACGTGTCGATTTTTGTTTTTTAGTGTGGCTTCACGGGTTGTCTCGCGTCTGAAGATTCTTTTAGGAATCCAAGCAGAACTGAGTTCTGATCATTTTGTCTTGAAGTCTTGATGAGAAGTATCACTGCTTAAATTGGAGGCGACCTTTCCGGCTTTCCCTGACTGAATGAACTAGTGCCAAGTGTGGTGCATGCTTTTCTTTTGAGAAGGTTGAAGTTTTCTCCCTTTTTCTCAAAAACCATGGACTGTTTCAGTCTTCCTAGTATCACTCAATTTTTAAATGCAAGCTAGGTTCTATAGTCGTCCGTCCTCTTGCTTTTAGGGCTGACATGGCTCCTTCAGGGGAAGAACGATGAGTCTTTTGCAAGCAATTGATTATCCAGAGCAAATGGAGCACAGGGGAAGAACGATGGCTCCTTCTTATTTATATACCTCTTTTTTTTTTGCGTTTCTTTCTTAATTTGGTGCCCTTACCCTCCGACAGCTCTTGCTACTGCGATTTAAGGATGAATTTGAAGGCGCTATTCCGGAGCAAGTATCGCTTTCTTCTCACTTGCTAAGAGATTTTCCAGTCTTTGTGGAAAGGCGAGATTTTGGCCTTCTCTATTTGGGTCGCGGATGGAATGACTTCGCGGAGTCGCACGACTTCGAGATTGGTGCGTCCATGGTCTTTATTCATATGGGCGATGCTCACTTTGACGACCGGGTGATGGATTCAGATGATGGTGGGGGAACCATAAATCGAGCCGAACCATCTTCTCAAGATCTTGTCACGAACGGTTTTTACCCTTAACTGGGATTTTTCTCACGCCTCATATCTTTCCTTTTTGGAAAATAAAGTTTGAGATCAATCGTTATTTGGTCGATGTACAAACCTTTTTCCTTTATGTACTTAAATCTCTTTGTATCTTATTTTGCCCTGAACCTTTCTTTTAAGCTTTTATCGCAAGCTCTCAGTTTGGTGACTGGTTCCTAGAGGGTAAAGACATATTTGAAGAGCTGACGCGGAGCTAAGCTCTTGTGACGATTTTTATCAAACGCTGGCGGCTTACGAGTGAGGATCTGGATCCTCTAGTAGGATGTCTTACGCGGTCATTTTCGGTCTGGCTAATTAAACGTGATGAGGATCGACCGTGGAAAATTTGAACCAGGTTCCTTTCTCCGTTTCTGAAAAGATCAGGATGGCTCTTATTGGTACGCGGTGGGATATTGCAAAAATTGCTCATCCCTTTGTTAGCCTATTGATCCTGCTGACAGAGGATTTTCAGTCGCCTTAAATCCTATCAAATAAATCCGACTAACCTAACTAATGTAGTTTGACAAGTACGGGTCGATCCCACAAAGAGTCAATGATTTGTATGCAAATCAGAGTGTGTCAACAAGAACAAGAAACAAAGATGGGGGATTTCGATGGTTTAAACTAACTAATAATGCAAAAGTAAGAAAAATAATAAAGTAAAGCAGATTAAATGGATGAATATGATAGAATAGCTCAGGTCAATCAATCTAAGTAGTCAGGTTTGTTCACTGATCATTGATATCGAAAAGATAACTTTTTCTTGAATACTTTGTTGTGGAAAGACTAGGTCTTTTGAATCCAATTCCTTATCGAATCTAGTTAACAGGACAAACAGACCCTGAAAACCCTAATTATCAAACAATCTTGAAACTATCAAGATTCAATTCAAAAATCGATGAAGTTTAAAGGAAATCAACAAAGACAATCGACGCGCACAACCAGTTATTGCATCAATTGCAAATCAATTCTCTATACAAATCCCTAAATCAACCAGTTTCAGGGATTTATACTTTGCTACTCAAGAATATAGATAACTCAACCAGTAATTACCTATATCTAGCTATAGATTATCATGAACAAGCATCAGTTGATCAGGCTAATGAAAATTCACGAAAACCCTAAACAATCAGCGCAAAGAATTGATAATATTCAAAGAAGAGTATTAAGAACAGAAATCTCACAATGAAATAGAAAACCTGAAGCTTCGATTAATTTCCCCAAGACAAGAGGTTTAGTGGTTTATGGTTGAAAAGAAATCACAAAAGGGCTCCAATGGTTTCTTCGTACTCTCTTCGTCCGATAGGAAAAACAAGAACAAAAAACCCCCTTGTGTTCTACCCCAGAACAACGTTGCATGTTCCTAATTAATTCAAAAACAAACTAAAATAATTAACTTTCAGAAATTAACCAACGTAACGTCTTTCTTGAATAACTCGGGCTCGCCACCAAATAACTAGGCCGAGTTTGTCTTGCTCCACCCGAGTTCCTGTTCAACAGCCAACTTGATGTCCAGATTTCGCTATTTTGAACGCTGAATTTGAAAAAGTCGTAAACACGAAAGTTGTAGGTTTTCGAATCCTCTTTCCAACAAGTATAAGTACACCCCGATCCGATAACTACAGCCTTCGAACGACTTGTTTTAGTGCAGCGTCGCCAGCTTGGACAACTCCAATCAATTCTTCTTGTTTATTAACCTCTTCCTTGACGTTAGACCCTTCCCATGTCATCAATTGAATCCACCAATGCCTGAAAGTATATGCAAACATATGTAGATTCCAACTCTCTATGTAATTAACAAAAATACGAAAACTACTCCAATTCATGCACTTTATTATATCTAAATCTATCTAAATGCAATATGTTAACACTACCTAAATGCGTCTTATCAAACTCCCCCACACTTAAACCTTTCTTGTCCTCAAGAAAACAAAACCAATCCAATCAAACATCCCACAAATACCCTCTTTATGCATTCACCTCGTCAAAATACAATCCAAACCAAGTAGGAAGCACAAGACAATAATCAACATCCTCACATGTATTTGAGCAACTCAAAGGCTTAGGCACATTTCAATCCAACCTCACCGGGTATATAAAGTGTTTCACTCATCGCTCTTGTGTTTAGGCTAATTCAATTCCTCTCAATCTCAATCCAATGCAACTAAGCTCCATGAAAATTGAAACCCACATCAAAATCTCCACCGTGAGTGACATTACAAGCAATAATCATCATGGGGTCTTGTAAGGATTGTAATGGGGCTCGGGTAAGAACATCAAGATATGGAAAGATTTAGGCTTTGTGGTGTTAAAAATCCGGGAAAAAGAGATCTCAATTATAACCGGAAAAACACTCAAAACCAAACATTTCTGCAAGCAAAAGAATTCAAACTTTAACTCCATCCACAAATGAAAACTTAAGCACAACTCTTGTTAACCAACTCACTCTTTGTTAATTCTTTTCTCTCTTGATTTTTCAATGATTTTTCTTCTTCTCTTTTCTTGATTTTTTTTTCTTTTATGATTTTCCTCGACTTTTACTCCTAAGTGAATTTTATCCTCCTTAGGCCCCGAGTATTAAGCACAATAATCATCCATATGAAGCTCAAAAAGAATACACCACCCATACATAACTTCCAAATGCTCAAAATACTCCACTAATAAACATTTTCACCAATCTTCTTCCTAATTCCCGGATAGGGTAAGGCTAAAATTGGCTAAAAGACATTTTGTGGAGCTAACAAAAATGGGCTAAAAGGCTCAAATTTGGCTTCAAGCAGAGGATAGTATATACAAGTAGATACAGAGTAAGATATGGCTAACAAAAAATTGCCTCAATCACATGAAAATCACAAGCAATAATCAAAATATACGACCTTGAAATAGATATCAATCTCAATTCTCAGAGGTAGTCACATTGGAGAGTATCACACACAAGAAGCAAAGAGGACATCCATAAAGCATAGTTCCAATAAGGCTAACAAAAACTCACAAGGTAAATTTTTGTTGGATTTCAATGCCACCTAAAATGTAAGAGTTATACATGCTCAATCAATCCATTCTCTCATGCTCCAATAGATCAAACAAACTAGACGAGGATCAACAATTCAAGCATATCATGGGACTTATAAATAGATTAAGAAGACAAGTGGTAAAGATGGGGTTATCTGAAAGATTCTAAATCTAGAATGCCATACATACTGATTTTTATTTTCTTTTTATATGATTTTTCTTTTTTCTTTTTCTTTTTTTTTCTTTTGTATGTAAGACTAAGAATAATAACAATGAAAGGCAAAAACAAGAAATAAATATATACTATGCAACCTAAATGCAAACATGTAAATGTTCCCTCCCCCACACTTAATTCACACATTGTCCTCAATGTGAAAAATAAAAGAGAAAGGAAGAAAACACTTACGGAGTCATCTACATATGAGGCGGAGATGGAAAATTCAAACACAAGAGTGTGATGAGCCATTGTTCTTTCTCGTTTTGACCTCAAGGAAACACCACAACCTAATCTCTACAAACAAGAGACAAGGCAACACCAACAAAGAAATATTTGTTGTCCCGGCAAGGACAACACACAATAATAATCGATGGTGTCAATCCACTTACAATAACACACAACAAAGTCACAAACATTAACAATTTGCAAATCAATAACAATTAAGCATAAATTGATCAAAACGAAAATCATTAAACTCAACAAGAAACTCTTATCAAATTTAATATAAAAAAGCAAGATCAATTCAAATGCTCAAGACTCGAAAATTCTCAAATTTGCAATTGCAATGTAACAATTAGGCACACAAATCTCAAATCCAACTCACAAACCTCAATCAATCCAATTCATCCAAAAATTCTTCATCAACAAGTTCCTAATTCACCCAATCCATTCACCAATTTCCTAAATTTAACAAAACCTCAAATTTGGGTTTATTAGAACTTACTTAAAGGATGAAATAGAGGAGAGGAGGAGGAGAGACTGACCGGGGATGGTGCTCAGAGGTGTCACCAGTGTGGCTAGTTGAGGTCGGCGGCGGGAGGTGGCCGCTGGCGAGGTTGTGATCGATGCTCGGGAGGGAAGGAGGGAGAGACCATGGCTGCTCAGAACAACTAGGGATTCCCAGGAGTGGCTGGGCGGACGTGCTCGGCTCCAGCGCTGCTGGTGAGGCCGACGATGGGAGGTGGCCGCTGGCGAGGTTGTGTGAGGGCGGCGCGGTGAGAAACGGCTGCTGGCGTCCGGAGGGAGAGAAGGCTGCTGGCGTCTGGGAGAGGGAGAGAAGGGAACTCGGGCCTTCAGCTTCGCGTCCTTTCTTTCTTTTTTTTTTAACGTGGGACGCTAAATAACTCGGGTGGGATTTAAAAAAACCTCGACCGAGTTAGATTCATCCACCCGAGTTGTATCTCGGACATGTGTTCGCCACTCGGATTGGCCAAAAAACTCGACCGAGCTCTTCACCCGAGTAACCTACTGTAATCCTCCTAGTTTTGGACGTCTTTTTTTTTTGCTTCCGAAACCTACATGTTAGTATTTCGGAGATGCAAAAATACTAGAAAAATAACTAAAAAAAAAATAATAACAACTACCTAATAAAATTAGGAAAAATGATAAAATGAAATACTAACCTTGGGTTACCTCCCAAGAAGTGTCCTTGGTTAACGTCATAGACTCAACGTTTTGGTTGTTCGTTTAAGACCTATTCGGACATCGTCAGTGCCCTCAACAGCAAATCAAACTCTTGTGCATACCATCTAGGTAGGCGGGCATTACATATGAATAAGTTGAAGTCAAAGTACGTCCTCAACCCTTCATATGCCCGAGCGTGACTCTCCGCCACGGGTATGTAGAACCACCAATTTAGTTCCATTGGTGGTATTTCAAAATAATGAGCCAAAGGATCGACATAATCACCAACCTTCTCACCATTGCAGAGGATATCAATTCTTTTCATAGGAGCCACAGAAATCAGCTCCGGACTTGGTTCCATGATAGACGAGCTCGAGACAATCTCATCGATTGAAGGAGACAACAAATCAAATGGAATCTCATGTGTCGGCTCATGACACTCCATGTCAGGAAGTAGTGTACTCTCCTCTTCATCGCTGAAGAAACTGACATCGTCTGCGAACATATCCTCCTCCGCCAAAACATTATCTTGCTCATAGCTCAAGGGTAGGGGAGGTAGCGGAGTAGACTCGGATGAACTCAATGAGAGGGGAATAGAAAACACACACTCACCTTTATCTTCATGACTTTCTGAGCTTCCCTCGGGTGTAACAAACAGGTCCTTGCCACTCCCTAGGGTGTTCGTGGTGAGCCTATCTATCGGGTTAACCACCGGTTTAGACGGTAGTTCACTCGCTTCACATGCTAGAATATCATTCCCCAGTTGGACCATTCGGTGCACTCGTTCATCTAGTTCAATGATCTGCTGACCCACTTGCTCATTCTCCTCGTAGGAGGCCTTGGATAGATCCTCCAAAGATGCGTCGAAGTAATCCATTGGTTGAGGTTCTAGCGCGAAGGACACTTCCTGCAAGGCCTGGTGACCCATGTAGCAGATAAGATCCCAAATTCCCAACAAACCTAACCGTGCTAGATTTCCGCCGCTCATGTATATAGCACGTGCCTTTGTCTCAGCAGTCATCCCCTCTACAACGCAGACAACCATACCTCGCAAACTATCATGGAAACCCCGCTCATTGCGGATGTCCACACACCTCTGCAACCTAGTGAGATATAGGTGAAAGTTCTCACCTTCGAACTGCGATAACCTCAACATTTTAAACGGTTAGTAGCACATGTGTTGTGAACCGTAAGATAGGTTCACAACAAAAGTTAGTGGCTAAATTAACACACAAAAACAAGCACACAAATAACAATTTGACTCCCCGGCAACGGCGCCAAATTTGACAGAGGATTTTCAGTCGCCTTAAATCCTATCAAATAAATCCGACTAACCTAACTAATGTAGTTTGGCAAGTACGGGTCGATCCCACAGAGAGTCAATGATTTGTATGCAAATCAGAGTGTGTCAAAAAGAACAAGAAACAAAGATGGGGGATTTCGATGGTTTAAACTAATAAGAATGCAAAAGTAAGAAAAATAATAAAGTAAAGCAGATTAAATGGATGAATATGATAGAATAGCTCAGGTCAATCAATCTAAGCAATCAGGTTTGTTCATTGATCATTGATATCGAAAAGATAACTTCCTCTTGAATACTTTGTTGTGGAAAGACTAGGTCTTTTGAATCCAATTCCTTATCGAATCTAGTTAACAGAACAACCGAGCCCTGAAAACCCTAATTATCAAACAATCTTGAAACTATCAAGATTCAATTCAATAATCGATCAGGTTTAAAGGAAATAAACAAAGACAATCGACGCGCACAACCAATTATTGCATCAATTGCAAATCAATTCTCTATACAGATCTCTAAATCAACCAGTTTCAGGGATTTATACTTTGCTACTCAAGAATATAGATAACTCAACCAGTAATTACCTATATCTAGCTATAGATTATCATGAACAAGCATCAGTTGATCAGGCTAATGAAAATTCACGAAAACCCTAAACAATCAGCGCAAAGAATTGATAATATTCAAAGAAGAGTATTAAGAACAGAAATCTCACAATGAAATAGAAAACCTGAAGCTTCGATTAATTTCCCCAATCCAAGAGGTTTAGTGGTTTATGGTTGAAAAGAACTCACAAAAGGGCTCCAATGGTTTCTTCGTACTCCCTTCGTTCGATAGGAAAAACAAGAACAAAAAGCCCCCTTGTGTTCTACCCCAGAACAATGTTTCATGTTCCTAATTAATTCAAAAACAAACGAAAATAATTAACTTTCTGAAATTAACCAAAGTAACGTCTTTCTTGAATAACTCGGGCTCGCCACCAAATAACTCGGCCGAGTTTGTCTTGCTCCACCCGAGTTCCTGTTCAATAGCCAACTTGATATCCAGATTTCGCTATTTTTAAGGCTGAATTTGGAAATGTCGTAAACACGAAAGCTGTAGGTCTTCGAATTCTCTTTCCAACAAGTATAAGTACACCCCGATCCGATAACTACAGCCTTCGAACTACTCGTTTTAGTGCAGCGTCGCCAGCTTGGACAGCTCCAATCAATTCTTCTTGTTTATTAACCTCTTCCTTGATGTTAGGCCCTTCCCATGTCATCAATTGACTCCACCAATGCCTAATAGGATATGCAAACATATGTAGATTCCGACTCTCTATGTAATTAACAAAAATACGAAAACTACTCTAATTCATGCACTTTATTTTATCTAAATCTATCTAAATGCAATATGTTAACACTACCTAAATGCGTCTTATCACCCGCCCAGATTCCTTTTGTCACGGGTCACCAGTCTCCCCTTTCTTGATAGAAATACAAGTCGCGACTCACATGACCTTGTGCTTCCCGAGAAAGCGGTCGTCGCACTTTCCAAGGTTGTGCAAGGCCACACACGTGTTCGTCATGCTAGATATTAGAATAGTGCCTTATTGTTATTTCACATCGCTCTCCGCACTGTTTGGACCTGTGCCGTGCATGTTCCGGCTCCATGTGACTCTTGGGTAACTTTTGGCAAGTTGCTTGGGCGGTTTATTTAAAAGGAGGGTCCTTGAGCATCTCCATCCACCGGGCCCCCCTCTGCTCAATCATATCTAACATTGGCTAGACCAATTGGGCGTTCTTTCAATCCATCGATTCCTCGGAGAAAATGCATCGTTTGGTTAATTTTCGATCCTTGAGTTTGTTTACTCTTTCTTTGAGAGTTTGTTTCTTTTTAAGCTTTCCTCTTTCTGTGTCTGGGTAGACGTTGCCGTTGCATTTAGAGGAGAGTACCATCGAAACCTCCTCGAGCGAGTTCTTTTGTCATCTTGTATCCTCCGAGATTTCCCAGTGAACGTTGCACGCGATGACTATGGCGTGCCTTATCTGGGTCATGGATGGTACGACTTCGCTTCCTCGCATAACATTGACATAGATTCCTCCATAACTTTCCTGCACAAAGGAGGTGTCGCTATGCATTCGTATAATGGACGCGGATGGTGACGAGGTTGACGATGAGTGGGCCGAGCCCCATCCTAAGGGGCCTTAGCCTAATGGGTCTCGTTTATGCTTAGATAGGACTCGATTGGTCCCTAACAGGTCCCAGTTAGGATGAGCTATTTACATCTTGACGGCCTTTCAAGTTTTCCTTTCGGTGACCCGTTTAGGGCTTGCCCGGTCGAAATGTTGGATTTTTATGTTGTCTTTTATTCTTAGTGACCTTTCTAAACAAAGCTTTCAAGTTGTTTTTACTCTATCTCGGCACTTGCTGAATAATTTTAAAAGTGTTTCCTTAGGAAGGGTGTTCAGATTATTCAGTCTCTCTTGGGACCCAGGTGAGTGTTGTCGCGTCTAATGACACCAGTGTTTGTCCTCAGGAAACTTAGGTTGCGATCGGAAACCTGACGCGGAGCCTACCTCCAGCATCTCAGGACTTCTGTATTTATCTCTGAGAGGCTCGGGCCGCGATCAAAGGCTTGACGCGGATCCAAGCTACAACGTCTCAGGATTTTTGTATTTATCTCCGAGAGACTCAGGCTACGATCGGAGGCCTGACGCGGAGCCAAGCTCCAGCGTCTCATGTCTTCTATATTTACCTCCCAGAAATCCAGGCTATGATCGGAGGCCTGACGCGGAGCCAAGCTCCAGCATCCCAAGACTTTTGTATTTATCTCCGAGAGACTCGGGCTACATGTTTTGAGCCTAATTTGCCATGTTTTATACTATCTTTTATATCGATTTCTGCATACATTTCATACATTCGGGCTAGAATAGTACATAATCTATGTAGTTTATGCTTATTTGCCAAATTATGGAGTCTACACTAGTTTTTGTTTAATTTTTGCAGAAATCGAGGCATTTTACAGCAATTCAGAGAAAGGAGGAAAAGCTCGAGGTCAACTACAGAAAGTCCAAGGTTAAGGAGAAGGGAACCAAGACAAATCGAGCAAAAACGAGGAAAATCAACTCAATACAGATTGGTCGATATTGACCAACCATGGTCGAAATCGAGTGAAGCCAGTGGATATTCACCCAGAGCCCAGAAAATCGAGTGAAGAAGAAGAGAACTGGTCGATATCGACCACCTAGGTCGATATCGAGTGAAAATTAGGTCGAAAATCCTCATGGAGCCCGGAATCGAGCATCAGAGATGGAGCTGAGAAGACGAGGTCAATATCGACATATGTTGGTCGATATCGACTAGTATGCAGAAGCCGATTTCGAGTAGAGAGCGAGTCCGAGTTGCTGAGCTGGATTACTTCCACACCAAGAAAGATATATTTTATCTATGCAAGAGAAGATCTATCAAGAAGAGAAGGATTTATCTACATTACATATAGTTTCCTTGTTGATTTATTTCTTTTATTTCCATAATTTAATCTTTAAGTATTAGATAGATATTTTTAGATAGAGATATAGTTGTTCTTTCCTAATTTCCTAGGGAATGAACACTATAAATAATAAGGGTGTGCAAAAATACCCGACACGACAGACACGACACGAAAACACGACAACACGACACGAAAAAACACGAAACCAAAAAGACACGACACGAAAATGACATGAACCGCTAAAACACGACATTAAACGGTTCGGATACGGTTCGGGCAAATCACCTTGTTGGATACCCGACACGAACCGTTTAATTTTTTTTTAATTTTTATATCTGTTATTATAATACTTGTATAAAAAGTATCCCATAAATAACAAAATGTTCTACTTGCATAATTGGTACACGGGATGTGAGAGGATTCGGCAATAACTCAACAGATCCGAGTTCGATGTGTCGCTGCTGCATGTTTATATTCCCCCACTGCTTTTATTTTATAAACAGATGCGTTTTTTTTTAAAAAAAAAAACAAATCCTTTTTTTATTCTTTTAAATCTTCAGATCTCGTATTCACCGCTTCCACTCTCATATGTCTTTGGCACCAATTTGTTATCGTGCCATCTTTTGGTGCGCTCCTTGTAGATTTCTGCATTCTCATATGCTTTCAATCTTAGCTCCTCTAACTCCTGCAAATCAATAAAGCGTTTCTTACCTGCCTCGTCGAGATCCATGTTGAGCTCCTTGAGGGCCCACATTGCCTTATGCTCCAGTTCGACAGGTAAATGGCAAGTCTTGCCATAAACTAAGTTGTAAGGAGTTGTTCGCAGCGGTGTTTTATAGGCCGTCCTATAGGCCCATAGCGCATCATCAAGCTTAGATGACCAATCCTTCCTTAAGCGAGAGACTGTCGTTTTCAAGATGGCTTTGATTTGACGATTAAAGACCTCCACTTGACCACTAGTTTGGGGATGATAAGGTGTTGTCACCATGTGCGTTACCCCATACTTAGCCAAAAGAGCCTCAAATCCTCTCTCGATGAAATGTGAGCCACCGTCTGAAATAAGAACTCTAGGAACACCAAAGCGAGGAAATATGTTAGTTTTAACAAACTTTGAAACTACCTTCGCATCATTGGTCCTAGTTGCAACAACCTCAACACATTTAGAGACATAGTCGACTGCCACACACCAAGTCAATTCCCCACACATCAAATAGCTCAACCTCCAAAATCCCTGTGAGTGGTGTCTAATTCTTCCAAGTAATGTTGCCCGCTCTTTGGCACTCATCACATGAAGTGACATAAGCCTGTACATCCCTGAAAAGATTAGGCCAATAAAAACCACATTGAAGTACCTTAGATGCAGTTTTGAAGCCTTTTGTATGTCCGTCTGTAGGGAGAGTATGGCAATGGCGAATGACACTTTCTACTTCCTCCTCCGGAATACAACGTCTGAAGATATGGTCCTTTCCTTGTTTGAACAAGTAAGGGTCATCCTAATAGTATTGCTTGACGTCGTGGAGGAACTTCTTCTTTGCCTGTGAGGATAGTCCTGACGGAATCTCATTTCCTACAAGATAGTTAGCGAAATCCGCATACCAGGGTACCTTTGATCCTCTTATAGCATATATATCATGTATAGGACTAGTAGGAGGGGTAAAGAAGAAATCCTCACCGGAATCTGTACGAAAAATCTCACCTGAAGACTCACTAGAAACTGGTCGATTTCGAGTAAAAATACTCGATGTCGAGGAAGATGCAGTCTCTGCTGGTGTTGTGCTCGACTTCTGGTGGTCTGTCGAGTTGGGTTTGGTCGACATCGAGGAAAGGTTGCTCGATGTCGAGGAAAACTGTGTCAGTCCGCATCAGGTGCTCGTCAGGGCGAGAGTCGTCGATTGGTGTAGCGTCCTGAGCTTCCTCTAGAATGTCTTTGGGGAGCCTGGATATGTGATCGGCGACTTAATTTTCTATGCCCTTTTTGTCCTTTAGCTCAACATCAAACTCTTGGAGTAAGAGCACCCATCGTAGTAACCTTGGTTTAGCATCCTTCTTTGTCATTAAATATCTAAGAGCAGCATGGTCAGTATGGACAATAACTTTAGATCCAACAAGATAAGAACGAAAATTTTCAAAAGCAAAAACCACAGCCAAAAATTCCTTCTCTGTCGTGGTGTACTTAGCCTGAACCACATCAAGAGTCTTGCTTGCATAGTAGATTGCATGTAGTTTCTTGTTCTTTCGCTGGCCTAGAACTGCTCCCACAACATAATCATTGGCGTCACACATGATTTCAAAAGGTAGTGACCAATCCGGCGATTGAATGATTGGAGTGGAGATAAGGGCTTCTTTCAACCTGTTGAAGGCTTCAAGACATTCGCTAAAAAACACAAACTTAACATCTTTCATTAGAAGGTTAGTTAATGGTTTGACAATTTTAGAAAAATCTTGAATAAACCTTCTATAAAAACCAGCATGACCAAGGAAACTCCTTATCTCTTTGATAGATGATGGTGGGGGCAATTTCTCTACTAGCTCTATCTTGGCCCTGTCCACCTAAATACCTTCCTTAGATACCTTGTGGCCTAACACGATTCCTTCCCTTACCATAAAGTGGCACTTTTCCCAGTTGAGAACCAAATTTGTCTCTTCGCAACACTTGAGTACCCTGCACATGTTAGAGAGACAAATATCGAAAGTAGTACCATAGACATAGAAATCATCCATAAATACCTCCACTATGTCCTCTATCATATCGGAGAAGATGGCCATCATACACATTTGAAAAGTGGCAGGGGCATTGCAAAGGCCGAAGGGCATCCTCCTATATGCAAAAGTTCCATAGGGGCAAGTGAAGGTGGTCTTTTCTTGATCATCAGGATGAATAGGAACCTGCCAAAAACCAGAATATCCATCCAGGTAACAAAAGTAATCATGTTCAGCTAACCTTTCGAGTACCTGGTCGATGAAGGGGAGCGGAAAATGATCCTTCCTGGTGGCGGTGTTGAGCTTTCTCTAATCGATGCACATCCGCTAGCTAGTAGTGATTCTTTTCGGGACAAGCTCTCCCTTTTCATTCTCATCAACGGTCATTCCACCCTTCTTAGGAACAACATGAACAGGGCTTACCCACTTGCTGTCGGAGATTGGATAGATGATTCCTGCATCCAACAAGCGGTGGATCTCTTTCTTGACCACCTCATTCATGTTGGGGTTAAGCTTTCTTTGATGCTCAATTGTTGCCCTGTGATCATCTTCCAAAAGAATTTTGTGCATACAAGTAATGGGTGAAATACCTTTTATGTCCTCTAGAGAATAACCAATGGCTTTTCTGTGAATGCGGAGGACTTCTACTAGCTTGTCTACTTCCTGTGTGTTTAATGAAGCATTGATAGTTACATGAAAAGTAGAGTCAGGACCAAGAAATTCATACCTAATGGTGTCAGTTAAGGGCTTCAGTACCAGAGACGGGCCCTGTGGAATTAAGATGGGCTCTACTTCTTCCGTCTTCATGATCTCCCCTAGGTAATCCGTCTCCATCCTCATGAAAGAAGCATCCAAATCAGCTATAGGAGTTGGCGTCGACCAAGCATACATCGAAGACAACGCTGAATCGGACATAGGACTGTACAACTGCAAGGGACTACTCGACTTCGAGTTAGAATAGTCAAAATCGACCAAAAAATCAGAACGTACCTTTGCTGTAGATTTGGTCGATATCGAGGAATACTGCTCGATGTCGAGTAAAGTGTCTGTGGTCGAGTTGTCCTCCTCGACCTCTGGTGTACCTGCAGGGGAAAAAGTAGTCGATCTGGAGGATAACTGCTCGACATCGAGGAGATTTGGAGCACTTACCTTTGCTGGAGGGTTGGTCGAAGTCGATGTCGGGCAAATTTCCTCGACATCGAGTAGATTAGTCGATGTCGACTTGATCTGCTCGATTTTGAGTGAGTCGTTCAGCTTTGCTGATAATGCATCGTCGAAGAACTCTTCCTCGCTCGATTCTGCTGCAACTAGTTCCTCCTCTAGTGTGGATTCTGCCTTTATAACAGCCTCTTCTTGTGCCAGAAGTCTTCCTGCAGGCTCATTGCAAGAGATAACATTAAATTTTGAATAAATAGCTTTAATTTCCATTACCTCTTCTGTGTCAGGATTGAAAAAGTATTCAATAATCTCGTCTCCGATGGTGAAGGTGAGAAGTCCCCTTTTTACTCCAATGTTGGCATCTGTTGTTGCTAGGAATGGTCGCCCTAGGATGATGGGGCAAGCTAGGTCCTCTGCCATTTCAACTACAAGAAAATCCGTAGGGACAAAGAATTTTCCAACTTTAACAGGAACATTATCAACAATACATGTGGGGATTACCACTGTGTTGTTTGCCATGTAGAGCTTGGCATCCACAGGTTCCAGGGCCCCTATCTTTACCTTTGGCCAGATGCATAGGGTCATGATGCTTACGCTTACTTCTAAGTCACACAGTGCCTTAAAACGATGTCGACCAAGTCCAACAGTGATAGCAAACTTACCTGGGTCAGGCCGCTTCCTAGGGAAATCCATCTTCTTGCATTCTTTAGCAATCTCAGTCATTGATCGCTTGTTGCTAAGAATCTCCTTGAGGAACTTGACGTAGGCAGGCATCTCGTGAAGTGCTTCTGTAAAAGGAATAGTAACATTTAGACTCTGAAGCAATTTCACAAAACGCTAAAACTTACCATCAGTTGGATCTTTCTGGTTCTTAGAAGGGAACCGGAGCGTCTTCTTAGTTTTTTGAGCCAGAACAGCTTCCGGAGGTGATGAAGACTCCTCGACATCAACAAGATTTTTCTCGACATCGACCTGAGTTTCCTCGATATCGACCACCGTGGTCGACTTCAAGTTGTTGTGCTGTGCAGACGAGTCTTGTCCAGGCTTCTCTTCGACGTCGAGTTGATTTTTGTCGATATCGACCAAATTTTGGTCGACATCGAGTTGATGTTGCTCGTTGTCGAGTACAGTTTTGTCTTTTTCTTCTCCGTTCTCTAGCTCATGCAATTTGTGACTGCTCCGTAGCTTTACAGCAGCGACATGTCCGTGCTGCCCCTTAGGATTGGGTTATGTATGCCCAAGGAGTTGCCCGGTTGGTCGTGGAATCTGCGCCGCAAATTGACTCATCTGGGTCTCTATGTTTCTCTTCCAAATATCCAGCTCTCCAAATCTGGTATTGATGTTCTGGAGCTGATTATTGATGGCGCTTGTAGACTGCTGTTGTTGTGCTTGATTTTTCCTCATCTCGTCGAGGATCATCTGTAGATCATCCTTTTGCTGGTCTCTCTCTGGATGTCCTAGAGCTCTGTATGGCTGGGGGTGCCTAGAAGGACCTTGGTTCCGTTGTGGTTGATAGAACCTTTGGTCCCCCATATAGCGATTAAGACCCCCTGCGTAAGCTACTTCTCGTGGATTTCTGCCATCCTAACTTGCTCAATGTGTGGGTACTCAGTAGTGGTGTGCAGCTGTGAACCATATTCAATGCAAGGTTGGTTAACAGAAAGATATTTAACTTGTTTAAGAAGCTTACGGTTTTGATCTCTGTAGTACTGCTCCTTGACATCTGGGTTAATCTCCTTAGAAGGCTCATAGAGAGGGATGGATGGGGCTGGCCTAGCGTAGGTATTCTCATCATAGTTTGTCGGAGCCCCATACTTATTATCGTAATTGGTAAGCTTGTCGAGGACAATCCATGCGTCAGCTGGTGGCATCGTCAGATACTCATAACGAGTATACTGGTTGATCCTATCCTTTGCGGTCAGGTCAAGAGAATTGAAGAAGATCTCCTGAACGACATATGGAGACTTCTTCTATCGTTCCCATGCTTTTGCTTTTGCTGAACGACATATAGGAAGCTTGTAGGGCAGGATCGCAGTAGATCCTTATATCGTTCCCATGCTTTTGCTAGCGGCTCCCCAAGCTTCTGTTTGAAATCTGTAATATTCTGGCGGATGAGCGCTGTCTTGGCAGGAGGGAAAATTTTATTAAGAAATGCTTGCCTTACCTCTGCCCATGTGGTGAGAGATCGTGGAACCAGACATTCGAGCCACTTCAATGCTGGACCAACAAGAGACCAACGAAAAGCCTTCTGAAGACTCCACCTTGATTGTAAGATCTTGAGACCTAACGTGCAGGTGATCTAAAGGATGATGAAAGACAAAAGGCTGGTTTCAAGGTCTTGAAACCCAGTCTAAAATGTTTTGATCACTTATACATTTATCTAGTTCAACTTATTCTTTTACAGGAAAGAATTCGAGGCCAATCTTTTTGGGCCTAAATAATAATGGGCTCTATATTGGGCTATGAGATGAGACTTGGGCTTTATCAATTTATATATGAGTTTCTCATCTAACCCATTTTATGTACTAGATACATTATGCATATTCTTTCATGATTTCACTTTTCATACAAGGAAAGAATCTATTCAGAGTTGATCATGCTTGATCATGAAGTAAGTCGAAGGAACATCTTGGAAGACACACAAAGGATTTGTTTTGGAAGGAATTCAAATGTCTTGGAAAGAATTTAAAATTCAAACGGTTCTCCTTCCAAGAAGCTCTACAAGTGTTCCAACTATAAAAGGATGAAGGCTAAGAAGGATGAAGAAGCGAAGTAACTAAGCAAGCACTGAAGAAATCATAAGCATCCTAAAGCATTCGTCAAGTTTCTCTTACATTCTCAAAAAGGCCTAGTTGTTGATCATTGTTTAAGAGTTGAGAGAAACACTAGCACTTATTGTACAAGTCATTCATTTTACACTTAGAGTTTTCATACTCGATCAAAGCACACTTGGTGTGTGGTGTGAGCTTTTATTTCACTTGTAAGGTTGAGAGCTAGAATAGAAGCGGTGAGGCTTTGTATAGAGAAAGGGAAGTTTCTCTAGGAAGTTCTAGGCTCAAAGGAAGTGAAATAAGAAGTGTTTGAATCCTACGGATTGGATAATCCTAGGCGGGGACGTAGGCAAGTTGGTGTCGAACCTCGTTAACAATTCGTGTGTTCATCTTTTATATTCCGCATTTACTTTGTCATATTCGATTTTACCTTGTCAAGTTCTGATAGCCTATATCAAGGTCTTGACAAGTTGCAGTAAATTTCTATTGTTGCGAAAATCGTCCATACTCTATTCATCCCCCCCCCCCCCTTCTAGAGTATTATTCATCGCCTTATAGACTCTTCACCTTCATCATCACATATTCCAAAGTGGTACCTTCAGCAAGAGTACGACACATATCAGTAAAATTGGTAATATGTTTAAGAGGACATTCATTAAATTTTCCATAGAAGGCATTATGTTTAATTTCAATTAAGAAAGCAGTGCGAATTTCAAAATTATTTTGAGGGATTAGAAGGGCCGATTCAGGCACGACGAGAGTCGGTGCATGTAATCCTCTGCAGTGGTAGGGTATTGGGCAAGCTCAGCTTCCGCTTGCCTCCTTCGCTCAGCTTCTTGCTCCTTCTGTGCTCTCTCAGTGGCGAGAGCAGTATTTTTGGTTGCTAACTCTCTGGTTAGCCTCTCGATCATCTGGGCTTGTGTTTCTGCTTCATCCATGATCATTTTCAATTTAGAGTGGATGTGTAGGAAACGTTCTGGATCGTCTAAGGCGTCAAACTCTGGTGGTAAACCAGAACGGCGCATACACCTGTAAAGTAACTCGAGGCAAACGTGAGATCTAACTACCAAAGGCGCGAATGATTGCTTCCCCGGCAACGGCACCAATTTGTTGAGAGAGGAAATCGAGAATGCAAATAAAATACGAATAAAGTAAAGCAAACCGATTGGATCCCAGAAAATAATGTTCAAGACTCCCTCCCGATGTAGCAAGAGAAAGTCAGGTTCGATCCTCGAGGAAGCTGGTCAGCGGATCCTAGGCAGCGGAGGAATCTCACGAGCAGAAGTCGACCACATATTGCTCGACCTCGACTACGGTTAGTTGACAGAAGGTCAGGCAAGTCGAACTGAGCAGGCGGCAGTCACGGTTTTTGGTCGATATCGAGCAGTTTACTCGATATCGAGTAAATTTGTCGACGTCGAGGAGTTCTTATCGAGATCGAGGAAGCTACAGAAACCAAAAGAGGCGGCGATCTTTCTTGATCGAATGTGAGAAGTCGATGTCGACCAGTTTGGTCGAAATCGAGGAGTACGGAAAGTAAAAACGAATGCAAAACTTCGAATCTAAACCGATGGATGAAAGAGAGCTTCCAAGATTGGGGTTTGCAACAACGATTACCATGTAAGCGGAATATAAATCATAAAAGGCGGTGACTTTATCGATAAAGGAGAAGGCTTTCACTTAATCCGACAAGTAGGAATATAGATCTTGCGATAAATAACCCTAATTGTATCTATTCCTTTTCATAATTAGAATTTATAAACTTCCGAATAGAAATCTGAATTACTACCCAAGTTTCACAACATGAGTTCTTCAATTTCTCAATCAAAGATGAAGCACATGGAATAGAATAAGATAACGATAAAATACCTCCTTTTGCAATCGCTAATCCACCAACATGGCTCTCGTTGGGCTCACCCCAACCCCAGAAGTAGGTGGACTACTCGCGCCTCATAGCAATCACAGACATTGATTGAAAAGAAATAACTTGCATAAACTAAATTCAAAGTCTTTACAATCCCGGCACTCAAACTTTCGTAGAATGCCAAAACCCTAAAACCTTTGAACTCCTAAACCTCTATGTGGAACTACTTCTCTGAGATTGAATGACTAGAAAATCAGCCCCAAGGGCTTTATTTATAGGGCTTAATCTTTTTGTCGATATCGAGGAGTTTTCCTCAACATCGAGGAATTTTGTCGTCGACATCGGCTTCACTGGCTTTCTCGAGTAGCCTCTTCTCGGATCTTCGAACTCGGGTAGCACTGGGTTTGGTCGACATCGAGTAAAAGCGTTACTCGAGTTGCTTTTCCTCGGCTTCTCGATTTGGTTTCCTTCCTCGAGTCCGGGTGTTCTTCTAAGTTTTGGTCGATATCGAGTAAATTACTCGACATTGAGTAATGTCCTGAACTCGAGTTGGCTTTGTCTTCGGTTCTCGACTTGGCATTCCTCGAGCAGGCTCTGGTTCACAGTTTTGGTCGATATCGAGGAACTTTCCTCGAAATCGAGTAAAACTCAGCTTCCGTCGTCTCTTCTTGGTTTTGTCCCGGAATGGCTCCAAATTCTGTAATATTAAACCAAAACTTATGTAGACCTCTATTTCTTGCAAATAAGCATATATTACATAAATTCAACATATTCCCAACCCGAAATATGCAAAGTATGTAGAATAAGGAGCTAAAATGTGCATAAAAACATGGGTATTTTAGTGGACATCATGGCTCCACCACCACCTCCGGCGAGTTGATTGGTGACTCCACCACCCTTAGCGATGCCTTTGATGACTGCCTTGTTTATCATCGATCCAAGGACAGGCCTCCTTCTTCTCCTCTAGGTCGGGTGTTGAATTGAAATCTCCTTCTTCTTCGTTTTTTTTTGTCGAACCCTCTTCTCCAAGTCCTCCTTCAGGTCGGGTCGCCTCCTTCTCCACCTCTTCTTCCGGTGGCCTAGGGCTCGCCGGGGATTCATGCCTCGGGTACATCTCCTCTCCTCTCTTCCCTTCTAATAGAACGATGGACTAACGACGCATCTAGTTTTCACTCAGCAGGGGCACGGGGCGAAACACACACAAACCTCAGGGGTACCGGACGAATTTTTCAAAACTTTTGTATACCTGGCGAATTTGCCCTTACCTCAGGAGCACCAGGCGAAAATTCTGTTTATGACTCCACCATTGGTAAGAGCTTCCCATGCATTGGCCCTTTCGAACCCTCCTAGCCAAGTCTCGTGATCCTCTAGCCCCAACGAAGGCTTGGGTTTTTTATCACCCTCCCCTTTAGAGTCGTTCTTGATCCCCGGCTCCAACCCCCACTATAGTCGTGACCACAAAAAAATGTATCCTTGGGTGAATTCGTGTCTATCCTCTCCTTGTCTCACCTCATCCTTGGCAAGCTTGGTGCTCTGACCTCACTCGCTTGTCTAGACTTGTGCTTTTATGAGTACAAGGACCCTCCCCCCCCCCCCCACTCATGTACATGCTTTGGACCAGAGTCGCCCCCCCCCCCCCCCCCCACTCATGTACATGCTTTGGACCAGAGTCGGCTTGCTCCTGGCTGACTAGCACTTCATTGCCCGTCTTGTCTTCGGGGGTGGGATCCCATGGGATTGCGTTCTAACCCTTGTCCTCTTGACTTCACTTGTCTAGCCTTGCCTCTGTTTCTCCCAGCCCCTGGTTGTCTAGCATGCGGTGCTCCTTGGTGTGGATACCTCGAAGATCGACCCTTCCATCTAACTCATGCGGCCTCTAACACCGCACTCACGATTGCTTGATGTCGCGTCCGCGACCCATGGACCTAGACGGCTGAACGCTCAATCTGTAGCCTATTGATTAGACTTGTGTGTAAGTGTGCTTGCATGCACGATTATTGGCTTGTAGTATGTTTTAGGGGCTTGCATGCCCCGACTACATATGGCATTAGGCATTGTCTTATGACGCTCGTAGGCCTCGAATATTGTATTGGTTCTTACTTGGGGTTTGCAACTCTAAGTGGGGCCCATGGTGTTGTCCCCTAACTGGGCTTCCCGGCCTAATTAGGGATGATACCTCGTTTCATTTCTTGCATTTTTATTTCCTATGTAAAATATTTATTATTAATACAATTTACCTTTAAAATCAAAAAAAATTGGGAGATATGGTTAACCTACCATAAAATTAGATAATCAAATTGGGTACACTCGTAAAAGAAAATAAAATTTATATAGAAAATGGAAGAATGAAGTTAATGATTATAATATTGATTACTGAATTTTACCTTAAATGTGAATTATATTTATAAAGTTAACCATTATCTTTCCCTATCTAAAAAAAGAAACAAATAACTCCAACCCATACAATATTTCAGTAAAAACATACTACTACATTACAAGCATCTCTCCTGGTCGATTATATCCAACAGGAAGAAAAGGGAAGCACTGCAGTAGAAACTTATACTCCGTAATAATTTTTCTTCACAAATCAATATATAATACTAAAACAGAGGCATGGAAATCCTATGTGGCGGGCTCTGGTGCGATTCGCTTACGTGTCATTCTCTGGTACATTCTGAACCGGGTTTTTTGCCACGTCGATTAATGATGATCCAATAAATTTAAGCCACGTTAGACGATAAACCCATCTATTTATACATGTTTCATCCTATGTGTCCATTTCAATTAATGATTAAATTAATTTTTAGTATAAATATTCAACCTCATATCATACAAATCTTATCATTTTACCTTAAGTTATTTTATAAATATTTTACTTAGAAAAATCTACATAATCTTAAAAGATTAGATTAATTTATATAATCTATTAGTACTATTTAACATAATCTAATACGAAGTATATTGAATTAAATCCTATCTTTTCTATTACTGTATATAATATATTGAATGAAATCTTAAACAACCGGAGTGGTTTTTGAAAAATTGATTCAAAAAAGAAATATATATACTTATCTTTATATGAAGTTTGAATATATTTTTACTAAATCATATTTCATATAAAATAATAAAAAAATATTCTCTATATCTTATTAAATAATACACCAACAACTAAGGATTTATTTCATATATATAAAGGATATACGTGTACAAATATGTAGATAATTATATAATTAATTTAGATAATATATGCTTATCTCATATGTTGGTTTAGTTACTTTTAAATATATATATATATATATATATATATATATATATATATATATATATATATATATATATATATATATATATAACAAATAAAACAGAGACGTGAAAATCCTACCTAGCGGACTTTGGTGCAATTCGCTCACATGTCATTCTCTGGTGTATTCTGATTCGGGTTTTTTTGACACATCAATTAATGAGTATCCAATAAATTTAAGCCACGTCAATTAATGATTTCCTTTATCCACCTATCATCTTATGTGTCCACCTTAATTGATAATGATTACAATTAAACAATTTTAATAAAAAAATAATTAAAATATAGTCATATCTTGATTAATATTTACCTAAAAGATGTATATCAAATCTTTTAGCATATGATGTTATTAATATATCAAATTAATAAATTTTCATATCTAATTTCAAACTTATTATTTTTATTTTTATTTATTTCAAACTTATTAATATGATGATGTCTAGCTATATGTGTACAAAATCATACTCCCTCCGATCCAAAATACATGTCTTTTGACTTTTTGATGCGTATTTTAAGGAGCTAAAAACTATATAATTGGTGTAGGAGGAAATCAAGACTTGCAATTCAAATATAAATAAATCAAAGCAAACCAGATTCCGTCCCTTGCAAATGATTACAAGACTTCCTCCCGATGCAGTAGTGGGAAGTCAGGATCGATCCAAGAGGAAGCACGTCAGCGGATCTCAGGTAGCTGTAAATCTCACAGACAGAAAGACAGAAAGAAAGACAGAAAAAAGCAAAAAACGAAAGCAAAGCATAGAACCTACTCGATATCGACTAAAAGGTTCTCGATATCGACTACAGCTGTCGACAACAGAAACTCAGAATCGACAAACAGAAAGCAAGACTCAGGAAAAGTAACTCGAACTCGGCAAAGTCTCCTCGATATCGAGTAAACAGTACTTAATTGATATCGACAAAACTTCCTCGGAATCGACAAAGAACAGAAACTTAAAGATGCAAACTTTCGAACACAGAACGCAGATTTCGATTAATAAATTCAATAAACTAAAAGACTTCCAAGGCCAGGGTATCAACACCACAACGATAACCATGCAAAATAACACATAAAGGCATAAAATATCATGCTTTTCATCAAATAACTTTCGTTATTAACAAATAGGAATATAGAGGCTTTCGCATAAACCCTAATTGTTACTAACCCTTTTCACATAATTAACCCAAGTTGCATTAAGATCACTTTCGCTTCAATAACACAAACACGGATCACCTTCAACTTTCGCAAAAGAATCATGCTCAAAGGGATAGAAGATGAATTGCATAAAAAGATTGTACCTTTACCGCATCACCTCACATGGCCACCGTCGGGCTCACCCCGGCCCTAGAAGTGGGTGGACTACTCGCCCTTCATTATCAAGAAAGACATCAATAATAAAAGGAAATAACTTTGCATTAAATAAAACTAAAAAGAAAGCTTACAACCGAACAAGCCAAATCCGCTTTCGCCTTTCCACCTTGCTCGCCAGAAACTCTCTCTTTCTCTATGTAACTACTTACTTCTTCTCTCTGAAATTGAATGCTTAAAAATCAGCCCCTAAGGTCTTATTTATAGGCTTCGTTCCCTCTCTAATTAGGAAAGAAGATCCTATCTATATCTATATCTACTTATCTAAAAGCTTAAAGATAAATAAATGGAATAAAAGAATTAAATCCAAAAAGCAAATATATCTAAAGTAGGTAAATCCTCCATGGAGTTGATAGGTCTTGATAGATGTTGATAGATGTGGATAGAATCGGACAATTTCGGATCCAAGCAAGCCCAACTCGACTCGGACAGCTCACCGCGTAACGCGACCTAGGAAAGATCTCCTCAATATCGAGTAAACTACTCGATATCGAGTAACTTTGTCGTCGACTTCAGCTTCACTGGTCTTCTTGAGTAACTGGTTCTCGATCTAGCTCGGACAGGTGCCTCAGGTCTTGTCGATATCGAGTAAACTACTCGATATCGAGTAAGTGTTGTCAACTTTGGCTGGCCTGGTGTTGTCGAGCAACCTTTCCCCGACACTGGCTCGGACATGCTATGCTGGTTTACTCGACATCGAGTAAATTCCTCGATATCGAGTACTTGGTGATCGGCATGTCTGTGTCTTCGTCTTCTCGACTTAGTATCCTTCCTCGACTCCGGGTATGGCAGGTGGAGTTTTGTCGATATCGAGTACATTACTCGATATCGAGTAAGGTCCTGGAGTCGGGTTGGCTTCGTCTCTCAGCTTCTCGATCAAGCTCATACTCGACCAGGCTTGGGTGCACAAATCTTGTCGATATCGAGTAACAGTTCTCGATATCGAATAACACTTGACCTCAGCTTGATTAGTCTTGGTTCTGCTGCTCTTTGACTTTGGACTTCTGTAGCTGACTTCCGAGCTTTTCTTCCCTTCTCAGAATTGCTGTATATTGCCTCGAATTCTGCGAATTTAAACAGAAACTGGTGTAGATTCCATAATTTAGCAAATAAACATAAACTACATAGATCCTGTACTATTCTAGCCCAAATGCATGAAATGTATGCAGAAAACGATATAAAAGGTAGTGTAAAACATGGCAGATTAGGCTCACAACAATAATGTATTAACTTTATTATTATTATTTGTTTACAATTGAATACTTATTACCAACAAATATTAAGTTGTGAAAAAATAATTTAAAAAAAGTTGATATTTTATATAGTGTTTACCCTCTTAAAATACGTGTTGAAAAGTCAAACGACATATATTTTGGATCGGAGGTAGTATCTAATAAAAATGTAAATAATGCATGAGAGAAGTTTGTTATCTTATTCATGTTATCATGCCTAAAATTTCAAAGTGTGTGCTTTAAAAAAAATATAAAGTATCAAAAAACTTACAATCTCATATTTATTAGTAATAATTATGATTAAAAAAAAGAAATAATATATAATTTATTAATTAAGAAGCCGCGAAACGCGCGGGTAATAATACTAGTAAATAGAGTAGTAATTACTACTGCAGTAAAAAAAATTGTAATAATGTATCAATTATATTTTTTGGTAAAGAATAATGTATCAATCATTGATGCACTAAAAAACACAATCTGAAAAATTTCAGAAAAAGAAAAGAAGGTCGAAGTGGAAGATGGGGCGTCTGAGTTATGGGGGTTGGTGGCGGCGCTGGCATCCATGGCCATGGGCAAAGGGGTTCGGCCCTTGTATGGCTCTCGGCTTTTCCATCTTCTCAAAAGAGGGCATTGTCTTCGGATTCAGGTTTTGTGCGCTCAAGCGGACCTCTGGTCCTCAAGGTCAAGCAATGTGAAAGGTTGTATTGTAATTGTAGGCAAGGGTTTTCGTCCTCTTGATTCCTAAAAATAGACCCGAGGAATGTCCGGGCCGTAGCTTGACCAAATTTTCGGCCCATTGTACCGGGTTGGACTGCCCAGAGAGCCTAGCGTCTCAAATTCGTATTTTGTCCGAAATCGAACTAAAAAAAAAAAGCGAATGACAATATTTAGAGGTGGGCATATCCGGATACCCGAGCCTTCAAGTGGCACCCTAGCTATGCGAGAGAGAATATTTAGGGTTCTTATTTCTCAATTGGATTTGATTTTGAAGATGAGAGTGTTTATGATTGAGAATAGTTAGCACTTAGTAGTAGTATGACACCCGTAATATAGTTATAAATGATAGAAATTATGTATATATTTTTATAATACTCTATATAACTTATATAATTATAATTTTATATATAATATTAATATAAAACTAGTCCGGGCCCATCAACCCCCTTGGGCTTCACCCTTTGCCCAAGCTCGGCCCTCTAGGCCTACCAGGCTTGACCTGCATATTTCCGGGTGGGTTGACCCATGTTTCCTCAGGTATACCTACAAAATAGACTGAATTCGAGAAAAAGAATGCAAATTAAAAAGGAGATGTGAAAATCTGAACCCACAAATTGAGACGAGAATTTCGTCTACAAGCCACATCGAAGTAGGAAATAGTCTGAGAACGGGAAAACAGGAGAGTAAGGGACATATTTCTCGACTAGGGACTGGGTGAGAGTTCAAAGAAGAACTTACCAAATTCTAGAAATCAACTGTGTAGCAAGGAAGAAGTTGATTAGAAGGGGATCTAATGAATTGATAAAGAGAGAGTTTGAGATTGGAATTTGATATTTCTGAAATTAGTTGATTCCCAATTACTGTAGCTTAGCTAATTACATAGCCTATGTTGAAGATGGTGAAACAATGATAGGAAAATATAAACGGAAGCCCTATATGGACCAAATAAAGATCCAGCATCTGAATAACAAACAAAGTATAAAACAGAAAACTACATGTAGAATTCCCTATTACAATACTGTTGATAGGAGGAAATCGAGTATGAAATATAACAAAATAAATCAAACCAGATTCCGTCCCTTGCAAATAATTACAAGACCTCCTCCTGATGTAGCAGCGGGAAGTCAGGATCGATCCACGAGGAAGCGTGTCAGCGGATCCTAGGTAGCGGAGAAATCTCACGATCAGAAGTCGACAACAGGGTCCTCGATCTCGACTAGGGTGGTCGACAGAAGATCGGACAGTCGAACACAGCGCAGCAACTCGGCACAGGCTACTCGATATCGACGAAGGGCTACTCGATATCGAGTACAGTCCTTGTCGACCTCGGGTTGGTCTTGTCGATTTCCTGCACAAGTAAGCTACGGCGACTCTGGGTCGAAGATCAGTAGTCGAGATCGACCAGAGGGTGGTCGAGGTCGACGAGGGCAGAAACTTAAAACGAAAACGAAAGAAAGTAAAAACAAATGCTTTGGGGGATTCGACTAAACTTAATGTAAAAAGACTTCCAAGATTGGGGTTTGCAACAACTATAACCAAGCATGCATAAGGCAGAGATAAATAGATAATCATGTGAATTGCATCAAAGGACAAGCTTTTGCCTTTTCCAACAATTAGACAACTCTTTCAAGAAACCCTAATTGTCTCTACTAATTTTATGTTTATAATCCAAGTGGTTAACATGGATCTCCATTAGATGGGCAATAAACACATAAACAAGTAGGAGATGCTCAAAACATGATAAAAGTCAGATCTTTATCTCAATTATGCATGGCTATCGTCGGGCTCGCCCCAACCCTAGAAGTGGGTTGACTACTCGCGCTTCATCATAATTAAGACATCAATAATAAAAGGAAATAAACTTGCATTAATAAAATAAAATAGAGCTTACAACCAAAGGAAGTCAATTCCGCTCTCGCTTCACAAAACTCCTCTTGGCCACTCACTCTCTCTCTCTCCTACTACTTCTCCTACTGAAATTGAATTGTGATTGAATTGGAATGAATGAAAAACCAGCCCCTAGGGCTTTATTTATATCCTTCTATTCCTTGCTATTCAAGGATAGAATCTTTTATCTATATCTACTTAAAGCTTAAAGATAAATAAATTGCATAATGGAAATAAATCTAAAAGGAAAAAGATAAATCTAAACTAGGTAAGTCTTCATGTCTTGATAGATCTCCCTTCCATAGATAAACTTGATAGATTTTGGATAGAATCTTCCTCCTTCGGCGCCAAGGAATCCCAACTCTACTCGGACAGCTCTTCGTCGACGCGTTTCTGGGATCCAGTCTACTCGACATCGACAAGGGACTCGTCGACCTCGACTAGAATTGCTCGTCGACCGGACTTCTCGGCTAGATCTGCTCGACAGGCTCGGATCTGGGTTCCTGGCGCTCGTCGATCTCGACTAGGACCTCCTCGAGATCGACTAAGGTGGTCGACGATGCTTGGACTGGTGATGTCGACTAGAGCTCCTCGGCATGGACTCGGACAGGGTGGCTCGTCGATCTCGACAAGGTCTAGTCGAGATCGAGTAGAGATGTGCTCGGCGTCCTCGTCCTCGGCTTCTCGATCAGCTTCTCTCCTCGACTCCGGGTGTGGTGTCTAGGCCTCGTCGATCTCGACTAAGTCTTGTCGAGATCGAGTAGACTTCCGGAGCTGGGTTGGTCTGGCTCTCGACACTGCTCCTAGTCGACAAGTCAGTGCTCGGACATGCTCGTCGAGATCGAGTAAGGTCTACTCGAGATCGAGTAACCTGGGTTCACAGCTCGATTCGACTGGTTCCGCTGCTTCTTTGACTTTGGACTTCTGTAGTGGATTTCCGAGCTTTTCTGACCTTCCTTAGAATTACTGTAAAATGCCTCGAATTCTGCGATTTAAACAGAAACTGGTGTAGATTCCATATTTTGGAAAATAAACATAAACTACATAGGTTCTGTACTATCTTAACCCAAATGAATGCAATATATGCAGAAATTGATATAAACTTTGCTGTAAAACATGGCAGATTCAGCTCACAACAAATACTTCATTCTCCAAAGGATCATTGTCCTCAATGATCAAATGTAGTATGGCAAAATTTGATCATCCGACGCTTGCAAGTTTCAGCGTTTGTGATGAGCTTCATTTGCAGGCATGTGCCTTGTCCTCCGAAATTAAAAAAAAAAGAACAAAAGATATAGCTCATACATCCCCTATCCAAATGGAGTTGACAGCTTCGAGACAGCAAAATCGGGAGCATTGTGCCGATGATGTTGCAATTTCGGTTGCTATGTGGCAAGCTGCAAACATAATCCTTATGTTAGACAACTCCATATTAATGCCTCGCAGATCCTTATCTTCTCGAGGACTGCTTTCGAGATCAAGAAAACACCTTACAACCAATGATTCTCCACCTCCGGGATCAAAAATCATCACATCGGAACAAGGTAAATGCATCTATCAAGACCCATAATCTGTCTTTTGGCATCACAAACCAGCACAAGTGAAGGTTGTAGTATCACTAGCTTCGCACTTTTTAAATCACATTCTCAATATCAGGAGCCCCACCCATACGTTGCTATTTGCTAAGAAGTATAAGCCAATAGAGTGTAATACACCTACACTTTATTTCCTGCAGTAACTCTTAACATTGCCCAACCATATCTGCTCATCATCTACTCTAACATACCCATGAATGCTCTAAGGTAAGTTGAATGAACACCTATGCTTGTGTGAGCAAGAGAATCATATCGGTAGAGCACGCAGCTTGTGTTATTGGTGCCAAAACACTAAACTTGACATGAGTAAGCTGCCATTCCCTTCTTCCTGCACAAGCTATCACCACCAAGCAGCCAAGCCTCTACCCCTTCTGGATCAAACACAAGCTAAGATGCTATGGTAGCATTTCTAGGAGGGCTTACACATTTAAGTTCTTCTAAACGTACATCCTGGCCTTGCTAAATGGTACAAGATAATAAGGTGAAATAAGATAACGATATAGTAGTGAAGAGCCCCTCCACTCGACTCTCAGAAGCCGGTTCCTCCATTCCTGATGCTCTGAAGGATACCAGAAGGCTGGAAAATGATAAAGAGATTTCGAGACCTTTAATAAGTGCGAGTTAAACATTCCTCTTTTCAATTTTACTACCTCCGTCCAAAAATACATTGCCTTTACTATTCACGCACGCTTTTTTAAGAAGGTAAAAACTATATAAAATATTAACTTTTTTATTAATTTTTTTAAATAATTACAAACTTATTGATAATAAGTTTGTAATTATTAAAAAAAATAATAAAAAAGTTAATATTTTATATAATTTTTAACTCCTAAAAAAGCGTGCATAAATAGTAAAAGTCCATGTATTTTTGAACGGAGGGAGTATTAAAAGTATCCCTAGATATCCTAAATTCTTGAAGAAACTCTGCACTATGAAGAGGAAATAGAAGATCAAAGGTAAGCAGAAGGTTAAGGTAAGTGAACTTGTCACCTCTGTGTTTCAAAAACGTATGTCTGAGAAGTGTGGTGATCCTGGCATGTTTACAATTCCATGTGTGATAGGTGATATTAAATTTGATAAAGCCATGTTAGATTTAGGTGCATCTATTAATGTTTTACCTTCTCCTGTCTATGAGGCCTTTAGATTTGGACCATTAAATGATACCAAGGTAGTAATTCAACTTTCAGATCGATCTACATTTTACCCGAAAGGGATTGTTGAAGACGTCTTAGTCATGGTAGACAATTTGACTATTGATTTCTTTGTGCTTGATATAGATCCTAGTAACAATGAGGCTCCTATTCTATTGGGACGACCTTTCTTGAAGATTGCTAGGACCAAGATGGATGTTTATTCAGGGTCACCGACTATGGAATTTAATGGTAGAAAAGTTGAATATAACATAAATGATTCCTTGAAATTCCCATTTAATGACCATTCATTATGTTTTATGGATGCTATTGATATGATGTCTCAAGATTGCTTTGATTTGGAACATAATGATGAGTTGGAAGTTGTTTTAAAAGCCCCTTTAGATGAAATTTCTAGAGATTATTCTTTGTCCACAAACCTAAAGGAGGTTGTGTTAGCATTAAATAATCGATCTCGCCACTTTGTGCCATACAAGAAAGAACGTATTGAACTAACTATGCCAAGTGAAAATCTTTTTCCCTCTATTGTGCAAGCACCAAAGACTGAGTTGAAGCAACTCCCTAGTCACTTAAAGTATGCTTTTCTTGGTAAGAATAATACTCTACATGTGATCATCTCTAACAAACTTACCAAGGACCAAGAAGAAAAGTTGGTGGCTATTCTGAATAAGAACAAGGAAGCTTTAGGGTGGACTATTGCAGACATCAAGGGAATTAGCCCCACCCTATGCATGCCCAAGATACTTCTAGAGGATGATGCTAAGCCATTTAGGCAACCCCAGCAGAGACTCAAACAAACAAGGATGGAGGTGGTTAAGAAGGAAGTGTTAAAACTCTTGCAAGCAGGTAAATACGATTAGATGAGAACCTCGCTGACTTGTTCACCAAGTCATTACCTCCCAAAAATTTCGAGCAACTTGTGCGCAAGATGGGAATGTGTCGGCTTCGAGAAGCTCATTAAGCATGTCAAAATCAGGGGGGCGCAAGATGGGAATGTGTCGGCTTCGAGAAGCTCATTAAGCATGTCAAAATCGGGGGGGAGATTATACACGTTGCGCTCTTTTTTCCTTCAATCAGGTTTTTATCCCACTAGGTTTTTCCTGACAATGTATTTAATGAGGCAGGATCATTAATGTGTAAATAAAATGGAGAAACTAATTAAAATAACCCAACCTTTAAGAGGGTGTTAAAAATATATCCCCACCTTTCAAAAGTAAGATAAATATCCCGACCTTTATAAGTGATGGTAATATAATATCTCGTAATTTTCTCCCCCACAAAAATGATTAGTTTCGCCCCTAAACATTCAATTTAATACGTATTTAATTTAAATTATTCAATTTAATACGTATTTATTGATTATAATTAAATTTAATCAAAACAAAAATAAAACAAGTAAATATTTAAAATATAATTTTCAATATCTTGATTGTGTAAAATATCATTCAAGTTTATTAGATTAAATTAGATTGGTTTTTAAGTTTATCTTAATTTTTATTTATTTTGGATTTAAGAAAAAATAAACCATTTACATTCTTTTATATTTTTTTTAATAATAATAATTTACTTCTCATATATATATATGAACACCATTGAATAATCTAAAGCATTAAATTTTCATTTCAATTTTGTAGTAACATAAAGTTTATAATTGACAAAATATTCTTCATGTTTTAATAAGTTAAATCACTAGCTAATCATTTACTAATTGAAAATATGTTATTTTGCTTTACATTTTTTATTTATTTGGCTTGTTATAGATATTATTGATTTAAAAAAAGATATAAAAAGTTAGGTACAAATTAAATCTAAAACTACAAAAGTTTATTTAATAAACTTTTAAACTCATTTAATTTTATTTTATTTGAATTGAAAATACATGAGTAATACAATACAAAAAATAAGAATTTTATTGGAGAGAAATCATTAGGATATTATATTACCATCACTTATAAAGGTCGGGATATTTATCATAAATTTGAAAGGTGGAGATATATTTTTAACACCCTCTCAAAGGTTGGATTATTTTAATTAGTTTGGCCTAATTAAACCTGTGTAAAAAAATCCCTTAGATTCATGATATAAGGTGAATATTTCACCTTATAATAAAATATACCCCAAAATCAAAGATATTTTTGTGGTGACAGGGATAGACCTCCACTATAAAAGGCGGATCTGGGTTGTTATAAACTAAGCAAGAAATCAGATAAACAAAATACAATTACAAGGACAAACAATCTGGTTCTCTTGTTAGCCACTATAACTATCATAGAAATAATATAATATAATCATTGTACGTATTATTCAATTGCAAACTGTGTGATCAACACATTGATCTTATCTCTGGATTCAAATATATGCCAATGTAAGTATCAATAGGTAGATATTCAACACTCATAAAACGCATAGAGCTAATAGTTCATTTATGGTGAAATGATAACACATAACAACAAATCCATTACATTGTGTTACATTCATTACAACATACAATCTAACCTGATGTCGAGCCAGTCCGAACCAACTCGTTCACAAAATCATCCAACTCCTTAGCCGAGCTCCCGCCATCTTTAACCGCAGCATCTGCCTTCTCCTTTAGCTCTTCAGCCTTGTGCCGCTGCAGGACATCCGGGCCCATTGCCTCTTTTATGATCCGGCCCAGCTCATCCGGGTTCGGCACAGTGTCTGCCCCCTCACACACCCGTACTGCCACTCCTACGTCATCCACCAGAAGCCTAGCATTTACGAACTGGTCAGCCTCCATCGGCCACGCTAGTAGCATCACCCCTGCCGTCACGCTCTCTAGGACAGAGTTCCATCCGCAATGGCTAAGAAACCCGCCCACTGCTGGGTGGCCTAGTATCTCCAACTGAGGGGCCCACCCCTTCAAAATCCAGCCCCGGCCCGCCACCCGCTCCTCTAGCCCGTCTATTTTAGAGTTTGGGCCGGCCCGGACAACCCAAATGAACCGAGTCCCGCTTGACTCCAAGGCCCGGCCCAGCGCTTGTAGCTGGGGCTCAGTCAACCACTTCTGACTCCCGAATGACACGTATAGTACAGAACCCTTTGGTGACTCGTCAAGCCAGGTCAACAGCTCGGAGCCAATGGTCTGATCTGAGTTGACCCAACGTAGACTCGCGGATCCATCGAGTAAACTGAGAGGACCAACACTGTAAACTCGATCGTGAAGGGTCATCCGCCGGAAGGGATCAGAGTAGCGATCATCTTCAAGATCGCGAAAGGAATTGAAAACACAACCCGAGCTGGAGACATTGGCAACAAATCCGTCCCTAAAAAGGCAGAAATCGGGATCTGACTCGTCGAGGAATCTGAACGCGGAAGGCAGATGCTCCTCTCGGAAAACAGGGGAGCTCGGCAGATCAGCAAATTCGACGGAATCGACGCCCTTAAACCTAGAAACGTTAGAAAACAGGATGGTGCAGAGAGAGGAAAGAAAGAATCCACAGCCGGAGAAGGAGAATCGGGGGATGCAGAGCTTGAGAGCGAGTTGTTGAGTCCAGCCGAGGAAGAAGTCAGAGAGGATGGCGTGAGGGGGGGAGGGGTGGGTGTGGAACCAGTCGGAGATAGGGGAGGCGAGGGAGCTGAGGGCGGCGACCATGGGGTGGTTGCCGCGGGGGCCGATCTCGCGGATGTGCTCGACGCCGGGGGGGAGTTTGGGGTGTGGGGGGAGGGGGAGGACCAAGGTTTGGATGGAGGGGTGGGCGGAGAGGAGAGGAGTGAGGAGAGGGAGGTTCTTAGGGGTGACGAGGACGGTGAGAGTGAGGCCGCGGAGGGCGAGGTAGTTGGTGAGGTCGAGGAGGGGGAGCATGTGGCCTTGGGCTGGGTAGGGGAACACCAAGATGTGGGTGGCGTTGGGGGTCGACATGGCGGAGGAAACTAAAGTAGAATTTTTGGAATAAAATACCCACACCACACGGTTGAAGCTTACGGAGTACTCTACTTCCGGCCGAGCGAAAATGTGAAAACTAAACGGTGATCCCACTTTTTCAACGAGTTGACCCGTACTCTGCGATACCTGACATAAATTACAGCACTACCATCAATTTTTATAGGGTAAAATCCACCCATAGTCCCTGAACTTTGATCAAATGTTCAAACGGGTCCTTGAACTTTATTTTTGTTCATTAAAGTCCCTGAACTTTGATATTTTGTACACATTTGGTCCCTCTGTTAGTAAATTTGTTAAATATGTGTTAAATAATGATATAGAATCAATGTATTTTGGTATATTAATGGAATAAGTTAGGTTATACACATGTAATCGCTTGATATTTGTTTTACTAAAGTAAAAAAATTATATTATATTAAAAATATATGTTTTTAAAAAATATTTTTGATAATAAAAAAAAACTTTCTACTTTCCAACTAAATGGTATAATTTTCCGTTGATATTTTATTTTAAAGTATTTTAATGACCGAAAATTTCTTATTTAATTAAAAAATTAAAATATGTTTTGTTAAAAAAATAAACTCTACTTTTGCTATAAAAAATAAATTCTATTTGTGTTAACAAAATAAACTCTGTTTTTAATTAAATAAGGAAATTTTAGTCACTAGAATACTTTAAAATAAACTATTATTGGAAAATTATAACATTTGGTAAAAAAATAGAAAGTGTTTTTGATAAAAATATATTTTAAAATATGCTTTCTTTTAAGAAAACTCTATTATATATGATAACTTTTGAGAAGAAAAAAGCTTAATTTTTTACTTTAGTAAAACAAATACCGGGCAATTACAATTGTATAACCTAACTCATGTAATTAATACAAAAATACATTGATTCCATATAATACTTAACACATATTTAACAAATTTACTAACAGAGGGACCAAATGTGTACAAAGTATCAAAGTTCAGGGACTTCAATGAACAAATATAAAGTTCAGGGACCCGTTTGAACATTTAGTCAAAGTTCAGGGACCATAGGTGGATTTTACCCAATTTTTATATTCCACCAAAAAACATGTCTTACAAATCTCTATGTTGTTACATTATAGTAGTAGTAGTTTAATTACAAAATATATATAATAATATAATGTAAAAGATATTATTTGAAGCCTCGACTAATTGAAGAAACATTCTACTTTATATCTTTATCTAAAATCCAACATAAAATATAAAAAAAAAAAATCCAATATAATACGACTTTTATTTTATTTTAGTTAGGTATTCAGACGGGATAACCCTCTAAAACCAAACAAACAACAATACATAAGGTGCAAACTCAGGCAAACGCAAACTACAAAAAACGAAACAAAGCAGATCAAAACCAAACTGGATGAGGACGAAGTCAAGCCCCACACGAAGTAGAACCGTAGGTCAGCAGTGCATCAGGACCCGATCACCCTGTGGGCAGTGAGGACGAACTCCAGGGAAGCAGTCAACCCGAGTAGTGGAGACGTCACGATACACACTACCACGACCCCAACCTATCCCGACTCCGACAACCAGAACCAAATCCATGGAGAAGATCGACGAGCCACGCTAATTCAGAGACGTACAATGCCGGAGTAAAGTGCACCTAAAAACCCTGACGGGATTTAGTCAACCTTAACGGGATTTAGTACATGCCCATACAAGCGGTTTTCTACCCTTGCAGAATTTTATATATATATATATATATATATATATATATATATATATATATATATATATATATATATATATATATATATATATATATATATATATATATAGGGTGTGGTTCTGGTGTTCACAAGCCTTACGGTGTACCTTGAATTGGTAAATAAAGAGCAGCCATTCCGGAGTTCGAACCGGAGACCTATGACGATTATCCACAAGTCCTTTCCGGTGAGCCATTCCGGAATGGTTCCTTACGGTGTACCTTGTACACAAATATGGGTCATTGATCTAATGGAATGGATGTTCATGATTTAAGTGATTTTTTTTTATTTTGCTGAAAAAACTTGTGGGACCCACATTAAAAAAATCACTCACTCTCTCCTCTTTCCCCCTTTGTTGTACGTGTAACTCAATACCATAATTTCTTTTCTTTTTTTCTTTTTTTTTAAGCTAATTTTGTTGAAAATATAGAGAATATTAATTATTTTGTGAAAAAAATTTATTGTGGGTGATTTATTGGAGGACTCACCTAATTTCGTTTGTTTAAAAATTTGTCAATTCCACTGAATAATGTTTAACATCCTACCGAATAATTTTGTTTGTTTATAAAATTTTCAATTCTTGTTTTAAAATTTGTCAATTCCACCGAATAATGTTTCTTATCCTACCGAATAATGTTTTGTTATTATCCAATTCATCTAAAATTTTATCAATTCCACTGAATAATTTGTCACATACTACCGAATAATATTTAGTTTTTTTGTCCATTAATTTCAGACAAACTGAAGAGTTCATATTCTGACGAATAATAAATCGGATTTCACCGAATAATTTACCAACTCAATATCACCCGTAACCAAAATTTGACACATACCTCTGAATAATTGATAATAATGAATCAAAATTATGCGTATCGAAAGCCCTACCCGCCAACCCTATTTCACCGACCCCTAACACAAACACAAACCACCCCCACACCCCCAACCCACCCACCCCCGCCGGCACCCACCCAACCACACCTGCCACCCCTCTAACCACCCACCCCGCCCCGCAAAAAAAAAGGCAGATGAATATATCTCATCGAAAAGGAGGACAGAAAGGAGAACGAAGGCGAATCGAAACGAGGAACCGAAGAACGAAGGCCATTGAACCGTCGGCCGGATCTGAGCCAGAGGTTGAGAGGCAGGAGGAGCCCCAACACCGCCCGGATCTGAGCGAGAGGGGAGGAGAAGCCGATCCTAGCACCGTCGAGAACTTCGCCACCGTCTCACCGCCAATCGTCGTTATCCGTTGAAGAAGAAGGTGCCTCCGTCTACACAGTGCCTCCTTCGTCGATAGAAGAAGAATGCGCCTCCGTCTGCACAGTGCCGCCTCCATTGATGGAAGAAGAATGCGCCTCCGTCTGCACAGTGCCGCCCAGAACTCTGCCAAGAAGAAGGCGCCTTCGTCTGCACAGTGCCGCCTCCGTCGATGGAAGAAGAAGAAGCCTTCATCTGCAAGTGCCGCCTCTCCTGGTGGCCGCTTCACTTTCCTCCCGAAATTGGATCGTACAATTGATTATAAAAGGCTAGGGTTTTAGTTTTTGAGGTTGAAAGCACGCGCTTTCACATGGTATTGGGCCTTATTTTTTTCCTACTTTTTACAAAATCAATTATCAACGTGGCACAATCCTAGCCATTTATTTTCTTAAATCAAAGGTCCAGATTTGTGTACAAGGTACACCGTAAGACTTGTGAACAAAAGATCCATACTATATATATATATATACTACAATAGAAAAGTCTTTTAGGGACCAAAATTTTAACGATGAATTATTTTTCCTCGATAAATGTGGATTTTGGCGACAATCCTATCCACTCCTCGTACAATGGCACATGAACTTTAGCAAGAAACCTATATTCCTCGTTAAAAGTGGTATTCAATGACATTTTTTTTGACCCGTAGCTAATTGTTAGTATAATGTGGTTGTTTAAACCATAATGAATATAGCGACAAATTTGGAGCTTTTATCGAAAAATGTTTTCACCGCTAAAAATACTTTCATCGAGGAATTTTTAATTTTGTCGTTATTTGTTAGGTGAGGATTAGGTAAAACCCACCAAATTCGCTAGTTCGCTCGAGCCCTGCCTCCACTCTCGATCTCCATTCTCCTCTCTCTGCTCCTGCTCGTTTCTCCGCTGCTGCCTGAGTTCTGCTAGTCGTCGGCGTTGCCCCTCGGTGCTCCCGGCCCGGATTGACTCCCTCCTTCCCCAAATTGTTCAGATCCGGCACCCCTCTTCTTTCCTTGTTATTTTCACACGTACTACCGAACTGGCAAGCCATCACCGGTTTGCATGGAAACCCTACTTTGTTTTAAGGATGCGCCTCACGCGCGGGCTTCTCCTGGTTTTCACAACCTCGACCACCGCCCCTTCTTCCTCCTTCCTTAAACAATTTGTCGACTAGCCCTACGCCGCGCTATCCCATCCCCAGCCTTGCCCACTTCACAACTATGGAGGTAGCTCCCTCCACTTGCAATCCTCAAAGATTTTCGGAAAAAAAAAATTGGGTGAAAAGCCCTTTGATTTCGTCTATTGCTCACTTGCTTCGTGAGCGATCAGTTTCCTATTCAACCTCCGGGTGGAGTAGCTGTATTTTATGGGTCGATTACCCATTGTTGGGGTCATCAGGGCTTCTGGATGGGCGCGGGGCGGTCGTTGTGCACTTTGTCCGGCTGGTTGGGCGGTGGACCGGGTGGCTCTTCGTCTTCAGCAAGCTTGGGCTGACCACCGGACAGGTTAGTCATACTAATTGTCGGATTTACTCCCAATTGCAACTAGTTTCCTTTGGGCTGGCCGCCTATTTAACTAATGATGTTTGCGATAATTGTGGTTGTCGCTTTACTCTGACTTGCTTACCACTGACGTTCTGCATAGTACGATACAAATGAGCTTTGACTCGTTGAGGGTTCAGATCCATCCATTTACTTCATCTGATCACACTCCAATTTCGGTGGATTTCCTAACACAAGAGAATAATTACAAAAAAACCTTTTAGGTTCGAATTGGCCTAGACAACGAAACCATAATTCACTAAAGTTGTGACACAATGTTCAATCTAGTTAAGAAGACTTCACTTCTTAAAACTCTGGCGAAAAGATGACATAAATCTACTTTCGGTAATATCATTCGTTAGATTCTTCTGACGGGTGATGCTTTACTCACTCCGCAAACTGCTCTTCTTTTGTCTACCTCTGAGTCGGATCTTTTAAGGTAAAAACGACTGCTTAACAAACGTGAGCATCTGCTCCATTTCCAGCGCCGCTAATGGAGTCAGCGGGCTAAGGTCAAACACTCGAAGCTCAAGGATTCCAACCCCGCGTATTTCCATCGAATTGCTTCTTTCAAACGGGGAAGAAAATTTATTAAATTTATTCAAAATAATTCTGGAGTTTGTATTACCGACAATAGGCTCATCGAGCAGGAATTTGTTTCCGATTTCAAAGCTAGATTTAAGTGTTCTCTAGACCCAGGCTTAAACCTATCAAGCGATATGCGACGTCATTTCGTCTGAAATTACGACTGATGATAATATTAACCTCACTCCACCCGTCACAAACGCTGAAATCAAAACTGCCGTTTTCTCCATGTCGGCAGGTAAGTCGTCAGGTCCTGATGGAATGCCTTCGGGCTTTTACCATACTAATTGAACTATTGTTGGTCCCTCCGTGATTAAAGCAGTTAAAGCTTTATTCACTTCTGGTAAGATTCTAAACCAAGTGAATCATACTTTTATTACCTTAATTCCTAAATGGGATGATCTGTTAACGGTTAATCATTACAGACCTATCCGTCTGTGTTCAACAGTTTATAAATTTATATCAAAAATTAGTTCTGCAAGACTTTCGATGGTGTTCGACAAACTCATTCATCCACTTTAGGGTGCTTTCACTAAATGACGGTCTATCCAGGATAATATCCTTATAGCTCATGAGATTTTCACTCCTTCCGGTCCCTTAAAGCTAAAAATTGTTCTGTTGTAATTAAACTGGATATGGAAAAGACTTACGATCGCATTGAGTGACATTTCCTTTTCCATATTCTTAATAAATTTGGCTTTGCTTCTAGGTTCATTAAATGGATCCACGAATGCATTACCATAATCTCTTATTCTATATTGATTAACGATGAGTCATTCGTTCCTTTTGCTCCAACGAGGGGTCTCCGGCAGGGTGATCCTCTATCTCCGTTTCTGTTTATTCTAAAAGCAAAAGTTTTGGCACGCACTTTGCAACGTGAGGCAAACATTAATAAGGAAATTCTATTATACAAAGATTTTGTCTCGTTTTGGACCAAAAGGTTAATCTACATAAATCAAACTTCAAAGTGTCACCTAATACCTCCCTTTTAGCTATCAACACCATTACGAACTCACCTGGTATCCCACAAACAAATAATCTGGAGAAATATTTGGGTTGCCCCATCATTAATGCTCGTGTTAACAGTGATACATTCTTTGAAGTGGTTCTAAAATCTAAACAACAGTTATCGAAGTGAAAAGTGTCATCTGTCTGCAGAAGGCAGAAAAATTCTTATTAAAGATAATCCGAGTGCAAAACCGATTTTTCTCATGTAGGCTTTTTTACTACCTACGTCTATCTTACAAGAACTAGATAAGGCTTACCGTGATTCCTTTCGGAATAAAAGTTCGAAAAGCACCCCTTGATTAGTTGGGATAAGATCTGCACTCAAACTCTAGCCGGAGGCCTAGGCTTGTACAAAGTGGAAACTCTGAATATAGCTCTTCAAATGAAGCTGATGTGTAAGATTATTGCGAAACCAGATAATCAGTGGGTTCGTCTTATTTCAATCAAATACCTTAAGGGCACTTCTCTTCTGATGAAGTATAATTGAAAAGGAAATACGTCCTGACAGTGGTCTATCAAATATCTTTTTAAGCCAGGTCTGAGATGGTCCATCGGTGATGGCACAGATGTGGATTTCTGGAATGATAATTGGATTTATGAGTTCCCTCTATCTGATGCAGCAATGGTGCCCCCTTTCGATCTAGCTTTGTCTTGGAAGGTGGCATGATTTATTAATACAAATAATTCGTGGAACCTACCTAAATTACACAACGACCTAAGTGGTCTTTTATCTCCTATTCATATTACCAACATTGGTCAGTCCAACTTAACGACTAATTTCTTTCGTGATCGCCTTTACCGAGATCCTGGTAAAGATGGGTGGTTTTCTGCTAAGTATGCTAGATCTATTATGCCGTCTTAAGAAGGCGATCCCCATTACAGTTTTAATTGGATTTGGAAGCTTAACGTTCCGCATAAAGTTCGCCATTTCATATGGAAAATTTCACGCGATGGTTTACCCACTACTAAAAGACTTCAACGTTCGAATATGGTTGTGCCGTCTGGTTGCCCTCTTTATGGTTATACGCTTGAGTCGGGTTTATACATTCTTTTGGATTGTAACATCACTTCAATGCTGCTCAACAAATTTCATCTCACTCTTCCTTCTTCTGTTAACGTTCTGGCCCTTAAGGACTATGATATGCTTCTAAATCACTTGCACACTTCGATGGGCAATTCTTCCATGGCCATGTTGTCAACTGTTTGGTAGAGTATCTGGCCAGAAACAAAGCGTTGTTTGATCCTGCTTTTAAGCTTTGATTTAACGATATTTTGGTGTTCGCTTCTACCACTCGTGATACTTGGTCTACCGCTAAGGATGCTTTGCGGTACGACGTTCCTCCAGGGCGGTTTTTGGGGGTTCCTTTTGGCACTTCTAATTCAACTGATCGTCTTTCGATCAAAACCCATAGGCCCTATTTGTGGCAAAAACCACCTCCATCCTTTTATAAACTAAACTTTGACGGTTCTTTCAGATCTGATGGCTCGGGTTCCTTCGGTTTTGTAATTAGAAATTATAGCGGTGGTATTGTTTCCTTGGGTAACGGTCCGTGCAATAACAATTCCGCTCTTTACCCCGAAGCTTTGGCACTTCGATTGGGAGTTCTGAATGCTAAGCAGCTTAATATTGACCATCTTCTTATTAAGGGTGACTGTCTGATGGTTGTTAAAGCTCTCTTGGGTGACTGGTCTTGTTCCTCGAACATTGAGCTACTACAATTTGATACGCAGTTTGATCTTTTATATTTCACTAATGTTGCTATTCGTCATATTTTAAGGGAATCAAATGATGTAGCAAACAGGATTGCTCATCTGGCTGACGGTAACCCTGCCGAGGATAGCGGCTCGTCGGACCATCTGCTGGCTGATCTCGTCCGTCGAGACGCTCTAGTAAGGCCCCCGGCTTGTCGGGAGCCTCCCTAACTCTTATCTTATTTTGAAAGAAGAAAAAAGAATCGGCGAGCCATCAATATTCAGGTTATTTTTGTACTTTATACTATATGATTGTTTTTTTTTTCCACTATTTATCCCCTTCTCCACCGCACCTCAACATATGTGGTATTTTATTTTGAAATCAACCATTTAAAGGTAAATAGAAACAATTTAAAATTCAATTGCATTCCTATTACATAATTTGAAATTTTAAATTTAAATAACACTAATTAAATTATAAATTTCAAATTTCATTTATGAAAAATATTTTTTTGATTAGGTAAATATTCGAGGTCAGACAAGCCTTAAATCTCAACCGCCCCTTTCTACCACATTGCTCAGCTACTTTCATAACCATTTAAATTCTCTGCAGTTGCAAACTCTTTTCTAAACCATTCTTGGAGTCTCTCTTTGCATTTGGAGAATTCACATCAGCGTTGGATCCTATAGGTTGTGTACTTCCAAAATATGTTTTTGTAATTGTCAGTTACTCAACTCTTGATGGATTCCTTGTATTCTAACCTCTCATTTGGTTGCTACATTGTTGCATCTTAAGCTATCTAAAATTCCTTCCACAATTTTGAATGCTTCCATCAAATTTTCATGTTTTCTATATGTATATTTTCCTTTATCTATACTCATTTGCTCTTTCTCGTGGTGTGGCCTTTATAATCTATATAGGTTTCAAATGGTTGCTTTAGTTCATACCATCAAGCCATCAATATTCATGTTTTTTTTGTACTCCCTCCGTTAAAAAATATAAGTCCGTTTAGGCTTAGATTTTTGTTTGAAAATATAAGTTCTTTTAGGTTTTCTAGGTATTGGATATGAAAATTGTTACTTTTTGACTTTTAGCTCAAATTTTATTGGTTGATGAGAGTTGTGGATAATTAATGAGAGGTATAAGTGGAATAAATTTATGATTTTCTTAATTTGTATGCAAATATCTAAAATGACTTATATTTTTGAATGGAGGTAGTACTTTATACTACTTATATGATTGTATTTTTTTTTCCATTATTTATCCGCTTCATACCATCAAGCCATCAATATTCAGGTTATTTTTGTACTCTATTCATGTGTTTTGTTACAAAGCCTATCCCAGATATATTCTAGTATACGAGAGCATTTAGAGAGGGCGGAGGGGGACGGGAAAGTTGGAAAAAAAAAAAATAGCTAAGATGGGATGGAAACAAAGTAACATAAGGCACTTGGACAAGTAGTTCTTTTCAAGATATGAGGGTTTTCTGGTGCAAAGAAGAAGCTGTAAGAAGAGGAGTTGGTTGGCCTCTTAATGTGGCTCTTCCACCAGGAAGCAGGGCTCATCAATGGACCTAACAACAGTCACATGGTTCACATTCCAGAGCACCAACTTGCTCCAGGTTAGGGTTAGTAACTTCACTTATGAACTTTATGGAATCTGCTTAATTTACTGGACAAATTACAAGATCTTGGCAATTACATGGCCAAATCTTGAACAGTAATTTTTAATAAAAACAGGAGGGGAGTATTTTGGAAGCAACGGAAAGGAAACTCTTTGCCTAGAACAGAACAGAACAGAAGCATCAGTCATCATCAGAGAATAATATGAATCTCAAACCATCAACAGTTAATCATCCAAATCTCATCTAACTCTGCAGAGATTTCTCTCACAATTATCGACGTTGATTCTAAATATCTTCTAATTCCGGTAATTACACACACAGTCACAGTAGTAAGAAGGAGCAAATTTCAACAAGCAAAAACAGGAACTCGACAGCTAGGTTAGGAATTAATTGATCTAACAATACAATACCTTCTTCTCTGACGAGTCTCTAGAAGTCGAAGATGAGGAGTTGAACACTGTTGACAGAATAGAACCATCCACTCCCTTTCTTCCCCGTTTATTCTGCAAATTAAATCAATCTCCGCAGAAATTAAATAAAACCTAGAAATCGCATTTGTAGTTGTAGGAAATTAATAGAACAGGCTTACCAGTGATGCGTAAAGCCGAAATCAGGGGGAGCTACGGAAGTATCTAGAAATGGCGGATTAGAAACCAAAACGGAGAGAGTCGGTGTGACGAATTAAGGAGAGATATCCGGGAGAATGTGAATGTCGTAAGGCATTTCTACTGGAATTTCGGTTTTCTGGTAGGGGTGGAAATGGGTCGGGTGATGGATGGGTGGAGCCATTTTTCCACCCGACCCGTCATAAAAAAATTTTACCCGACCCATCACCCGTCCGTCTAATATTTCACCCATCATCCGATCCGTCGGGTGGGTAATCGGGTGAAGTAAATTAAAAGAAAAAGAGTCATGGGTCATACTTAGAAATCGATCATATTTGATAATTTCACAAACCACGTCAACATGGAAATCTTATTGATTGTATAAAAGGTTTATTCATACATTATATCATTATCCTCATCTTAGAAAGTTAGCATTAAAAGTTTAATATCAAATCAAATGAGATGAATTTTAGCCCTTTGCTAAACTCGTAGTTAAAAAAAAGAAAAACAAATTGGCTAAATCATGCCTTAACACACTAAATATTAGGTCGTTGAAATGAGCGAAATTGTTAACATTCTAGTAGTGTATGCAAAAAAAATAAAATAATTTTTTTTAAAGATGTGATATGAGGTTAAATAAAATAAGTTTATATTCTTGTAGATTTTTTTTTTGCACAAAAACAATAAAAGAATAGAGAAGATAGAATTAGAAAAAAGAAAAATATGTAGTTATGTTAGGCTATATTTTTTTTATAAACTGAGATTTTTTTTATAAATAATCGGGTGGGTTAGCGGGTGGTTATGCGGGTCGGGTGATGGGCCGGGTGATGGGTGAAATACATATCACTCATCACCCGACCCATCGCCCATTTCACCCACCCATCACCCATCCATCACCCGAATTTTTTCGGGTTTTCACCCGTATAATCATGTCGGGTGGGTCGGGTGAATCAATCACCCACGGGTGATTTCCAACCCTATTTTCTGGAATAGGGAGGGGGAGAGAGAGGAAAAGTAACGGAGGAGGAGGAAAGTAGGAAAGCATCCGGATCCTCTCCTGCCCTATATTATTGCTGGAGGGTTGCTGTGGGTGAGTCACTGAGTCCACCGAAAACCAAACCAAAATATGAGCGGCTCAGATCTCTTGCAATTTTTACTAGTTTAGTCTGTCTATTTTTTAAAATTAATAAATTTAATATTAGAAAAAATATATAAAAAATTTCTGTAAGTAAACTTTAAACTCTAAATATCTCTCACATTTAAACATTGTTAATTATTATAATATATAGTTAATAGTAAAAATGAAATCTCTGGGAGCCGAGCTTTACCTTTATAACTTTCAATTTGCAATTAATTACTATCGGCATATATGAAAATCAAATCATAACTACATGATCGGCAAATCCTATCGGTATATATGATTAGTTGTATTTATCCTATCGGTATATATGATTAGTTGTATTTATCCTATCGGTATATATTATTTCTATTTATTAATTATTAATTACTCTATTGTTTACAAGGACATTAATTTGATTTCACCAAACACAAACCCTAGAAACAAGCTCCAAAAGCCTTATCCAAACTCTCTCTTTTCTTCTCCTTCTTTCTCCCTTGTCGTGAGCTCTTCAAGCCACCAAAACCCCCTCATTTGCCTAGTTGAACACCACCTCTACACCTCAGCAACACCACCACCTCCCCAGCTCGTCTTCGTTCATCTCCTTGGAAGCCAAGGCGCGGCACAACTGAGGGCTTCCCTCCCTGTTTTGTCGTGAACCGCAACCAAACACCACACCTTCATCCTTCATTCTCCTACTACGAGCCACCCACAGGAGCATCCTCCACACCTCCTCGACATTTCCGAGCAGCCAGAGTGATGTAGTGCAATTATCGATGACTCTTGTGACATTGAGGACAATATGAAGGTTCCATTCGATGGCCCTATCACTCGTGCAAGGGGAAAGAAGATTCAAGATGCAACCAAAGCCCTTCTTGTCCGTTACCAAGGAACGATGGAGCAAGAGTTCAGGCCACTCTGGATCACTTGGCTCAAAGTTACTCCACCAACACAAGAAATGAGCTTTCGTCCTCAAACTAAGCTCATGCAGACTCGACAACATCCGCAATGAAGACAAGAGAACTCGATATACTCATGGGCCACTCGAGACCACACTTTGTCGAGTTGGGCCAAGCATGTCGAGTACCCACATGGGCCATGTCGAGAACATTTGATGTTGGGCCGAGTTCTTTAATTAAATTAGTCTTTCTATTATTTTATGTAGGTAGAAATAATAAGTTACAAGATTATATCTCTTCTAGATTAATCCTTGTACACCAAGTTAGTTAAATTCTATCTTATCTTGGAACTACTTATCTTAGATTGTTTTTATTTATCTTTAGATAGAATAGATCTATCCAAACCCCTTTCCTTTGCAAGGAAGGATTGGTAGATCTTCCATTACTTTTCTATTTAAACAAACACATGTACTTTGATTTTATTAGATTGAATTAGAATTGAGAAACCCCTTATAGGATTAAAGGGTTCTCGATTATCAATCTCAAACACTACCAAAGCTCTTATGTTCTTCGGCAATCATCCAACACCGTCACCTTACCTTTGTTCTTTATCGACAACTCCTAGCAGATCTCGACCAACCCTAGACGATGCAAGGAAGAAGCTTCCCTCGGCGCTTGGCCTCGGCACCAGGCTCCGCAGGCCTCGGCGTCAGGCGCTAGGGCGCTCTCGCACTCGCCCTCGCTTCTCCCTCGCTCCCGCGGCTTCGCTCGCGGAATCCAGGCGCCTTCGCTCGCCAGCGCTCGCACTCCCCAACACTCGGCGTCGCTCCTTCGCACGCTCCCACACACCCTGAAGGCCTCGCACCTGTGTGCCGAGAGTCCCACGAGCGCTACTCGCTTTCTCTTTCCCTCGCTTTCCTTTTCTGTCGCATTAATTCACTTAGAATTATTTAGTTCAGATTATGTCGCTATAATTAGTTAATTAATTAGTTCACTTAATTGTTCAATCAAGAGATATTGGAAGTGCATTGCAAGGTCGGGCAAATATACGGCGTGGTTCTTGATCTTGAGCCCACAGGCGAAGGATCGGGTATCCCAAATGTATCACAGAGCCGCCAAAAGAGCCCCGGAGCCAGCAGTGCAACCCTTCGTCCTCCCATTCCCCTGTTTTTGCATTTTAGGTCGGCCATCTCCGACGAGGCGAATTGGGTCGATTTCGAACGTTTTCCGAGCTTAAGGAACACCTCGGTGACAGGCCCGTGCCTCCCCATGTTCAGAAGGTTCTCTTGAACAGGGCCCCCAATATTTCGGAGCCCCATATATTTTATAGGTATGTATAATAGTATGGAATAAATGTCTATAGATCCACACTTAACTCCCTTCAGTTAGTGAAATATGGTCTAAAAGCAAGCCCAAATATTAAAAGCAACTTTACCAATTCTTTTTTTTTTGAAAGAAAATAATGATGTAAAAAAAAGCAAATCAAACCTAATTACCAAATACGCTCCCGTTTCCGATTTTCAATATCAGTAAAAAGGCAAGACCGAAGGGGCGATTCATATATCTTCTTCCTATTCCACTTCATCAATGGAACTATCAAGGTGCAATTTCTTTTAATTTCCCAAATTCATTAATGGAAGGTGTGAAAAATTCCAATGGAAAGATGAGATCGATTTCGATTATAATTTTCGACTTCCCATACAATTCTTTCATACTTTCTCTCTCTCCGCTCAGTTGCTCCCTCTCTTTTCAGTTTGGTGCTTTCACCTTTTTCAATCTGCTAGAATTCATTCACCATCGCTCAATTCAGATTTGTAGCTCCCATTCATATCTATCTTCAAATTCGGGTTAGTTCTTAAAGTTAATTACTTTTTATTTTTACCCTTTGTTATTTTTATAATAGGGCCCCCAAAACGTTGGCACGGACCTGCTCGGTGAAAACCCCTTTCTTTGTCTGATTTGATGTCCCTAGTGTTTGATTTTCTGTTTTCCCTTTTAGCCGGATCGGTTCAGTGTTTTAAATAAAAGGGAAAATCGGTTTGATGGGTTTGTCTTTAAAATGAGTTGGGTTTGGGGTTTTATTGGATCTGAAATTTAAAGTGAGATTTGGGTCTATTCTCTTGGGCTTGATTTTTGGGTTAAAAATGGTGAAATTAAAAATGAGTTTTAAAGACTTCTATAAATATTAAATAAATGGGATATTATATATTATACTCTCTCTATTAATTAAAACTTGTCATTTATTTTCATGCACACTTTTTTAGAATGATAAAAATTATATAAAATATTAACTTTTTCACATTTGTTTTTATAAATTCATACTTAATAGTAATAAGTATGAATTTATTAAAAAATATTTAAAAATTAATATTTCACATAGTTTTGAGAAAATGGTAGTCAATATACCATAACAACCGGCCCATTGCAAAAATAACACCCACCCAGCCCATTTTGCAGAAATGTCAAAAAGGCCCACTTATTTGCAAAAGTAATCGGTATGGGGAACCCGTTGCTGCGGGTTAACTTCCAGTTGCAACTTGGAAAGAGAAGAACATCACATCGCAGTAATCACTTATAACACTCGTCTGACAGCAGTAGAAATTCAAAAGGCTTTGAGGGGGAAAACCACCATTGCAACCGTCATTGACAAAGCTTGGAGGGAGGAGAAGGTGACTGCCACGCACAGAGCACCTACTGAGCGACGCCGGAACCGAGAGAGAGAGGGGGAAAACCACCATTGAAGGGAGGGACGACCCAACATTGAAGAGAGACGACAATTGGTGCCCAATCCGCCATTCAAGAGAGGTTATCTCCCATTCTCTACCTCTAAGCTTTCTCCTTTTATGGCAGTTTGGGGGTTTGAATGCATGTAATTTCGATTTGGGGCCGATGGGAAGAATTGGGTGAATGGGGTTGAAAATTTGTGAAGGTGTAACCCTAACTGTATGTGTGGTGGGCGGTTTGGGGATAGAGGTGAGGATTTGCCATTAATGCTTAGTTGAGGATGAAATTGAAGGTCCGAATAGGGTAGAAACGGAAAGAAAACCCCCATGATAGAATGAAATTTGGATTTTGATAACTTCTCAATGGCGAGCCGAATCGTTCTTGTGGATAGGGGAAACTATTGAATGGCTAGGTTTAGTAAATTCTGGGTTGGCTTTGATTTTGGGAAGTAGGGGACGCCACGTACGACTTGGCTTCGATTAGGTATCCTGAATAGTGTATTTTGAGTTGTTAAATTTCATATCTATGATTCTTATGCTATGAAGTTCATCACTCAATTAAAAAAGAGTGATTGTACGGACAGAGCGATTGTATGGACTCGGGGCTCGTAAGTCCTCTCGTGGCTTAGTGGTTGCCACCGGCTTCACCCTCAAGGTGGCCGCGCCGGTGACCGTCTATCCATGGGTCGGAAAAGCTCCTTCTCTGTTCGTAAGGCCTCGCAACCGGTGGTGAAGAGTAATTTGAAATCGTCGTCTTCTCGCGCGGACAATGATGGTGTCTCTAATTGCCAGCAAGCGGGTGTCCATGGAGGCTCAGATCTGGTGAATGGGTGCGACGGGAAGGCTGGATCTGAAGGGTCGAGCAATCTTGATGCTGGTCCGACTGCTTCGCAAGTTGAGAAGGAAAAGCACGAGGCTGCTCCGAGTAACGAAGACCTAACGTTCGCACAAGCTCTTGGAAGGAGCCTTGCTTTGAAGAAGAAGATGGTGGAGGACCAGTTAGCTAGCAACAATGGCAGATCTAATAGGGACATTAGTAGTGCTGAGAAGCTTACCTATTTTGATGATGTTCAGAAGGGTAGGGTTATAATCCGCCCTGAGGATGTGGCTGAGTCCAATCGCGAGTGGGCAGTGACGCTGATAGGGGCTATAGCTGGAAGCCCGGTGCCGTTTGCCTAGGTAAGTGAACTGGTTGAAACCCAGTGGAAGGTAAGTAAACCTAATATTTTTCAGAAATCTAATGGCGCCTTTGTCTTCCGATTTGAATCTGACTGTGACCTGGATTGGGTTTTGAGTGATGGCCCTTGGAATGTCTTGGGTTCTAAGCCATTGATTCTTAAGCGATGGCGGACTGGGATGCCCATTGATTGGTCGGCTTTTGATCGTATTCCCTGTTGGATCTGCCTGCCTGATCTTGATCTCCCGTTATTCACCAATAACAACCTGAGCCGCATTGGGAGCTCGATTGGAACTCCAATATGTCTTGACAGTAGGACTGCTTTGGGGGAGCGCATTTCGTACGCTAGAATGCTTGTTGAAGTTACAGTGAAGGAAGTTGATGTGAATTCGATCGAAATTGTTAACACCAATGGGTCTGTATGTCATCAAAAAGTCATATTTGAGTGGTTGCCTGCTAGATGCGAGCTGTGTGAGAAGTTCGGGCATGTTGAAGAGATGTGTAGATCTGATAGAGTTGTACGCAAGCAGAGGCAGTTTGCTCCTAGACGTGTTCCTAATCGTTGGAGAAGCTTTTATAAACCAACCAGTGTTTGGGTTCCTAAATCTGTCCCTAGCTGGAAAGGCAAGGAGGTTTTGGTGGGCGAGGAACAGATTATGACAGATCGTTGTCTAGTGCAGCCTCAAGTTGCTCCGAATGCTAATTGTGGTGCTTCCACTTCAAGTGTCAAATGTCCTAACACTCTTGCTTCCTCAGCGACTGATTTGCCAGGGGTTGTTGTTGCCGAGTCTGGGGTTGTGACAGAAGAACCCTTGGTGTGTAACGAGACTGTTGTATATGCAGATCTGACAGATGTTGTGAATGCTGAAAAATCAGTGAGTGTTGAGAATTTTGTAGAAGGTTTCCGATTGAAAGAAGTCTCGGTTTATCAGTGTAATGAGGCTGGGGAATTTACTGTCTGTGGTGCATCAGTGGCACAAGATGAGGATCTAGTCGCTTCTAATGCTGAAACTTGGTGTTCTGTTGCAAAGAGAAAAGCTGCCAAGGTGAGCCCTAGTAGAGAGATGGTAGTGCTCGGCAAGAATGTCCATTTTTCCCCATCCAGATTTGCTGCACTAGGGGCTAAAGGAGCTGAACTGGTACTGTCTGATGCTGCTCATGGTGTGATTTCTGAGTCAGTGCTAGTTGTTGATCGTGAGGGTAGCACTCACCAAAAATCAGCTTATGGATAAGTTGAAATTCGCAGCTTGGAACATAGCGGGTCTTAAAGATCCGGTAAAAAATAGCTTAATTAATTCTTTTTGCTTTGAGAATGATATTGCTTTGATTGGTTTTCTTGAGACAAAAATGCTTCATAAGAATGTGGATGATGTTAAGAGTCGACTGATGCATGGGTGGAAATACTGTATGAATGGCAATGAACAGACCAAAGGAAGAATTTGGGTAACTTGGAATCCGGCGGTATTTGACATTGATGTTCTTGAAATCCATGAGCGGTATATTCACTATCTAGCTCTTAGTAAAGACAACTCCTTCCGATTTGTGGTCACATTTGTTTATGCTCGGAGCTTTAAGCCTGAAAGGATCCCCCTGTAGACCGAAGTGAGGAGATTGGATGCTGTTATCGACCTTCCCTGGGTTTTGTTGGGTGACCTTAACTGCATCTTAAGTGCTAAAGATAAATGGCCGGTGCAACACGCTTTTGACTATGAGCTGGAGGAACTCAGATCGGTTCTTGAGGAGTGTGACCTTGCTGACCTTCCTTACTCTGGGGCTGTGCGTACATGGAATAACAAGCAATCTGGTGCTTCTAGGGTAGAGAGGGAAATTGATCGCATCCTAGTGAACAGCTGTTGGCTTGAGACGTTTGATGACACAAAGGAGTTTTTTGACACCCCTCGTTTTTCTGACCATTCTCCTGGTGTGGTTATTTTGCGTAATAGATCCTCCAACAAGCGGTATCCGTTCAAGTATAAGAACTTTTAGGGCAAGGAAGAAGAGTTCCATGATCTTGTTAAAGCAGCGTGGCTTGTTGATAATAGAGGTTCTAAGCAGCTTAAATTAGTTGCTAAGCTGAAAAATGTCAAAGAACCTAGTGTTGAAGCCTTGGGATAAAGCCCGATTTCCGGAGTTGCAAAATCAGATCAAGCTTAACCAAGGGATACTTCACGAACTTCAAATTCAGCTCCAAAGCAACAAAGTGAGTGAGCTGTTTGTCTCAAAAGTGAAAAAAGCAGAGGAGGAATTAAGGATTAACGTTGCTAGATTGATAAGTATCACTACCCAAAAAGCCAAACTTCATTGGTTAACAATGGGTGAAGAAACCTCATCTCTCTTTTATAGAAGCGTTAAAGAAAGAAGAGTTGTGAATGCTTTAGTGATGATGAAGGATGATAGTGGCAGAAAGCTTGATGAGGAGAAGGAAATTAGAGCTCATGTCTTGCACTTCTTCGGGAACCTCCAGTCATCTTCTGTTGGCATTACCGGGTTCCCGGAGATTCAGCCTGGGCAGAAACTAAATCAGGTGCATGTTGATCAGCTCACCCATATTCCTAGTTATGATGAAATACAGAAAAGTTTTTGGAATATCGGGGGGAACAAATCGCCGGGACCGGATGGGTTTGGAAGCTAGCCAATTCTTTAAGGATGCTTGGACTATTGTCGGCAAGGACACTTGTGAAGCTATCCGGGAGATCTTCCGTAATGGAAGAGTACTTAAGCAGTTAAATGCCACCTTCGTCTCCCTCCATCCCAAGGTTCCCAATCCTACCTTGGTGAAGGATCTACGCCCCATCTCTTGCTGTAATACAGTCATGAAGGCAGTGTCCAAGTTGATTGTGGGAAGGTTGAAAAGTAAGTTGAATGAGCTAGTGTCTGATTCCCAAGGTGCGTTCATCCCTGGTAGATCCATGACGCACAATTGTGCTGTTGCTTTGGAAGTGGTGAAAGGATATTGCACGAAAAGGGTGTCTCCGAGATGCACTATCAAAGTTGATCTGCAGAAAGCCTATGACTTCCTTAGTTAGGATTTCATCAGGTCCACTCTGGTGTATCTAGACTTCCCAGGTAATCTGGTGGCTCTTATTATGAGTGCGTCTCTACCCCCTCTTTCTCCATTATTATCAATGGCTCCTCTGAAGGGTTTTTCCCTAGTAAGAGAGGTCTCAGACAGGGGGATCCTCTTTCGCCATACCTGTTTGTATTATGTATGGAAGTGTTGAGCAGAATGCTTCAGGAAGCCACAACAGCCCCCTCAATCAAGTATCACCCGCGTTGTAAGCAGATGAAGTTAACCCACCTGGCTTTTGCTAACGACTTGCTTTTATTCTGTCATGCTGATTTGAGATCGGTTAGGCTTCTGAAGGAATGCCTAGATAGCTTCTTTGCAGCGTCTGGTCTTCGTGCTAATTGTGATAAAAGCATTTTATTCCTATCTGGGGTTACAGATTCTCTTGCGGATGAGATTATGCAGCAGTTGGGTTTCGTTCAAGGATCTTTACCAATCAAATACCTTGGTATCCCTTTGCATTCGAAGACAGTGGCAATTCATGAGTATGGGGATCTCCATGGTAAAGTAGAGAAACTTATTCGCTCTTGGGCTGCTAAGAAGTTGTCCTATGCAGGGCGTCTGTAGCTTATCAGATCAGTTTGCACTGGTGTGTTCACCTTTTGGAGTCAGGTCCTTGTTCTTCCAAAGGGAGTTGTCCACAGAATTGAGAGTATGTGCAGGCGCTTCCTCTGGAATGGTAATGATGATGGGAGAAAGAACCTTGTGGCTTGGAGTTGTGTGATTAAGCCCTTATCCGAAGGAGGTCTAGATATTAGAGAGATCCTGTCTTGGAACAGGAGTGTTCAAGCAAAGCTGATGGGGGACCTCGCTCAACATTCCCCTAGTATCTGGCATAGATGGTGTGTTCATAACCACTTGAGGGGTGCTGAAATTTGGGATGTAGAACCCAAAGGGGATGACTCTTGGATATGGAAGGGTATTCTGGATACCAGAAACGTCCTGCAGAGTGCTCTGACAGATGATGGCCACCCTCTCAACTCTATTGATCCATTACTGAATGTGCAGGGGGGGATCTCCTGCTCCAGAACGTATGAGCTGATACGGGATAAGGGAGACACAATAGAGTGGGGGGGATTCCTGTGGAAGAAACCCCAATGCAAGAAATGGGCATTCATTGTGCGGCTGGCCGCTAAAGATCGTCTTCAAACGGGCAGTAGGGTGAAACATTGGAAAGGCACAGAATCTGTTGTATGCGCTTTATGTAATCAGGAGGAGGAAACTGTTACCCATCTATGGTTTAGCTGTCCAGCGGTTCAGGTAGTCCTTGAGCGGGTGATGAACTGGGTAGGAGTCGGACGCAGATTCTGTACACTTGCAGAGTGGTTGCAGTGGTTCGCTGCAGAACCACAGTCGAAGCAGAAGTCCCTTGCATTTCAAGCTAAGTTGTTAGCTCTTGAGGCCTTAGTCTATTTCACCTGGATGGCTAGGAACAAAGTGATTTTTGCTGATGAAATGTTTAACTCTCATGTATATTCTAATCTTATTATTGATAGTTGCAAGACCCGTATCTCTGTGAAGTGGAAGTGCAAGTCACTCACGTATGATACATGGAAGAACATATTGGTGGGTATAGTCCACGAGTATTTGTGTGGCTCGTGATTCTTTGAGGAGGTAGAGTAGGTAGAGTAGTTTGAGTTGGTGACAGTCTTTTGGTAGTTCTTGGAGGGTATAGGGGGCCATTTTGGGTATACGGTGCCCTTTTTTACATGAGTCCATGTGTTTGGGCTCATCTATCTGTTATCTCTGATGTTTATCACCGTATCTCTATATTTACCTTTTCAGGCTATGAAGTTCTTTGAGTTTATTTACTCTTGTATATTGTTATAGGCATTTTGAAAAGCTTTATGGGTAAAGTAAATTTCATATCTATGATTCTTATCTAATGAATTTTATTGTTCCTTTTAGGGATTATTTTCTGCATGAGAAGTGGTAGCATGCATTTATGTAGGCATAATAGGTTGCATTCAGCTTAGTTATGATGCATATCATGCATGGATTAAGTACAATTTGCATATTTGCTCTCTATGTTGGTGGAGTCGGAATCTGCACACTTTTATTGATTATTTCAGATAATCGTGGATCCAATGATGAGACATGAGTTGATAACGCATTGGATGATGATGTTTAGTCGATCGAGGAAGCTTACATGAAGATATAAAGAGGTCTTGAGAAGAAGAAGCGAGTCTAAACGAAGAACAAGTCTGCAGAAGTTGCCGCCAGACATGCTGAACTTGTTTTGCACTTTCTGGAGGCCTCGGTTGTCCGATTGACTATTATGACCATGCGTTGGAAAGATCTTTCAGAGATCTACAACTTTCCTGTTGACGTCGAGAGCTGATTCGACCTGCATTTTCCGTGAAAGACTGATGCAGCGGGCACCGCCATATCATATGCTCTGGGCGCAGCAATATGTTGCGGCCGCTGCATGTTCCAGCAGCGGGACTAGAGGAAGCCGCGTGCAGCGCCGCATCTGTCACCGGAGCGCCGCATGTTATTTTCTTTGAAACCCTATTTTTTTATTTTGTTTTGTGGCCGACATAGACTTTTTAAAAGGTCGAATATTATTAGTTTTACTCCACTTCTATTTTATTCCACGTTCTATCAGACAATTTAGAGATTTGAGCGATGTCTTTCATGAGGAACTAAACTCATCTGTTCTGCCTGCAATTTGAAGCTTTATTTGGATTGATTGTGAGTTTCGAATTCTCGTTCCTTAATTTCGCTATTGAATGTTTAATTGTTTTATTCTATCTTGTCTGATCAACTTGGTATAATCAATTCAATTGCTAGGGTTTTGTAGATCCCTAGTTGCAAACCTTAACCCAAGTAGCAAACTTGTTCCTTTAGGGCTGGTTGAACTAATTGAATGAGTAGGAAGTTGAATGTGTTGTTAAATCCCTCTTTAGGGACTGCAAATACCTTGGTTAAGCTCTGAACTTAAAGCTATCAATTGGGTTAAATCCTTCTTTAGGGACTGTTCGATTGATAAGGGTTTCTAGGACTGATTGGACTAGTAACTATATTAGGTCGGGACAAGGGCATTCATAGGAAACTTAAAAAGACGAGAGGAAGTTACAATATCAATTCAATCAAATAAAATGGATAATTGTAGGTAGAACGATTCTCTCTAAATTGTTTTGCATCAATTTGTTTTTATTTTATTTTGTTTTCTTTTCAATCTCAATCAACCAAAAACCCCTTTCTACTAATTGGTAAATACACATTGCTGAGAAATACTTGATTCTCTATGGGATCGACCTCTTACTTACTTGCTATACTAGTTTGTAGGTTTGAGTTTTATTTTGATACGGTTTACACGGTTAAAAACCGTCCATCAAGAAGTAGGAAGCTTAGACATATAAGAAAAGGAAATGTTACCCTAAAACATTGGACTCATGAGTAGTTGACGGTTTTTGTACATTGACTAGCTTGTCTAATGAAAACAATTCAAGTAATCTAAGTAGGCCTTAGCGTTTATTGAATAAAAAAACGAAGATCCTGAAACCATGTGATGTCTTAAAGCAATCATATTCAGTAGTTGATGGCTTTTCGTGGCATTTGTGTAGTGTTGTCATTTGTGTAATGTTAAATTTTTTGGCAGAAACATTATTTTGACTTGCTAGACATTTGTTTATACTGGTTAGGATTATTGCTAAAATGGGTATAATCTAAATGACAAATTAGGACAAAATGACAAAATCCAAAGGAAAAAAGGTCACGGCGCCGTCGAGCAAGAAGGTATCACCTGTTATCACTTCTCATACAGATTAAGGACCTTCTTTTTTTCTTGGTGATGTCAATTTTGTGGGCTCGTGTGATATTTGTGCAGGCGGCACTAACCCTTCCTTCGTCAAACTATTTTAGAGTGAGGTCGAACCAGTTCTCGAAGATGGGCTTGCCGAAAGGAATGGACGATGGCCTAGCTGCGGATGATTGGCAAATGCTGAAGGACAGCAGGCTAGGGGGTATTGTAAAGATTGGAACCAATGCGTCGTATTGTCCGGCCCTTATCCATTACTTCCTCGAGAGGCGGCTGAAGACATTGAAGAAGTGTGAGACATGGTATGAGCTCCAGGGGCGACTCCTCCGGTTCTCCATCAAGGAATTTTGCCTCGTCACCGGCCTCAAATGTGCTGGAAGGAATCGGGACTTTGAGGAGGAGGATCACAAAGACGCTATTCGAAGCTTCTTTGGAAGGGAGAAGGTGAAGGTGTCCGATCTTCCTGTTGATAGGAGGAAATCGAGACTTGCAATAATAAAATAGAAATAAATCACAGCAAACCAGATTCCGTCCCTTGCAAATAATTACAAGACCTCCTCCTGATGTAGCAGCGGGAAGTCAGGATCGATCCATGAGGAAGCGTGTCAGCGGATCCTAGGCAGCGGTGGAATCTCACGGTCAGAAGTCGACAACAGGGTCCTCGATCTCGACTAGGGTAGTCGACAGAAGATCGGACAGTCGAACACAGCGCAGCAACTCGGCAAGGGTGGTCGATCTCGACTGGGCTCTACTCGATATCGAGTAGCCTTCGTCTGGGTCGAGTGGGTCTGGTCGAGTTCCTGCACACAGTAAGCTACGGCGACTCTGGGTCGAGGATCAGTAGTCGAGATCGACCAGGGTTTGGTCGAGATCGACGAGGGCAGAAAATAAAACGAAAACGAAAGAAAGTAAAAACAAATGCTTTGGGGGATTCGACTAAACTTAATGTAAAAAGGCTTCCAGGATTGGGGTTTGCAACGACAATAACCAAGCATGCATAAGGTAGAACCAAACAGATAATCATGTGAATCACATTAAAGGATTAAGCTTTCGCCTTTTCCAACAATTAGACAACTCTCTCAAGAAACCCTAATTGTCTCTACCGATTTTATGTTTATAATCCAAGTTGTTAGCATGGATCTCCATTAGATGGGCAATAAACACATCAACAAGTAGGAAAATGCTCAAAACATGATAAAGGTCGGATCTTTACCTCAATTGTGCACGGCTATCGTCAGGCTCGCCCCAACCCTAGAAGTGGGTTGACTACTCGCGCTTCATCATAATTAAAGACATCAATAATAAAAGGAAATAAACTTGCATTAATAAAATAAAATAGAGCTTACAACCAAAGGAAGTCAATTCCGCTCTCGCTTCACAAAACTCCTCTTGGCCACTCACTCTCTCTCTTTCTCCTACTACTTCCCTCCGAAATTGAATTGTCTGTGTATTGGAATGAATGAAAAATCAGCCCCTAGGGCTTTATTTATAGCCTTCTAATCCTTGCTACTCAAGGATAGAATATCTATATCTATATCTAAAACTATATCTAAGACTTTAAAGATAAATAAAAGACATAACATAATTAAATCCAAAAATAGGAATTATATCTAAAAGGTCTTCAATGGATAGAACTCTCTTCTTCATGGTAGATCTTGATAGATTTTCGGATAGAGTCAGCAATCTTCGCGCCCAAGCAATCCCAAGTCGAGTAGGTTTCGTCGAACCGAGTAGCGCGGCTCTGGAGGTCTACTCGATCTCGACAAGGGTCTTGTCGATCTCGAGTAGGGTTGACTGGCTCGGCTTCGTCGTCTCGGCTAGCTGGTGCTCGACAGACTCGGACATGGCTCCTGGGGCTCGTCGATGTCGAGTAGCTCTTGTCGACCTCGAGTAGACTGGCTATGTCGACTGGGTCTTCTCGGGTGGCTCTACTCGACAGGCTCGGATCTGGACTCAAGTCTCGTCGATCTCGACTAGGTCTCGTCGAGGTCGAGTAGGGTGTGGTCTTCTCTGGTCGAGTAGCTTCTCCTCGGCATGGACTCGGGCAGGCGCTGGGAAGCTCGTCGATCTCGACAAGGTCTTGTCGAGGTCGAGTAGGGTTGCCGGCCTCCTGGTCAGGTCGGGTAGCCTTCTCCTCGAGTCTGAGTCCTGGCTCCTCCTCTTTGTCGACCTCGAGTAGCTGTACTCGATGTCGAGTAGGGTTCGGAGTCGGGTTCTTCGTCTTCTCTTCCTCGACTCAAGCTCCTCGATGATGGCTGTGTCTAGGTAAGTCTTGTCGAGATCGACTAAGCCTAGTCGATATCGAGTAGCCTGGTGTTCCGATTCTTGCTCCTTGGTTTTCTTCCGAAATGATTCCATATTCTGCGATATTAGACAGAAATTTATGTAGATCTCCATTTCTGACAATTTAAGCATATACTACATAAATTCAACATATTCCCAACCCGAAATATGCAAAATGTAAAGAATATGGAACTAAAGTATGCATAAAGACATGGCTAATTAGGCTCACAACACTTCCCGTCATGGGGGAGGTAGCAAAGGCCAAAGAGAGGAGTGACAAGAAGAGGTCGAAGCTTGCCCTCCTCATCATTGTAGAGTGTATCCTGCTGCCAAGGGATGTGGGTAAAGGAGTGAAAGGGTGGGTGGTAGCCCTCATGCAAGACCTCAACCGATTCTTCAACTACTCGTGGGGTAAGGTCTGTTACGAGGCCACCCACGAGAATCTGGATGGGGCACTGGTGAGGAAGGTGGAGCAGGGGGTCAAAGGTGGAAATGAGAGGTCCGGCTACTCGCTCAATGGATTCTAATTAGCGTTCCAGGTACGAGTTGAAACTTTATGAGATTTTAAAGTTGGCAGGAATTATTTTTTTTTTTTTAATATCTGTGACTGTACCGAATATGGCTAGGGTTTTGTCAAAACTGGCTAGTATAAATCTGCTCTTCTGATCGTGTAGATTTGGATCTATGAAGCGGTGCCGAGTGTGATAAACTACTTTGCAAACAGGATTCCTGGGGTTAATTATCCCCGATGCGCGAGGTGGAAGTCGACAGACCCTTACATCCCCTATGATAGGGTGAAGACGCTGATGAATATAGACAATGAAGTTTACTGTTCCTTTCTGGGATTATTTTCTGCATGAGAAGTAGGAAGCTTAGACATATAAGAAAAAGAAATGTTACCCTAAAACATTGGATTCTTGAGTAGTTGACGGTTTTTGTACATTGACTAGTTTGTCTAATGAAAACAATTCAAGTAATCTGAGTAGGCCTTAGCGTTTATTGAATAGAAAACGAAGATCCTAAAACTATGTGATGTCTTAAAGCAATCATATTCAGTAGTTGATGGCTTTTCGTGGCATTTGTGTAGTGTTGTCATTTGTAGGGCTGTGCATCGGTCTAAAACCTAACCGAACCGAAATCGAAAATCTCAAAATTTCAAACCGAAAGCATTAGGTTCGGTTCGGTTATTTACCGGTTCGGTTTGTGTTCGGTTCGATTTTAACACAAATGATCCGAATTTCCATTAATTTTTTTTAAAGTATACAAAAAAATATATATTATATTTGTGTATATATACACATATTGCAATTTAAAGTATACTATATATATATATATATATATATATATATATATATATATATATATATATATATATATATATAACATGCAAATATTACAGTGTATGTGCAAATACAGTGTGTACGTGTATATATACACACTGATGATGTAATACACTGCATAAGTATGTATATACACTGCATATGTATATATACATAGTAAGTATGTATACACTCTATACGTATATATACATAGTAAGTATGTGTGTATTAGTGTATATATAAAGTATATAAATATATATATATACATAGTGTATAAAAAACTTCGGTTTAACACAAACCGAACCTAAACCGAACACAAACCGAATCGAAACCGAAAAATGAAAATTCTTGAACCGAAAGCCGAACCTAAAAACTTCGGTTAGGTTCGGTTCGGTTCGGTTTGTGTTGATTCGGCCCAAAAATTCCGTTTGAGCCGAATCATGCATAGCCCTAGTCATTTGTGTAATGTTAAATTTTTTGTGCATAAACATTATTTTGACTGGCTAGACATTTGTTTATACTGCCAAGGATTATTGCTAAAATAGGTATTATCTGAATGACAGATTAAGCACACTATGACAAAATCCAAAGGAAAAAAGGTCGTGATGCCGTCGAGCAAGAAGGTATCACCTGTTATCACTTCTCAGAGAGATTAGTGATGTGCGCTCATTTCACCATGTTCTATACTATCTTTTATGTCGATTTCTATCTATATTTTATACTTTTATATTGGGAAAGCATGAGATTTGTGTAGTTTGTGTTTATTTGCAATATATGGAGGTCTACATAGTTTTTATTTAATTTCGCAGAAATCGGACGCACTTTGGAGCTTAAAAGAAAGTCATGAAGACATTGGAGAAGCTAAAGAAGAGCATAGGATGGTGCAGCTGGAGAAAATGCCACTTTTATCCATTCATCATTTTGAATCAAGTTCTGAAGCCTTCATGAGAGTTGTAGCCCTCAAAAAGATCTTTCCAACGCATGTTTATATTCGTCAATCAGACGAACGAGAACTCGGAAAAGTGCGTTTCAAGACAGAGCAGAATGTTGAAAGCTGACAGAAGTACTCGACGTAGACTACAATGAAGTGCATTATTTCTTGAAAACCATGAAAGAAGGTAAAATTTGAAGTTGTTTTTGACATATGCATGATAAGAGGACGGAGGACTTTATTTTCCATACATTCTTACCGTCTCCTAGCCTTACATATGCTTATATGCATCTCAAAGCCATATTGAGCCTTATTTCATATTTGCTCCACATGATCTATATATTGCCTATTTCTTTACATTATTACCCATTTGGAAAACATGTTGAGAAATTGATGTCATATTTTGGAGATTATTATATGGTGTTGTGTTGTTCAATTATTTTGGAGTTTGGCAGGAGAATTATTCATATTATGGAAAATTTAATGAGAGAAAAAAAATTCGGTCACCTCAGGAGATAAAGGTAGATCGAACCTGCCTATGTTGAGATGTTAGTACAACAGGATGGGACACCAAGGTGAGGAGTCCGAACCACTAAGTATCCGGGGTCATTCATGACACCCATGTTTGCGACTCGTGAGAAGGCAGTGCTGAGGTTAGAGAGGTAAAAGCATATAAGTGAAAAAAGCAAAGAGTGAATTATGAGAGGATAAGTGGTGTGGAATATCATATGAAGGGAGAAGTGCATCAAAACAAGAAAGCAAGTTTGAAGAATTCTCTCCGGATTTAGCACCAAATTGCCCAAAAATAGCCCACCCCTTTGCCTTGTACCCTTTCTTCACCAATATGCATAAAAGTCCTCTTCATTATCAAATGCTTTGTCACTTATGAATTGTTTTGCATAACCCTCCTTTTATGTGGGATGTTGCTTTTATTCACATGCATGGATTTTGTGACATTAGTACTTCTTCGAGGATGATTAATTGATTGCAGGTACATATGAGAATGAATCTTTAATGTTAAGAGTTTAATTTCTTCCACTGCATGACCATTAAAAGTATTGTTTGAGGACAAGCAAGCTTAAGTATGGGGTGTTGATGTGCACTCATTTCACCATGTTCTATACTACCGTTTATGTCGATTTCTGTCTATATTTTATACTTTTATATTGGGAAAGCATGATATTTGTGTAGTTTGTGTTTATTTGCAATATATAAAGGTCTACCCAAGTTTATATTTAATATCACAGAAATCGGACGCACTTTGAAGCTTAAAGGAAAGTCATGAAGACATTGGAGAAGCTAAGGAAGAGCATACGTTGGTGCGGGAGAAAATGCCACTTTTCACCATCCATCATTCTTAATCAAGTTCTGATGTCTTCATGAGAGTTGTAGCCCTCAAAAGGTCATTCCCAGCGCATGTTCATATGCGTTAATCGGACGAACGAGGACTCTGGAAAGTGTATTTCAAGACGGAGTAGAATGCTGAAAGCTGACAGAGGTACTCGACGTCGGCTACACTTAGTCGATGTCGAGTATCCACCTAGTCGACATCACCTCCTGAGGCCGAGATCGAGCACCAGCTGAGGCAAGACAATAGATCTGGTCGACGTCGACTACTTTGGTCGATGTCAAGTAGAACCCATGAGCGAATCGAGTAGGAGTCCGAGTGAGAGATTACTTACACACCAAGGCACGAGATGTTCTATCATGAAGGAAAATTTTGTCCACATTAGTAATCGAGTAGGCTTTGTTCAGTTTGTACTTTCTCTATTTTGATTTAATGCAAGTAGTTTCTTTTATGTTATTGATGTTTGGTACTATCATGAAGAGCGAGTAGTCACTCAACTTCTAGGGTCGGGATGAGCCCGACGGTAGCCATGTAAGGTAATGCATCAAAGGTACAACTTTTATTGCGATTTCATCTTCTATCCCTATTTACATGATTCTTCTACGACAATAGTAGGTGATCATTATTTGTATTATTGAAACGAAAGTGATCTTAATATGAATTTGGATTAATCATTAAAAAGGGTAGTAACAATTAGGGTTTATGCGAGAGCCTCTATATTCTTAATTGTTAATGACGAAAGTTATTTGATGAAAAGGCATTAACTTTTATACTTTAGCATGATTCTTACATGGTTATCGTTGCGGTGTTGAATCCCCGATCTTGGAAGCTTTTATATTATTGAATTAAATCTTACAAAATCTGTGTTTGTTTCTGTCTTTTATTTCATTGCAAAAGTTACGGTTTTTACTGCATTGGCGAACTCGACATCGACTTCTGTAGTCGACATCGAGTAAGCCCTAGTCGACATCGAGTACTCTACTCGACGTCGAGTATACTTTTGTCTTCTGTTGTGCAGCTTTTACAGGATTCGACAGCGCGCTCAGGTTACTCGACGTCGAGTTAGCTTCTGGTCGATTTTGAGGCGATCTTGGAACTGATTAGGCGAGCGCTGACACGCTTCCTCGTGGATACGATCCCGAATACCCTACCACTACATGCTTCCTTGGTTGATTTTATATTTAATATTTATTTAATACGATCTGTTTCCCACGGTCCACGTCCATCACTTTACCTCTCATCTCCGGATAGGGCTGTGCATAACCGGGTATCCGACACGACACGACAAAAAACACGACACGATAAGGGGGAAAGTGCCGATCCGAACACGACACGATAACTACCGGGTATCCGACACGATAACACGACACGGTTTCGTGTCGTGTACCCGTGTACACGACACGACATTTAAAAAATCTTTTTTTTTTCCTTTTTCTGAATGTAGTATGTAGACTCTGTAATCTTCTCCAATCTTCAACAAGGTCGATCCGAAGCAAGGTTGGATCTGTCGATCAATAGCAACACCGAGCGTCAGATCTGAAGCGAAGTTGAGGGCGAGTGCCGGATTTGAACCGAGTCTCAAGAGGCGGAGCGAAAGGACTCCAGGCGAGACTGAGAAGAGGAGAGGAGGGGGCAGATCTAAATCGCGGCCGAGGGCGAGCGGTGGATCTGAACTGAGGCTCAAGAGGGTGAGCGAGAAGACTCATGAGCAAAGGAGAGGGCGGATCTGAAGTGAGGTCGAGGGCGAGCGAGAGGACTCGATCGAGATGAGACTCGAGAGAGGAGAGGGCGGATCTGAACCGTGAGTCGACAAGGCGAACGAGAAATGACTCACCGACTCGAGACGAGACTGAGGACTTGAGGAGTGAGGAGAGCCGGAGAGAAGAGGTGAGTTGGAGCTGGGTGGCAGCGGTGGGTCTGCTTGTCTCTGAGATTGAGAGAAGGGAATGAAAGAAGAGGAAGCTGAGAACCCTAGACAGTAGACAAAGACAGATAATAAATGGAAAAAAAAATTTGGGGAGAGTTCAGGAATCGAACTCGGGACCAATCCCCTTACCACACACGCGAGCACTCCGAACAGCAAAAGCACTTACCATCTGGGCAACTTCGATTATATGATGCCTAGGGACTTTTATTGTATATGTATTAAAAAAGAATTCTAATATTTAAAATAAAATAAAAAATTATCGTGTCGTGACGGATACCCGATAAGGGAGATATGCCGATCCGAACACGACACGATTATTATCGTGTTTTACCGTTTCGTGTCACAATCGTGTCGTATCTATATCATTTCATGTTTTTTCGTATCGTTTTGTTTCGGTTTCGTGTCGTGTCAACCGTGTCGTATTTTTCTGCACAGCCCTATCTCCGGAGTAACATTTGTCGGTTCTGCTCAGGTTTTTTGGTTTGCTTTGCCAGTTGTGTGAATTTCTGAGCCAGCTGAAGTGTTTTCTTTGCCAGACAAATTGTTATCCGTGCCACACTACTCCCATATTCAAAAGCATTGAGCGACTTCCATGTTGGCTTCCACTTTCGTTGACCGGAGCGTACAAAGGAAGGGGTCATGCCCCATCTCCACCCCTTGAGTTGCAATACTTGAAAGCATTCTAGTCACTTTCATCATACACTTGAATCGGATAGCATCCGTCCTTTTTCGTAGCGAGTAGATATTTCAACTCCAACTCGTAGCAACTCGAGTCAACCGCAAGCTTCTCCATTATCTTGCGCCTGACGAACCCAAACGACATGCTCTCCTCTATGAGCATTGACTTGTGAGAATGTTGACCTTCATACACCCATCCCCCTCCTCCATGCTCTCATCGACCACTACAAACGAAAGTAAGTACATAAGACCACCCCTTTCTCCCTTGTGACATAAAGAGATTAAGATGGTCTTCTCAGTATTGGTTGGAGCTAAGGAGAGGATGGGGAGATGTCTGTAAATTGAAAACGAAAACCATACTTACCCATTATCGTTGATGTCTACATATATACCGTTGATGACTAGGATTTACCTTTGCCTGACTAGTAACTGAATTTCTGGGTTTTATTCTTATAACTTGACATTAATGGCAGCCATGGACGATCGGTTGTTTTTTCACTTTTAGGTCCACCGGAGTACACCACTCCATCTCCTTTTATATTCCCTCTGCAACCCAGCTATCTCCCCACATTTTTCCCTCTAAATCGGCTTGGCGGGAACTTTTCTTTGTGAAAAGTGAGTGCCTCTCTCTCTCCTCTAGCATTAAATGCTGTCATTTCAACCCATATCTCTCTCTCTCTCTCTCCCTCTTCACAGGTACAATATCTCAGCCTCTACAACTCCTTTTTTTTTTTTTTGCCCAAATTGTAACCCATTCCTCCTCTATAATGTCGACAACTGTCATACCCATGTCCCACATTTTTCCTGTTAAAAATTTGTTGCAACCTACAAACGGATGGTCCAAATTGGCAAATCTGACCTTTTGTCACCCCATTGCAAATTATTGGACCTATGGCTATATTTGCAAACATCAATTTTTTTTGGTATATTAGTGCAAATTGGCCTATAGTTTTTAACACCTCAAAAAGCATGCGTAAATAGTAAAACGTCCAGTTTTAATCAACGAAGAGAGTATAATTTTATGACCTTTTAAAATTGTTGGGATTTAAAATATATATTAATTGGACTTGAGTTTGAAAAAGATTTTCAAGGGCTGGAAATTGATTGAATAAAATTAGAAAGGCATTTTTAAGTTAACGAGTAATGTTTTATAAATGGATTTTGGGACAAGTGTAATTTGAAAAAGTTATTTTGAATGCTGATTTGATCTAACTTGAGATTTTAAAAGAATTTTGGGAAGTCTTGGAAAATTGACTTGCCTTATCTAACTTGTATGTGTGTAAATTACGAAAAGTAAGTTATGATAACGATAGGATTATTAAATGCAAACTGCGGTGTGTTGCTATTGTTATGATCTGTTATATAGCATGATGTGAAGTATGAATTAATATATGATATGTTGATATATGTCCTTTAAGTATAAGATTAATTATGATGTGTTTGATATATGCGAACATGTTATATTATATGATTGAGAAGCATGATTATATTGATATGTTCTTAAACCGTGGCCGCCACCGTGTCAATGACGATATTTTTACCGTGTGGATTATCCCTCCCCTTTTTTTCCTGTCAAGATTTCAGTCTTTCCCAAGGCTCACGCACAAGCTTTAATCTCCACGTCTCCATTTAGATTCATGATAATCCCAGCTTGCCTATAGGAACAACGAAACTGCGTAAATTTACAAATATCCGACCTGTCTCAACTCGATGCCTGTTAATCTAAATCGAGGTTGAGGCCAAGCCCGGTTTCCATCAACGAATTTCATCTTAATAGCTGAAAAACTGTCTAAATCTGAAATGTTACAAGCACCGAATCCAAACAGGCAGATCGGAATGATTCAATACAGAAAATGCAGCAAGGATGTATAGAACACACTAAACAGCAGTGAAGCTGTTCATCAATAATAGTTTCGTCTATTAATGGGACAAGGTTAAAGAGAGCCAAAATTACTGTACATGCCTTGTTTGCTATTGAAACCCTCCCCCCCTCTTCTCGAGAAAACTTGTCACTGGAAACCGACCTCACTCGAGAACAGCAACCTCCTGCTCGACCCTCCAGTAATTCGCATCATTGAAATCCTTCATGGCTGCCGTGCTCTCATTGGGAGCATTCTCCTCTATCGAAACAGTTGCCACATTTGGCGTTAGACTTTTCTTCAAGGGGCCTGCTTCCCCAACGATTCCCTCCTTGAGAGCCTGTTCCATGGCCTTCTCGGTACCTTCTGGTTCCACTCCCACAAACTCGACATCCTCTTCAAACAATGAAGCTGAAGTTGCAGCGGTCTTGCTAGTATCCGGAAGCACAGGAGATGCTTCATTGCCCTCGGGAGTAGAAGTTCCATTTGCCAGGATGACATCAGCACAACTGCTACCAGGTTGTAACATTTCAGTGGAGCTGCAAGAAAGGAGGGGATTTGGACTTGACACACCAAATTGAGAATCTAACGGCTCTTCAAATCTCGCCCAGTCTGCTGGGCCAGTCCCGTCTCCAAACTGATTCTCCTTTTCTACAGGTGTCTCAATCTTGACAGGACTCACTTCACTGTCTACAGTCATCTTCTCAATGCTAGAGTTTGGACCTTGTTCTCTAGCAATGTGATCTGAGCCTGATGGGGCATCCGAATGATCTTTGGTTTTGACCAATTCTTCCTCCTCGTCTACTACAACCTCGTCATCACTACTGCTATTACCACCAGAAAGTGTGCTGTCGTTCAAGTTAATCTCATCCATCTTGTCAGATAGGGCGGCACATGCTGAAGTGTCATCAATACTTTCGTCCCGGAAAGTAAACCAATTTGAGTTTGTAAATAAACTGCAATATTAAAATACACATCAATATAATTAAAAAGTCTAAAACATGCCAAATGGTTGCAGTGTACGCTGGAATAATCAAAAAGCGTGACGGATACAGATGACTCAACCCACCTCCCTTGGTCATCACCAAGCCGTAGAGAAGATATTACAACTTCAGCTGAATCATCATCAAAGTAGACATCCTGCATCCAACATGAATTTCATTTTTACTTTACAAAAATACATACAGGGCAATGCAAAATGCATCTCAACATCATGGATTGCACAAAAAGATGACCTAGAAGATGAGAACACAAGCAGGAAAAAGTATGCAAGAAATACCTCATCATCTCGATCATTAACTCCATTTTCCTGCAACAAACAGGTTAGCATTATATTTAGCAATATACTAATACAGAGGTAGTACATAATGGAACAAATAAACAAATAGAATTATGCAAACCTGGCTCAGATGATTAGTCAGAGCAGGTATATCATAATCTCTACTATTAAGAATCTCATCGTCGCTATCTCTTCCTCTATCAAGCAACGCAGTTGGGCGCCTGCACAAGTACAGAGTGGTAGTGATGAGGAGAATGGAACAAAATCTCATTAATGTAAAGCATAAAGCTCCTTACAACTGGACCCTCAACTCAAGGATTAAAAAAGAAACTCTAAATATTACGCCAACAACAAAAAACTCAGTATATATCCTACAGGGTCTAGGTGGCCCAGGTCTACGCACTCTTTCCTTGACCACGTGAAGTGCATGTTTCCAAAAAAAAACATGAGACTTAGTTAGCTCAAATAACCTCAAGCAGGACCCACAAAATCCTCTTTTGAATCAATTACCAGACCACTTAAATACCGGGCACTTCCTCAAATTAACTTCAATTGATCATACCCAAAAAGAGACCACTGGAGGAGGTAGACCTAAGAAGAGCTGGTTGGAGGTTATCAGACACGATCTCAATCTGTTGAACCTAACGGAGGATATGACTTCGGACAGAGACCACTGGAGGAGGAGCATCCGAGCTGCTGATGTCTAGTGTCATATGTTATGGTTTTTATCTGAGTTGGGCCCTCGTGCCATTGTTTACTTTCATGCTTCTTCCCTGCCCCTCCCCCTTCTTATTCCCTGCTCTCTCTGCTCCCTTCTCTGAGCCCTATTACTATATATGTGGTTCTATTGTCCTATTATTCTGGGTCTATCGGAAACACTCTCCCGACTTGTTCGGGGTACGAGTGCGTACATCCTGACCCCCCAGACCCCGCTCTAATGCGGGATTAAGTGGGTTGTTGTTGTTGTTGATCATACCCAAAAAAAACACTCCATCAAATTCAGTTTTTTGGCACTGCTTATTGTTCTCCCCCACAGATTGATAACACACATCATTGCCAGCTGGCATCCTGAAAGAAACACATCCTGGAAGCCTTGGCAATAGTTCATTCCCAAACACTAAATTTTGGAAAGATTAACCTAACATCTGACAGAATATTGCAGAATGTATATGGTAATCACATTAGTTTAATTTAGTTATTAATTTATCATATTCCAACAAGAGCAAATGATGTCTAACAATATTAGTACAAGGGGAAAAACATTTAAAACTGATTATTTAAGGAACGGATGTATACCCACAATCCCAACGGTAGACATTCCAAATTATGTTTCTCTCCTGTAACACAGTATTCTGCCACTCATTCCATTCGTCACTTTCCTGAACAAAACAAATGTACTCACATATAATTATGTCTTGAAAACCAACAAAAATATCATTTCATCATAGCAGTATTACAGTAGTTCCTTTATGTGCCGAGAAGACAATTTAGCACATAAAAATGAATATGTTGATGAATTTACAAAGGATATACGAATAAGTAAGAAAGTTAATATACAATATTAAAATGGTATCATATTGAAAGCAACATAGACTAGTGGATCAAGTCCTTAAATTCAAGGTATAGAAAGCACCTGCAGATAGCTTTGGATAAGCCTGTTGTTCTGTCCCAATTGAAGAATTTTGTTAGAAATACGGGTGATATGTCCAAGATTCCCAGCTCGTGGTGGTTTCTTCCCCAAAGCAGGTGTAGTTGGCTGAGTTATCAATGTAAATATATATTGTCAGGTTCTAGAAAAAGTACCATGAACTTTTTATTTGTTAAGCATGGTTGAGTGCAGCAATTCAAATCCTGAAAGTTCTGATTTGCTTCAGTTTGGTTGATTTATGTAGTACATAATTTATTAAAAAAAACGGGAAAAGGAGAATGCAAAACAGATCAGGCTTCCTTACTATGAAAGCCTAGCAAACATATTAAATCAAAACCAACTGTATATGCTGAGCAACCAGGACCAGCTTTCGACCAGTGACCATTAACCCATATGAATGCTAAAAAAAAAAGTCTACTGAGCACCAAAACTGTTATGCATAAACCCACTTCGACAAAATTCAAATCCTAATCAAGATTTATTATCCAGAACATGAGCCAGAAAACCAAGGATAAGATATCATGCATTTCTACAACCTTCATCCTGCATACCTCGCAGATGACAAGATAAAATGGGTAGTAGTATCAAAAGCTAAGAGCAAGTACCTGAGCTGAATCACATGAGAGCACTTGTTGTGTGTCTGCTTGGAGAATTTTACTAATTAAATCACATTCCTTAAAGAGATGATCAACGATGTTATCATTCTTGCTTTCCATGCATGACAAAACTATGCTCTCAACATTATGATGTAATGCGTTATTGTACGGGTACCTACAATAAGTATAACAGCAATTATTTAATACGTTCATCTTAGGACCAACCACTACGATTTCCTGAAAAATACTGCACTGACACCTATCACATATTTTCTTCCTACTTTCCCAAGATTTAACCAAAAATTCAATTTTGAAGGCACCGATCCTATGATTTTCCAATGATTAATAGTAATATAAAATTGTTACAGCGGCAAATGACAGACCCGAAAAAACAGTGCTTCTCTTGATAAATGATAGATCCAAGAAAAAAAACATGTAGAAAAAAAAAATCATATATCCACTACTAGGGCTTGTCGAAAATAATAAATGTCATAAACAGTTGAACTTATAATTGTAAATGTCAACTTACTCAAAAAAGAGACCCAGCACTCTTTTAATGGTCCCTGATTTGACCAATTCCTCCTCTGCAGCTGCATTGCCAGCTTTCAAGAGAACAGCGATGAATTCCACAATCTGAAATCAATATTCAATAATGAAGATACAGTGTAACAAGTCGAGCTTAAAGGAGTATAATGTAGCATACATGCAAGGAGGAATTTTTTTGAAAAGACACGAATGCAGGCAGAATAAAAGGAAGACACGCAGGGGCAGTTCAAATGGAATTTTAAACATATCTTGGAACTTAACAGTTGATGTTAGTCCCATATCCATGATTACGTTTGTAGACTAACTCGCTACCACAAAGACTTAATATGCATTAGACCACCATCAAGGATCAATGTTTTATGGGTCTGTCTCATGGTTGCCGAATTCGTAGTTCGTTGAATTCGCAAACGTTGTACGAATTCGAAATTCGCTCTTTGGAGATAATTCAGTTCGTTGGGGAATTCCACACGAGGAATTCGCGAACTAGAATTGAATTCAATTCTAGTTCTTTCCCCCTTCCATCTCCCAAATATCTATTCATATGTACAATTCGCAGTACCAATTCTGTAAAAATATAACAATAATAGACTAAGATAGATATGATTTGGGACTTTATAAAAAAAAAAAAAAAGGTGATGTTTTGTAATTAAAATTATAGGAGATTTTTCATAAATTTTAAAAGTTAGGGGTAAGTTTGTAATTTTTTAAAATCCTAACCCTACTTGATGCAACTCTTCTTCTACATCCGCCTCCTCCCTCCGAACTCCCCTACCCCTGTAATTCTGTAAAGGATCTGACAGCAGCCCTATCTCTTTCCACACTCGACCTCCCAACCTTCTAGCTCCTTTCTCTTCATTCTCACGCTCTCTTTCTGTACAGCTAGAATTCACCCAATCCAATGAATTCCAGAAGAATTCAGGCGAATTTGTTCGCGAACGAACTGCGAATTAGGTCGGAATTCGCAGGGGAGGGGGGGTGAGCGAATTTGGCAACCCTGGTCTGTCTAATATGTGCCCATGTACACTAGTTAGTAGACATTTAATGTATTCAATTTCTAATACATTATTTCATATTCTCAAGAGGAAAATATTATTTTAAGTAAAACAGAAAATGGGTCTAAGCAACATTATCAAATGTGAGCAAGGATAGAAGAAATTCTCCTCGATCAACAGTATGTAAGGTGTGAAAGCTGGTAGAATTCTAACCTTAAGTCGATGCTTTCCAAGAGGCGGCCTTAATTCACCGTAGGGTGTAGGCAAAACTTTATCATCAGTTGACACATTCAAAAGCATAACAAGATCACCTGCACAAAATTTTCAAGCAATATTAGTATATACAGAACATTCAGGTTTAGGGAAACAACAAATAAGATGAAGAAAAAGATCCTTGTTATTCACAGAGACAAAGCAACAAATAATAAGATAAATCTCAGGTTCCAAGCATCAAATATATCATGTAGCACAAGGTTTTAACCAGGAAATTGACAAGCCAAATCATTTCAATACCAACCTAGTTTAGGTAACATTGCACTAACAGTATCCACATTCACTGTGATGGGAGCTTCATACATATGTTGACCTCGTACAGAATACATCAAAGATGAAACTGATCGTCTTGGATCAAGAAGTGATATACATACGGACAATGAATGAACAAGGCCGGATTTGGAATGCGAGTCTTCAAGTGCATGGTTAAGAATCCTTGAAACAAAACTATAAGAAAAAAGAATAATTGCTTAGTGAATACTGAATATATGTGCAGTAACAGAAATGAGAAAGTACACAATGTCTAGCAAGAAAAGATTATAAATATAAACCTTGAACTAGAAAGTCTTGTGGCAAGGGATGATCCTGCATTGTGAGTAATAGCACATAGAGTCTCCGCAGCATTAGCTTGAACTTCAGGGGGACTCTGAACCATTGAAGAAGAAAATGGGAGAAGGGAAGGAAGTAAGGATGCCAACACTACACAACATGCTTTCTTTGAGAGCATTTGTCTACATTGAATTACAACTTCTTTGTTGTTGAGAATTAGCAATTAACAACGCACAACACTAATGAAAATTAGGCAAGCTCAAAGAGGGCAGTTTGACCTGTTATCATCAAGTAAAAGTACCAAGGAGATTACAAGATAGATTAAGATTGCACAGGTTATCAGACATTAGCTAAAACAGGATGTTTACAAAACTAAAAAAAAAAGTTTATGCTTACAGATGGACTCAGTTTATCCACAATCATCTCTAGCAGATTGCTATCAGACAACCACTGGACTACATCAAGATAACTAGAATACATATGGTCATCAGCGCCTACAAGACGAACCAAAACCTGTGAACATCATAGGCAAGAGAGGTTCCCAGAGTATGTCAAATGAAGCTTCCAAGAGAAGAAATTTGAAATGATAATTTACATTATTAGGCTAAAAAAAATTAAGGAAAAGAACATTCATGACCTCCATAATAGATGTGATTCCAATCAAGTCAACTAATTGGCGGATAACATCCTGGTGCGCCTGTGAGAGATAAATATGGATAAATAATAGCTCAAGAATGTTGTTAATTCTATTAAACTTTATCATGATATGTATTTACCACTTTTATGTAGACTTTTAACACAATACCATCTAATTTATAGTTTTGTTTTCACATGTATTGTATCCCGCTTTTTTGGGATTGGTGTTTCCCATAATCCTGTATTGGTGTATTTTTGTTCCATTTCCAAGTAACCTACCATGCAGGCAAGTACATAAACACTTTTTTCTACCTAATCCATAGTTCATAGTTTTTGGGTTCGAAGCTGATGTTGTCACTAGTCATAGGTGCTGCTCTGGTTGAACCAGAGGACAGAATCTTGAACCGCCGATCAAACCTTATTTTATTGTTTTTTTTTTCTTACCAAAATTTTTTTTAAAAAAAAAAAAGAATCGGGAACTGGTGGTTCTGGTTGCATTGCGGGTTCAGGTTCCAGTTCACCAGAAACAGACCCATGATTAATTGTCAATCCTGACAAATGTTTTCCCAAACATCCATTACAATTATGACATCAAATGATTATCAAGCCATGCCTTTTTTCCTAAAAAAAAGAGAGACGGAGAGAGAGATAAGAAGCATGCTGGAGCAACATAAACAGCTTCGAGTTCAAAAGAGCTTATATCCTATGTTCACATATAACACCTATATGTGCCAAGGTAAGGAAGCATAGAGCTCACATGTCAAGCATCTGTTGTGATCCCAACCAAATCCAGCAAGCAAAAGAAGAGAGGAGATTTATTGCATCAACCATAAGACAAAATATATACTTACTTCAACATAATTCATGAGTGGAACAGTCTTCCTCAGCATAAGGGAAACAACAACCTAAGCAAACATAAGATTACATTAGGAAAATGTTTCAAAAGCAAAAGCATAATCAGCTATGGAAGCAAAAGCATACATGTATAGAAGCATGCTACGGAACTAAATTATCATTTACCTTACTAAAATACCCAGCAAGCAAGGGGCTATGAGATCGGCTTGGATCCAAAAACGAAAACAATAAATCCATAAGCTGCAACATGAGAAGAAAAAAAATGATATCAAATAAGTATTCAACATTTAAACCTCTAAGAAAATGATTTGGAAATTGCCACTATGCAACTGATTTTCCTACCTCCTCTTCTTCCACCAAAGTCCTCAAAATAACATCAATTTCACATGTAAAGACTTCACATGCAACGAATGGGAACCTGATGACCAAAGAGGGTAAGTTTAATTTCAAGTAATCAAGATAGTAGAGATGCTGGAGGCTTCTTGCTCATCTAGAGGGTTTCTAACATAACAATAAAAAGAATGGCAGACGGCTATGGGATTTTGAATGCGCTTTAGCTAACACTTCATCCTGCTAATCTAAAATAAGTTCAAAGCCACGTCCCCTCACAAATTAACATTCTAAACTATGACAGCTCTAAAACAAGGAACAGATTCAATAACAGAAACAGTGATACTTTTAGCTCAAAATGCATGATTTTCCCAAAGTGGATCATACATCAGGTATAGGAAGTCTATTTACTAACTAAAGAACCTAGAAGCATGACTGCAAAAGACTTCTTTGCATGTCAAATGCTCCTACAGAATTCCATAGTTTATATTTCCATGCTGACTGTACTTATTTTTGCCAACCAGAATGAAAAAAATGTTCATTTCAATGCAAACTCATACATCACACTTCTCAAAACCAGGAATTCACAACAATTATGATATGGCTACAACTACAAACTTCAATTTTCAGAGTTATAAGAAAGGGCACTTTAGCATTTTACTTTCCACTTTAAAAACAGACAGTATTCAAAAACTAAATTATATTAAGGTGATCAATGGTCTGCAAATAGCACTAATTCTTAGAAAACAAGAGATAATGCTTTCCAGCTTGACAAAAAAAAAAAGCAATGTTAGGGCACTCTTTAAATTCTTGAAAAATACTAAGAAAATAATTTATTGGAGCAAAAAATCAGATGAAGTTAATTTTAGTACAGCAAATAGCAATAACAAATTATCACGCCAAGTGTCATACCTAAAGATTCTTCTGTTATCAGCATCTTCAAGAGGTTCTTCAATAATGTATCGCAGCAATTGCTCCACTTGCATTCTATCTCGTAGACTGGAAATGCATGTTTCATTATCTCAATTAAGATCCAAATTTTATTAAACTTGAGATGAAAATTTGAAAAATGGCAAACATATTGATTACAAATTAATCAGACGACTATTAAGAGCTTTGCATTCTTGGATTATTTCTTCTTCTTCCAGAAGCTCTTCCAAGGTGAAATTATCCTTGTCTAATACCGCATCAACCTAGAAACAAGAAACAAAACACTTTAAATATTGACAAGAAGAAGAAAAAAACACACAATGTCATCTAAGATTATAAATATATCAAAAAAAAATCCTAAATGTCATGTTCTCACTCCAGAGACACAAACCCTATACAGTCACTTAACAAAGACCAAGCAGACAACAATGTTACTGAACATAAACTTTTAGAAAATATGGTCTGTAACAAGTAAATATTTTTGCCAACTAGTGAACTGACTGAACTCTGCACCCTGGCACATCTAAAATTATAAATGGAATAAAATGGTGATAAGTGTGCCCATCAAACAAAACCCGATCTCTTCAGCATGCATATGAACCTTATTGTTCTAAGTTCCAGATTTCAGCAGATAACGAATTAATACACAGCCTCAGCTTTGCACCCAGAAAATAAATAAAGCCGTGGAAAATTATACTCAATAGTTTTGGGGAGGTTTAATCGTGTTCCCAAGAAAAGTACACTCACGACAATTTCAACAAGTGAAGTTTAAAGAAAAAACTCATTTTTCAACTTCATCTAATTTATAACCCACTTTCAAGCAAAACCAAAGCCTTACCATCTATCATGTGACAGATCTATACGACCTTTTAAATTTATATGATTATATCTTGTGATATTGTTGACTTATTCTGAGTGGGAAGAAACTCTTCAAGTATCCAAAACAAAACTTTTCTGATTAACCCATGCTTCAAAGCATAGACTGTTCTAGACGGCTAGGCCTAAACATCAACATGAATCATCAAGCAACATATCATGAAATAACCTCTCCACATCCATGAGAATCACAATTAGTTCAATCAATACTGATAAACTGAAATAGAAACTGATTAGATATAACTATGGAAGAATTAATTCAAAAGCATAGATAACCCAACCTCATTTTCCTGGCATGGACAAACAATGCTGAGTCATTTGATACATGAAGGAAAGACAGATGAAGAAGAAAAAGGTAGAGCAATCTAACAATCCTTGAAGAGCGCGGCAAATCAGCACTATATGAATTCAACAGGACCAGCTATACAGACACATTCGAGATCACAAAAATATAAATTTCCTCAACTGAGCACTTTCACGATGCTAATCCAGCACATTTCCATCAGCATAACCAACAAATGGATTCAAATCAATAAACTAGACATTTAATTCTGAAATTAATCAACAAATCAATAAGCGCAGAAAAGAAAAAGGAAAAAAGGAAACAACAACTAAATCAACTCATCTTTGCTCAACTCACCGGTGATGAAGCGGACAAGGAACTGAGCTTCCAAAACATGGTCAAAAGCAACAAAACTCAATCAGAAGAGAGAGAGGATGGGAAAGCAGCTAGAGTTGGGATACGAGCTTTGAAGATGAAGATAGATCCGATTCCGTGATCTTGAATTGTGGCGAAGAAGAGAGATTGGCGGGGGAGAGAGAGGAGTCGAGATTGGAGAGTAAATCAGGAAAGAGAAGCTGTTAATAGGGGAGAGAGAGAGAGAGAGAGAGAGAGAGAGAGAGAGAGAGAGAAGAAACCCTAAACTTTGAGAACGAACAGGTGAGGGGGGGTGATAGAGAGAAGGCGGATGACTGATGAGAGAGATCGGAAAGAGACAAGTGGGAGAAAGGGACGGAAATTGGAAGGGCTTCGAATTTTGAAAAGGGGCATTCATTGGTAGAAAGGATAAATTACACGAATCAGGGTTGAAAATGGGGTAAACATATCTAATTTAACCGCTCCTTAAATTGGTAAATAAAGAGCGGTTATTCGAGATTCGAACCGGGCCTTTAAATACTATCCGCAAGTCCTTTTCAGTTAAACCATTCCAGAATGGTTCTAATTTACCCGCTCCACTCACGTCATTTCTTGCGGATGAAAACCAACAAAAAAAAAAAAAATGGGTGACGGGTGAAGTGGGTGGCGGCGCAGATATTAATGATGATTTTTCATACCAATATCCACTACAATAACCCGTCTCATAACCCGCACAAATAATCACCTAATAAGTATCCAATAACCCAATTAAACGTATTATTTTACTTTTCTATCCCTTAAAAACCCTAAATTTCTTTCTTTTGTTATCACATCCTCACATTAATTTTATATTGTGCTTTTATATTTGGTTTTATAATGTTAGAAGATTTCGTAGTTAATTTGAAAATTAGATTACGTAGTTAATCCAAAAATGTTTCTATGTTGTGATCTTATTGAGAATATTCTCATTGTTTTTTATTTTATAAGTTTTGTGTTTTCCACGTATTGTTAAAGTAACCCGAAATATTTTCTATTTTATTAGTTGTGTATTCTTTACGTATTTTTAAATATGAACTTGATATGTTGAGTAGCATCAACCACAACATGACCAGGCACAAAGTCAGACATCCCTGAGTCAAAAGGGGGGACCCTATCAGATCGACACACACGTCTCGCCCCTTGTCCCAAGAATAAAGGAGCAAATCTGCCGGCCGCATGGACTTATCATGCCCATCAACCAAACCGATATCATCCTCCCTACCGACAGAAATCCCGGACCTATAGCAGATATACAATAAGGTGTCGCGAACGAGGTTGTGGCGATGTTTAATGCCCACAATACTCGCGCAAGACATAGCATGATCACCATATACATCACCATCAAAGGTCCGAGAGCAAGCGGGACAAGGCCTAGACACCGTGAACAATGGAACACCCAGTCGATAGCTAAGCACACTACGATAGATCCTTCCATTCATAGTCTGCCCCAACCCAGAAATAGGAACTGCACGCAACCAATCAGAGGAGTGAGCACCCTGCTGAGACTTCCATAATGCCGTCTGTCGCGGAGTCAAGGAGAAAGCGGAGTCCAATTCAGCAGCAACCTTTGCGAAATACTCCCTCCGTTCTTTTTTAACTGTCGTTTTGAGGTATTTTGTGTTTGTCAAAATATTTGACATTATCGATTCATCCCATCACTTTTTCTAATGTGTTGTCATTTCTCTAATTAATACTCCCCCAGTTTTAAAAAAAAAAAAGTAATGATAGAATCTGATCAATTCTGTAATTTTTTACTCCTTTGTCTAATAATACCCCCCATTCCCCTCCATCTAATTAATACACCCCCAATTTCACTAATTAATACAAGTACGGAGTACTCCCTTGGTTTTCAAATTCTAGCAATGAGATTTTGGGTATTTTGAAAGTTGCAGAGGCATATGTAATTAAAACGTACGGAGTACAGTACAGTGTGATCAACACCAATGTTTTCTTAATTAGCGTGTATAAGTTCAAAACGACAATTATAAAAGAACGGAGGGAGTATATATCTGCCAATTTCTTCATGAGTTTAGGGGCAGCGATTTCACTAGGGTCGCGTAGAAGATCAGAACCCGTGGTCTCATTAAAAACACGCAAAGCTTCATCAAAAGTAGGGTCAGCAACCATGATACGAGAAGCATGTAAGAGCTTAGCCTACAACTCAGCAGACTGCAAACGGGACGCCAAAAAAGCATAATGTAGGACATCCCCAGCAGCATACAATCCGAGCCCACCAAAATAAAAAGGGAAGGTGGCAAGCCGCCATTGCCAATCTCCAAACCCAGGCCCAGACGCAGTGACAATACGTTTCAGGCTAGAACGGAGTGCCATATCAAATGAAAGCTGGGCTGACCCAAAGACACGCGGGGAACAAGTACGCAAAGCAAAGTAAAGTTTAGAAATACTCGTACAAGCCCGAAGCAGTAGTAACTCACACTGTGGGTTATCAATCCTCGCGACAGAATCCATAAGCTCTATGGTTCTAGTCACTCTCTTCTCCACAAGGTCGTTGCCGAAAGTAGGACATACACTGACAGGCCCACCTAAAACTTTGACGTCGCGCGAAGGCCGGGCAATAGAAGGGGGGAAAACACCAGGAAGACGACTCCTGGGGTCTTCTGTAGGCCAAAAAACCTCGGTCTTATCCACATTAAGATGAAGGCCAAAGCGGAGACCATCCTCCATAATCAGATACAAGACCTTCCCTACAACCAAAGTGTCCCCAACAATAGTGTCATCATCTAAGTACCAAGCCTGCATACTAAGAGCAAAAGAGTCTCTGATCTTGCACACCAAAGGATGCAACACCAAAGCAAAAAGCAGATGACCCAAAGGATCCCCCTGTTGAACCCCTCGACAAGACCATAAGCTATGCTCCCCATAATACAGCCGCGCAGGACTAGAATAACAAAACTCAACCCACCGGGATAAAGCTGGGCAGTGACGGCGAACTTCCTATAACATGGCACCCCGATCGACTAAGTTGAAGGTATTTTGAAAGTCAACCAACAACATGGAAAGGCCCTTCTCGCTACCACGAGCCTCAACGAAACGATTCAAGGCATGCAGAATAGCCTCTCCTCCACCGGATACCCCGACCCCAAATTGAAGACCAGCAAAATAACCCGCCAAAGAAGGACCGACTAAACAATCACCAACCTTAGAGACAATGCGTCTCCAAATAGTGCCAACAGCAATAGGGCGTATACCACCACCTGGTTTAACCAGCGGCGTGAGCGGGGCACTAGCAATGTACTCACCTAGAGCCCGCGGACAATGACCCTCAAGGAAAAGATTAACCACCCGAGTAATAGAGGAGATCAAATCATCCGAAATAGCAACTGTAGCTCCACCCAAACAATCGAAAAGATGTTGAGCACGGAACCCATCCCTCCCACATGACGTGCCACGTGGAAAACTCCTAATCATATCCAAAACAACGGTCGAAGAAGCAACGAGAGGATGGTGATACACAGGCAAATGCGGCAAGCTGGGAGACGCAGTAGTGGGGTGCTTATCTCTTAGAGCCTCAAGAGTGGCATCAGAATACGGGGCAACACCTAATGAAGAAAGCACCCGAACAGCTGCAGTGTAGTGAGTAGTGACCATCACAAATCTTCCTCCGACATTGCCGAAGGTTGAGCTCACTCAAATCAAGGTCCTCCTCCACACTAAAAGAAGGGGGAACCTCAGCTAAGGTCTCCTGTAGAAGCTGCGAACTGCCACCAGGCATGCTCCAAGCGCGAATAGCACTAGCAATACTCTCCTCTTGACGCTGACGCTTGATAGCAGTTTTGCACTCAAGATTACTCCACGGGGAAAAGGTATTAAGTATACAAAGAGGCGTCACAAGCAAGCAAATCCAGCATGAGAGGTCGCTAGGGGATTCAGCCATACCATCTAATGCCCCTTTCGAAACACGAGAAAAACCTAGGCGACACTTAGAAGGGATGGATTTCACGGTGCGTAACCCCATAGAGGACAAACGATCAAGCGAAGATAAAGACAAAACAACAGGCACAACCCCAACATCAGCCAAGGGAACCGACGGAGACGGGGCTGAAGGTCTAGGGATATCATAAATAGTAAAGCGAACAAGACCATCCCTATAGTCCGGAGGCGCCACAGAATCACCCTGACTATGCCGACATCGAGCACGAAAAATTAGCTAACATTTACACATTATATGATTTGTCCCTCACTTAAAGCACTGATTACCCCGTAAAATGAATTGCACTGACTACCTAGTCAGGCCAAATGAATTGTCCTCCGGTGCAGCGTACCTGATCATATTGACAAAATATATCCAAGCTCAGAGTCGCCTTTGATACCATTTGTAAGGGCATCTGCATCCATGTCGGTTTATAAGGTTTCTTAACCCCCATTTATCACTTTCTCTCTCCTTAAAAATCTCAACTTACTTTTTTACGGATCAAATAAACAAAACCTTTTTATGGAATAAAGATGCACAACATAGCCCGCTAATTAGCTGGGATAAAATATGTAAATCAAAAGCAGCTGGAGACTAGGAATACGTAAAGCAAGAAACATGAATGAAGCCCTACAGCTAAAACTTCTATGGAAAATCCTTGCAGAACCACAAAACTATTGGGTCAGAATCATACAATACAAATACCTAAAAGAAAATCACATCCTCACATACAACAGAAAAGGAAATGCCTCATGGCAATGGGTGAAACTTAGGGCTTTGATCCCAAAATTCAAATCGAGAATCGTCTGGTCAGTGGGGGACGAAAAATCAATCAACTTCTGGACAGACAACTGGTTATCTATGATACCCCTGATAGAGAAGATTAACACTCAACATAACATAAATACTACTGAGTCTATAAGTGAATACATTATGGGAGGACAATGGTGGAAGGAGAAGCTTCTGTCAATTCTCCCGGAAAACTTGACAGAGGAAATCATTAAAATACCCTTACCAATCACACCCATTACAGATAGACTTTAGTGGTGGTCGGATAAAAAGGGATGGTTTACAACATCGAGCGCCTACAATCTTATCACTAGTAGCCAGACTACAAACTCGGAGGACTACAACTGGATTTGGAAACTCAATGCCCCACCCAAAGTTAAAAATTTCTTATGGAAAATCAAACAACATGTACTACCCACAGACTCACGCTTATCCCTTAAGGGTGTGGATGTACCCACAACATGCGTTATTCGCAATCACCATACGAAAGATGATATCCACCTATTTTTAGAATGTCTCATCAACAACTTCCAACGACAATTCTCTAGGGAAATTTCCGACAAAATTAACAAGATAATATCTCAAACCAGATGTATGAACCAAGTATTACACTTACTTGGAACATCTCTATCAAAGGAAAATAAACAAAACATAATATTTAGATGGTGGACCCTATTGTTTATTAGAAACCAAGTAATTTTAAAAAATGTCAGTACTCCGTCCAATGAGGGTTTAAAGAAATTAATTAGGGATAATATCAACAACTGGAAAAGAGCATGCTCAATGGACACGACAATCTTAGGGGTGGGCGAGTCATTTCCCCCTAAAAAAGAGAAAAGTCAGACAAGAAATAATAAACAGAGGACCACTCGATGGAAGAAGCCCCCGTGGGGAAAATACAAATTAAATTTTGATGGATCTTTCATATCAACTAAAAAATGCTCGATAGGTTATATTATACGAGATTGGTTGGGCAACCTAGTAAGTATAGGAGGAAAAGAGATTGGGGGTGGAAAAGGCAAGAGAGCAACGACTCAACAACCTCATCATCGAAGGCGACTCTAAGATAATCATAGATATCTTACGAACACAGACTAACTGCCCATGGGAAATATAACTTATAATGTCCGACATACAATCCATTATTGCAGGACTAACAATTTTCGGAGTTTCCCACATTCCTCGCATTAGTAATCAGGTAGCAGATAGGGTCGCACACCTTAGCTACTCTACCAGGGGAGCAAACTTATACAACGATATAGGTCTGTTAGACCTCATCCGTGAGGATGCCTTCGGATAGAGCTTAGCTCATCCGAATCTTTACCTAATAAAAAATATATATATTAGGACACTTTATTTGCATAGGCTTTCATGCTTTGCGGCTTCATGATCTCAACAACTGTTTGGTATTCTAAAATATTTTGTTTTCGAACTTGTATGAATTTGTTTTTGGAACTTTTAATGTGTTTCTCCACAACATACAAATTGGATTTTGAATGATTATGTTGAGATGTGAAGGACAAAAATTATCCCACATCGAAAGTTTGAACAAATCAAGCCTAGTATATAAGTCGGTGGGCTACTTCTCCTATTGTCAATTAGTTTTAAGATGAAACTTCATCGTGCTTATGTTGGGTCAGGTTGATTTTGTGGTGAGCCATTTGCTAATGCAAGCTCGGTGGTAAACATGTCTGCACAAGAACATTCTAACCTCATCTGAATCCTCAAGTATGTCGAACTCTAGAGTCAACTCGACAACAGTCAAGTTCTCGATGAGATCATCAGAAGTGTCAGGTGCAACTGATGATGGGCTATCTGCCCCACAATAGACGGGATCATCAGAAGTGTCGGGTACAACTGATGATAGGCTATCTGCCCCACAATAGATAAGGATGAAAGAGACAATGCATATAACCATCACTAAGATATAACCATCACTAACCCGAATAGTTCAGCTTGGAGAATTCCGATGCCGAATGACAAAACTAATCCAGGACGCTCTACAACACTCAACGGAATAGACGGGATCATCAGAAGTGTCGGGTGCAACTGATGATGGGCTATCTGCCCCACCAATATATAAGGATGAAAGAGACAACGCATATAACCATCACTAACCTGAATAGTCCAGCTTGGAGAATTCTGATGCCGAAGGACGAAAATAATCTAGGATGCTCTACAACACTCAACGGAATGAAGCACAAGATAAGAAACAGTCGAATCATGAAGTTCGACAATACTCCCCATTTGCCCATCTCCAATAAGGAAATAAACACATTTTAAAGAGTAAATGCTTGGTATATACCAAATAAACACACAGATGCTTTCTTGAGAATAATAAGAAAAAAGATTTCCCTCAACAAAACCTTATTTCAAAGATTGGTTTTATGCATAAAAAAATTAATAGCATAACACGATCAAACTCTATAATCAGAGCCACAACATAACTTTAGGCATCAAAAAATTAATAACATAACTAGTACACCCCATTAACTTTAGGCTTCATATGTTTGGCCCAATAGCTATAATCAGATTAACACAGCTCCAATCAATAACATAACTAGTACACCCTGTTAACTTTAGGCTTCATATAATAATTTAACACATCATAAAGATATGCAGTCTGCATGTATTTAAAAGAATAGACTAGTAGGTAAAGAGATTGAATTATTGAACACACTGTAATTGGGTTAGCAAAAGTCTTTTCTAAATTCTCCTTCCTTCGCTGCTCAATGTTTGAATAGTTGGCCTGCCAAAGAATAAAAAATATATTAGTCACCAATGTTTGAATAGTTGGGAAGGACCTCAACAACCTAAATCGGTTCATATATAACCAGGCAAGGAAAAGCTAAGAAGACACAGTTATAGAGCACAGAGAATTCTCAACCAAGACCGGTCCAGAAATTCTGAGCCAAATTTCAAGATTGCATTTAAAGCAAAATATCCTGACCATGAACTAATCAAGAGGTGGCATAAAACTGACTAAAACTTGTATCAAATTAATGGACAGGAATCAGATAGATGATTAAAAAACAAACACTTCCATGCATTGCCACTTGAGATGACCCATTCACAAGCGATTCTTGGGAATAATACAGCACTGCATTTTTGCCCAGAAAAAAGACAAATTTGAAAGATCTACAAATGAGCATAACCTCCAAAGGTCCCCTAAAGAAAGCAAAAGAACAACACCTTTTTGTATAAGCGGTGATTAATGAAGCAATCATGCATATAGGCTCTAAGAAGATTGGTTCCGGTCAAATTTGTCAGATTCAAACGCTCAAGGTCTTCCTTAGTCAAGAACTTAATTATAATCTTCATATATAGTTTCTTGTGCACTATCTTCTCGCTCTTCCTACAAAGAAGGGATGGAATTCAAACACTTCAAACAAGCTTCACGCCCAAAATATGTTCGTTAATAGATGACTTTATTAGTAAAAAGACACTTACTGTCAAGTTCTCTAGGGATGAACACCACTTGGGGGCAGGACCAAGAGCAGGTAATATGGCATCATACTGGATTCTAGAGCTAATAACATGAGCCCACTCTCACGGAACACACAAGCATCTTTTATTGCTCCACCTGCTGGCTCAATGCTTGTCATTCCTTCCCCCTGGAAATAAAGAAACAGTAAAATGTTAAAGATATTTACTACACATTTCTTGGATGAAGAATCTAGGTTAAGGGTATTATTATTTTGTTTGAATATGCTTTGTTGCATCATACATAGGAACTGAAAGTGGGATCTATTCTTATTATATTCGGATCCCATATTTTGACAAAATGATTGTCAGTGGCAATTAGCTTCGTCTGCTCAGAATTTAAAGTGCGATGCCATTTGATATCTAATATTGGACTCCCATACCTGTCAAACAATGATTTTATTTGTTAATGTAATAATTAGATAGCAGTTGCTACGCAAGAATGTCATGAACACAGGCTTACATGTGATCTTTAACTTGTACAGGGGAAGAAGAACGCAAATCATAGATCAAAACCTGCATATTAAGCATCAAGAACAAAAGCAACTATTTAAATTATGGAGATACAACTAGAACAAACATCCACATGAAAAAAAACAATAACATAACAAGATCAAACTCTATTGAGACCTCCAACCCTTTACTCTACCTAATGTTAGGTTTATGAATGCCAGGTTTACATAGGGTTATGTTATACCTGGATATACGAGTTTGTTATACCTGGAAATCAATAGTTTCTGAATCCAAGTGTTTCTCAAACTTCAAGGACAATTCTCAAAGCTCATACACCTCAATTTGGGGAGGATAAATACCTAATTTACACCAAATAAGAAGAACATGAATGAAACTCTAAATATACAGGCACATTCATATATAAATGAGCCTTTAAAAGGAAAACGAAAAATCAATTTGATGCTACAAGATACTTTCCATCTGGAGTAGCCTTGATTCCTGTGGTTGTAGTCTCAAACCTCAAATCTTTGATCATCTCCACCCTCTGCGCATAATCTAAAATTACATTGCCTCTGTCAGCTAAAGTGTAAAGAAAATACATGTAAAATCAGCGAATGCTTGATATTATTTCAGATATGTGTAAAATCATTTCGGCAACAGTGAACCAAAACAGACAAAATTTTTAGAATTACAAGATGAAGGAGGTCAGAGAACCTTGGTCTTTGAGGAGAGCACGTTGTTTCTTAGGGCCAAGCCAGGTGGCCAAAGAACGTTGCTGCCCGACAAAGGAATACATGTTAACGCCATTAATGGAAGTGGATTTCATGCTCCCTCCATGATACACCATCTTCAACGGTTTTTCTCCCAGTCTTTCCTCGATTCGAAGGGAGAAACAAGGGTTTTGCAGAGATTGAGAATAGCATAAATTGAGTTCAGAATCAAAATCAAACAGGTAAATATTCTTTATTGCAAGGAAACAGCCACTCCAGTAACCCCAATTGAATTCTTGATGCACCAATAATTTTCCGTTACGGCGACATCGAATAGAAATCGTTCGTGGTGAGAAAAACCGAAGACGAAGAGAAGAACAGAGATGTACGGAGAGGGAGAAGAACGATTTGCCTAGAACAAGCGAAGAACAGAAGATCAACAAGAATTACCTCCGTCTCTCTGTTGCTTTCAGCTTTAGAGATCGAGAAAAAGATTATAGGAGACCGGACAGTTAGACTAGGGTTTACAAATCGTTACCGCTCAAACAAAACCCAAAACCCCAAATTTGGCCTGATTTTTTGAATCAAACCCCTTATATAGCCCTAATTTATTTTACTTTTTAGACCTTTTATTATAAATATTATGATTATGTAGACTCATTTCATGTGTTATTGCTGGTATAACCTTAGACGACCTCGTTTGATAAATGATACCAATGCTATCTCCCTCCAAATCAAAATATAAGATGAGTCAAAAAAGGGAAATTTTGATATCAAAGGATATTGATATCAGATTATACCAAACACTAGATATCAAAGTTGATAATCTTGATATATGTGTCCAAATATTGATATCAAACGGGGTCTTAGCTTTTGTAATACATCTAACTATTATTGTAACATAATATCTTAATGTGTTGTAACATAATATCTTAATGTATTGTCTAGTGATAATATATCATCGTTATTGCAATAGGATATCAGTCTCATGCATCATTACTGTAAATACAATATCTTATAGTATTATCTAAAAATATCTTAGTGAATTATGTAACACTATCTTAGTCTAAAATGGATTTCTTTCAAGGACTCTATCATGAAAAAACTAGTGATTCCTACCTTGTTCACATTTTCATTCAATCCAAACGAGCGAGTATTGCTTTAGATTTGAGCTTTAAAATGTTTTCATACTTTACTCGTTTAGTAAATAAACAAGCTCAAACCATTTTTTTTTAGCTATACTTGCTCTTGGCAATCTAACATAGTAAATATGGGGAAATTTTGTGAATCTTACAAATTCGAGTTATTCAAGATTAGTCTCAATTTGAACCGAATTTAAACTATTGTGTTCATACTCAACTTGTTTAGTAAATAAATGAGTACAAGCCGAACTTAAGCCACTCAACCTTAATTTTGAATTTGATAAAGATGGGCGAAAAAGCATCAATGATGCATGTTAGTGAGAACATGTGAATATGAAGATCCGTTGGAATTGATGTTTCGAAATCTTGCTCGATTCAAACACTTGACGACTATATCTCTGCTTATTTCTCTTGCGGGCTAGAGCCACTCGACACAAATACACAACCCTCGACACAAGGGGCCTCAACCGCTTCAAGAGAGAATGTATTGGCTCCTCTAGCAAAACCGGATTACCTCAAATCTCGATTGCTAGCTTCAATGGCATGGTCGACATGAAACAACTCAAAAAACCCAAAAGTCCTCTACCAATACTCACTCAACAATCACCAATTCCAACCATTCATCTTAATCATCCATGCCCGAAATCAAGATTTGAAATCCAACGTTGAACACTAAAGAGACTAAAAAGAACCAAAGAATATGCAAGCCGGGTCACACCTTCAAGCTTGTTCAATAGCAATTTAAGAATGAAAAGATCAGAAGGAAGAAAAGTTCTTACTCGACAATCACTTTATAGCTCAGAGAATTTGAAAATCAGAACAATATTATATGTTCTTACTTGATTCTTTGTATGTTAAGCATCAATTCAAATGCGAGGAAGTGAAACAAAATGCGAGGTTGTAGATGGATTGTAGATAAAGAATAACAATATATTTACAGAAGAAACAAGTGTCAAGATAATCACTCCGATAACTTACAAGATAATCACTTCGATAACTGTGCATATGTATATGGCTATAGTTTGGGAATTTTTTAGGCATTGTGGTCGCTAATGCTCATCTTTGATGTGCTCTCTTTGACCTTTTTTCCTCAGGTCCTTGGACATATGTGCTAACCATATTCTTAATGTTGGTTTGAATGAGTTTTATTCACTGCCACAAATTAAACGAGTGTTAAATGTTGAATAAAGGAGTGAAGCAGAACCGACTCCCAAGGATAGCGAAGTTTATAGATTAAAATAATCCAATGTTAAATATTGGGTCTGGTATATGACAAGATATTTTGGGGCTTTTAGGGCACTCGGACCTAGAAAAAAAAAATGAGAAGAAGGCAATGGAAAAAGAGCGAGCTGCCAAGAAAAAAGTAGCTCTAAAAGGTGAGATTGAAGCCAAGGCAAGAAGAGAAATGATTATATCTCAAATGGAGGTGTTGGGAATTAAAGGGGCACCTAAGCCTCCAAAAGAGAAGTATGAAAAGTCAAAGAAGAAGGAGAAGAAGGAGAACCCAAGGAGGGGGAATGAGAAAAAGAGTAGTGATGATCAGGTACTTTCTGAATTCAAATACGAGGCTGGAAGTGAAACCAAATGCGAGACTATAGATGACTTGTAGATAAAGTATAGCAATATATTCACAGAAGAAACAAGTGTCAAGATAATCACTCCGATAACTTACAAGATAATCACTCCAATAACTATGCATATGTATGTGGCTATAGTTTTGGGAATTTTTTAGGCATTGTGGTCTCCAATGCTCATCTTTGATGTGCTCTCTTTGACCGTCTATCCTCAGGTCCTTGGACATATATGCTACCATATTCTTGATGTTGGTCTGAATGATTTTGATTCACTGCCACAAACTAAACGGGTGCTAAATGTTGAAGAAATGGGTGAAGCAAAACCAACTCCCAATGTGAGCGAAGTTTATAGATTAAAATAATCCAATGTCAAATATTGGGTCTGTTATTTGACAAGATATTTTGGGGCTTTTAGGGCACTCTGACCTAGAAAAGAAATGAGAAGAAGGCAATGGAAAAAGAGCGAGTTGCCAAGAAAAAACTAGCTCGGTAAGATTGAAGCCAAGGTAAGAAGAGAAAGGATTATATCTCAAATGGAGGTATTGGGGATTGAAGGGCACCTAAGCCTCCAAAAGAGAAGTGTGAAAAGCCAAAGAAGAAGGAGCAAACGAAGGAGAAGAAGGAGAACCCAAGGAGGGGGAATGAGAAAAAGAGCAGGTGATGATCATGTACTTTCTGAATTAAAATGCGAGGCTGGAAGTGAAACCAAATGCGAAGCTGTAGATGGCTTGTAGATAAAGTATAGCAATATATACAAGGTACCTGGGGTTCTAGAATCTAGGTTGCACAAGAGCACTCAACATTGTACCAGAGCACATTTTCGGGTTAGCTAAAATGAGATGCTACTTATTACCAATTATCCAAGTGCTACAAGGTGGATGTGGTTTGGGTCAGGTTGATTTTGTGGTAGGCCATTTATCAATGCATGCTCGATGGTAAATAGGGCTGCACAAGGGCACTCAATATGACTATATGAGACCAGATCAGGTTTTTGGGTCAGCTAAAATGAGATGCTACCCGTTACCAATTATCCAAGTGTTATAAGGTGGATGCTATAGAGAGGGCAGATTGATTTTGTGGTGAGCCATTTGTCAATACAGGCTCGGTGGTAAACATAGCTGCACAAGAGCATTCTAACCTCATCCGAGTCCTCAAGGATGGCGAGGCAAATATAGCACTCTAACTCTATCGCTTTCTCCAAAGTCGAGAACTTGACCATTGGAAAAGTCGAGTTCTCGACGAGATCATCATGAGTGTTGCAGTGGTCAACAAGTGCAAATGATGATTGGTTATCTGCACCACAATAGTCAATAGATAAGGAAGAAAGAAAGGACGCATATGATCATCACACCAACCCGAACAATCCAGCTATGAGAATTCTGATGCTGAAGGACGGAAATACTCCAACTAGCGGGGAGGAGGGACGATGTGCAACACTGAAGGGAAGGATGCACATGATGAGGAACAGTCGGATCACGAAGTTCGACGATATTCCCCTTTTGCTCATCTACAATGAGAAAATAAACACATTTTGAAAAGTATAAATGTTTGGTATACACCAAACCGATGAATGATTAGACATATATGGAAAAACATAAAAGAAAATATGGTTTTAGCTACACACATAACTAAAAGTCTAAAAGTATAAAGTATTTTAGGAGGATGGACACATAAATTCTCAATCAATTTAACATTTAAGTTAGAAATTAGGGTTACCGGAGGGAGCTCAAACTCCTTGGTGGGCATCCGTTTCAGGTGGACAAAGGCAGAGGCTGAGAATTCGCCGCCTCGATACTCCTCTTCGAACACGATGATCATATCATTTGTAGAGTAGAAGGTGACTTCGGTGATGAAGTAGGAGAATTTCTCTATAATGGGATCTGGACCGGGAGGAGGCGGTACCCTGAGCGGAAATCGAAACGGAGGAGGCAGCGACGATCGCAATGTCCGACAAACTGAACGGAATCGTACCAGATCCAATCGGCTCTCAAGGCGTTTTCCGATATCCGACCAAATTTCCCGTGGGAGATTTGGCAACATCAGTTCGGAATTGGTGGTTTTGAACTCTTGTTCGGGTTGTTGGTTGGAAACAGCTTGGGAATCGGGGCTTTTGCTTTTATGCATCAACGCTATTTCAGAGCTTAAGGCCCGACCCCTTTGAATCCCATAGAGTTTGCTCAAGGCCGCCATGGTCTGTGAAGAGGGGTTTAGGATTCCGCGTTTTATACGTTTTTGTTATTAGATTATATTTTATTTATTATATTAATTATATTAAAGTTATATTTTATGTAAAGATTAAAATAATTTATTTGAAATTTTTTAATAAAACTTTTCAAACAATCATAAATCATAAATTAACTTAAAATATAAAAAGATTATGCAAAATAACTTTAAACGAGGGTGGTAAACCGTAAACGTCCACCCAATGATAATAATCAAGGTGAATCCTTATTATTTCACCAAGAGAATCCTTATTATTTCATCAAGAGAAAGGACGGAGACAGGAATCGAACACGGGACCTCCCATTAATCCCTTGCTGGAGAAATCGTCATCGGGTAAGACACATGACAATTTCTCCTTAATTGTAGTTGTATAAAACAATCACAATTTTTTTTGAAATAATCAATATATGCATAAGATAAAATTTTATTCTAACTCTATTTAATCAATATATCTTTATATGCATAAGATAAAATTTCACCAAATTTGATTAGATATAGCTATATTTTTAGAAGACATTAAGCAATTTTAAATATTATTATACTTCGTACAAGATAAAATTTTACCTATTTTCGCTATATATGAATATACTTTAGAAGATAATAACATTATCAATATATGGTCGTACTAATTAAATAACTTTATCAATAACTTTATCAATATAAACCTATTTTTAGAAGATATTGTATATAAATAAATATAGATAAATCATAAAGAGGTACTCCTGGAAATTGCCTGCAAAGAAGCCGGTGGTGAAGCTTCGATCTCTCGAGCCTAAAGATGTGTGTGACATTGGTTAAGCCAATTTGATGTTTAGGAATTGAGCAAATTGAGATGCAATTGTGTTTAGGAAACACTTTAATTGATTGGGTGTACAAAAAGCTTATACTTTCCATCGTATATTGGGGGTAGGTGTGTTTGTAGATCTAAACATGCTACAGATTAGTTGCCATGGAAGAATATTATTACCATTTCATTTATCTCAACATTGGTATTCAAAAGAATGGTAGGACAAAAAAAAACAAAGAAGAAGAACATTATCATATAGAAAATACAATCCCCTCGTCTATAGCAGTGTCAGAAGATGGGGGCTTCCTCGTCTAATTCATTCGTCATCTGCTATGAAGTTTGGGAGATCACCTTGGCAGATGTACTCGTCGCACAGGGAAGTCGACCCTCAGTCCTTCCTGAGCTGCAGGATGTCTTCGGTGAATGTGGATCCCGAGGATCCAATGAAGACGCTAGAAATAGCACAGATTGCTTTATCCAGCATTGATGCCACCTTCACACAATGCAAATGAAGAAAAGTTGTGGTGTTTCATACAAAAAGCGCTCACATAAGTCAAGTCTGTTGATTGGTAAAGACACTGTGGTCTGTGATGATCTTGATGCAGAAACAAATGACAAGTCTAAATCCTATCATCCTGGATCCGGTTGGGCAATAAATAATCATATTGACATGGAAAGAAATAAGACAAGGCTAACTATGCTTGAATATTATAGCAAAATAAATCCCACTAATAATCATAGAAATGCATGTATTTATTACAATACTTGTATGACATAACTTATCACGAGAGAAATACATAATCCAACTAAATAGTAGAAACAAATATTGGATCCGGAAAAACAAGGCTCTCCACAAAGTCAAAAGCCAAAGAGGTTCTATATCCCCAAAGTTAGAGGTGATAGGGGTGCAGCCATGTTTGGGGTCATAATACAGCAATTCCATATCTGTATCAGAATGCTTACCTGAAATTAGTAGCCTGCCCCAATCTTTCAACACAGTGTGGACTTTCCACACCTTATTCATAAGGTTAAAGCTGAACATCTTCCTCCACGATCCGTTTTGCATTGTCCATAAATCACATCCATTAGGAGCATAATTTTTTGAACCAAGGCCTTGCTTCCAGTGCACAACTGAAAGAGATTCTTTCCACGTGCAAATATTTAAGTCACAATGCCATGAACCTGACAATGACAGTTGTACTGGTTCAGGAAACTCGATTTCTCCCAACTTTTTCTGCCCAAAATCAAAGAAAAGTATAGCTTTGGCGATGAGAGATTGGGACTGTAGTAGCCTCTGATGTAGCCCGCATTGACTTCCGTCCATGCCAGTTTCGGTTTTGTAGAGGAGAAAAGTGAAGCACTTCTGTAGAACCCAAGCCGAAATAGCACAATTTTGAAATCATTGTTTGAAGGATCAATCCAGAAACCGTAATACTTTAACCCAACACCTTCACGACAAATCCAAGTTTTAGGCACATGAATCCTGAAAAACCGATGGATCGAAGGGTTCCACAAGAAGAGGCGGTCATAGTTGTTAAAGAGACAAATTACACCATGAACGCCTCCAACAACTAGAAACTGTTTATTTGAGATTCCATAAAATTGATCGATATTTGTTAAGCTATGGCAGGAAGGGAGAGTGCGTGGATCAAGGACAACATAGTCCCGACGGCCATTTTGTGTGATGAGACGGGGCGTTTGGACGGCCAGGTGGTCTAGGACAAACCATTTGGAGGCGATGAGTTGCTTCCACGAATTGCACACACATCGGCATCGCAATAGGGCTTTAACGGGCAGCCACTTGAGAATGGAAGCCAATAATTCATCGCAAATATAGCCCGACATTGAAGACTATCTGTCCGTCCAACTATATGAGGCCAAATTAATACAACGGGTGATCCACAAAGCCCTAATTCTGTATGAGTCGTACTCCTAAGAAAAAGCAAAGCAAAGCAAGGCAAGCAATTGTTTGTTTGTATGAATTTAGGGCAACAAATAAGACGAAATATGAGGTTGCAGAGATTTGGCTTCTCTTTGCAATGGATCAACCAAACCTTAATTGAATTCCTATCCTTATAAGAAAGAGGTCTAACCTTCACGCAGGAGCAAAAACAGGGACAAAGAGGAAGCTTTCAACAGCAACTCCCCATGGCTAGGCAAGGCTAGATGGATTCGCAACACACCAGTCCGGTCGGCTGACACAAGAGGAGGAAGATAAGAGTGACGCCAGAGAGTTCCAACATATCTCTGTGCAGAGTGCATAACCGAACTGGATCCGGATTTTAAGGGTTTATTTCGGTTTGTTTGGTTCGCATTTGAGAAAGGATTGAACCTGGTTTGGCCGTTTCTGCTTAATTCTCTCGTCCTTAATTTCAATCAATTTCTACCCTTAAAGTTCTTATCTTTGGAGTTCATATGAGCTTTCTCATAGTTAGATAGGGTTGGCAATTGGGGTATTTGGCTATGAATGTATGATCAATTGAGTTTGGATCAAATTTAGGTTAAGGTTAGGGTAATTTTGAGTTTTGGTTACAATTAGGTTGAGTAATTTCGAGATCTTCTCATATATATATATATATATATATATATATATATATATATATATATATATATATATATATATATATATATATATATAAACATTGCAATCTAAGCGTCAAGGAAAAGCAATGTGAACTAGAACTCACGTCCAGCAACACAAACGAGAGGAAGACGACAAATCTGTGGCCGATCCCGCAATCCTCTTTGTTCGGCAAGCAACGCAACTCCAGCTTAGACGAGCAAGATACTTTGACTGTTTGAAATAACAAAGAGAAGGAGGCATGACGTCTTCCAGAAGGCCTTCGAGTTTCGGACACCATGAGATCTTCAGCTCTTGTAGAGATGTAAGACTTCGGACACCTCCGGACACTTGATATTCTTGAAGCCATTGATGGAGAGATTAATAAGACTTGTGGCTAGGAAGTAGTCATTGATCGTCCGGAATCGACTGTAATTTTTCCATGCATCCGTTTCCTCCGATCTCTAGCCGCGCGTTCAAGGGAGGCTAGAGTGTGAATTTACAAGTTTTTTTGGTTTGATATGAGCTTGTTGCAGCTAGATATGTTGAGTGAGTGGAGGTTTGGTGGTAAACTGTTGGACGAAAACGTGTCGAGTCCAGGGCAGTTAACAATAGACATGGCATGGAGAGATGCAAGGTCATTGAAAGGGAGATCTAGTGCCCATTTCTGTATAGCATCAAGGCAGATGTCATCGGAAGAACAATTTTCGCAGAGCATAGTCAAGGCATTGAAATGAGTCTCAAGATCTTGAATCCTATCTACAAAAATAAAAATATCGAAGTAAAATGTGGAAAATAAAAATGAAAAGCACAAAGAACACGAGAATTGTTAACGAGATTCAGCACAAATTGGCCTAGTCCCTGCCTAGGGTTATCCAACCCGTAGGATTCAACACACTCTTATTTCACTTTTCCTTATAAGTTCTAGATACACCCTAGAAGAACTTCCCTTCTTCCATAGTCTAACCTGCTACTATCTAGTCAACCCAAATTACAGTGAAATAAAAGCTCTACTCACACCAAAGTATGTATACGTTTGAGTATCGGAATACTCTTAGTATAAAACTAATGACTTGTACTATAAAGCAAGCTCGAAAGATGAGAAAAAATACTTATGGTCCTGCTTGTAAAAAAAATATTACTCCCTACGTTCGGCAAAAAAAATATTACTCCCTACTCACACCAAAGTATGTATACGTTTGAGTATCGGAATACTCTTAGTATAAAACTAATGACTTGTACTATAAAGCAAGCTCGAAAGATGAGAAAAAATACTTATGGTCCTGCTTGTAAAAAAAATATTACTCCCTACGTTCGGCAAAACATATCATTTTAGGGTGTTATTTTTGTTCAAAAAAACTTGTCATTGTAGGTATTTTGCACTTCACTTTACAAAAATGCCCTTGATATGATTGATGGTTTATTAGTTGTAGTTTTCGATAAAGTAAAAAATGAGGGTAAAAACTGAGGGTAAATTAGTACATTTGCTAATTGCCTTAAAACTTGTAAAAGAAGCTAAAATGACAAGTTTTGCCGAACGGAAGGAATACTTTTTATTAGAGCCTCATTTTGATATATGCACGAGGCATTTAAAAATCATTGGATGGCCCTGTTTTTTTTTTTTTTTGAAGCAAGATAAGAATTCAGTTCTCTAGACAAGCCTAGAGAAATCGAAAGACCGGACAAGCCGGTAGATGGACTAACCATCATGTACAACCAAATAAAAAACATAAGCAAATGACAAAAAGGAAATAACAGAAACAAATGACAAAAATGAAAATGCGAAAATAAAAGAAACATGTCAGTAATCCTACATCATAAAACAAAGCCATCATGACAAACGAACAATCAGCCAACGGAGGACGCACATAGAGAACTCTGGGGACCCTAGTGAACATCTCAGATTATGGACTTCGAAGAGCCATCAGATATCGATCGCAAATCCATGACGTCTTTGGATACAGCAAAATCAAACACCGTTCACACAACACAACAAGAACAACACAACACACCAGACCGCAAATCCAACCCCTAACCAAACCACTACCCAATAAAAAAGACCCACCCGTCTAAAACCCTCAAGGACGATAATGAGATCGTAAGAGACTACTAAGTAGTCAAAATAGAGGCGACAGAGATGGAAAAGAGCAAAGAAATTGAAACAACAATACAAAGGCAGGGGGAAGAAAGACGGAATAGAAAAGAAGAGCCCAAAGAAGTAGTTGGCCACCAAACGAAACAACAGTGCAACCGCAAGGCATGATAAGGGGCCGGATATGAGAAGGCCGGAAACCAAGCTTAGACGGAGACGAAAAGATGATGGAAGGCCGGGGCTGGAAACCAAGGGTGGAGCGGAACCTGGACCACGGAGTTCCAAACATCAAGGGGAGGAGGCAACGGTTGCCAACGGAGGTCAAGAAGGAAGCCTACAGAGGCAGGGCCAGAAGGGCGGCTGCGACAGCGAAGGCCCACCCCAGCGACAGAAGGAGGAGAAAGGCAAGAGAGGGTGAAGCTGGTGAGCGCGTACCAGAGCGGGTGAAGACGGGTGGTGGAGGGCCAAGGTAGGAGGCGAAGGTTGTATGAACCAGTGGGGTGTGGCCAAAGGTGTTGTTGGGCACGGGTGTTGTGCCATGAAGGCCGGCGGCGACAAGCCAAAAGCTCTCAAAAGAGAGCTTTAGGGTTTTTGTAAAATATTTTTATTGGACGGCCCTATAATCACCATGTACACTAAGTATCTATTTTGTGTTATCGATGAGATTTTGACGGTTCAACTGCCGATTCTCCATATCACTGATAGACTATATTGGGGTCCTAGCCCGTTTGGGTGGTTTACGACCAATTCGGCTTCGACAATGATCTCGAATGGCTCCCAGCTGCATAACCTCCACTGTCCTTGGATTTGGAAGCTTGATGTCCCCCCCCCCCCCCCAAGATTAAGCACTTCCTTTGAAAGATTGCTCGAGATGGATTACCATCTAAGGAACGACTACAATGTTCGCATATCTCAGTCCCTACGACATGTATGTTCGGGGACTGCACTTTGGAAACGACCAATCATATTCTACTAGACTGCACGATGACAAAACAGGTTCTAGCTATTCTTAATATTTACTTACCAGTTAATTTAAGTTACAACTTTACTAACCAAAGGAATGATATAGCTCTACAAAGCATTTATGACCATATTGGTCCTAAGCTAATGTCGAACCTTGCTTTTTGCTGATGGGCTCTTTGGACTCACAGGAACCACCTCGTTTTTAACCCTACAGAAACTCCAAATTTGAACCGTATTAAGGCTTTACTCCTAACGACACAACAAACTTGGATTCAAGCATCCTATTTCAATTTAAAATTGGATGATTGGGATCAGGGCCGTCCCGAGGCCCGTGCGTAAAGTGCAATCGCACAGGGCCTCAAAATTTTGGGGGCCTCGAATAGGTGTTATACTGTTTTACTATATATATGTATATATAAATTTCAGTGTGTATCAAGATGCTTCGGTAGATCAATTGGCAAGAGGATGCGCATGTTCCAGATTGGTGGAAGGTTCGAAACTCCTTGGCAGCAATCCGGATGTTTTTTCAAAAACACAAATCATCTGTCCCTTTCAATTTTTTCCCAAGGAAAAAAGTAATCCCAACAGCCCAATAAGCCCATTCCGATTTTTTTTCCCAAAATAAATTACAGTTTCGATTTCTTTTTTTTTTCCGTCACAAAAATTCAACACGATTCCCTCTACCTTCCTAAAAGAAAAAAATCCGAGAAATCAATTCAACTTATTCAACCATTGTAATCGTACCTTCAACCTCAAGGATTTTGATAGGTAATCTCAAATTCTAACTAATTTTTTTGTTGTTAGTTTTCACTTTTTATACTCGTCAGGGATCACTTTTTAATTTGTTAGTGTATTTGGTGGATTATTTTTTCCCTTTGAATTAGTTAAAAAAAGCCCTCGATATATAAGTTGAACAGGGCCTCAAAATATAACGGAACGGCCCTGATTAGGATGATAACCCTACCAAGAGCCCTCCGCTTCATAAACGTTTTAGTCATTATAAATCTAAACACCAGAAAAGATAGGTGATATGGGATAAACCCCCCCTTAATTATGTAAAACTAAATTTCGATGGTTCTAGTCTGCAGTGTGGAAAGGCATCCTTTGGTTTTGTTATCCACAACCCGGACGCTTCTGTCATCTCCCTTAGTGGGTGTTTATACGGTGGTATGCCTCCTATCTATGCAGAAGCTCTCGGCCTCCGTAATGGCTTGCTAAGGGATGACTCTTTTGTGTTTGGATAATATCCTTATAGAGGGGGATAACCTCACAATAGTTAAAGTTCTTTTGGGTGAATGGAGTTGCCCTTGGATTATCGAGATCCTGGTAACGGAGATTAGGCTACTATTGTGTGATTTTAATTCTATTTCAATTCGTCATATTTTCAGGGAAGCTAATACGGTTGCAGATTGGATTGCGCCTCTGGCTTACTATATCCCTGCCGACGAAGTTATGGAGGCCAATGAAGAACTGCGTGTTCTCGTCCGTAAGGACGCTCTAGGATTGGGTTAGACTGTCTGTGGTCTCCCATTCTAAATCTTTCCTTGTATTAAAAAAAAAGTATCTATTTTTTCGGATTAAGTCAAATGAATAAATCATTGTCCTCTCCTGAAGATAATAAAAAAAAAAGATGCAAGTAACAAGTACTCCACTTCTTGAAAGCACCACATAATTTTCATAGTATCCAACTCTTTATTAATATAATCCATATTTAAGTTAAGATTTATTTATCACTATTCTATTCATTATCCTTCTTCTCCCAATCCAACTGACAAAGTAGTAGAAGCTCAGGAAAAGGAAGCTTGGAGGACTCCACCTGGGAGGAAATTAAACGCCAAGGAATAAATAAGTGGGTGTGAATGATAAACTGAAAGGGAGGCAAATACTTGATCAGGGGAGTATGTTTGCGTTGCGCTACTTTAGATTGAGGACAATTCAATGAGGAGTAACTTAATGAGATAGTTGCACAGGATTTATCGGATCATGAGTGTAGCACTCATGGAACTGATTCCTCACCAATCAATTCAAATTGGGTGGTTCGGATCCCTGTTACACTTTTCTTATCACCGTAACACATCTCTTAAATTGATATGAATTATAAATAAAATTGAGAAAAGATACTCTAGATTTAAATTTATAAACCCTAGAAGCTAAAACATTAAAAAAAATTTATGTTTAATGTATATTTTTATAATATTTTAACCTCTTATAAAAGATACTCTAGAACTATATGCATAAACTCTAAGAAGCTAAAACATTAAAATATACACAACAAATTTTTTTTTTTATGGGTTAACCACTTAGAATTTATATATAAACTTAAACTTAAAATGCCGTATCATAATTTAATTCATAATTTAGATCAATTTAATAAATGTAATAGGAAATGTAACATAAAAAGTGTAACAGGTGATACTGCGGTAAATTAGGGGCTTGGAATATGTGTGGGTTGAATGACAATATCAAAAACAATATTGTCACAACTTGGCTACTGTTGGGAATTGGGATAATGATCGATATCGCTCGTAACGTTTGTGTTTGTGTTATTTAGTTTGCCAATACATCAATTTACGGATCTAAATACTACCATCTAGGAAATTAAAGAGGACTTAGGAATTATCGCTTTACTAAACTAGCCTTCATCTGGTGGAGTCTCTGGTACTTCCAGAACAAGGTTCTCTTCGACAACACAAAATCTAACGCAAGAAGTATCTTATCTTTCATCCAAGAACACGGAAGTCAACTAAGATTATTGACGATTCCACGAATTCCTCAAAACCTGACAAAAACACCCAAATAACGGCATCCCGGAACCAAAGGGAAAAGGCGGAATGGAAACCCCCAAAATACGGAGCCTATAAACTAAATTTTGACGGAGCTCTTTCTTCCTCTTCGAAAGGCTTCTATGTTTTCTTTGGTTGTGTACCGTGCCCCATCTTTTCTGTCTCAGGATTGAAGGGTCTGGGTCTCTGAAAGGGTATTGTTGCAGCTAGGGAACTTAATATAACCAACCTGGAAATCGAAGGTGAATAAATAGTCTTAAAGGCCTCGGGAAACCTACAGGGGACTCGGAAATGATTGTATCAGACAGTCTAGTCTCGTTGGGCTTCTTTCACTCTTTCGATATTTGTCATGTCTTTCGGGAAGCAAACCGTGTTGCGGACCGTCTATCGCACTTGGACTTAGCCTTCCGTAGTTATGAGACTCCTGACGACTCTGCTCTTCGTAATTTCATCCGCCTGGATGCTCTTGGCATATAAGGCCTTGTCCTTATGCCAAAAATTTTTCGGTTAAAAAAAATACATCAATTTACGGTCTTTATGAGCTGAGCTCGAAATATTGAGCCACTCCAGGAGTTTTTTGGGCCAATATATTGAGCCTGTTGGCTGAGCCATCCAATTTGACTTGCGGTAAATAAGCAATTAGCACATCAAGGAAATGTATTCGACTTCTTCGGTCAACTTATGGTAATTGGCGAGTCTGAATTCATTGAATTAAGACTGCAACCAATCAATGTACATGAGGTATGGAAACCATAGTATGTCGATAAACTATAGTCTGAGTGTCGTCGTTTATTGTAATACTTACATAGCCTGGTAGAATAGTGAGGTAGGTAGTGAGATGAGTAATAGGATAACGTGGCACAACTAACAAAGTGGACGAATTTAATTGGTCTATGTAGAGGTGTAAAATTGAATAGATGAGGTGGTAAGCTCCAAAAGATGTTATATGGATCCGAGCTCTCTCATAATGTCACATAGAACGGATTTGCTTATGCTTATGCTTTAATAGTATTAATAAATAGATAGATGGATAGATAGGTGACTACTTTAACTAGTTAAGCATTAATTTATCCATGCTACTAGTAATATTTTAATATTACTTGAGATAGTTTTACTTATCTACATTAATTAAATAAATAAATTTTCTCATTTCAATATTAAAAAAATCTGAACTAACTCGCATTATAACACATTTAGATGATGATGGTCCAAATTTTTATTCATTTCAATCCAAAGTCAAATACACAAAAATATGATAGTATTTCACTTGATGGAGGGGGTAATAGAAATGTAAAGGGAACTACTACAATCGTTGCCAAAAAACAACTTGAAGCATATATCACCGCCTCCCTACGTACCCACCATCACCGCCACCCATCCAATCCCACTTGGAGGTTAGTCCCTTTGGGCCAAAAGGGTTATCAGTAAATTGAGTGGAGAGATCATAACCACTCATATAGTCATATCCCATATCGATAATACAAGAGATGTTGAGATCTATTTATAGGTGATTCATAACCTCTTGAAATTTAAAGAGTAATAACATTGAGCAAATCAAGTATTGCAAAGAGAGAATGTTGAGGTAAATATCAATAGTGCTTTCTCACCCTCTTCATGTCCAGTGTCGATTTTGATTTCTGACATCCAAGAGGTGGTTTATGCATCAAAGCTTAACATAGATGAGACACTATACATTGTGGCTTTCGATGCCCTACTACACCTACATCTCCTAACGACGATGACAAACAAATCTCAAGTGGTGGATGGCTTATTTGTTGGTTCTAAATGCAGGTTTTGGGGATTGAAGAGGCACCTAAACCTCTAAAGAAGAAGAATAAGAAGTCAAGGACGAGGAAGGAGCAAAAGTGGAGGTGTTGATTCATTGCTCTAAGAAAAAAGTAGCTCTAAAAGGTGAGATTGAAGCCAAGCAGGAAGAGAAATATGATTATATCTCAAATGAAGGTGTTGGGGATTGAAGAGGCGCCGAAGCCTCCAAAGGAGAAGTATGAAAAGCCAAAGAAGGAGCAACAAAAGAAGGAGAACCCAAGGAGGGGAAATGAGAAAAAGAGCAGGTGGTGATCGGGTACTTTCTGAATTCAAATGCGAGGCTGGAAGTGAAACCAAATGCGAGACTGTAGATGGCTTTAGATAAATTATAGCAAGGTACATGGGGTTCTAGAATCTAGACTGCTGTTTTATTTGGTATGGACTCTAGTGGCGAGAGGTCGAAACTTGTTTCACATTTTGCCACTATTTTCTCTTAAGTCAAAACAAACATAGTTGGACAAGAAAGATATATGTTGAATGGTAGCTTTGTGTTTTACACCATAATTTGTTGTTTGACATATTTGTTTATTCAGTCAGCATGGAAAATTAACTGGTTTGAGGCTAAATACATGTAGGTAACTAGTACTTCCCCGGGTTATTTTTTATTGTTGAATTGTAATCATTATCTCTTAGATATTTGGTTGAAGTCTTGAAGAGGCATGACAAAGAATTAAATGTCATATTTACAGCATATTTTATTTGAAATGTTTTAGGGTTGGATAATTTATCTTGATGTGTGATCATTCTGATCACACTTTAAAAGAGACAACACCCTTTAACGGTTGTAATAAAGTAGGTTGGTTTCCATTCTCCGTGTTCTTTTACTTCAAGCGATTTGATTCTTTTCAACATACCTTTCCGATTTTGGGATTTTCGGGGCTTGCTTGGTGGCTCTGGCTCACCATCTATCCCTTGTCTTCCTCCTTATCGGTCTCTAATCCATCCCGGCCTTCTTCATCCCGGGCTCCAATCCGACTCGTCTCCCTCCGTTCCCGTCGGCATGCCCGGCCTCGGCCACCCTTCCTAGCTTCAGCCCCCACTACACCTTGGTGGGTCACAGCTTTGTGTGTCTCCTCAAGACTAGTTGTAGGGGATCTTTACTGGATATTCTCATATTCTCCATTTTTATTTTACAAAATTACAAGATAATTACTCCAATGACTTTTTACTTTTATACATGTAATTTAAAGAGTTAAAAACTATATAAAATATTAATTTATTTAATTAAAATTTTTAACAATATAATACTTATTATTATTATTAAATATTAAATTGTAAAAATAATAATTAATATTTCATATAGTTTTTAGCTCTTTAATAAAAACTCTTATATTTATTTATGATAGGAGGAAGTAAGAATTATGTGGTATTACTGATTCACTATTCAATTTCGTCTTTAGATAACAGACATTGTTTTGGAGCATATGGAGACTAGAGGAGGAGCTAGAGAGGAGCAAGGAAGCACGACATTGGAATTTATTGAAGATAATTGAGAAACGACAGACACTGCATAGGCGGCGCCCGCCACCCCTTGCACGACGCCCACCGTTGACCTGTTTTCCAAATATGCGGTTTTGGATCCGAAGACATTATTTTATATTATTCTATTCTATTTCCTACTAGGGTTTTTTCGACTTTAGAGAGGCTTTATTAGTTGTTTTTCAGTTCTATTCATTATGGTTGATTATTGTGAGACGATGAAAACAATTAGAAAGAGAGAGAATTGGCCTATGAGTTGTTAAACTCACAGTTTCGTCTGTGATTCGAAGACATGATTGTTTGGATTGTGAGGATTTGATTCTATTTGATTATTCATGTTTTTAGTTATCATCTTGTGCTTAATTTATATTTGTGTTCCTTTCTATGCCTGATCGACATGTTAGGAATTGCATCTTAGCTATGAATTCGTTGTAGTTTTCTATTTTGTTTATTTTTTTTTTACTTTACACGTTAGTTTGATCTTATCAACACAAAATCAACCTCAATTATGCCAATAAATACATCCATTTCACCGAATAATTGCTTCCATTTAAATGAATAATATTTCACATTCTACCGGATTTCTATATTTTTTAAATTTGTCAATTCAACCGAATAATACTTCACATTCTACCGAATAATGTTATTTTATCTTTTTTTCCATCCAATTTAGATGAAAATTTACCAATTCTACTTAATAATTTGTCACATGCTACCAAATAACGTATCTTTTTCGAATAATATTTCATATTTCACCGAGTAACCCTTCAAAATTCACCGAATAATGTTTCATATTACTTATACAAACATAAACACCACCTCCAAAGACCCAACAAGTATTAGTTGAATATAAAAATTTCACAATCAAATCCACTTCATAATGACAAAAACACCCAAGAAAGTTCACAAACTCATACAGAGAGATTATCAAGAAAGTACTACTTGAATACCAACCACCAATCTAGACCATACAATATTGATATTCATGCAACAAGATTTTCCAGAATATTGATTTATTTATTTTAGAAACTACTAATCTAACTTGTATCCACAGAATGCATGAGGTAAACTTCATGTGTTCCTTATATCGGAGAGATTTACAGTTGTGCATTAAATGATTAACATAAGATTCATAGATAAAACATACACCTTTCGTAGAGACTCCATCTTCAAGAACAATACATAAATGGCCGACCGGAGAAGGCCTACTGACACTTGCTAAGCTTAACACATCAAATACTAAACTTCCACACTTGTCTTACATGACACATTTATTATTCCTAAACTAGAGACTGCATTACTTAAACAATAACAATACCTACAAATCACTTTATTCTGATCAGCTATGCACTTGAAAAAACTTCTTCCAACAAAGAGTTGAATTAGACAGACCATAAACAAGGGAACCTGTTGATTCACAAAAGATTACAGAGAAGAGGTGAACCACAACCGAGCAAACTCAACTTCCCAACTAGCTTGTATCTCTTTTAGCATCTAGATGTCAATCTTGGACGTCTTCGAGATCTTTTCAAATATTTTTTGGCTATCTTTTGGCAAACCATCCGATGGGGTCGAACACCCATCAGATGATAAACAAGAAGCATATATTTTGGGACCCTTTCGGGAGTTGGTTACTAGAGGCACGAGAGACTCGACCTCCATAGGTTTTTTTTCCTTTGTCCTTAGAAGAGGACGCCATTTTAGCAAAGAAATAGAATGATGGTTAGATGTTGAAAGCAAGATAGTGATTCTAAGAACAAGAGAGTGAAGGAAGGTGTGAAGGAGAAATTCGCACCAAATCTTCCTTAAAAAGCTGTGAAGAGGAGGGAAGAGAGAGCCAGAATAACTGACCCTTGAAGATCCATACTGTAAATACTCTTTTTAGTATATTAGTGATTCGGTTTGTTCTCGTTATTTTTTTGTGTACTTCAAGGATCCCTTTGCTTTGCTTTTATCATCCTTCTCCCTAGAACCGTTATGAGCGTTTTGCATTTATGGCCCTTCCATTGTTAATATACTCTTACCATTTTTGTATTTCCCTTAATTAGCAATTATTCATTCATATTTAACGGGTTTTCTCATCAATTGAGGTGTTATCACATTAATTTGGACGTTATTCTCATTAATTACTAGGCGTTATAATAATTAGATATTTTTAGCATTATCACTAGCCCCTCAGATCACTTTCCTGCGAAACCGTTGGGAAGGGATATGAACTTTCAAACTCAGCACTAGCGTCTTTTGGGCCTTAATCGGCATACTTTTGCCTTAAGTGGCGATCACAAGGCCTGAAATTGGCAGTTATTTGGCCTTAAGTGGCGATCATTAGGCATGAAATCGTCGTTTTTTGGCCTTAAGTGGCGATCATTAGGCCTGAAATTGGCATACTTTGGCCTTAAGTGGCGATCATAGGCCTGAAATCGGCGTACTTTGGCCTTAAGTGGCGATCATGATGCCTAAAATCGATGTTCTTTGGCCTTAATTGGCGATCATTAGGCCTAAAATCGGTGTACTTTTGGCCTTAAGTGGCGATCATTAGGCCTAAAATCAGCGTACTTTGGCATTAAGTGGCGATCGTTAGGCCGGGGTGATGAAAACTCCTTGTCGAGACCAATTCTAAACAATCTCAAAAAAGATAAAAATGCAAACAATAGATAACCGGGGCCTCATTAAAACCTTTTCGCAGGAAAACCCCATGGGAAAAAACCATATGGAGAGGAAAAAGAGTGCCCCTTATTAGCGTTTGTTGCCATGCTCATATGTATGCCTTACACATTCTAACAATACGTAGCAAATATTAAATGTAAAATAATTTTAAATGGGAGGTGTTCCACGTCCTTGGCATTGTCTTACCGCTTGCATCGGCCAACCTGTAAGCCCCATTGCCAAGCGCAGCGATCACACGATACGAACCTTCCCAGTTTGACCCCAACTTTCCGTCGACGGGGTTCTTGGTGTTGGCAAGGATGCGTCGCAGCACATAGTCTCTCTCCTTGAATTAGCGTGTGCGTACATGTCGACCATGAGCCCTCACCAGGCTGTGTTGGTAAGCTTCCATCCTAATTGTAGCTTGTTCTCTCTTCTCCTGCAGCAGGTCTAAGTTCACTTGGAGACCTTGATCATTTCCTCCACGTTCGAAGGCTTCGGTGCGAATTGTTGGCATGCCCGACCTCTAGCGGGATGACCGACTCTGAGTCGTAGGTAAGTGCGAACGGTGTCTCCCCGGCCGGTAGAGCTGCGAGGCGTGGTTCGATATGCCCATAAAACAACAGGTAGTTCATCCGCCCAGTTCCCCTTAGCTTTCTCGAGTCTCTTCATTAATCCGTCAAGGGTGGTCTTGTTGGTTGCTTCGGCTTGACCATTGGCCCGCGGATATGCCACAGAAGAGTAAAAGTTCTTGATCCCATATCCTGCACAAAAAGACTTGGAAGAAGAGCTATTGAATTGAGTGCCGTTGTCGGATATCAAAGCATAAGGAATGCCAAATCGGGTGATGATATGCTCCCATACGAACTTCTTTGTATTGACATCTTGTATCTCTGGTAGAGCCTTGGGTTCGACTCACTTTGTAAAGTAATCGGTGGTCGTGATCATGTACCTTCGATTCCCCGTTGCCCTTGGAAAAGGCCCGACTAAGTCTAGCCCTCACTGGGCAAAGGGCCAAGGGCTAGTGATAGGGTGTAAGTCTGCAACCGGTCGGTGAATCAACTTTGCAAATCGTTGGCACCTCTCACATTTTCGAGCGTAAAACTCCGCGTCCTTCTGCATATATGGTCACCAATAGCCCTGAGACATCGCCCGAAGACCCAATCTATCTATAATATAGTTAATGAACAATCACGAGTTATGTTTCTTTATATTACTAAACCAAGTATATACAATCAACCACTCTATCGACCAGTGGCGGAGCCAGAAAATTTTCAGAGCGGGGCACCGTCATAAATGTACGATATTGTTTTGAATTAAATTGACATGAAGAATTATATATAATACGATAATTAATGATGTTTAAGATAAAATATCACCGTTTTATGATAAAACGCTATCATTTTTTTTTGCGCCTAAAAAAAATAATATAAATATATAAATGAAATATCCAAAAAATCAACTAAATAAGTATAGAAAACGCAATATAATAAACATTAAGTTAATGTTATGGTTGTTATATGAGCTACGTAGTTAGAGCTTAATTGGCTTGAGTTTTGCTCAATAAAAGCTCGTCTCAAGCATTATTTACAAAATGAGTTCATTATGAGCACATTTTTATGCTTGATTCAAAGTTCGGCTCGGCTCGATTGAAACTTAAATAGCATGAATTTTATGAAATTTACAAATTTTCTTTTAAGTTACTATATCATGAGCAAGTAAAGTTGCATAATATTTGCAAAAAAAAAAACACTCAGCTCAAACTCGTTCATTTACTAAATAAGTCGAGTATGAGCTCAATTTCAAATATAGGTTCTACTCGAGCTTGACTTGTTTCTAAATGAGCTAAATATAATCATACATTAATACTAGACTTGTTTGGCTCAAATAAAAACCCTAGTTAAGTATAATTTATTGTACTCATAACATATAATATATGTATAACCAGATATAAAAATTTTAAATTTGCGTAACTTCTTATCTAATTGTCGGAATGATTAGTATAACCTCTCATTTCGAAGCTCTTGAGATAAAGTACAGTATGTAAATGTTAATTTAAGTAAAATATAAAAACATTATAGCCTATTGAAATAAATTAAAGTGATTAATATGCCCTTAATTTTTAAATATTCATAACTTTTTACTCAGATGTCGGATTAAGGCGTATTATATATCAAAACGAAGATATCGACGAGGAGAATACACATAGGTAGTTCGTCGCGTGAGAGAGGGGGCACGTGCCCCCCTAGGCCCCCTCAGCTCTGCCCCTGCTATCGATTGTGCACAAAACCACTCTATCATTTGGTTACTGAACCACTCTATCATCTGTGACTTAAATCACCTAATGAATGAATTCTTGTTTAGCTTATGTAAGGATACTGAACACTACCTGCTAGGTATGATGAATCAAACTCTTACTTATGTATTGAACCACTCTTTGGTATGTGTGATGAACCAAATTACTGAACAATTGCACTTTTATTGATGAAACAAAAAAATTTCAGGTACAATATGATTTTTGTTCCATTCAGTGGTACAGACAACCAGAACAAATGTGTGACATTTTCTGCTGGTTTGATTCTGAAAGAAGATATAGTGTCTTAAGAATGGATGTTTGAGAATTACAAAAAAGCAATGGTTGCTTAACCAAGACTTTTGGTGACTGATCAGGATCCAGCTATGAAAAGTGCTGCTAAATCTGTTTTTCCATCAACAGAACATAGATACTACATGTGGCACATAATGTCTAAAATTCCTGAAAGAGTTGGTGCCATGATGAGTAAGTGTTCAAACTTTCAGAATAAATTAGATGCAACAGTTTGGAATGATGAAATTGAACCATCTGTGTTCGAGGCCATGTGGAACTCGGTTATTGAAGAATATCAGTTAAAAGATAATGATTTTATGAACAAACATCTTCAAAATCAGAGAGTCATGGATTCTAGCTTACATTAAGCATATACTACTAAGCCGTGTTGGGAGAACTACATTTGTTGCAGAGTCCCATAACAAGTTCTTCAAGACATATACAGATAGATTCTTCAGCTTGGTTGAGTTAATGGTGCACTATGATACTGATATAGATACTCAACGATATCAACAAACTCCCCTGAATGTTGCTGACCATACCAGTTTGGTATGGTCAGCAACATGACAACTACGATAATCATAAGACCATAAACCAGCGGGTTGAGAGGAAGAAGATGCGTACCCGGTTAGTTGAGTTTGTCCTTTGGAGAGGCCGAGCTTCTCGGGATGCTTCGAACGGATATGGCGACCGTAGTTCCCATATCCGCCTCCCTTCTTGTGCTTGTAGACCGTGCCGCAGAAGTTGCACTTGGCGGCGCAACTCGTTTCCTCCCAAGCCGGCTCCCTAGGCCCCTTCGTGAACCAATACTTGAAAGTAGAGGCTCGAACTTCCGTCGTAGTAATAGGGTCGCCATCGGTCGGAGTTCCTTGGCTCCCTTCGGCGGGGAACTCGGACTCCTGGGTCGGAATCGTTGGAGTTCCGGCTTGGGGGGTCCCCTCGGCCTCGGGCTCGACCTCCTCCTCCTCCATGATCTCGTCGACGTGTTCGGCTAGTAGAGCATCATCTCGACGACATCGGGATCCGCTCGCCGCCGAGACCGATGCACTTCGCCGAAGGCTTGGTGCCGCCGCCGCCGCCGCCGGGTTCGAGCCGCCTCCTCCGACACTCGGGGTCGATGAAGCTGGGGCTCCACTTACACTCTTGCGACCCCGGGTAATTCAGATGAAGACACCCGACATTTTGAATTTAAGAGAATTAGGAGATTTAAGAGAGAGATTAGGAAACCGGGATTACGAGAGACAAGATCGAGCGATTAGAGAGATGAAGATGAGATTAGAGGAGATGAGTGAGGTGTGGGTTGGAATTGGGAGGGAAAGGGGGTATTTATAGGGTCAAACCGACCCCTTCGGCTCGTTACCGACCGTTGGGCAACGGTCGACCCGCCGGGTCCAACGTTCGACCCGGTGGGTCGACCGTTGGAACTAGCCGTTGCCCTTTCAAATTTTTTATTTTTTTATTTTTTTTGAGTGTTGTTTGGCTACTTGTTAACTATCTTAACTTTTAATTAAATTTATATGTCAAGTTTCCAATTAATTTTATTGAGTTTTTTATTTTTTTAACATTTTAAATGTAATATATAATGTTTAGGTAATTTTTTCTAAGTTGTTAGGTAATTAGTAAAAATATTAGCTTATAAAACACTATTCTTTGAATCATTCAAACACAAGTTTATTGTAAACCGAAAGACGAATACACGTTCACAAATCACGACTCACATTCACCGATTCACATAACATAAAAACTTCAAAACATAAAACATAAACTTACTACATTACTACAATACTCACTACTTAGGATTAAGACTTAGGAATAATAGACTAGTTTTTACCACCACTCGTCCTACTCGAGCCTGAAGCGCCATCGTTCTTCATCTTTTCGGGGTGCTTGTTGGTGATGTGAAGCTTCAAATTACCATATCCAAGGTTATTTTTCACCTTGTACCTTTTAGCACAATGACGACAAACGGCTTCGAATGTTCGATCGGCTTGCTCCACCTTCTCGTAATGATCTCGGAACAACGCCTCCTTAAGGTTGTCACCAGATCTAGTTGCGTCGGACATGATTACGACTTACGAGCTTATGAAATCAAATTGATAGGTGATTGATGGATTGGATGGGATTTGTGACATGAAGGAGTCGGGTATTTATAGCCCCGAGCACTCAATTGGCCGTTACAGCGGCTAAATTTAAAAAAAAAAATCCTCCGATCTGTGGGCCCCACAGCAACGGCTCTTTTTTTCAAAATAGGTCGACCCGGCGGGTCACGGGTTGACAATTCCCCGACCCTAACCCTAACCCGCTACCCGTCCCCACCCACCTACCCGTCAACCCGGACCCGTACGACCCGGCGGGTCACGGGTTGATCCGTGACCCGTGGCCACACCTAATACCAAATCCCCTGATATGTTGACTGATTTGGATATTGAAAAATATTGTGCATCAATATTTACATTGAATGCATTTTGAAAAATACAGCTGCAGCTGCGAGCAAAGTGTCGTGTCATTAATGTTATAGAAATAGAGTAAAATCATGTTATTGTCTTGAGAGATGTGGGTAGCCAAGGAACAACATCATTCGAGGTGCAATATCATCCCAATAATCATAACACAGAGTGCAACTGTGTTATGTTTATGAGGGAGGGTTTACCTTGTCGCCATGTTTTCCAAGTATTGAAAGATTTAGGAGTAAAGGAGTTACCTCATAATTTGGTTTTGATGAGATGCACGAAAGAAGCAGCACTATCTCCCATTTTTAATATTGATGAAACAATTGTTTAGCAATGTGAACAAATTGAGGCACGCAAAGCATTGAGAAATGATATACTTACAAAGGTGCATAATTGTTTGGCCTTGATTGACCAAGATGAAAAGAAACTGAAGGATTTACAGGATTGGCTAAATGTGTATATTGACTCGCTCAAAGAGGTTATTGCTAAATAAGACAAGGATGTTGATAAACAGAAACTGATGGAAGACTTTGTAGGAGTAAAGGTACTAGATCAGATTGTCATCCGTGAACCAGTAAAGGCTAGCAACAAAGGGAGTGGAAAGCGACTAGAAGGTGGAAAAGAAAAGGCAAAAAAGAAGAAGAAGAAGAACAAGGTAAAAAGATTGTGCAAGGAATGCAACAAGTTAGCCTTCAATGACAGTAGAAATTTCAAAAAAATTCAAAAAGAGAAGAAAAAGCTGGAAGAACTGAAAAAGGGTGCTCTATGATTTTGTGTCCTCATGAACCAAAACTTTACACCTTATAATCAATTTCATTTTATACTTCAAGTTACATTTTATAATATAAATTGTAATTGCCACAATTTTATACGTCAAGTTATGACTAAATTTTAATTCTATGATATTCTTGAACAAATCTCTCGTAAATTTTATGAATCACTCTATGATATTCGTAGTGAACCACAACTAGTGAACCATACTTAGATAACTAAACCACTATCTGAGTGAACCACAACCACTGAACCATACTTAAATAACTAAATCACACCCAGTGAACCACACCACACCCCAATGACCCAGAACCAAACTTAGAAACTGAATCAAAACCAATCTCTCTTGAGTGAACCACACCCAGTGAACCATACTTAAATAACTGAATCACAACCAGTGAACCACAACATGTGAACCACAACCAATGAACCACACCAGTGAACCATACTTAGATAACTTAACCACAACCAATCTCTTTGAGTGAACCTCAACCAGTGAACCACAACCCAGTGAACCACAACCAGTGAACCAGTGAACCATACTTAGATAACTGAATCACAACCAATCTCTCTGACTGAACCAAAACCAATGAACCACAACCAGTGACCCAGTGAACCATACTTAAATAACCGAATCACTCTATGATATTCATAGTGAACCACAACCAGTGAACCATTCTTAAATATATAAAATTTAAATAAAATACAAATACTGATTTTATAATTAAATAAACATTACAATAAATTAATACATAATATTTGAAATTTATAAATTTAAATATTCATTGATTTTGGCACGACGGATTTGCTCTATATAGACAACTTCCTTCTTAAAGTCCTTGTGAATTCTTTTAAGTTCTTCAATCTGGACTTCAATCCTCCCCTTTTCGCTGGCCATCTGCAAATAAACATATATAAATAAAAAAAAAATATTTTAAATACCAAAGAAATACGAAAATGATTTTTAAATTTACTAGAATCACTTCGTTTGTGTTGCCATTTAGAAGAGCAACTCTGCGCCTCCTTTCAACATCAGCCTTCTCCCTTAATGTCATTTTGAAATGCATTTCATGAACCGATGTGGCAGCGGAAAGCCTTTCTCTCTCTGCAGTAATGTTTGATTGAGCATCATCGTCTATAAATGACATATGACCTAGGATAAAGCAAATCATCAAGGAGATCCATGTGTTCATGGATACCTTCAAGCCACCTAACAAGCTCGCACTTGTATTCGGGGAGATCAATTGGGAAATATGATTTGAGGGAAAAAGTACAACTAGAATCGTTACTCTCCATTACCCAAAATGTATATTACAAAAACAAACAGAAGATAAAAAATATGGTTTGAGGGGGAAAAGTATAACTTGAATCGCTGGTATCCATTCTACAAAATGAGAATTATATATAGAGAGGGGATATGACGATTCAATTACTAAGAATTTGAAATGTTAGATAAAAAAGAGAAGACGATGGTTCAGATAATAAGAAGTTGAAAAGTTAAATAAAAAAAGCCAGATGAATTAATTACCATTTATGTACCGCTGTGATTTCATTTCCACGCCATTCCCTATAAAAAAAAGTCTAAGAAGTTGACCATTTGAAAATCTAATGAACCATTTACCTTAAAATTATTCTCTGTTATCTATGGTAAACCAATCTCTCATATATATACTGAACCAATCTCTTATATGTTTATTGCACCAATCCCTAATATATATGTGTGCTGAACCAATATCTTATATGTGTACTGAAACAATGTGATATGGTTGATGAACCAATCTCTGATATGGTTGATGAACCACATTTTATAGGTGATGAACCAAATATCTGATATGGTTGACCAGTTGAAAATCTAATGAAACATTTACCTTAAAATTATTCTCCGTTATATATGGTGAACCAATCTCTGCTATATATACCGAACCAATCTCTTATATGTTTACTACACCAATCCTTGATATGTGTGCTGAACCAATATCTTATATGTGTACTGAAACAATGTGATATGGTTGATGAACCAATCTCTGATATGGTTGATGAACCACATTTTTATAGGTAATGAATCAAATATCTGATATGGTTGACCAGTTGAAAATCTAATAAACCATTAGCTTTAAAATTATTCTCTGTTATATATGGTGAACCAATCTCTGGTATATATATACTGAACAAATCTCTAATATCTGTAATGTACCAATCTCTTATATGTGTACTGAACCAATCTGTGATAAGGTTGATGAACCAATCTTTTATATAGTTGATGAACCACATTTTTATAGGTGATGAACCAAAAACAAAATTAACACACATGAAAATAAAAAAGGATTCCACATTCAACTCCCCCCCCCCCCCCCCCCCCGACCAATGTTAGTTACCAATTTTCACGACATAAACCAACAAAATTAAAATTCATTACATCAAGCTTCTTAGCCATTTAAGTCACACAAAACAGATTACATTCACCATCAACCCCCCCCCCCCCCAAGTTATATAGACAAATATCACACTTTCAATTGTCCAGGATTAAATTTCATTAGTTTTGCTAGAACAGTTTCCCTCACTTCATTTGCTGGGGCATTGACAAGGGCATGCATATAAAGTTCCCGAAGAGTGACAATAGTTTTTGATGGATTCTTTCTAAAAGGTTGTCACTCAGGTCCATTAGTCCCCATAAATGTCTCCATTTGCCGCATACAGAAGACTCCACAATCAACAACATTACCAGTAGTAGCCCATGGTAACTTCATACTGTATGGTTTTGATTTTCTAATAAGGTCAGCTTTTTTGTTAAGCTTCATCTGATCCAAAGCCCGGCTCAGAAAATTAACCTTGTTTAAAATAAAAAAAAATTAGGTCCTAACAAATGATAAATACTAAATAAAAGTACATGAAAAAACACGAATATAAAAACTTACCGCAACTCTTGGAATGTTAAGATATTTGGATGCAAATCCAATTGTGAGTACCATGTTGTCAATTATAGAGACTTCCTTTGTTTTGAAATTGAAAGATATAAGATAAAAATGTTCAGATGCAAGAATTGGGAACAAAATCTGCACAATGAAAAGCAAATTATTTTAAATATATTTAACATATAAAAAAATTAAAAAAAAATCAATATTGATTAAATAAAGAAAGAAATATACCAAATCAACATCAACTAGATTTTTAGGGCATGTCGAATTAACAAGGTGTTCAAATTTTGCCCAAAATCTAGCGTATCTCTCCTCAATTTTACCTTCATACGTATGAACAATTGTGCTCAACTGCAAAGACGTTACACCATACCAACTAATTTAAAGATACATTATTTTTAAAAATAGAACAACATCATAACTTTTTAAAGTTATAAACAAAATACATATACATAAAACTTCCACAGAGAGTACAAGTAAGAAAATATATCCCGATAGGACCATATCCAGAATGTAGTTATTCACAACTCAACACTTTTGCCTAGGCATCTATAATTTGCGCGTCCAGATACACATCAAATTGAAGTGACTGAAATATCAATCGAGGGATAATGACGCCTTTGTATCTAAAAAACTATTCCCTATTATATATATAAAAAAATCACAATTTGTATATTCTTAAACACTAAGACCCTAATGCTAAACCAACGAACCACACCTAGTGAACCAAACCCTGTAAACCACAACCAGTGAATCACACCCTGTGAACCACAACCAGTGAGCCATACTTAGGTAACTGAATCACAACCAATCTATCTGAATGAACTACACCTAGTGAATCACACCCAGTGAACCATACCTTGTGAACTAAAACCAGTGAACCAATGAACAATACTTAGATAACTGAATCACAACCAGTCTCTCTGAATGAACCACATCCAGTGAATCACACCTAGTGAACCACACCATGTGAACCACAACCGGTTAACCAGTGAACAATACTTAGATAACTGAATCACAACCAAATCTCTCTGAGTGAATCACAACTAATGAACCACAACTAGTGAACCAGTAAACAATACTTATATAACTGAATCTCTCTATGATATTCGTAGTGAATCAAAACCAGTGAACCATACTTCAATCAAAGATGAAAATACAAGAATTACAAAACAAGTCTTGAAAAATTTCCCTCCATCTTTAGCAGCTGCCATCTTCTTCACAACATCAGCAGCAAAAATCCTCTTACCCCCAGACACAACTGACTTCTTCCACACAACTAATGGTTTATTAGTCCAACTATTTAATGATGGGTCAACCGACATTGGAACAATCCCCTTGTGGAAACCCTAGTGTAATAGCCACATCAATATCTTCAATGAAAATTGAATCACCTTTGGATGTTTCCAGAGCAACACGATCGGGATCAAAGTTCTCAACACGCAAATAACACAAATAGAGTGGCATATGAATCATTTGAAGATGAAGGAGACTACCAAATCTCATCTCTTGTATGACTTTCTTCTGAACCTTATTTATATTTTCAAATGATTCAACTAGGTTGTAGCAATGTGTGCGGGAATTAATACGAAAGTATGTAACACTTCCATTTAATGTAGTAACATTTTTGCATTGAATTTTTGACGACTCTTCTTTGACAATAATTACATCATCGCTGTCATCCTCTGATTTTTTTAGCAATCTCTCTCTTCTTTTTAACTTCAGTCTTATCCCCCCGGGGTTTCCTTTTGAATTTCTCCATAACAGCTGACAGTGAGGTTTCATCTGGAAAAAAAATCATAAAATGTGTCAATAACAAAATACTGCATTCACTGAAATTGCAAATTCCCTAGAGAGACCAATGAAATTGCATGGACCACAAAACCCTTTAAAAATGCCTTAAAAACAATCAAACTTACAATAACCTTAAAATGCCCTTAAAAATGACTAAAACACTCTTGATATCCCACTTACCATTCTTTGAGACCCCACTGAACCAAGCTTATATAAGCCTTAAATGCCCGAAAAGCAATTAATGAAATCACTGAACCACACTAAAGTTAAAATGACTTAACCAAACCCAATGAACCCCACTTTCCGAAACTACCGAACCAAACTTAGTTAGCAGTTTATATTACAAAAACAACAAAAAGGACGATAAAAATCAAACAATTTGTTTACAATGCCGCAAGCAACTAAAAACAGAAGATTCAATCGACTAAAATGAGGAATAAAAAAAGTAATTACCGTCAATGTTGTGCTCATCCATTTTTCCCGCTCCGAGAACGAAAAAATGTAAAATAAACTAAAATGTTAATAAATGGAGATAAATCAACTAAAAATAGAAGATAAAACAAAAATCTAGTTTGATTGAGGCTTTCATTCAACAGACAAAGAGAGATTTGAACTAGGGAGATGAAAAGACGAAGATTGAGTAGGGTTTAGTTGAAAAGGGGGAGAAAATGTGTTTGAAAATTGAAAATGATCAATTAATCGGCAAAGAAGAAACGTAGATGGATAAAAACCAAGAAAATACAACACACAAAATGATAAAAAAAAAACCCATATAACTGTCTATTCTAAAGTAACCACTCATTACTCATATAACTCCCTAGGCAGACCATTTTTAATTTAAGTGAACCGCGCCAGTTTTATTTGTCCAAATAAATATATTTACAATTTAATTTGGTCCAAATAAATAAATATTCTTGGGTCCTGTTTGGATTTAAGTTAAGATTGGGTTCTATGATATTCTTGAACAAATCTCTCGTAAATTTAATGAATCACTCTATGATATTCGTAGTGAACCACAACCAGTGAACCATACTTAAATAACTAAACCACTCTCTGAGTGAACCAAAACCAGTGAACCATACTTAAATAACTCAATCACAACCAGTGAACCATCAACACCCCCCCCCCCCCCAAGTTATATAGACAAATATCACACTTTCAATTGTCCATGATTAAATTTCTTTAGTTTTGCTAGAACAGTTTCCCTCACTTCATTTGCTGGGGCATTGACAGGGCATGCATATAAAGTTCCCGAAGAGTGACAAGAGTTTTTGATGGATTCTTTCTAAAAGGTTGTCACTCAGGTCCATTAGTCCCCATAAATGTCTCCATTTGCCGCATACAGAAGACTCCGCAATCAACAACATTAACAGTTGTAGCCCATGGTAACTTCATACTATATGGTTTTGATTTTCTAATAAGGTCAGCTTTTTTGTTAAGCTTCATCTGATCCAAAGCCCGACTCAGAAAATTAACCTTGTTTAAAAATAAATAAAAAATTAGGTCCTAACAAATGATAAATACTAAATAAAAGTACATGAAAAACACGAATATAAAAACTTACCACAACTCTTGGAATGTTACGATATTTGGCTGCAAATCCAATTGTGAGTACCATGTTGTCAATTATAGAGACTTCCTTTGTTTTGAAATTGAAAGATATAAGATAAAAACGTTCAGATGCAAGAATTGGGAACAAAATCTGCACAATGAAAAGCAAATTATTTTAAATATATTTAACATATAAATAAAATAAAAAAAATCAATATTGATTAAATAAATATACCAAATCAACATCAACTAAATTTTTAGGGCATGTCGAATTAACAAAGTGTTCAAATTTTGACCAAAATCTAGCGTATCTCTCCTCAATTTTACCTTCATATGTATGAACAATTGTGCTCAACTGCAAAGACGTTACACCACACCAACTAATTTAAAGATACATTATTTTTAAAATATAGAACAACATTATAACTTTTAAAAAGTTATAAACAAAATACATATACATAAAACTTACACAGAGAGTACAAGTAAGAAAATATCTCCCGATAGAACCATATCCAGAATGTAGTTATTCACAATTCAACACTTTTGCCTAGGCATCTATAATTTGCGCGTCCAAATACACATCAAATTGAAGTGACTGAAATACCAATCGAGGGATAATGACGCCTTTGTATCTAAAAAACTCTTCCCTATTATATATATATAAAAAACAAATCACAATTTGTATATTCTTAAACACTAAGACCCTAATGCTAAACCAACGAACCACCCCTAGTGAACCAAACCCTGTAAACTACAACCAGTGAATCACATCCTGTGAACCACAACGAGTGAGCCATATTTAGGTAACTGAATCACAGCCAATCTATCTAAGTGAACCACACCTAGTGAATCACAACCAGTGAACCACACCCAGTGTAAAGGCTCGGATTTTCAAATCCTAATTTTTTTCGGAAGAAGGAAATTAAAAAGGAATTTAAATCGAATTAAAAGCTCGTTTAGCGGTTTTCGACCGTAATATTAAATTTGACGAACGATTTCCGTTCTTTTACCTCAAAAATTGAAAATAATTATCAGATGGTGATATCCTTTTTTTATTTTTATAATTCTAATTGATCGAGAAAGAGAGACGGAAAAACTAACATTTGATAACTAATTTTAGGATTCGAAATTCATGTATTCGGGTTAGATTTCCGGTTATTGGTTTAACCACTTCCACACACTACCCTCACCATACCTCTTTAAAGGTCCTCCCTCACCCTGTCATTCATTCATTCATCATCACCCTCACCTGCTCCCTTCAACATCAATCGTCATAACCATCACCTCCATCTTCCCTTAACCTCTTCCTCTTTCATTTCATTTCTTCCCTACAGCTGCTCCCTTCCTCTCAATCACCATCATCCCACACTTACATCTTCATCACCGTTGTTCCATCACCGTACACCACCGTCACCGCACCTTCAAACCCTCGTCTCTTCCTCCTTCCCTCCTTCCACCTCGAGCTGCCAACGGAAGTTCCCACGCACCTCTCGGAGCAACCACCAGCAGCCGAAGCAGCCCAGACGCTCCCCAGCGCCGCCGCAAACCACCGAAACATTGTCGCCCCGTTCGAGTGCGAACAATCTTCCGGTAAGCCATTCTCCTTCGTTTCCGATCCAAATCACCCCCGAGGTCCTCCGTCACACTCACCCATGTCCGGTGCAGGTCCGAAGAGCCATCGCGAGCCACCGACTAAGCCCAGAACTCCGATCGAGAGCTCCGAAGTCGCGAAATCCCTCGGTGAGCTTCGTTCCTTCCCTTCCTTATACGGTTCATTCCTTTCATTCCTTTTGGTCGGAAAGGGAGAGTGAGAGTCGAGTGTGGAAATCTGGGGCGAGGTCAAGGGCTCTGACGAGATCGAGACCTCCGGCGAACTCGTACTGGCGACGAACAGAGGCGAGCGAGCGCGGGACCAGCGAGCATTGAGCAGAGGCGATGAGCGAGCACGAGCAGTGAGGGATGGATGCAGGCGAGGCTGAGCAACGAGAGGGATGGGGCTGACCAGCGACAACAGGAACGAGCGAGCCGCGAGCGCTGGAGAGCGAGGAAACCGGCGGGAGCTGAGCCATGGCGCGGCCGCGGGCGGGAGTCCATTTTGAATCCAGGAAGAACACGGCCAACTTGGCACTTGTGGGCCCGTTCTCACTAACTTACGCGTATATATATTATGTGTCTTTGGTTAACCGGTGGGATTAATTAATTGGCTTCGGTTCGGTTCGGTTCGGGTTTATCCGTTTACTTATTTAACTAATTAGCGGAATTAAAATTATTATATATACAATATTATTACGGATTTAAAAGATAAAATATTATTTTGGGGAGATTCGTAAGGGGTTGGATTTTAGGGATTTCGGAAATATTTTATAAAGGTGCTCTATTAGACGGGGTTTAAAATACTATATATTATTGAGATTTAAAATAAATTATTAAGGCTTGTCGGTTTAGAAGAGAATCTGGAAGATGAATTTCAAGGTCGGAAAGGATTATTAAATAATTTAAAAGGGGAGTTTTGCTAACATTTTCAAGGGTCGGGATTCTAACTCAGATTGAAACAGAATTGGGTCTAACTCAGAATCAGGCTTATTTGATGACTAACTAGTATGATAATATGATAATTTGACTAACGGTATGATATGTGTGACTAATAGCATGATATTATGGTGATTTTTAGAAGAGATTAAATGTTCGATACTTATGATGATGATGATGATATATATCCTTATGGAAAGTATGAGTATGAAATAATAACATGCGAATTTGGCTAAGTATGATATGGAGATTATCTTAAGTCGATAAGAGATGGGTGATCGTGATGAACTGAAAGTATGGTTGATGCGAGCTTGTTAATTATCTACTTGTATGAATGTGTGATATATGTTTCATATGTGCCTTGTGTAAATTAGACTTAGACTGATTATATTATTTATGGGATTCCTAGGTGATCTCTGATCTATTGGATTGCTTGCCATTGCTGATTATTGTGGTTAATATTCCAGTAATGCATGAAGGCATCCTTTATTCTAGGTATAGGCGTATTATATGTCCTCAGCGCGGTCAGATGACCCGCGGGCGGACTCTTGGCCTGACTTGGTGGTATAGTTTCAGGTACCCGATACACTGCTTGATTTTGTGCTGTTATGACGGGGTCTATTCATATGGCGGAGAGTGAGTGTTTGAAACCTGACTTCACCAGATTCATGCTCTTGGGATTCTCCCTACTTATACTCTGTTTTGACCCGGCTCTGCCGTGACACTGGTTGTATCATTTTCAGAACTTATGCCTTTGCATGATAAAGGATTTCTCGCGTTGTAGACTTAGGACAGGTACGGGGGTTTACCCCGGGGTCTCCAACGGACCTTCCGGATTTGGGTGCGAAATTCCGCTTTAAACTACAACCCTTCGGTTTCAAACCTTCAACCTGTACTCGGAGCGCAAGATCCTAACGAGGGGTTTTATCCCTCGAAACGTAACTCGAGAATCATAATCTCGGACCGTTACACCCAGTAAACCATACCCTGTGAACTAAAACCAGTGAACCACTGAACAATACTTAGATAACTGAATCACAACCAGTCTCTCTGAATGAACCACATCTAGTGAATCACACCTAGTGAACCACACCATGTGAACCACAACCGGTTAACCAGTGAACAATACTTAGATAAATGAATCACAACCAAATCTCTCTGAGTGAATCACAACTAATGAACCACAACCAGTGAACCAGTAAACAATACTTACATAACTGAATCTCTCTATGATATTCGTAGTGAACCAAAACCAGTGAACCATACTTAAATATGTAAATTTTAAATAAAATACAAATACTGATTTTATAATTAAAGTTGTATATGATGAACCAATAACTGTTATATGTACTGAACCTGTTATTATATATGCTAACCCAATCATTCATATATAATCTGAACCAATTTTAGTTATATATGCTGACCCAACATGTCAAAATATATTATTTCAAACAGGTTGTTTCTCAGTGAGATCCTGAAAAATAGGAGGTAATTCTTTCGAAGGGGCAGGAGGAAATGTTTTTTCAATTATTCTAAATACATCAGAAATTGTGACTTCTTTCTCAGGTGGGGTGAGACCGATACTCCAACATGGATAAGTTAGACGTAACATGTCCATCTCTTCCTTCTTTGCAATTGCAACATCCACAATACGCTTCAGCCTATCTAATTCAGGGTTGTTTGCAAACTCATCCAGTGGTATTGAAATAATCTCAGGAGAGCTTGACCCCTGACCAACAATGCGCTTGCAAGCATGATTCATGTAATTCAGCTCAAGATCAACATGCTTCTCAGACATTGACTCAATAGTCAACTCCACGATATTCTCAATGATTTTGACTAATAAACACATCTCAGCTTTGTATCTCTCTTTCAGAGACTACAATACAAGTAAATATGATTTTAAATACTACACTTATATTGTAAACAAGACAAATTCAGTTTTTAATTAAAAAAACGTACTTTTTTTATTAGGACCTTCGAACAACTTATCAAGTTCAGTTGTTGGTTCCTTGATAATAGGTTGATGCTCCTCATAAACCTATATATACAAAACTTATCAGCGAACCAAACTCAGTGAACCACACCAAGTGAACCACACCCTGTGAACCACAATTTGAGAACCACACCCAGTGAACCACAACCAGTGACCCAGTGAACCATACTTACGTAACTGAATCACAACCAAATCTCTCTGAGTGAGCCACACCCAGTGAATCATAACCAGTTAGATAACTAAACCACACTGAGTTACATGACTGAACCAATTTCTTACTATATATAATGAATCACATATAGACATAGTGACCAAATTTATATACACTGAACAAATGTATATAAAAATTATAAAACAACTCTATGTTTTATACTTACATTTTCAGTAGGACGTTCGAACGACTTATCAAGTCCAGCTGTTGGTTCCTTGACAATGTTTGATGATCCTCAGAAACCTATATATACAAAACTTATCAATTAATGGATGAACCGTTTAATACATAAATAGTGAACCACATTCTAATATAACTACTGAACCAATCTATCCTAACTATGATGAACCACCCTATGATATTGGTGTTGAACCACACTGAGTAAGATAACTGACCCACCCTCTGAATCATAAAAATTATACTTAAATTTTCAGAAGGAACTTCAATAAGTCTAGTTATGACTGGCTCCTTCGAAATCTTTTGATCAGATGGGGCTGCTAGTAAACCAGCTGGCCGTAAGTCTAGCCTAGGCCAAATTCGACCACAACCAAACCCACTACCATTCATCTCATCAGTTTATCTTGCCTTAATTGATACCATTGTCCAATTAGCAAGGGTTGGCACAGACCTTGGATTATCTTGCCTCTGCAGTCATACACGATCAAGATAAAGGAGCTGAAACAGAAAACAAATATAAGAATAAATTATACTATTTGAACAATATTCAGATTGAGAACACATTCCATTTTTTAAACTCATTTACCACGAGAAAAGGGAGAGAACCCTTGAACACGGAACATTTGTTGTGTGCCCATGTTTTTTTTTGCTTCTACCAAACGATCCAACAAAAATCCACACCAATTAATGTTTTTAATGTTTTCAACATTTTCAGCTATATTAAAGTAACTAAAATTCACAATTCCATTAGTGTTGCTTTCAATCAAAGATGAATACACAAGAATTACAAAACAAGTCTTGAAAAATTTCCCTCCATCTTTAGCATCTGCCATCTTCTTCACAACATCAGTAGCAAAAATCCACTTACCCCCAGACACAAATGACTTCTTCCACACAACTAATGGTTTATAACAACTATTTAATGACGGGTCAACCGGCATTGGAACATTCCCCTGTGGAAACCCTAGTGTAATAGCCACATCAATATCTTCAATGAAAATTGAATCACCTTTGGATGTTGCCAGAGCAACACGATCAGGATCAAAGTTCTCAACACGCCAATAACACAAATAGAGTGGCATATGAATCATTTGAAGATGAAGAAGACTACCAAATCTCATCTCTTGTATGACTTTCTTCTGAACCTTATTTATATTTTCAAATGATTCAACCAGGTTGTAGCAATGTATGCGGGAATTAATACGAAAGTATGTAACACTTCCATTTAATGTAGTAACATTTTTGCATTGAATTTTTGACGACTCTTCTTTGACAATAATTACATCATCGTTGTCATCCTCTGATTTTTTTAGCAATCTCTCTCTTCTTTTTAACTTCAGTCTTATCCCCCCGGGGTTTCCTTTTGAATTTCTCCATAACAACTGACAGTGGGGTTTCATCTGGAAAAAAAATCATAAAATGTGTCAATAACAAAATACTGCATTCACTGAAATTGCAAATTCCCTAGAGAGACCAATGAAATTGCATGGACCACAAAACCCTTTAAAAATGCCTTAAAAACAATCAAACTTACAATAACCTTAAAATGCCCTTAAAAAATGACTAAAACATTCTTGATATCCCACTTACCACTCTTTGAGACCCCACTGAACCAAGCTTACATAAGCCTTAAATGCCCGAAAAGCAATTAATGAAATCACTGAACCACACTAAAGTTAAAATGACTTAACCAAACCCAATGAACCACACTTTCCGAAACGACCGAACCAAACTTAGTTAGCAGTTTATATTACAAAAACAACAAAAAGGACGATAAAAATCAAACAATTTGTTTACAATGCCGCAAGCAACTAAAAATAGAAGATTCAAACGATTAAAATGAGGAATAAAAAAAGTAATTACCGTCAATGTTGTGCTCATCCATTTTTCCCGCTCCGAGAACGAAAAAATGTAAAATAAACTAAAATGGTAATAAATGGAGATAAATCAACTAAAAATAGAAGATAAAACAAAATTCTAGTTTAATTGAGGCTTTCATTCAACAGACAAAGAGAGATTTGAACTAGGGAGATGAAAAGACGAAGATTGAGTAGGGTTTAGTTGAAAAGGGGGAGAAAATGTGTTTGAAAATTGAAAATGATCAATTAATCGGCAAAGAAGAAACGGAGATGGATAAAAACCAAGAAAATACAGCACACAAAATGATAAAAAAAAAAATACCCCTATAACTGCCTATTCTAAAGTAACCACTCATTACTCATATAACTCCCTAGGCAGACCATTTTTTAAGTGAACCACGCCAGTTTTATTTGTCCAAATAAATATATTTACAATTTAATTTGGTCCAAATAAATAAATATTCTTGGGTCCTGTTTGAATTTAAGTTAAGATTGGTTTCTATGATATTCTTGAACAAATCTCTCGTAAATTTAATGAATCACTCTATGATATTTGTAGTGAACCACAACTAGTAAACCATACTTAAATAACTAAACCCCTCTCTGAGTGAACCACAACTAGTGAACCATACTTAAATAACTCAATCACAACCAGTGAACCATAAACAGTGAACCACAACCAGTGAACCACAACTAGTGAACCATACTTAAACAACTGAATCACAACTAGTAAACCACCCATGTGAACCACAACCAGTGAACTACAACTCAACTCTATATAAATATATACACTGAACCAATATGTAAATATATGTATTGAAGCATTATGTGTATTGAACCAATCTTAAATTTATATACTGAACCAATTCTATAAACATGTACTGAACCATTATTAATGAACCAACTATATCTATTTATTGAACCAATCTTAAGTTACCATTCACCCAGCAAAATAATTACATTAACTTAAACTACTGTTTGAACACATATAACTGGTCACAACAAAAAATTTAATTGTTAACATCATCCCACAAACGCAAACTTACAAACACACATCCCATCCCCAAAAACACACACATGCTACCAACAAAATGTTTTACCAAGAACCCACCCCCAAACACATTTTTCAAGGATGATAATTCTTCAGCTTCAATACAACAACATCCCTCTTTTCATTGCTGAGAGAATTTATAATTGCACTGACACAATGCGCACGAAGATCGATAAGCGTCTTGGAACAAATGGGATTGGAGCTAGGCGGCCATTCAGGTCCATTCTGCCCCATGTATGTCTCCAGATGTCGCATGCAATAGATACCAACAACATTTTCATGTGTTGCCCACTCTAACGGAAGATCGAATGGGTTGTAATTATGGATGATATCAACTTTGTTAGAGAGCTCCATTCGATCTAAGTATCGGCACATTAGTTTCACCTTCACAAAAAAAAAGAGAATATGTTAAAAAAAACAAAATGATGACAAAAGATACAGGGAAAAACCTTACAACAACATTTGGGATATCAGAATATTTGCACTCAAAGTCAACTCGAAGCTTCATATTATCAATGATAACAACCTCTTTTGATTTAAAGTTGAAACATATAACATAAAAATGACCTCATGCAAGCACTGGCAACAAAATCTGCAAAAAAAAAAAAGAAAAACGAAAATATAAAATCCCAAAAATATATCAAAAATACCAAAAAATTTGTAATTACTTAAATAACTCACCAAATCAAAGAGAGCCGAATCTGAAGTGCGTGTCGCTTTAAGCAGCTGATGAAATTTGGAACGAAAGAAATAGAACCTCTTTTCAAATCTAACATCAGACTTTGAAACAACTGACCCAGATTGAAAAGCACGAAGGAAAATGAATTAACTCATAAACAAAATATATCTAAAAAATTAAACAAAATAACTCATAAATCATCCCAACTTACAATGATATCAAAGGTGCCAAAAAATCTCTTCACATGCCCCGAAGCACGTTGAGATTCATCGTAGATAAGAACTCTTACCCAAGCATCAATCACTTATGCATTCACGTATTGATTAGGGAGTAATGATTGAAACAAAATACGTGGGACTATGAACTTTTTGAAGCTAAATAGAACTTCCCTGTAAAAATAATATATGACATTAAAGATTCATGAACAACTTATCATCTTAACCAATAACAAAAATCAATTATTAAATAAATAACAAAATATTTTTTTAGTTAAACTTGCATTTGGTCAATATAAGGATCAACAACATATTTGTTGAGCTTAATAACAAAAGATGATTTACCTCCAAATAGATTAACAATTTGCCTTCTCAATGCAATACTTGATTCTGCTTGTTCTCTAGTATTCTCCATTGTTGTATGATCTAAATAGCACGGGAGGGAAAAAAACTGAGAAAAATACATACACCAAAGCTAAACAAAAACAGTGAACCACAACCAGTGAACCATACTTAAACAACTAAATCACAACCAGTGAACCACAACCAGTGAAACAGTGAACCATACTTAGATAACTGAATCACAACAAATCTCTTTGAGTGAACCACAACTAGTGAACCATACTTAGATAACTGAATCACAACCAGTGAACCACAACCAGTGAACCAGTAAACCATACTTAGATAACTGAATCATAACCAATTTCTCTAAGTGAACCACAACCAGTTAACCAAATCTAGTGAACCATACTTAAATAACTGAATCACAACCTTGTGAACCACAACCAGTAAACCACACTCAGTGAATCAAACCCTGTGAACCACAGCTAGTGAACCAAACTGAATTGTATCCCCTCTCTGAAACAACCCCCGATGGATCACACTGAACCGAACCCTCCCCTCTGGTGAACCACACTGAACCCCCACCCCCCTCTCCTCTGGTGAACCACACTGCACCACACTCTCTGTTTAATTTTATCCACTACATGCAACACAACAAAGAACAACTAAAATATAAAAAATAAAAAATAAAATATCTGAAAACTTTTAAAGACTTAAACAAACATGCAAGAACCCTAGATAACGCTGCTTAATAACAAATTGAGAATATGAACTACTACAAGAAAGTTTTATAAAAAGCAGAAAATAAATCAGGAAACACAACCTAAAATACGCTATAATCACCGCCAAAGAAGACGTTTTTCATTGTAAATAAAAACAAACACCCCTGCGAACAATGCAACTATTAAAACCAAAGCAAAGAACGACTACAGATAACAAGAAAAACCCAAAATTAAGTTCGAAAACAACTTACAGGCACTGATAATGGAGGATTTTCATATTCGAAAAACAAAAGGAGAGAGAATTTGGGGGATTTATGAGAACGGCAACAATCGAAAAAGTAGAAGTGATTTCCAGACACGGAGCCCTAGGGGGGAAAAGAGAATTACAGCACGGGAAAAGACAAAAATACTCCCGATATTTTACACGTGCCTGTGCCAAAAACCACCCTAGGAAATATTATTATTTTAATATGAATCAACCAATAGAAATGTTTCTTTTGTTCTCACCGGATCGGGGTGTTCTCACCCGAAACCTTGCCCCCCCCCCCCCCCCCCCCCCCCCACACACACAATTAGGATTATTGATGACTTTACATGAACCAATCAAGTACCATTCACTTACTACATTTTAAAGGATAAACACATCTACCATCACCCTTAACTAGGGACGGATCTAGGGGTGGGCTGGTGTATGCTACAGCCCACCCCATTTTACTAGTAATATATATAATATAGGGTATATATGTATCATATTGTTCCAGTGGCCCTTTTGGTTGGGAGTCAAGGTCGGGAGTGTATAGTCCCATGTTCGAATCCTCCCCTCTTTCGTTTTATTTTTCCATGTGCCTTCTGAAGCCCACCTTCTCAAATATGAAGAATGAAACGTGGGGCTTTTTATTTTTTCATGTGCCTTCTGAAGCCCACCTTCTCAAATCTGAAGAATGAAACGTGGGGCCCACTGCTGCCAGATCAATTGCACACCCATGGGACACTTGTTAAAGTATATTTATAGCTATTTGATATACTTATAAATAAGTGATTTTTTACTGGGCATGAGAATAAAGTTTAAATAAATTAGTAATTTATCACTAATTTATTATATTTATAGCTATTTGATATACTTATAAATGAGTGATTTTTTACTGGGCATGAGAATAAAGTTTAAATAAATTAGTAATTTATCACTAATTTATTTAAATTAGTTTAAATAAATTAGTAATTTAAATAAACTTGAAATCACTAATTTAAATAAATTAGTGATAAGAGATAAAAAAAAACATGGATGAATTTCATTTGATGGGTATTTGATATATAAAAAGCTTAAAGAATATATGATAAGTAGTTAACTCTATTATTTCTAATTTAATTATCGATAAACAAATATCTCTAATTTTTTTGTAAAAATTAAAATTTAATAGATATAGTGATAGATAGGGAAAAAAATTAAAATTACATGTAAATCTAGCATACCCAAGATTATGATCATGGTTCCGTGTCTGTCCTTAACTATGCAACAAATGACCTACATTTTTAGTGTCACTTACTATGATTAAGCCATGTACAACTTATGAACTTAAACATTTATTTTGTCACTTTTAACTTGGATTATCAAGATGTCGGTGATACGGGGATCAACGATTTAGGCCCGATCTTTCGACACCAATGATTCAACAAGGAAGAAACACAATAATATGATTAGGAATGAAAGAAACACAAATAGACCAAGAGAAAACATAGCAATTGAAAGCAAAAGAAAGATAGTTATATTCATGATAAAAAAGAGTAAAGAAGAACCACTAAGTCGAATGCTCCACACAAGGAGAACAAAGCTTCAAGCACCAAATCTAGCCATAGAGACCCCTCTTCCTACAACATGACACAAAAAGGGTCGATGTCCTAGAAGCAGCAAGAGGATGCTTGTGGATGTTTGACAACACCGACCTTCATCTTGAGGCGACACACACAAGATCAACCCAAGCCAACAATAATGATTAGGTTCCTCCCAAGGATGCCCTCCTCAAGAAGAGAACTCACTATCCTTTGTCTTCAATCTGATTTTTCCAAAATCCAAAAAAAAAACTAACTAAAGATGTAAGCCTAAACGACTATTTAAATGGTCTTCCTAAAATGATAATAAAAGTAAATAAAATCTAAACTAATACGCTGGCCCAAAATGCATCAAGGCTCAAATACAAGTGTTCAACTAAATAAGACTAAAAATAAAACAGATCATTTGTTCCAAAATGATGCAAGACACTTGACTAGTGCGTCCCTACCTGGATCCTTGAAGCTCTTTTGGTGCCAAATGGAATTAGATCGTGCTCCTGAAATTAACAGATCCAGATCCTCTCCTTATATCCCCGGCCTAATATTTGCCTAATACTTCAATCTTAACCGTTTAAATAAATATAGGGTCAAGATTTATTCCATCTAAATTAAACTCATTTTAATTAAGGAAAAATAACCAAAAATAATACTAACTATCAACTGTGAACCAAAAATAATACGAACTTTCAAAATGACGATTTCATGTACAAACTATGCTCATATTAACCAAAAATAATATGGTTTCCATTTTTTAACAAAATTACAATTAAATGATTATTTTTCATAATTAAATAAAGTAGAGGGTCAATATTGTCAATATAATTAAAATAAGGGAGCAATATGTGATTTATGTGAGCCTTAATGTTATTCCGCCGTTCATCTATAGAATTAGGAATTTAGGATTAGCTTCTTCCCCATCCCTCGACTGGTTTACATGGTGGTTTGAGAATCATCCCTTTTCTTTGATTTTTTTTTTATGTTTTCAACACACAAGTTATTGACAATATTCAATTCGAAGATTTGTCTTAAACTCCTAATCCAAGTTGCGAATATCCCATAAGATTTTCTTACCCTAACCGCTTGGGTTAAACGGTGAAGCAAGTTGACAGTGTTATTATCCCAAATTGGATTAGGGAAAACGTTTATACAATCACCAAAAGGACAAACACATAATCAATTGGTGATTTCGATTTCGAATCATCCCCGAATTATAAAATTCCCAATTCTGACCTCTTTCCTCTTCGTGCTCATTTGTTACATAGATTTGAGTTCTCAAACTCACAAACACGATCAATTGGTAGTTCTTATTATCGAGTCCATATTTTTTTTTGCCTCTTTGTCGTCAACACCGACGTCACGCAACACCACTATGGAGTCACCACAACGCCGCCCCTTTTCACCGCTTTGTTGCCATGTTGCGCCAACATGAAGACGCAAATGATAAGTCCCGGTGAATGCCGTGATGATAAGTCACCTATTAGTCAAGACTAAGGAGGATGAAGGTGTGAAGGATGATTCTCAAATTTCCATGGAAATCATGTGGGGGAGGAAGACGTAAATGGGCAGAGGAAGAGGATGAAGGCCCTTTCCAATTTCCACACCAATAAAAAATTTCCTCTAGTTTTAATCTTGCTCACAATATTGACCAACTACTTTATTGTTAATTTCAAAAACTACCCATTTGACCGGAAATTTGGTTAGAAATGGAAACAGTATTATTTTTGGTTAATATGAGCATAGTTTGTATATGAAATCGTCATTTTAAAAGTTCGTATTATTTTTGGTTCAAGGTTGATAGTTGGTATTATTTTTGGTTATTCCTTTAATTAATTAACCCTAAACAAACAATCTATTGACTACGCCTGTTTGTTTGTTTGTCCTTCATCATCACTAGGCTCATTAGATATTTTTCTTTCAGTACGTCTTCAACATGTAGATGTAGATTAGGGATTTCGTCACTCCGACGACGGTGATCTGCATCTTGTTGTGAGGATCGAGATCGAGAGAGATTGAGTGGCGTCGTCATATTGTGTTCTTGTGTTAATGAATCTGCACAACATAGTTGAATTTGAGTGAAAACCGCTCGAGATTGTCCGATTAGTACGCAGTTGTTGAGTTAAGCGATTTTTAGCAATTAATCGATGCTTCGCCGCTGCAGATCTCTGCAAAGCCACTGACTATATGACTTGAAGTTGTCGATGCAAACGTTAGTCGTAGGCAGGGCCGGCCCAGGGGCTGTGCGGATAGTGCACTCGCACAGGGCCTTAAAATTTCGGGGGCCTCGTATAGGTATTATAATATATATATGCATATATAAGTTGCTTGGTGTATCTAATGGGCGCGTTAGAGGAGCTGGTATAGGAGGCCGCTGGTAACAAGAACGGTAGGAGTTCGAATCCCCACAGCGGCCAATTTGGGTTTTTTCTAAAATCATTAATTACAGCAGGGTTTTGTTTTGTTTTATAATTAGAAATTACAGCATCGGCAAATTTGGGCCTTTTCTGTAATCAGTAATTAGGCCCAGCCCATTCAGCCATTCCGATTCCATTTTCCCTAACAATTACAGTAGTGTTCGGGGTTTTTTTTTTCCGTCAAAATTCACAAAGAATATAGAGAAAAGAGAAGAAACCCTAATATATGTCAAATCAATTCAACTTATTCAACCATTGCAATCGTCTCTTCAAGTTCAACGATTTCGATAGGTAATCTCAAATTTTAACTATATTCTTTTGTTAGTTTTTACTTTTTAATTTCTTAGATGATCATAATTATTTTATATTTTTTGTTATTGTTTTGAACCTTTCTACCTTAGAAATCACTAAGTTGTGATTTAAAAAGATAGAATGCTTCCTACAAGATTCGAAAGTGGTCATGCCAAGCGCAAAAGAAAAGAGAAAGATAGAAAATTGGTTGAAAGTAAAAAAGGAGCTATTCGCAAGTTTGTAGTCCTACAACCAAATGACTTTACATCTACGAGAACACCTCTTTTGTATGTTAGTGGATTTGGTGGATTATTTTTTCCCTTTGAATTAGTTAAAATAAAAGGCCTCGGCACGTAAGTTGCACAAGGCCTCGAATCCTAACGGAACGACCCTGGTCGTAGGTTGAAGATCCTCAAGCAACTAGCAAATTACTCTCAATAATCTCCATCGATCAAGCAAATCTCGCATCAATCTCTCAAGACTTTTGTTTTTCATATAGGAAGAAGATGAAGTCATAGATCAATTGTTTAATTTTAAATTAATTATCTCAATTCATCGACCATTGAAGATCTGTTGATGATGTGATAGTAAACTAACAAAGTAAATTAATAGCTCAATTGTTCTTCATTAAATGAATTACTCTGCAAATTTATAAGGGAAAGAAAGAAAGTGGTCACTGCTAATTGAAACGGTTGATAGTAAAAGTTAATTTAGGGAAAGTAGATCTTGACCTTTAATTTATTTGGACGGTTTAGATTGATTCATTAGGAAGATATAAGGAAGTTGGTTATTAGGAGATGATCCTCTTCCGAAATGAACTCCCTTAATGACTCTTTAAGGACCATGTTTGACCTTTCATCATTCTCCTCTTCTTGAAAAGGATTCGTCCTCGAATCTGGGACGTCATTTTGAGAAAGGTAGGCGAAAACAAATTTAAATAGCAAGTGGTCATATTTTTAAAAAACACTTTACATATTGGGAAAGATTCCCTATATTTGGATGCATAGGATAAGCAACCCATATTGGGGAAGATTCCCTATATTTGGATGCATAGACCCTAGGAAAGCATTATTAAAAATGACTAAAATCATTTAAATTTGAAAAATCTTTCTATTTGTAGTCTCTTATCCTGTGCCCTTAGAACATAGGATAGAAAAATCGTAAATTAAATTGCATAAAGTAAAATGAATATAATTGATTAAGTAAATTATAATAGACTCATTACTTATTTCAAAATTATCTCAAAAAGCTACCAATTGGTATAAAATATATGTATGTACAAATTATTAAAATAAAAGTTAAACATATGCATGAAATTGTGGTTGAAAATTGAAATTAATTATTTTTAAATTATTGCAAAAAAAGTGATTTTTTTTTTTTAAATATTCACTAAAAAATAAAAAATTATAAAAATATTCACATTTTCAAACTATTTACGAAAATATTCATTTTTGTCAGATCGGACAGAAAAACGCGGTCTGAGACCGCGTTTTATTCGGAAGGTCAAAAATCTGAAATTGGTGAAAAGGGGTAAAAAAAGGTTAGAGCATCCCCAACTAGGCGTGGCCACGGGTCGGACCCGGCGGGTCGGCGGGTTCGACCCGCCGGGTCAAGGGTCGGGGAAGGGCGACCCGAACCCTAACCCGGGAATTCCACGGGTTGGCGGGTTCGGGTCGACCCGTTGACCCGCCGGATTCCCAAATTAAAAAAAAATTTATTTTTTTAATATTTTTGACTAAAAAAATTTAAAAATAAATGATAGGTAAAGAATTTTTATACATATCACTTTTTATATCCATTTCATTTTAATATGAAGTGGAAAAAAACCTGAGAAATTTTATATTTTTATAAAACTTCCTTCATCCACTACAATATAAATGTAGGGATATAAAACTTCTCAAACCTTACTTCATTTCATTATAAGAAATATAAGAAATAAAGCTTAAAGTGAAGAGTGGGGGTTAAGGGATGGAGTACACATATATATACATCCATCCCTTCTCATTCTATCTCTCAACTTTCAATGTGGGGCAAGAGTCTTGTCCCACATTGAAAGTTGAGAGAATAGGGGATGTCTTCCAAATCTATAAAAAGGGGAGGGTGATAGTGCTTTTGACCCTCATTGCACATTGCAAACTAGTTTATGTTTATATATTATGAATTATTCTTAGAATAATATACATAATAATTATTATAAACATAAAAATAAAATATTTTTTGAAAAAAAAAATTGGGTTAGCGGGTTGACCCGCCGGGTCATCGGGTTCAAAACCCCTGACCCTAACCCTAACCCGCAACCCGCCCCCACCCATTGACCCGAACCCGCCGGGTCATTGACCCGTACGACCCGTCGGGTCACGGGTCGACCCGTAACCCGTGGCCACCCCTATCCCCAACAGCTTATGTAAAATAGAGAAAATAGGCAATTTTAGAGGAAATATAGGTTTTTTAACCCCAACAGCTTTTGTAAAACCATCTCTAAAATAGAGAAATGGGAGGAAAGAGAAAAAAAATCTCTAAATTTAGAGGAAGGCTTAAAATCTGTAAAAATGCATTCACTCCTTCCCATGTCTACCTATTTATTCATTGGTTGTTACATATTGATTTAATTAATTTATTGAAATTTTATTTATTAAATTATGAATTTATGCATTTATTATAGTGTATAATAAATGTATAAATATGTAAAATAGAAAAGCTGTTGGGGTTAGAGTATAAAAATTATAAAAATTTTGATATTTTTCTCTCCATAATAGAGAATTTTTAGAGAAGCTGTTGGGCTTGCTCTTAGCAAAGAGACCTCTTGTTTTTTTTTTCCATGAAAAATTGAAACGGGAAAGTGGGAGAGAGAGGGGCTCACCGGGCTGCCGGAGGGAGGCGGAGGAGAGATGGAGGGTCGGAGGGAGGGAGAGGAAAGGACCGGAGGGAGGCGGAGGGAGAGAGAGGAAAGGGCCGGAGGAGAGAGGAAGGGGCGGAGGAGAGAGGAGGCCGAGCGGGTGAGGGCACTGGGATAAGGAAGACCGGCGCAGACGAGCCCCTCTGACGACGGCGGCGCCTGGATCCGAATGGCGCATGGCAGCAAGGGTGAGGGCCAGAGGAGAGAGGAAGAGACAGAGGCTGGCAGCGACGGCGGCGCCTAGATCCGAATCCCTCCCGCGGGCCCTTTCCACTCCCTCCCTCCCCCCCCCCCCTCTCTCCTCCGCCTCCCTCCGGCAGTCCGACGAGCCCCTCTCTCTCTCTCCCACTTTCCTGTTTCAATTTTTCATGGAAAAAAAACAAGAGAAAAACACGGTCTGAGGCCGCGTCTCTTTGTTAACCTTTTTTTACCTCTTTTCACCAATTTCATATTTTTGGCCTTCCGAGAAAAACACGGTCTGAGGCCGCGTTTTTCTGTCCGATCTGACAAAAATGAATATTTTCGTAAATAGTTTGAAAGTGTGAATATTTTTGTAATTTTTTATTTTTTAGTGAATATTTAGAAAAAAAATTCCAAAAAAGTTACCTAGTATAAAATAATAGTGGAACATGGAAACTTATATCAATAAAAAAATGTATAACAATGGTATATAAAATATCATAAAAATCAGCAATAGTACGAAATTATAAAATCGGAAATAGTACACAGAAAAATCGAAAATATATGGAATAGAATAAAATAGTATGAAAGTATATCCCAATAAAATCAGAACTATAAAAAAAAGGATAGAATCAACAATTTGGTCATTATATAAAATAATAGATGATAAAATAGAAATAAAGAATAAAATATTTTATTTTATTATTATTTTTTTACAGTAGGCAAACATTCAGAGCTATTACAAAGAATGTAAACGCGCTCCGGGATCTCCTGATGGATGATGGTACAAAGTTCCCTATTAAAAAGGATTGTATATCTATCACTAATGATACCCCTAGTGGCTATATAATCTGCAACTTTGTTCGCTTCTCTTTAGATGTGATTGAATTCAACCTTTTCGAAAGCTGCTTCCATGATCTTGATTTCTCCTGTCTAGCGCATAATCTCCCATCTGATGTCTTTTCCTTTAGAAAGAATTCTCATCAGCTCTTGATTGTCTCCTTCTACAACGATCTTGTTCAAGCCTAATCTTCGAGCTACCTTCATCCCTATTAGAACTGCTGCTTCAGTTTGAATATCCGTACCTTGATCTACTTCCTGGTAGAAGATCTCAGTTACATAGCCCCCAGAATCACAAATGATTCCTCCCACCTGACTAATGTCGGTAGGTTTGACAGAACCATCTACGTTAATCTTGTAGATGGCTCTTGCTGGTCTAGTCCACTTAGATCTAGACATTTTTTTCCTCTTATTGATGTCTTTATTAGTACTCATGGGATTTGTTTCTCTCCAGTCCTGGATATTTTTATCAATTCCCTTAATCATCACTACTAGAATTGTGTTCATAGACATCGAGTCTTTTACATCGGTCAAAAAAACGCATGATATTAAAAATATATATAACATCAGTTTAAAAATTATTGATGTTATTAAGATTAGATACATCGACTTAACTTTTAAGACAATGTTAAAATTTCGTTTTAAAAAAATTTGAAAGCATGCGGAATACACTTAATTGAAATTTTCAGCGGTAAAATATCCCAGCTCCCAAACACTTGACCCAAAATAGGAACAATCATTTTTTAAAAAAAAAAAATTGACTAAGGCAAGTTGAAAAATACCTTAACAAAAAAAATTGAAAATTGAAATTTGGATTTTGTGTTAAAAAAAAAACCCACATCTCAACACTTATCCAAAAAAATTGAAAATTGAAATTCTCCCATTCTCATTCAGATCCATCGACACATCTCTCTCTCTCTGAACTTTCTATGGCGGTAGGCGACTGAAGAACCCTAACCTTGTTCATGCTCCTGTATCGAATACCATCCCCTCTCTCTGAACTTATAATGGCGATGGCAATGGAGATTACCTTCTCTTTCCTGCCTGGCATCTCGTTATCTCCAACATGGCATCTCGTCCCCTTCCTCGGCCGACGGGTTTGGGAGCCGTGATGCCATTCAAGTGACTCGATCTCCCTCGTGGTCTATTTCCTGCCTCCGAATCTCTGGGTGAGTTCTCCTATTCCTTGTTTTTGCCTTTGTGCATTCTTCGTATCTTTTGTTGTTCGCTAATTTTGTCTCCTGCATCTGGCGTTCTTTACCTCTTCCAAATGTCTCCTGCATCTGTGTTCTTAATTTGTTGTTTCTTTTGTTGTAGCAAATCATCTCCTTCATAGAGTTGTTCATAAATCCTTGGAAATCCCAAGTTCTTTTCTCTCCATTTAGTTTGAAGTTTTTGAATTATTCATTCTTCCTAATTCCTATATTTGATTTTCACTTTGGAATTCCAGTTAGGTTTCTTATCATGTTAATTTCTATTTTGTTAGGGCTAATTGAATGAATTTAGGGCCGACTCTAATTCGTTCAAGGTATTCTTCTCTTGCACTCAACATTCTCTTCTCTCTTTGAAATCTTGTTGGAATCCGCAGCTGCTCTCTACTGCTGTCGATTGATGATGTTTTGCTTACAATTGCCTGAGTGCTATTGTAATTGATTGAATTCATGTTTTTTTTTCTCAAATTCGTGTATATATGTTGTACAGCTGCTGTAATTACTACTGCTTTTTTTTTTTGTTGCAGCTGTTGTAATTGCTTGAATGTTGTTGTTAGTTTTTGCCCAAAATTGCATTATTTCAATGTAATGCTGCTGTAATTATTTGAGTGTTGTACTGCTGCTGTTTTTTCTCTCAAAACTACATGGAATTATGTTTTAACTACTGCTGTAATTTTATTGTACATCTATTGTGAATTAATATTTCTGTTTATTTTGTTTAGATAAGTTGAAATAATACATAGATTTAATTGGATAAATAATACTTTAATTCCAGCAGCTTTCTTGTGATTGACTACATGAAGTTTGTCTTAGATTTAGGGGAATGTATACAACACTCAAATAGGGTAGCATCTGTGGCTACCGAGGAGCAACAAAAGGGATTTGTTGGGGCTGCTAACAAGCTGGAAATTAGAGCTTTTAGGGCTGCTGTACAATAGAAATTGGAGGTTGATGGTAGACAATAAAGAGCTGCTGTAAGGGCTGCTGAAAAACAGCAATTTGGGGCTGTTATTGCTGCTGTGAAAAGCCAAACTATAGCTGTTGTAGGAGTGCAGAAAAGTGGTGTTTATGCTGAGGAAGAAATGCACAACACTGAGCATCGAGTACCAAACAAAGGCCATGGTCTAATTCAGCTAGGAGGTGCTGAAAATGGAGGAAAAGCCCTAGCTAAACTAAGAAGGCATGGAAGCAATACACAAAGGCTACACACTAACACATTAGGTGGGAGAGTAAGTTTGGTAAAATCCTCTAAATCTCCTGATATGCATTGTTCTGATTTTATTATGATTGGTGATATGCTTGTGAATGTGCATTATGATGGAATTCCCCATTGTGCAATAGGTTTTTTTTTGTTTATGTTTCTTCACTTGTAAACTAGAATTAAGAGAGCATCCATCATATGTTGCTATTTTCCATCACATGCCTCTTATTTATTATAGTTGTTCTTTGTTTTAATGCTTTGGATTCTATCTTTGTTTTAATGCTTTGGATTCTATCTTTGTTTTAATGCTTTGGATTCTATCTATGTTTCTTCACTTGTAAACATATGTTTTGTATCCTGATGATGCTGATTTTGCACCTGTTATTTATTCTATCTATGTTGCTATTTTCCATCACATGCCTCTTATTTATTATAGTTGTTCTTTGTTTTAATGCTTTGGATTCTATCTTTGTTTTAATGCTTTGGATTCTATCTATGTTTCTTCACTTGTAAACATATGTTTTGTATCCTGATGATGCTGATTTTGCACCTGTTACCTGCAGATGGACCTTCATGAGAAGCCGGCACTCGACAAACTATTTTCTTTGACATGGTATTGCACTCTCTTCCCAAAATAAACTTTTGGGGGGGGGGGGGGGGGGGATGATTTGGGGCTATTTTTAGTTTTTAATTTGCAACAGATGCTTTTGCTGAGATTGTCTACTTTGGCCTACCGTTCGGATTTGATGTTGTGATACATTTTGCGGGACTTAAAGCAGTTGGTGAGAGCGTACAGAAGCCACTTATGTACTTCAACAATAACCTTGTTGGTACCATTAAACTACTGGAAGTCATGACTGCCCTTGGTTGTAAGAACTAAGACGGTAGGCTTAGTTTTGTAACCTCACTTTATGGTTATGACTTGTAAGAAAGTTCCTCTCATATGCCTGAATTATTTTGGTGATGACACCCGATGCCTAATTCTATGCTCAATAATTTAATACTACGTATATTATAATTCAATCCTATGTTCGCAGCTTGTGTTTTCGTCATCAGCAACTGTTTATGCATGGTTATGACTTGTGTTTTCGTCATCAGCTTTAGTGAATATGTATTGAGAGTTTGATAAGGATTTATTTCTCTACATGCATGTTACCAAAAGTGTCAGGGCTTGTATGTTTAAAGATTAGCTTGTTTCTAGTTTCCCAGATCATTTCCCAAATAACCACTAGATCTTCGAAAAATTGATTTGCCTACTTGATTTTACTAATGTTGTTGCACAGGGAACCTTGCAAGAAGAGGTTGTGAAAGAACTTACCTATTGCTTGTTCAAACTGGGCTATTAATTAGTTCATTTGCAAATGAGCACTTCGTAAAGAGGTGAGTGGCTTCCTCATTTCCGAGGTTACATAGGGAACATGTGTTTGGTACTCTGTTGATGTATCATTAAGCCTGTTGGTCGTGGGTAGAGCATCTATTTTAACTTTCCATACTAAGTTTTTAAGGTGATGATGGAGGTTTAGGTTCCAAATTCAGTTATGGTTTTCTGTGTTATGGTTATGGGTGTTGGTAATTTTCTTTGCAGATTTGGTGGTGAATTTTCCCGTGGGATTAGGCGCCCAGATTAGCTTATTCCGGGCTTGCCATGATGGAATGTTGAGGGATAAAATACTGTTAGCTATATTTTGAGGGAAAAGACTATGAATGAGAGACTTATTCCATAACTTTTGAGGGGTAAAGAGGTGGCTGACTTTCATGTTCGGGTCATTGTTACCCATGAAGGTTTTGAGATTTTTATTGGGTACCCAAGGGTCATTCCAAATATTTATGAGGTTACCGTCTCCTATAACCCAAAGGAGACCTTTCTCAAATTTTTCTCTAAGAGATAATACTAAAATAGTTAGCAAATGATTTACAAATGGCAAGACAATAATATATATGGATTGTAACGGCCCGGAATTATGATTTCCGGGTTACGTTTCAAGGGATAAAACCCCTTGTTCGGATCTTGCAATCCAGGTACGGGTCGAGGTTTCAAACTCATTTAAGATTAGTAGAAAGAGGGATTTCAAACCCCAAAGACCTCGAAAGGTCATTGGGTACCCTTAACCTGTCTTATGACTATGCCGCGAAATTCAATTCGACAGAAAGTAAAGCGGAAGCAAGGTTAAGATACAAAGTGTCATGGCCGAGCCGGGTCAAAACCAAAACATAAGCGAATGATTACCATTTATACCAAGTCAGAGAATTAGCAAGGTTCTTTGATTCGCAAAAAGGGAATCCCGTCATATAGACATCGAGCACTCAAATCTGCAGAAAATACTGAAAAAAAAAGAACGGGGAAAGGAGTCAGATCGAGCCACTCATGCGGGACCGGCAGTCCTCGCTGAGGTCACATAGTATGTGCTATACCTAATAAAGATGCTCTAATGCAGTACGAAAGTTAAACACACTAGCATGCTCCTAGTTCATATACGGAAAGACAATTAAGGCGCCCACAGAATGCCAACTGGCATGTCCCTCTCCTACCTCCACCCCCTTCCGATAGGGCGGAGACTGGCTAGCTCGTGAATGCATTCCATAATAATCGGGCGGCACGCATGCCCAACCCGTATCCACAATAAAGCCCGCAGACAGCTCATAATATAAGGAAGTTCATGACTCGATTGACTCAGGGTACCCGATGAGACTGGGCTACCCTATGACCCTAGCAAAGACTCTAGGACTATCACACATAACGGCCGTTCTGTTTCAAACGCATAAAGTAAGCAGATGCTCATTCAATTAGTGCAACCTAAACAGGATACTATATGGCATGCTTTTATGCATATGCAACACCTAACATAAAATGCAACAACAGGCATGAATGTCCAACCTGAGTAAGCCCCCTAGGGAACTTACCTGAAGATGCAGAACAGCAAAATAACGCAAGCAAGGGCCCAAATGCAAGTCCAAAGCAATCCAAAAGCAATACACACCTATCATCAAGCCATTTCCATAAGCTACCAGTCCATCATTCATACATACGATCCCAAGTTCTCAACATACTCAAAACCCACCGATAGTAAAACCATTTTCCAAAACCTTTCCGATACGATCAATATCAACCAAAATCATTTATTTCCAATCAAACCCATTGATAAAATCGTACCAACCATATTTCCCAAATTCCTTCTCAAGACCAACATCATCAAACCAAGACAAAGAATGCCGACATCAATCATTTAAACCTTAAAACCAATCTCTCAAGATCATATTATAAAATAATTCTGGCATTCTGGTTTTCCAAACATAATCCTTAAAGAGATATTTCCAAAAACTCAAAATTATCCTTTTTAAATAATTTATCATCAATATACATAATTAGCATGAGCATCAACCATTTTAGTAATAATCCATTTCAAATATCTCAAAATCACATATTTAATCATCATACAATACTTTTTCCCTAAAATAACACTTTTAAAATAATTTCATAATATAGGACAGTTTCATAAATTTATTTTCATAAAATCAGAATTAACATATCAAGAATAATATTACAAATAAGTAATTACTATCATTTAACATAACACATAATATAAACAAATGACAAACCCATAATAAAACACCACAACTCAAAGTCTCAAACACCCTTTTTAAAATTTAAGTCCAATAATATTATATTTTTAAATCCCACCAAATTTTGAAAGTCATAATTTTATATAATATATAATCCATGTACTTAATAATTTAAAGAATCAAATCGAAATTTCCCCAACATAAGTCTTATACCTTAATATACATTTTTATCTTAATTTCCCAAGATGAGACCCAAGAAATTAAATAGGCCCAACCCTTTCTTTACCAAAATCGGATCCAATACTCAAATCTCTCTCAAATCAACCCCATGAACCGGTTTTTATTTAAAACACATGAACCGGACCAATTTAAAGAAATGTAAAACCGAACCCGTCTCCCTCCTCAAGGAAAGAACAGATCTGGGCGTTGGCGACGGAAAACGGGAAGAAGAAAGGAGGAGCAGGGTCCTCGCCGGCGGCTCTCTCTCTCCGGCCACCCTCACAGACGTCCCAACACCCGACACCCACCAACGAAGGGACATAAAAACGGATCTAAAAGGGAAAGAAAGAAGAGCTCACCGAAGGCTCGAAGGTTCGCCGAAAATCTTCGTCGAAGACTCGATTCGGGCTCGTCGATGGCGGAATCGACACCGGGATGTCCTAGGAAGCGCGAGAGAGATGAATACGAGTTCGATCTGAGGGGTTTGGTATTGAAATCGAATGAAAATCGAAACAGACCTTCAAATCGGAACAAGGGGGTGAGTGGCTGCGTTCGGGGCTCCGGTGGTCAGCGTCGGCGCTCCTGGCGGCGACTCCGGGGCGACTCGGTAGTCGGTGCTGTATGTCGGAGGGACTGAGATCGATCCTGCTGCTACTGCTGGTCCCGGAAGAAGAAGGTAGAGGTTGCAAGTGGGCTCGGTGATGGCTCGGGCGGAGCTCGGTGGCGCTGCTCAAGCAGAGGAGTAGGAGTTTGGGAGCAAGCTTGGAAACAAGGGGGGGTTAAAGAGGGAGAATGGAGAGAGAGAGATGCATTTGGAGCTTCAGAAGTGGAGAGGGTAGAAAACGAGAGTGAATGGGGGGGGGGGGAGATTTATTTTGAAACATCCAAATGAAAGATGGGGGTTGGAGCTGCTGCACTCGAAAACCAGAAGGAAGCTGGAGGCATTTGGCTTTTTGCCTGGAATGGGGTGGCAAGGTGTGAGGGAGGACGATGGGAGATGGGTTACCAAGCCAAAATCGGTAATGGTTTAGCTGTAGAGAGTTGTTGCAAAAGGCTGTTGTTGGTTTGACCCAGTAGAGAGATAAAAGGGAAGAAGCCAAAAGTGTGGTCCCAACTCCCAAGTAGATCTTTAAAATACCCGAAATAAAAAAAATCTCAAAACTCGCTCTATGGACCTTATTCCGATTCGATCAAAATAGCGTTTCAAATTTTTCAATCCGAATTTAATAATGAAATCCGAACATCATTTTCCAATTCTCGGCATATGAAGGCAGGAAAAATCTATTTTGCATAATTTCAAATTTGACCGGAATCTGCATTAAAAGTTCCGAGTTCGATTAATTCGAGGACGAGTTTTCCTTAGAATATCCGATTTAAATTCATTTTTCTAAAAATTAAGATTTGAAAATCCGGGCCTTTACATGGATAGTATAACGAGCGGGAAAAAAATTAATCAGAAGCTGACGCATGAAAGTACAACTTCTGCTTTAGTATTGTAATTAAATTAAATTAAATTATAAAGGTTATTATTACACTGCTCTAAATGTTTTTTTTAATCATGTTCTAAATAATAAATATAGAGCAGTATTTTTTTTTTGGATTGGACAATGTGGTGCAGGATCTTGTGGAATATTTTCACGTAAACCATTTCGGAATAGTTCAACCGAAAATGACTTGCAAGTAGTATCCAAATGTCTCCGGTTCGAACCCGAATGATCGCTGTTTATTTACCAAATTCATGGAATATTTTCATGTATTTAAAAAAAGGCGAAACTAATTAAAATAACCCAACCTTTAAGAGGATGTTAAAAATATATCCCCGCCTTTCAAATGTAAGATAAATTTCTCGCCCTTTATAAGTGATGGTAATATAATATCACAAAATTTTCTCCCCCACAAAAATGATTAGTTTCGCCCCTAAACATTCAAATTAATATGTATTTAATTTAAATTATTCGATTTAACACGTATTTATAGATTATAATTAAATTTAATTAAAATAAATATAATAAAACAAATAAATATTTAAAATATAATTTTCAATATCTTGATTGTGTAAAAATATCATTCACGTTTATTAGATTAAATTAGATTGGTTTTTAAGTTGATCTTAATTTTTTATTTATTTTGGATTTAATAAAAAATAAAAAATTTACATTCTTTTATATATATTTTAATAATAATAATTTACTTCTTATGTATAAATGAGCACCATTGAATAATCTAAATAATTAAATTTTTATTTCAATTTCGTAGTAACATAAAGTTTATAATTGACAAAATATTCTTCAGTTTTGATAAGTTAAATCACTAGCTAATCATTTACTAATTGAAAATATGTTATTTTGCTTTACATTTTTTTTATTTGGCTTCTTATAGATATTATTGATTTATGAAAAGATATAAAAAAGTTAGGTACAAATTAAATCTAAAACTACAAAAGTTTATTAAATAAACTTTTAAACTCGTCTAATTTAATTTTATATGTTTTATTTGAATTGAAAATATATGAGTAATACAATACATAAAATGAGAATTTTATTGGAGAGAAATCGTTAGGATATTATATTACCATCACTTATAAAGGTCGGAATATTTATTTTACATTTGAAAGGTTGAGATATATTTTTAAGGGTTATTTTGACAACTAACACATTATAAATATCTAATTAGCTAACTAACACCCAAACAAGTTAATTAACTAACCTAGCACCCTTCCCAATTTGACTATCAAGGTCAACGGCGGTCAACGTTGACCGTTGACCGATCAACGCCGGTCAACTTTTTTTTTTTTTTTTTTTTACCAATGATGCCATTTTTTGTCGTTTTTATGCCATTTTTTTTACATTTTATTTTCGCTTTAATGTCACTTTTCTAATAAAATGGATTGATGACACTTTTTAATGCCACTTTTTTCAAATCTGGCTGATATTTTTTTGTTTACTGTGATGACACATTGACCATTGATGCCATTTTTTTTACCGTTGACTACTGATGACACTTTTTTGATATCAATTTTTTGATGATATTTTTTTTTTACCGTGATGCCATATTTTTTTAAGGTAATGTTTTCGTGATGCCATATTTTTTCAATGTAATGTTTTGATGACAATTTTTTCTTTAATGTGACGCAACTTTTTCAAATCAGTGTTTTGATGCCATTTTTTTTAATCAAATCGTTTGATGCCATTTTTTTTAATTTAATCAATTATATATCGATATATTTTCATCGATTCTACTTTTATTCACTGATGATGCCATATTTTTTTAAGGTAATGTTTTCGCGATGCCATATTTTTTCAAGGTAATGTTCTGATGACAATTTTTTCTTTAATGTGATGCAACTTTTTCAAATCAGTGTTTTGATGCCATTTTTCTAATGTAATTATTTGATGAAATTTTTTTAATCAAATCGTTTGATGCTACTTTTTTTTTTAATTTAATCAACAAGCACACCCTCCAGCTTTGTTACTTTGTCCTATACCCTGAAAAGGTAAATATATAGATGATTGACTAAAAAGACGGGGTACAAAATACGTAAGACCAAACTACGGGTCTTACGGTAAAACTAGATCCCACATGTTGCTACCACATGCTTTCAACCACAAAGCCATAACACCACAAAAAGAAATTCCACACAAAGTCCTCCACCCTTACCCACAAAAAATTTAATATTCCACTAAATTAATCCCCTACTACACGTCAATTCACACACCAAGGTCAAAGGATGGACAGCTTTTAATTAAAGCAATAGGAAACAGGAAACCTTGGGAAGGGCCTCAACTACACGCTACCTCCAGCTCCTAGCACACAGGCGCCAAGAGCAACTCCGACCCACGCGCCACAGCTCCCAAACACCAATTTGAGAAAAAGCTGCAACCTTCCCCCCATTTCAATAAAAATTAATAGGGTGTTAGAACGGCAAATTCTAAAAGTTACTATGCTATTAACTTTTTTTTTTTTTTTGACAGTAGGCAAGAAGCAGATCGACACAGCGATCTTGAAGCTATCAAAAGATGGCTTGATAGACCCTACGAAGAGGGTCGCCAGTCAAAAAGAAAAAAAGAAAAAAAATAACTAAGATTACAGTTACATAAAATTTACGATTAAGATAACTAAAAAAATTGAGCCCTTGCATCTTCCTTCAAATCTGGTCCGGTGACTGAGACAACTAACATGCAAGCTGATGTAGCAGTAGGCTGTCGGAATCGGAGGTGGTGACCGAAGGTGACAGTTGGTTGGGGGCGGTGCCGAGGGTTGAAATTTTGTATTGGAGATTTGTGTTTAAATCAAAACTAAAAAGCAAGATTCGAGCCAATATTAAATAAAAGCAGCAAGATAGAAAGCAACAGATTGGTTTTCATAGCATGCAAGAGTTTAGATCTGAAAAATTGAGAGTTTTGATTTGAAGTTTTTGGATTAAACAAAAAACTTGTTTGTGGTTTAGGATTTGAAGTTTTGGTTTTGGAAGAGAGTTACTAAGGGTTGGGTAAACTTTGGTGAATGGCAAAATCCCCAAGGGCGGACCAAATAGACGGAGATCAAGCCGCATGGGGAGGGGGACGGGTCTGATTGAGGATGGAGGTGAGTATCGGGCAGGAGCAAGCGGATCCACCAGCGACGAGGAGCCACCATCGACGAGGAGCCGCCAACGCCGAGGAGCGGTAGAAGCCGGCGAGCCGCAGGACCCTGACGGATGAAGTAGAAGCAGAGCAGGAAGGTGGCGGAGAAAGCGGAGATACTGGCGGCCAACGTGGTTGACGGAAGACGCCCTTTCGGCGCCGCCAGTACCCAAGCAAGGTCGACCCGAGCGAGGCCATTCCGGGAACCACTGATGGGGGATAACGTCGGATCCGCCAGGGAGCCCACCGGAGATGGCGGTCGGAAGAACCCTAAGAGGGCGGCGGCGCCAGATCTAGGTTGAATGTTGTTTGGGTGGCTGGCGACTACGTTTTGAAGCGTTTAGGGTTTTGAGAGAGAGAGTTTTTGAGAGGTTTTATAAATTTTTAAGTTTTAAATGTGAAAAACATCTACTATGCTATTAACTTAATTAGATTAGGTTAGTGTGATATTTTAGCAAATTTTTTCTATTTTTAACACACCCTTAAAGGTTGAGTTATTTTAATTAGTTTTGCCTTAAAAAAAAGACCGGAGCGTCCGGGTCGACTCGGTCCCATACTCCCATCATCTCTCGCAGCGCTGCTGCGGCCTGCGGAGGGTGCGTCTTCATTGCGTGAACTCTCCAGAGCTGCTGTTGTGGCGTTTGAGTTATCTACTGTTGTAGCGTTTCCCGCCATGGCTGATCTCTCCATAACTCAAAATTCAAGACGTACGTGTCCTCTTCCCTCTCCCCACTCCCTGAAACTTCGCCGTTTTCTCTCCCCTCCATTCCTTTCATGCAAAAAACCAGCTCTCGCATCTCTCCACACCACCCCAATCCACCATGCTTTCTATTTCTCTCAGATCCGTTATCTCTTGCCACCTTTTCGTTTCCGTCCGACCTGGCAATCACAGTTTCCATTTCCTCCCCAACAAAAAACCTAATTCCGATCTTGTTTTCCTTCTTTCCATTCCCAATTTCACTCTCGTTGTTCAAATTTCGCCTTTTTGGGAACCGCCTTTCTGTTTATGGATTTGGCGATGCTGGCTAAGGGATCCGAAAATCGTCGGAAGGGTTTCCAGTCGGTGTTTGTTGTCCTCGTTTATCTCGCTGTTGCTCTATTGAGCTTCGCTGGCCATGGGAGATGCCAAGATCTTGACGGAGTTGATAATGTGGTTATCCCTTTCGAATCTGAATCACCCGAGGACATCAAGGCTTCGGCGGAGGCCATATTAGCAAAGTTATACAGCATCAGTAACACGCTGGGGCCGGATATGCTCCTGAAAGTCGGCTTTTGCATCAAAGATGTGTTCGTAACTTCGAAACCTGTTGTTCCGTTTCTATGAGTAATCATCTTTTTTGTTTGTTAGTCAGATAGCTTGTGTTTGCTTTGATATAGGAGATCGTTAAGCTTAGAAATCTTTTTGGCTTGTGCTTGCAGGCAAACTGATTGGGATAGGGCTTTCAACTTCAGTGGCAATATGACATTCGTGCAAGATTGCGTCAAACAAACAAAGGGTAACTCTTATTGTTTATAGTTTACCAAGGAAGTGTTTTTGTTTCTTATCCAATGATTCTGGTTGGTTTATCATTTATGACAAGCATTTCTGTGGGATGCACTAATGCAGTTAGCTATATCATCATGAAAAGTCAGTTAACATAGCTGCACTTGATGCATGCGTGGTTCAGTGTAACTTAATTCCTCTTCAATGAATGATGTTAGATTTGTCAAGGAGTTTCTTACTCAAATTGATGAGCAGTGCATCAGAAAGTTCTGTTTTATTCTATTTTTACTTGAAGTTCTTATGTAATCCTTAAGACTAGCTCTTTTCTCTAACTGAATGTGTCTACTCCATCTTAAAGTTCGATCGTCATTGTCTTTGAAGCATGTCCAAAAGATAATTTAGTTTAGAAATTTTGATCATCATTGTATTTGATTTACTTTAGAAATTGGACATTTGGAACCATTCCAAGGTGGTTCTTTCATGTAATTGTTGCTTGTGAATTTTTTTTTTCCAATCCAGGTTCTGTAATGGATGTGTATGTTAGTACTTTGCAATAACAAAGAAACAAACAACTTACTCTTGCACAAGCTTCAAGCAGGGTGACTGTTTAGGACCTTTAGGTGTAGTGAGCCTAGTCTAGAAGAAGCTGGTTTCCTGGTGCTGAGGCGCTTTTAAAACGAGAAATGTACGAAAGAAAATATACTCCTGCAGGGACAAAAAAAGAATTGATAAAATTATACTCCGTATTAAACAAGAAGTGACCTCATGGTCAACTAGGCATATATATTTCATTAAAGCATAAATTTTATTTGTTTATACTTTTACTTCACAGTAGCTCTATCTGTTGTGCTGATATAGGGGGATATTTTCAGCCATTTATTGAGTGCAACCAAACATCACTAATTTTGGCATGGTGTTTAACTATCCTAATGATCTGTTACCTCCTACGCAAAAGAGCTTTTAGAATTATCTCTATCACAATTACGAATATTAATTATTCAATGTGTCCTTCATTCTTGGTTATAACTTACCAGGTGACTAATATGATAGGCCTTTTACAGGAGACATGGTTCAGCGTGTTTGCAATGCTGCAGAAATAAAAATTTACTTCACCAATGTGCTTGAGAGCGGGTCAAAAGATATGAAACCTAACAAGAATTGTAATTTGAGCACTTGGCTTGCTGGATGTGAGCCAGGATGGGCCTGTGCCGTTGCTAGCGATCATGCTGTTGACCTGAAAAATGTTAACTTAATCCCTGTCAGAACTCGTGATTGTCAGCCTTGTTGTGGAGGCTTCTTCTGCCCTCATGGACTAACTTGCATGATACGTAAGTTACTTGAAGCTGTAAAAACATGATTGTCATATTTATGCTTTACCAACTCTTATGTTGGGTCTTTTATGTTTTAACATGTAATTATTTCCCTACAAGTTATAGGATAGCTAGTTTACCCAAAAGTAAAATAGGTGTATACCTTTCTACTTTTGCTTTTATCGCTTTTTGTGCTCTCAATTGGATAATCAGATTTGGTTTTTTCCCATTCTCCATTTCTCTCTCCTTGACTAACATGGTATCAAAGCTTTGGGTTTTTTCCTAAGCTTTTTTCCTTACGGGCCTCAACCTTCATTGCTGAATCGTTTTTTTTCCTCAGCTCCACATATTTGTGTTTTACAGATTTTACAGATCTGTTTTTTAGCCTTCATTGCTGAGAAATTAAAAATTTTCTTCTTAAGTTGTTTTTTTTTTTCCAGCAATGATTGCTGTAACTTATTGCTGAGAACTTTAACCATGTCTTCCTCAAACCCTAAAATTTCATCATCTGCTTCTAATGTTCCATTCTTTACCGGAGTAGCTGAATCTGTTGAGAAAAATCCTCAGCATCTTCAAGGAATTAGTGCAGCTGAACTAGAGAAATTCAGAGCCTTCTTTAACTCCCCTTGAGAAACTGTCAGGTGATACCTCTTCTAGTCCATGCACTTTTGCCCTTGCAGGTAAATCTTTTCCTTCTTTAACTCCCAACCTGGTCAATGGATTTTAGATTCAGGTGTTACTGAACACATGATCAATTGCGCAATTTTTTTCTCCATATTTTCGAGCCATGTCCCACGCCTCAACAAGTGTTGACGGCTACTGAACACATGATCAACTGCTGCATTTTGATCAACTGATTGCCGAGTAAAGTCCTCAATCTCCAAAGTCCTCTTGATTATCACTTACCCAAATTACATAAACTCAAATCTATCTCTTAGAACTTTTGGTTTTTCAACTTTCGTGCATGTTCATGGTCCTCAAAGAGCGAAGCTTGATCCACGCGCCATTAAGTGCATATTCATTGGTTACTCAATGCAGTGATTGAAAAAGCGTCGCCTAAGCAAGTGCTTTAAAACGCTTCAGCATGCCTGAAGTGAGCGGTGTCCATGAAGCGGGCACTTTTCTCGCTGAAGCGCCGAAGCGGGCGCTTGTGACGCTTTGTGGACAAAAGTATTTGTTTAGCATTTTTTTATATTATTTGGTACATTTTCAAATAAAGATATGTGATTTGCACTTTCACTAAATAAACTATAGTGATGATGGTGCTTTGCATGATGAGGGGGAGGACATCAGCTCATCATCTGACTCAAATGCCTAATAAGTTTTCCATCTAATATTTTGGTTTAACTAGTTATCATTTTGCTATGATAATGGAAGTATATGTCATTTGCTAGGAAACTGTATACAACATGATATCTTCACTTTTTTTTTACAGTTATCCTTTAATATTCTGTTAAATCTATTTAAATATAGATTTAAAAGAATCTTAAGGATATTTGTGAGATGTAGGTTGAATTTGCAACTATCTTTATCATCAACATCTATTTAACAAAAAAGAGTAGCATATAGTGTGTATTTTGAAAATATATATTGATATGTATATGTATATATATGCTAATATGTATTAATTTTGTGTTAAATAACTGCTAATTAATGTTATAGTATGAGTGCATATTCTGAAAACACATTTTTATAGAATCGGGTGCTTCATCCATGAAGCACGCTTAAGCGATAGGCACATTTTTATAGAATTTTAACATGTGGCTTTCGAGCTTTTTAGCTTCCTAGGTTTTTTTAGTCATTAAAAGTTATCTTCCTCTTTATGTAGTAAAATTCTCAATTGAATAATCAGATTTGGTTTTTTTCCCATTCTCCATCTCTCCCTCCTTGACTAACAACTACGCAGTATTGTTTTTCCCCTCCCTTGCAATGTTTCTTCTCTGTCTTGGTACAAACAATGAACATTAGAATATTAGATTGGGGTTGGTTGAAACCTCGTACTTTAAGCAAGCATGAAATATTATGAACTTCAATTTGCAATAAAACTGCTATGCAGAGAACATTATGCCTGGTATATCCTCCCACAATTTTATTCATGATATTTTCTTGTTCCTAATCATGTCTATCCTGACCTTGCCAACTCTGTGATTGTAGCTTGTCCACGTGGCTCATACTGTCCACGGGGGAAACCAAATGAAAATACCGGTTATTGTGAACCGTAAGTTCATTTGCTTGCAGCTAGGTTCCTTTCCATATGTGATCTCTTTTTTGTTGGCATGCTTTAATGCCGACATGGAAACATTTTGCAGTTACAAATACAAGCTACCTCAAGGACAGCCAAATCACACTTGTGGTGGAGCCGATTATTGGGCAGATATTAAGAGTAGTAGAGAGGTATTCTGCTCAGCAGGATCATACTGTCCAACTACTGTCGAAAAATTACAATGCAGTAGGGGGTATTGATTATTATCCCAGATCTTGAGCTTTTTTGCACTATAGCATTTTTTTTTTTTTTGTGGGCATGCATTATAGCATTCTTGTTATACATGTCTGGAGTGGTGTATATAGAACTTGGGCTTATTTAGGTCTTTGGCTAGTTCTATAAAAGCTTAATTATAAAATGTTAACATGTCACTTTACCATCTTACTGCAGCCATTACTGCAGAGCTGGCTCAACTAATGAAAATAGTGAGTTTCTTTTCTTACCTCATCATTTGAAAATTTGCAATAATCCTTCTGTCAATGCTCAATGGCGCTAAATTCTGTTAATTAGTTGTTGCTATGTTGTTTTCACCTCGTATGCACTTATATTGCTACAAGCCCAAGGTATTAGATATTTTTAGCTACCGAGGAACTCAATAGACTTCTAACTCTAAGGATGCATGGAGATGAAATAATTTGAATTGAAATGGGAATAAACTATATGGTATCTCATTATTTACTTTCCTTTTCACATTTCATGTGCTATTTGGTAGAATGTTGCATTCCTAAAGGTGGTAGATTTATTTTTTTGAATTTCCAAGCTTTTACTCGACTTTATTCCTATTAGATGAAATTGTCTCCTGTGCTGGAAATTAAGCTGGCATGTGACTTTTGTAAAAATGTGCAGGATGCTTACAGATGACTGATTGCGACCGGGGATCTACAAATCAAAATCTCACTGCTTATGGCATATTGCTTGTTGTAAGTCAACTTTTCATTTGTCATTATTTCTTTTTCCTCACTAGTGATGTTATCCAAGTTTACTTGGAACTGTATTTCCACTAGATGCTTTGATGCACTGTTGGTGTATCAACTAGTAATTATTCTTATAAATCTTTTCTGAATGTGAACATCATATTAAATAAATATATTGGTAAAGATTTTTCATGTGAATTGCTTTATGCCATTAGGGTTACTTTGACGTGATTTGTTGATTTCCTATAACGAGCTTATTTGTCCTGATTGGGTAAGGAGCTTATAATGTGTAAGTTCCTCATGCCAAACGAAGTTTACAGCCTCTAAAGCCCCTTGTAGTTGTTGTTGTGTAGCAGCATTATCCTCGTACCAAAAAAATTGCTCTGTTAATATTTTTATTGATTTATCTTTTATGAGTTTGAACGTCTGGAGGTAACATTAATTTTACCGAAACAGGTTGCAAGTCTAACTAGATAATTAAAACTTGGAATCAATTTGCTAGTGGTTCAGGGGCAGCATGTTAAAAAAAGAATCATATTCAGCCTCTGTTTGTTTTTTAGTAGGGAAAGTTAATGATTATCCTAGTGAACCTAACCCATATTTAACTTATCGTTAATTGATCATAATTCTAATCATTACCCTCCTCTCATTTTTCATACAAAATTTGTTCCATTCCCTAATTTTAACATAGGGTAAGCATATCACCTATCATCCTCAACTCATTTCCCCCTTCCCTCCTCTAGACTCACAAAAAATAGATGATCATGCGACCATTCAGTATAATTAAGTGTATAGCCAATGCATTTTTTTTTGTCTTTCTGTAAATAAGAAAATAACTTCAAATTGCAACAGCTACACATTGTTCGTTAGAATAAGGATTTTGACCTTTTGGGAGGCTCTCTGCAATGAAAGCTTTGATATTTATACACTTGTAATAGAATAAATCAGATGTAATCTATGGACTTTGTGCAAGATAATATACTAGTGGTTTAAAATTCAAATGCTAAGAAATTGCTAACAAGTTTGTATTTGCTTGTCTCTATATTATATTTCATTGGATATGAAATAGATGAATGACTGACTTGTCTTTCTCTACTCCTATGACCTAGTTCCGTCAAGCTATAATGAGATATCAGATATTTCTCTTCTTTATGTTTCATGCATCCCATCTGTATTTATGATATTTCCTTTGTTGCATGAAATGATACACCCCGTACTTTTTTTGTGCAGGCTGGGGTGTCTATTCTTCTTCTCTTCATCTATAATTGCTCCGATCGGATCCTCACAATCAGAGAAAGAAGGCATGCAAAATCCAGGGAAGCTGCAGCAAGAAGTGCAAAGGAAGTTGTACAAGCAAGTGAACTATGGAAGTCAGCCAAAGATGTTGCTAAAAAGCATGCTGCTGGTCTCCAAACATCATTATCACGTACATTTTCTAGGAAAAAATCAGTTAAGAAGGGAGAGCATGCTAAAGGTCTTCAGAAAGATGGAGCAGATGCTGGTGTACCAACTCATGCCAAAGGGAATGAGAGGACTGATCTTACACAGATGGTGGGTGAAATTGAGCAGCATCCTGAGGAGACTGAGGGCATCAATTTGGATCTTGGAGACATGATCATGAAAAAGAAAATAAAGGCTAAGAAACTGAATACACGGAGCCAAATTTTCAAGTATGCATATGGTCAAATTGAGAAGGAAAAAGCTTTGCAGGAAAATAACTCAGAGCTGACTTTCTCTGGAGTAATATCCATGGGGGAGGATGTTGAAGTCAGGAAAAGACCTTTGATTGAGGTTGGCTTTAAAGATCTAACCCTTACTTTGAAAGGAAAAGATAAACATGTGTTGCGATGTGTGACTGGAAAAATTTGTCCTGGGCGAGTTTCAGCTGTCATGGGTCCCTCTGGAGCTGGGAAGACAACTCTCCTTTCTGCTTTAACTGGGAAAGCTACTGGTTGCACTGTGACCGGCACAATTCTTATAAATGGAAAATCTGAATCAATTCATTCATACAAGAAGATAACTGGGTTTGTTCCACAAGACGACATTGTGCATGGAAACCTAACAGTTGAGGAGAACTTGTGGTTCAGTGCAAAATGTAGGTAAGGGATCGTCGTGGATTCACCATTTAGCCCTTTGTTACCTACGTAGTATATGGTTGGGCCAGTGGATAGTTAGATATGCACCAGGATGTGATCATAAGGCTTGAAATAGATCTTTTTTTTTATTACTAAAATCAATTGCACACATATTCTTTTTGTGGGAGGAAGGCAATGTCACAAGCATGCAGTTGGTTTTGATGATGAAGGTGGATTTAATTACATAAAGATACTTGTATTGAAACTAATTACTTTAATTAACTTAACACTAAAAATACATAATTGTAAATCTTAGAAATATTGTTGGAGAGGGATATTCTCCCAAGATGATCAATGATCCAAATCTTCCTTAAAAGAACAAGATTTGAACATCTTTCTCCCCCATGTTAAGTCTGAAAATCAAAGTCTACTTTCTGGACAAGACTGAGCTGTCTCCACCCAGATTTCCTGTATTAATGCTTTTTTTTTAAACGGGTGGGGAGCATCGGTAGGTGCCTTAAACCTTTTGGTTTCACATGAGAATTTGTTGTTCATATTGACCTTTACTTATGTTTTATTTTACTGCAGACTGCCAGCCAATCTGCCAAAAGCAGAAAAAGTTCTTGTTGTTGAGAGGGTGATCGAAGCCTTGGGTTTGCAACATGTGAGAGATTGTCTTGTTGGTACAGTGGAGAAGCGTGGAATTTCTGGAGGCCAGAGAAAAAGGGTTAATGTAGGGCTAGAGATGGTAATGGAACCTTCTTTGTTGATATTGGATGAGCCTACATCTGGATTGGATAGCTCATCATCTCAGTTGCTTCTTAGAGCACTTCGACGTGAAGCTTTCGAAGGAGTGAATATTTGCATGGTGGTTCATCAGCCAAGGTAATATCTACTCATTTTTATTCCTGTCATATTCTTTGGAGTGCATGATTGAATACTTGAATTCAACTTGTACTGAAATTCACTCATAGTGTATGCTTAGTATAGTCATAGTTTTTGTTGGATGTTATGTGAAACACCTTTTTACGCTTATAATTCTAATATATCAAAAGAATAGTACAAAATTTATAGATGCATTCAGTGTCACGGACTTACAAAATTGCACAAAAAACCACGAACAGTTGGGTTGGGTATACCCAGTGATACAAATAAATGACAGGAGAAGCTTGCAGCTAATGAGTACTGTGCCACCGTGTGCAACCAACCCAAAGTTTGTGAGTTCTGGTGAGATTTCTTCAGTTCGCGTCACTGGCACCAAGCACAACCGACTTTGAAGTGTGTATTATTTTATGCATTTCTCCAAATCAAAATTAATTTACTGCATTATAATTAGTGCAAGTGATCCTTTCACTAGGATGTTCTAATTTTCATAATGCAATATTATTAGGTTCATTTGGATTTAGGTTTCTATTTTCTCTCCTAGTTTTGGGTAGTGGGTAATGGGTATGTTCATTCCTAATTCAGATTAGTGGTTGGCTGCAACCCACTTGTTTATATGGGATGCCATCACTTAGGAAAGGCATTGTCAAGTTGAGGATTTCCCAAAGAAGAAACGTAGAGGATTCTCCCAAACGAGCCTTACCCAGTTTGCCACTATAGGTAGCAAAATGGCTGAACTACTTACCCCAGCAGTTCTTTTCACCTCAATTGTCAGTTCTCTCTTTTCGGCGAAAGAAAATTGCTGGTTAACTCACCCCTGTCGATATATTCTACGTCTGAGAACATAAAATATGGTAGAGAGTAGAGACTAGTATTTTTTTTTTTTTGATTTTAAATGTAAATATATTAAGACGAAGTGAAATATTTACAAGGTTTCAAAAAGGCCTTTAGGTGCCCCCAGGGTCATCACCCAAGTACCCGTAGAATGAGTAAGGCTCATATCCTATTGTGCACATTAGGGTGTACCGGGACTAATCCCTTGTGCGGTTCCATTCTCTTCAAGCCAAAGCTATCGGAAGTCGGACACGCACTCTCTTGATTAGCAAGATGTAGCACCCCTTCGGCTCGGCCATCAAGGTGTTACACCTTACCACTCAAGAGCACCCTGCATTCACTTGTTCCCTTGTCGGATCCTTTTAAGAGTAGCATCCCAAAACAAAGCATACAAACATTACAAAGCCTTAGGAGGTACAGGCAACGAGACACAAAATGTTGCCTATACTGGGAATCATCAAGGCTTGTTCATCATCTAATGCTTCTCCCCTGTGAATGTGGTGTGAACATCGACATCTTCAGCTTCTAAGGTCCTCTTTTACTCTTCTTGCAGTAGCCCCTGTTGTAGCTCAGTGGTGTTGCTGAATTGGAGTCCAAAATTGTGGTAGAGAACCCTGTAAACATGGGTCTTGATAACATGTACGACTTCTGCCGCTTGCCATGACTTTTCCCCAAACATTTTGTCATTCCTTGCCTTCCAGATGCCATATACAGTAGCAGCTAGCCCCACCTTTTTGGCCTTTGATTGCCACCCTTTTCCACGGGCTTCTTTCTTCAACCATTTGAGTGCACTCTGTATGGTGGACATGTTTCTCCATAATCCGAGCCATGTTTTAACCTGCAGCCAAATGCCACGAGAGAAATCACATGCAAAGAAAAGATGTTCATGGGATTCTTGAGGATGGTTACATAAAAGGCAGTGTAGGTCTACTTCCCTTCCTCTGTAGAGGTCCCTTGTGGCTAATCTTCTCTTTGCAGCTACCCAGAGAATGAAGCCATGCTTGGGTATGATGTGTTGGTCCCAGACTACCGTACTCCAAGGGGGTTTAGGTGCTTTCCTCCTGAAGTTTTCATATGCCATTCCTATCTTGTAGTGCCCTTCTGTACCCCATGTTTCCATGAGCTGTATTGCTCCTTCTTGCGACCCTGCACTTGTTAGGATTTCATCTCTAATTGCAAGCAACTTTTTAATAAGAGGGGAGTCATTTTTTGTGTGGATTGTCCAGGACCAAATACTTTCATGTTGTAAGTATTGGTGGTGGATCCATCTTACCCATAAGCTATCTTTTTTCTTTACTATGTCCCAAAGGACCTTAGATAGGAAAGCCTTGTTCCATTCTTTGAGGTCTTTCAAACCGAGGCCCCCTTCTGACTTAGGGAGACAGATATCCTTCCATCTTATTCTGTGTGACTTCCATAAAAATTTTGCACAAAGGCTGTTTATCCTATCAATAAGTGTACTTGGAGAAGGCAAAATAGAGAACCAAAAAGCTTCAATGCCTTGAAGCACTGCTCTAATCAGTTCCACCCGTCCCGCATAAGATAAAGTTTTTGAGTTCCAATAGCTAATATTTGTAAGAATTTTATCTAGGAGAGGTGAGAATTGAGAGATAGTAAGCTTTCCTGAAGAGATTGGGATCCCCAAGTATCTGAAAGGGAAAGTTCCTTGCCTGAAGCCAGTCCTTTCCGTAAGGTAGTCCTTGTCTTCCTCTTTGGCTCCAGCTAGGTAGAAGGAAGACTTTTCTGGGCTAACCTCCAGGCCAGATACTGCAGTAAAGTGTTCCATTGATTCCAGCAGTACATTCATTGATTCTTTACCCCCTCTTGAAAAAAGAAGGATGTCGTCTGCATAAGCAAGGTGAGTAATCTGCAGATAGTCACATTTAGGGTGAAATCTGAATGGGGGGAGTCTTGACCTGCATTTGAGCACTCTTGCAAGATAGTCAGTAGCAAGGACAAAGAGTAGGGGGGAGATAGGATCCCCCTGCCTAAGTCCTCTTTTTCCTTTAAACATTCCATGAAGGCATCCATTGATATTAATTGAGAAAGAAGTAGTGCAAACACATTCAAGGATCCAATTTACAAACACTGAGGGGAAGTTGAGTTCAACAAGCATTTGTTCAATAAAACTCCATGAGATAGTATCATAAGCCTTCCTAAGATCTAAGTTGATTATGCATCTTGGGCTTATTCTTTTCCTCGTGTATTTTCTTATTAATTCTTGCAACAGAAAGATGTTTTCATTCATCATTCTTCCCTCTATAAAGCCTATCTGTGCAGGTGAGACCAATTGACTTAAAACAGGTCTAAGCCTAGAGGCCAGAACTTTAGAGATAAGTTTGTAAAGCACATTACAGCAGGAGATAGGTCTGTAGTCCCCCACTCTATTAGCATTGGCATGTTTGGCAATAAGGGAGATGCTAGTGTGGTTGACCTGCTTTAAAATCTGTCCTGAGTTGAAAAATTCCTTGACAGCATTGCACACGTGCTCCCCTACAGTACCCCATGTATCTTTGAAAAACTTGGAAGTATACCCATCCGGCCCAGGTGACTTTTCATCCCCAATGTCCCATAAAGCATCTTTGATTTCTTCACTGGTCACTGATTTTATCAAATCTGCGTGGCTGTCTTCTTCCAACACTACACCTCCACTCCTTACAAATCCTTGGTTTATCCTCTCTGTCTGCTTTTCTGTTCCAAGCAATCCTCTATAGAAATCTTCAAATTGTCCCACCAACTCTTCCTGTGACATGGTTTCTAAGCCATCTTCTTTGACAACTGAGCTTATGTGGTTCCTTCTCATGTTTTTCTTCATGAGGCCATGAAAGTATGCATTACATTTATCCCCTTGGAACTTGTGTCTTGCCTTGGCTAGCTGGGAGTTAAATCTGAACTCAGCTTCCCTTAGTCTTCTAGCTTTTTTCCTAGCTGCATCCATAACTTGAAACAGCTCATCAGAGTCAGGGCTTTCTGTGTATTCTAGGAAGGACTTCTCATACTCTCCTTCAGCCTCATCTGCTCTTTTATTAATCGGATTTTTCGCCGGGTAACCCTGAAGTCTTGCGTATTTCGCGTGGTACCCAACTTTTTTACATATTTCGCTAAATAACCCTGAGGTTTTACTTTTTTTCGCCAAATAACCCTAAGGTTTTATCTTTTTCGCCAAATAACCTTGTATCCCAAATTCACGTGTTTTTTTGTTTTTTTTTTTAATAATTCCTTTGTTAAATAACATTTTTAAAAAAAGAAGAAAATAAAACTACCTTGGTGAATTTGGAAGATTGACCATAGCAAAGAACGAGTACAAATCGAAAAAAAAACCAAAAAAAAAATTCCGGATTTGTATTGTATTCTTGGGTGGTGGTGTTTGTTTTAGTTGTAGTTCTTGTTGCACTTCTTAAACTTTAAAACCTACCATTTGTATGTATTTTCATTCAAGCAAGCAATAAGAAAACTTGCATCATTAGAAGTAAACAGAAGCAATGTTTATCAACATCTTAAAGCAATAAGAAATCAACCATCCGCTGCAAAATGGGCTAATGCCGGACAATATTTAGTAGGAAATCCACACAACCAAGTCAAAAGAAGGCAATCCAGATCAGCCTCAAAATATGAAAGGAATCACCACCCAAGAATACAATACAAATCCGGATTTGTTTTTATTTTTGGGTTTTTTTTCCGATTTGTACTCGTTCTTTGCCATGGTCAATCTCCCAAATTCACCAACTAGGTAGTTTTATTTATTTTTATTTTTTTAAATGTTATTTAACAAAGGAATTATTAAAAAAAACAAAAAAAACGTGAATTTGGGATACAGGGTTATTTGGCGAAAAAGATAAAACCTTAGGGTTATTTGGCGAAAAAAAATAAAACCTCAGGGTTATTTGACGAAATATGTAAAAAAGTTGGGTACTACGCGAAATATGCAAAACCTCAGGGTTACCTGGCGAAAAATCCGTTTATTAATTCTGGAGAAATGTTGCTTGTTTAGTGCTTTCAAAGGAGCTTTTAATTTCTTCAGTTTTCTACACAGACTGTACTGTTGGGATCCACTTTCAGTTGCTTCCCAATATCCTGCAATCATCTATTGGAAGTTGTCATGATGTGCCCACATGTTCAGATACTTAAAAGGCCCCTTCCTTCTTGGTTGTTGTTCTAACAATTCCACTACTACCTGGCAATGGTCACAGAAAGCTTTTGGTATAAGGTAGTTGGCTTTGCAGTAGTAATTCAGCCCATCCCACTCATTATTTACCATGACTCTATCAATTTTGGTGGCTTTTTTCCCTTTAAACCATGTGTGCTCTAACCCACTCCTCATTGCATCCTTTAGGCCCAGCTGAGCACAACAATCCCAAAGATCAGCTATTTCATAAGCAGAGACTGTACTCCCGTTCCTTCTCTCACACGATCTCATTACTGCATTGAAGTCACCTTGTACAAGCCATGGACCTTGTCTTTGGGTACACTCTAAGATCAGGTCTTCCCATAGAGTCCTCCTCTTAACCACTGTATGTAGACTGTACACCTGTGCAAACTCAAAAGTTTTCCCTGTCATCCTACATCTCAATTGTCCAGATATCATTTGCTCAGTCGTCCTGCGGTGCACAAATTCTATCTCTGAGCGTCCCAAATAATCACAATTCTTCCTGCTTGGCTATATTGGAAGTTATGAAGAAACTCCCACTGTCCAAAGCTTTTCTGCATGATGTTTTCTAGCTTACTTTCCTCTAACTTTGTTTCCAAAATCCCTAACAGAGCGATATTCTTCTCTCTTAGGAATGCCTTCACAGCTTTATGTTTAGGGGTGCTGTTGAACCCCCTTACATTCCATGTAGCCACTATCATTTGCTCTTTTTCCCAAGGGTGCTACTCCGTTTTCCTACCATCCGTTCACCATCCTTGTCACTGTTGTGCCATGTTTTAGGTCCCATCATTGTTTCCTTTCCTTCTCTATCCAGACAAGTCTCTCCCTCAACTTCTTCTGTTCCTTGTTGCATACTGTCAGATACTTTATTGAGTCTCAAGCTTCTCCTAACCTTCATCTGTTCCAGATCTGCTTGTTCTTGGGACATCACATTCTTTCCTTTGTCCTTTGGCCCTTCTGTTCCTTCAGTGGTTTGTGTCTGCACCTGCTGAGGCCCTATATCAGATTGTTGTTGCTGCTCAGTTGCTTCCACAGAAGGGTCATCCCTAGGGGCTTCAACTGTGAGAGCTTGGAATCTGTTTTCTCCTACAAAGGACACCTTCTTCTTCTTCTTGATCTCATTCTTTTTCCTATTTTCCATCTCTTTCATGTCAACTTCATTTTTCCTGCTAGCCTCCTGGTAAATCCTTCTGTTGCCTTCGAGATCCGGTACATGTAAGGGAGGAGGGGCAGCTTTCTTTCTCTGATATGCTATATAGATTCTATTTAGAGGGGAGAAAAGGGATGACTTGACATCTGTCCTTGTGGTTTGTGAGATAGGGGGAGGGCTCTTCTGTGGGGCTTTGGAGTGTGGTTGGTTATGAGAGTTTCTTAGGTGAGGTTGGACCGATGGGGAAGGAGAAGTAGGTGGGGAGGTTATGAGAGTAGTAGGAGGGGGACCCAGGATGGAGCAATCCAGGGTCCCAGAAGAAGCAGGGAGGGGGACAGGAGGAGGATTGTTAACCAAATTAGGAGAGGAAGAGGGGATGTTATTCTGTAAGTCAGGAGTAGGAGTGGGTGTAGTTTGAATAAGAGGGGGGAGGTTGCTAGTGGCTGGCGGAGGGCCAGTTTTCCTAGCACTTTGATGGCCACCTTTGTCTTTAGAGGTGTTTTTGGTAGCAGGGCATTTGATTGTTTCATGGCCATAAGACAAGCAGTTATTACATCGGGGAGGAAGATTTTCATATTCAATAAAGCATACCAGATCAGGCTCCTCCTCAAATTCAATGCTGATCATTCTCTTCAACTCTACTGAGCAGTCCATGTCGACTAACACTCTTGCATATAGTTGCTTGGTTCTCTGCTCTGTAAATTTGTCTGTCATGATTGGATCCCCAATCTTTGAAGCAATCTTCTGTAGCATTGTGGCTGTCCAATACTCAGTTGGCAGTTTGTGGATCCTAATCCAGATTGGAAGAGAAGAGAAAAGGGCTTTGTCGAAGGTGAATCTAGGTGGGACAGGTTTAAGGAGCAAAGTATATCCAGGACCAGCAAGTGGGCCCTTAGTTAGCACAAGGTCTCTGTCTTCTTCTGTGAAGAACCTGAACATTAACCATCCTCCTTGGGCATTATATAGATGTTTAGGCCAGTTTTCAGTAAGCTTTGCAATGACATTAAATCCAGGGAATCTTCCCACCACATATCCAACTAGTGAGAAGCCCCAAGCTTCTTCAAGACTTAGCACATCTTCCTTTGAAGCTTTAACTGTATCTCCATCACCAGATTTCTGATACTCCAACTTATAACCCCTTGCTCTCTTAGATCTGTTATCCAGTAGAGAGCCAGATGCCCAGGCACCTTGAGGAAGGTTCCTAGAGGAGGAGGGTTGGGTTGGGTTAGATGTGGCATGTTTGGTGGTAGTGGTTTGGGGGGTGGGGTACTTTCCGTAGGGTTCAGCAGGTGTAGGATCGGTTCTAGGTTCAGAGTTTGGAGGGGGAGCTCCTAAAGTCTCCTGGGAGGATGTCTGATTGCCTTGTACAGTCTCAGCAGAGTCCTTTTCAGAAACCATGTTTACTGTATTGCCAGTGTCAGAAGATAGGGGGTTTGGGTTCTCTGTAAGGTGATGTTCATCAGTGGCTCCCCGGGGAGCAGTGTTGGCTTGAGTCAAGGAATTTTGCACCTCATTCAGACCATTCCTTTCAGAGTCAAGATTAATCACATCACACCTAGTTTGTCCCTCCCTAGGGATCTTCTTACTATTAGAAATGACATTAACAATCGAATTCAAACACTTAGATTGCCCCTCCATAGGGGTCTTTTGCAAGCACACATTGTGTCCCTCCATTGGGATCTTTTGTACAACAATTTCTACCCTAGAGGACCTGGCAAGCCCCGGGGGAAGAGGGGACGAGTGGCTTAGCTCATGTCGTTGCCAAGAGTGGAAGGCAGAATTAGGAGACGAACCTGGGGGGGGATTTGCATCCCTATCTTTACCTTGAACCTGTTGCTGGCCATTTGGCGAGGGGGACTTGGGTAAGGTACCCAGAACCGTCATCTTCAGGGAGCCCCCGTCTTTGGGTGCACCTGTAATTGGGGTTGGGGTTAGGCAGCTAGCTCGACGTCCCGTCCCTGGCGAGTTTTCCTTGTTTGGTGAGCTCCTAGCATCCATGACCTTCGCAAACTCACAAATTCCCAAGGTTCAGCGGAGCGGAGAAGGAGTTGAAGGGAACCCAAGCTTCAATTTGTTCGGAGATGTGGGTTTAGGCACTCTCCTTTCAATCTGACAGTTGAACAATGTTTCAGAAACCCTAACCCCTGTAGAGATAGGGGGGTTTCTTCAGCTGGTCACGATTCTTCAAATTCTCAAGCCGACAAGGAGATTGGAGGTAGGGGAGAGCACAGGTAGGAACAATTTGAAATGAGCTCCCTCAAAGGGAACCCTTTGGGAAGAAGGAAGCTTAAGGTTCTCCGACGGGGGTTGCGAAAATTCGAGAGAAAAAGGTGGGAGTCAAGCTGTGTGGGAGAGGAATCGGGGAGGAGTGGGGTAGGAGGAGAGGTGTTTTTCCGGCGCCGGAAGGCCGGCCGGGAAAACCCCAAGTAAGGGAAGAGAGAGAGGACAGAGGAAGCAACGGTCAGATTTTTGAAATTTGGAAGCCCGTTGTTGTGAGTAACGGTTTGTTTCAGAGGGTGTAACGGCTAGTTTTCAAACAGGACCGTTAGGTAGGTCAAAGGGAGAGACAAAACAAAATCGGCTAGGCGCCGGCGGTTGCGCCTCCCCCAAGGGCAGGAGCCCCCTGGGAGACGCCCAGTACCTGGTAAAGGGGGGAAGACAATGGCAGAAAAGAGGAAATTCCAAGAGAATTAAGTGTGGGGGGAGGGGGGGTTTGGTAGCAGTTAATGCCTTGTTCGGTTGGTGGATGAAAATTAAAATGGACCAGCTAGCTAAATTCAATGCATGGAATGTCGGCAATGAGGGAGCACAGGTTGATGTCGGCTAGGAGTGGAGGTTGCTTGCCGGAACTAAAGAGGCGCCGGTAAGCCGAGGGGAGGAGGGCGATAGAGCTTTCCAAGGCAAGGGGGAAGGCAAGAAGGGGTTACCTTCTTTGAGAGTTTCTCTCTCTTACCACCCGCTCACGCTTGTGAATAGAGACTAGTATTAATATTATGCATGGTTAGTTGGTGTTAAACCTTACTGTTCCTGCCAGATTACCTCTAGTTTTACACTTTTACCTCTAGTCCAACAGCTAGAGCACGTACAAGTAGAAATGTTTTGTCGCAGTCAAATTGACTTGCTTGCTTGAAAAAAATGAATATCTTCAGCATCTTGCATTTGAGGAAGGCACCCTAACACCACTCCTTCCATCCGAAGGAAATAAGGAATTGATGTTTCTTCAATCTCATCTTTCTGAAGATGTTCTTTTGTTCTTCAAATGAGCTATCAGCTTCGTCATCATCCAACTAGAATTTCTATGCTCTTCTGAAAGGGAGTCCTTCAGGTTTAACTGACTGGCTAACAAAAGTAAGAAATGAATGATGAGTGAAACTGAATAATGTTTTAGGTATTTTCTGTTGCTGTTTTTTGGTTGCAAATTCAGCATTATGTAGTTCTGGGATGTAGTTTGCCCCTCTTTTCTTGACTGGGTTATTTTACCTTTTCTTTTCAGCTATACATTGTTCAGCATGTTTGACGATTTGATACTTCTAGCTAAAGGTGGTCTGCTTGTGTACCTTGGTTCAGCAAAGAAGGTAGAAGAATACTTTGCAGGCCTGGGGATTATTGTCCCTGACCGTGTTAATCCTCCTGATTACTTCATTGACATTTTGGAGGGCTTAGTCAAACCAAACTCAGGTTTGAACTTCAAGGAGCTTCCTATTAGGTGGATGCTTCATAATGGATACAATATTCCTCCTGATTTACACCGTGATCTTGGACTGGTAGATACTACTGCAGGGGAAAATATTATCGATGACTCATCTAACGAGTCTAGTGGGGGGCTATCTTTTATGAGAGACTTGTGGCAGGATTTGCTATGTCTAGTGATCTTAAAGTGGGAACAGATTCAAACTAACTTCCAAAAGTCACGCGACTTGTCCGATCGAACCACTCCTGGTGTATTCACCCAGTATAGATATTTTCTTGGACGGTAATGACTTTTACTTTTCCTTCTTTTTGCTCGCATAATGCATCACGTTAAATTACCTTGGAGATTCATTTTTGCATGAGATTTTTCCCCTCAGAAGAAAAGAAGGCATGCTTGGTTGAAGCTCTGGAAAAATGTTCTTTTCATATGGAAAAATATATTTTCAAGTGATCATCATTATTTCTTCCCTGATTTTATGTGCAAGATTTTGAGGCATTTGCTATTGCTAATAGAGTTGCTAGCTTTTCAGCTGGGGAAGATTAGCTTCTCCTGTTACCAAGCATAATCACATTGTGTCTCCTTAAAAATAACCGGCTTATATTTATTACATCATATATAAACCGAATCTTATAAGCATTAAATGTCTCGGAATTTGCATATTATTATTCTGCCTGAATCTTAAGTGGATGTTTATGGTGTGTACTGATACCCTGGGTAATCAATATGTTTGTTATGGTTTTCTCAGGGTTGGTAAGCAGCGCTTAAGAGAATCAGGAATTCAATTCGTGGACTATCTTATATTGTTTCTTGCTGGAATCTGTTTAGGGATCCTTGCTAAAGTCAGCGATGAGACGTTTGGGGCAGTTGGTTACACGTACACTGTCATTGCCGTGTGTAAGTCTACAGAACTTGATTGGTTTTGTTGTTTTGGAAGTTCTTGTGCGTGCATCGTTCATATTTGACATGTCACTGATTCAAGCTAAATATCTGGATAATGTAGTATTTGCAGTATTCCAAATAACCACTTTAACCCATTTGTTTGGTGCTGTTTTTTCATGATTTTCATTGTCCTTTATGAATCAAGTTTCTTGCGAGAAGTGCATGCTAACAAGTAATAACTTCAGTTGCCTTCAGACATTTGCTTGGATGGATATGAGCCAAGTCCAAAATGTCTTCATAATTTACTATCATTTGACTAGACTAATATATCTTGTACATACAATGTTTACATGTGGCATAAGTTACTTTCCAGAGTGCATTAAAAATAATAAAATATAGTTTGATGACTGCATAAGCGTATTGTAATGAGATAACTATACTGAAGGTCTTAATGTGTTGTCTGAGAGAGGATATATATTAGATCAAAATCAGGATATGCTTTATGTTCTACTTCTTTGTGTTTAGTTGCTAGATACCATCTTATTGTGGATCTGATTCCATATAGATTGAAAATCAATCTTATTGCTATAATGAAGACATAATGTGTTCTTTATGCTTTTGATGAGATGTGTCTAATCAAGTCTGGTTGTATCAATCACTGGCTTTCAGCTCTCCTATGCAAAATCGCAGCTTTGAGATCATTTTCATTAGATAAGCTGCACTATTGGAGGGAGAGTAGTTCCGGGATGAGCAGCCTAGCATTTTTCATGGCAAAGGACACAATTGACAATTTTAACACACTTATAAAGCCCGTGGTATACCTCTCCATGTATTACTTCTTCAACAACCCACGATCTTCCTTTGGAGACAATTATATTGTTACCGTTTGTCTTGTGTATTGTGTGACTGGGATAGCGTATGGATTCGCTGTTGTATTTGAGCCGGGTTCTGCCCAGTTGGTGCGTCTCTTCTTCTACTTCTACAAATCAAACGGATCAATTGCGGCATTTGAAATTTTGGCTGAGTTGTCTCCTTGTCTTAGCTTGATATTCATACAAGTATCTCTTTTCCCTTGCAGTGGTCGGTGCTTATTCCTGTCGTTATGACTCTAATCGCGACTCAGGACAAGGGAAGCTCGCTTCTGGTAACCATAGAAAATGTGTGTTATCCCAAATGGGCTCTGGAGGGATTCGTTTTGGCAAATGCACAAAGGTAACCACACAGTTATCTCTAGAAATTATGTGCTCAAAATTAGTATGCAATTGCTGGTAATGTTGCAAACACCTTGACCATAACTTCAAATCAGGTTTCTATGTTAAAATGTGTCTAGATTGACGACGCTGGGATTATATTTCCAGGTACTACGGAGTCTGGCTGATAACACGATGCGGAGCGTTGTACAAAAATGGATACAATGTCCATGAATTTGGTATGTGTCTAGTTGTACTTCTTGCTACCGGTGTTATAGCACGCATTGTAGCATTCAATTTTATGGTTTTTGAAAAGAGGTAGATATCCATGGGGTGATTTCGTAGGTTTAGCTTGGGAAGAAGGTATATTTCTTTGTAATTATTGACCAACTCCATGATTCCATCGTAGTTTGCAAGGGACTTTCTTACATAAATATTAAACCATTTCTTCCATTTTTTTTTTTTTGGTTTTAAGGGTTAATTGTATTAAACATAAAGGAGGTGCGTATTTACATAGTTTGTAGCCTTTGCCCGTAGGCTGTAGACCGAGAAACCAAAATCATGGAGACAACATGAAGTTGCTCCAATCCAAAGGTGTGTTGAACTCTAATGTTCGGTGCAACTCCTGTTTCATCAAGCCAAAGCTATCAGAGATCGGACCCACACCCTAAGGTTGTGTAATTATAATTCTCCCTTCGGCTCGTCCATCAAGAGAATTATAATCACACAACCTTAGCACACCAAAGACCCAAAATTTCCTCCTAGCATAGATATTACAACTGATAGCCGAAGCCAGGAAGGTCTAAATAGCCAAGGATCAATCAAAGGCAAAACAAAAAGGGGTGGGCCTTTGAAACACTCAGTTTAAATGTCTTCTTGGCGGTTGGATTCCAACTTCCTTCTATATTTGTCTTCTTCCCATCCTTCTGCTGGTTTCCTCTTCTTCATTTAGATTAATTGGGTCTAGTTGCAGCGATAACGAGGATGAGAATTGGATGGAGAAGTCATGTTGTAAGACCTTGTACACATGCATCTTGATGACATGTATGATCCCCTCCGGGCTCTTATCTTAATCCTCGGTTTAGGGATAGGTGAGGTGAGATACTCTCTTATCTTAATCCTCGGTTTGAGATTTGGGAATAGAATGCCTTTAAAACATGTGAATAAACGTTATACACCTGGCTTTTATTGGACCTATTTGGTGCGAAGTAGCCCAATATTGATTTTGACTTAAAAATAAATAAAATTGTAGACCTTAAAGAATTGACACAAAATACTAAACACCAATCAACAATCCCAAAACTCTATTATGCTAAACTTTTATTTCCGTTGAATACGTGAAAAGATATAAACTTTTATTTCCATTCGTTTTACGATGAAATCAACTGGTCTTATAAGCTCGACTTAGTTAATACATGGTGCGCTCGCACGTATGAACTCCACGTTATATGCCCCTCGATATTTCAAAGTTTCTACACCTTGAACTTTAAATTCTAAATTCTTAACCCAAACCCCGTACTAAAGATGAAAATCAACATGCGTAGACTTGATCCACCTATTAATCTAGTCTAAACATACAACAACAACAAACCCAGTATCTCCTGCTTAGAGCAGGGTTTAGGGAGTCGAGATGTACGCACCCTTGCCTCGACTAGGTCGAGAGGGTGTTTCCGAGTGACCCATGACCGGACATTAAAGAAAAGAGGAAAACCACACCACAAGAAACTGGAAATAAGATAGGGACAAAGATGAAACGTTGGAAAGTATGCACGCAAGGAAAGTTGAGATAGAAGGGAAGCATGAGTGAGAAAATGTTGCCCCTGACTAGCGTTCGTCAACGCGGATAGCACTCCTCCATTGAATCCTGTCGCGTGTCATCTCCTCCGAGAGTCCCAGAGCGGTCAGATCATGTCTAATCACTTCACCCCAGCTCTTTTTAGGACGCCCTCTTCCTCGTCGAACTCTTTCGATAGCCAAGTTGTCACACCTACGCACCGGCGCATTAATCTAGTCTAAACATATGAATGAAAATTTGAATAAATGAACAAATAAGTGGATAATGGATCACGTCGAATATGGATGAAGGAGTGTCCAATCCACTCCTCGATCCACTAAAATTATTTATTTATGTGGAGTTTGATTATATCTTTTATTTATTTTATTTATTATATGTAACTTGATTTAATAGCTTGAAATTATGTAAGTTGATGGAGTATTTTAAATTTAATACTTAAAATTTTTATTTAGTTTTATTTTCATGTAGTATTTTAAATTATTTATTTATGTGGAGTTTGATTATATCTTTTCATGTAGTATATTTATGTAGTATATTTTTAAAAAAACTAGATTATTTTTATTTAGTTTTATTTTCATTTTGAAAATTACAATTAACATTTACTTAAAATTTTTTACTCGTATATTTAATCCAATCCACCCAATAACCCACATATGATGGATGGATCGGATGTGGATGCAAAGGGTAGTGGGTTATGGGTGCACGAGCTGGAGCAAATTTCTTAATGGGTTGAGGGATGGAATAAGTATATCCACCCATAATCTGATCCATTTTCATCCTTACTCCGTACTCTACTACAAACCTTGCCACCTAAAATTATATATTTGTAATTGTTATGATTGAGTTGTTCAATTTGAAGATTAATCGATCATTTTTCATATTCATTGATGTAATTTAATCGGTGGGATGTATTCAGTTGATGGATAGGGTTGGTGGACTATTTGTGCAAATATTTTGAAAATTCAAGGGTTATTTAATATGTCGGTCTGAGGGGGATTTGCTAAACTAACCCTAATACCCGACCCCCTTTGCACACATTACTCACTATCCAAAGAATTTGCAAAACCTAACCCTCTCCCCTTAAAAAATTGAACCCCAGGCGGTAAAAAGTGAAATTGAAACCGGGGGAAGTTAATGAGAGGAGAGAGAGAGAGAGAGAGAGAGAGAGAGAGAGAGAGAGAGAGAGAGAGAGAGAGAGAGAGAGAGAGAGAGAGATGTGTGGATAGGGAGAGAGGAAGAGAGAAATGACAGGTTTTAAAAAAAAACTGTCAACTCAACTGCCATGTGAGAGAGGCTTAATAAAAGAGAAGAGGGAGGCCAAGAATCAGTCATTAAACTGCCTGAGGAGAAACAAAAACAGAAGGAAGAAGAGGAAGAAGACGACACTGTCGGAAAAGAGAAGAAGAAGCCGACATCGACCAGGCCACATACAACGATTACAAGACAGATACGTATACGAAACTCACTTGACATTAAACTTTTTGTACTGAACACTCTAAATTGCTAAGTGGACACTCTGAAATGCAAACCGGACACTCTTAAATGCAAATTGGACAGTTGTTGACCTTCATTGCCTCGGGTTTTTGTAGAGTCGTCAACCAATTCGCTATCATCACCAACTACGAAGTCTACCATCACCAATCGTTTGTCCTCTTAGATCATCACTGCGCTTGGAGGAGGAGGCGGAGAAGACGAGGTGGTGCAGCTGATCGAAGTCTGTGTGAAGTGAAGAAGATGAATGCACAATGTATTACCTATTTCTTTATTTTTTTTATTAATGAATGAACAATATATTACCTATTGCTTTGTTGGAACATGGAAAACAGCTCAAGTCGTGCTTCTTGAAGAGTGTATTAATTGTTTTGTTTAATTAAGTGAAAAAGTAGTAATTTAAATTTTTTTTTAGAAATATGTAATATTAATTGAGAGAGAGATAATTGGAAAAAAAAAGTACATGAGGATTAAAAAAATGCTAACAAAATACATAAGAGAATTAACGAAGGAGAGAGAGAGAGAGAGAGAGAGAGAGAGAGAGAGAGAGAGAGAGAGAGAGAGAGAGAGAGAGAGAGAGAGATGAAAGAGTCAAGGAGAGATTTAATGAGGGGGAGAGAGAATAATGCGGGACCATCCAAGACACCTCCGGACACACCTATCATACTTGGGGATGGACCTATGACTCGAGCTCGTGAGAATGATGTCATCCTCAAGAGGAAGATGAAGGCTCCACCATGGGAGAAGGTCCAAAGGTGCAAGCTTGATTCTGACCTTTTGGGTTCGTTCGTGATCATTTGACAGCTTTTTGACGTCTCAGTAAAATGGGTCGTTTGGAGTCCATATTTATCGGATTGGGTTATATCATACCTTGTTGGAACGAGGACAAAAAGATCTACAACTTTGCTGTTGAAGGTTTTTCCAGATTCGACCTAGAGCTTGGCCAAAAATCACCATCTTTGCAGCTGTCACTGTTTAGACGAAATTCTAAGTGTTGGAACTTCCTTTTGTTACTATTTTTAAAGACCTTCTTACTTAACTTATTTTAGGTAATTTACGGGTTATTTTAATTTATATTTTATTTATTATTTTCATTAAAATCAGCCCTAGGTTTTCTATAAGAACGGTTGATCTCCCATTGTTGAAACTCAGTACGTATGCTTTTGAAATCAAAACCGCTCTTTTGTGTGAAACACATTGAGTGAAAGTTGATCGATTCGTAGCTAGGCTCGTCGATTGCACCATTGGTATCATTTCATCTTGGTTTGGCTTGTGTTTGTCAATCTCGTGAAGGTTTGGTAATCTCTGGTATCCACGAGCCCCCTCCTTGTGCCTCCAGGTTGTCCGCTTGGTTGTGTAGGGTTGTAGAGGCGGGTTATATAGTCATTGGTGTTGGTTCCTACCTTCTATGGAAGCTTGGGGTCTTCATCTTGTTCTATATAGATCGTTTCACCAATCTATCGAGTCTTTCAATTCTATTTCGAGTCTTGTTCTTTCCATTACAGCCGCATATTTCTTGTTCTTGTTGCGTTCTTGAGTATTTCTTGAGTTCTTGATTGAATCTTGATCAAGTTCTTGAGTTCTTTCATTGTTCTTGATTCCTTTTCTTGAATTGAGTCTTGATTGTCGAAGATCGGGCCACCCTACGTCTTACCCCGTATCAGAGAAATGATGAGATAGAGAATTAATTGAGAGAGAGAAAAGGGATGAGAGAGGGAAAAAAAAGGGAATTAACGTGGGAAACCATAGAGTGTCCGGACAGTCCAGTAGGAAATCATCCAGTAGACAACCAAAGGCTGTCCAGTAGGAAACCATAGAGTGTCCAGATAGTCTAGTAGGAAATCATCCGGAGTTGCGATCACCTTTTGAGTTTGTTTTTAATTCAATTTGAACATATGGATTATGGAGTAGATACCAGCGTTTTGTCCCCTATTTCAGTAGACAGAGATATTGTCATCTATAAATATAAATGTAGGGACCAAGGGATGACCACAAATGTAGAACAAAAAATAAAAACCGCACTTAGGATGACATGTAAAAATAAAAACATATGGAGTTGGTGACAATTCAACACATACTTAAGTTAAGAAGGTCATGCATGAGAGTAATATGGTACGATGTAATTCCCGAAAAACAACCGTCGGTAGTCGACAAAAAGACAAATGACATACTGTCATATCAAAACTAGCAGTTGTCCTATCAAAAGTATCACCTGCAATGTAGATATCTACATACTGGCATGTAAGGGTCTACTACTTCCAATTGGGAGGGGTAACGTGACGTCTTCAGCCTCCCCGACCAAGGCTTGTTAACTGGGGGGGGGAGCCAATTGATATCGGCGATATCCTGGGATACACATCAAGGACATCGTCGGACGAGCTACCAAGGTCAATGAGACCCGTCCACCACCACCAAGGGTACATCTTTCAGGTCGCTACTCACAGAAATGACATGCTTTCCATGTTTAACTGCTTTGGCTTTGTTTGTCCTCTCATCCAACTCAAACTCCAGCTCCTCGGTTATCCCTAATTGGTCAGTAGTTCTGTAACACCCCCTTCTGTAAACGAGGGAATGTTGCAGCGCCGGTAATTATTCAAACTTTACTGTCCTTATAATTACCTTATGCTTATAGGGACATGTAACCATGCTCCCATAAATAAGATGATAAATAAATACATAAATAAATAATCTAAAAGAATGACAGCGGAAGACATGAAGTACGGTTTTTATCATTAAACATGGCGCAAAACTTTTACATATATTTTCTGCAATCTTGCAAGATAAAGTGAATACTCATATATAAAGTATAGAAATTTGAAAGACGTACTTTATTATATAACAAAACGTTTAAAATCTTTACTTGTACAATGTCAACTCTTCAAGGCCTCCTTACCTAATCTGCAAAATTTGACTGATGTACATCGTATGCAGACGAAGCACACCAGCCAACCATTCACAACACGGTTGGTTAGTTCGATGAAGAACTAGCAAATGACGGAATAGAATTTTTGTGTGGATCTCTGAACACTTAGAAGAAATATGAATAGAATAGTCCAATAACATTAGATATCTGAGAAACGGAATTTCTGAAGAATCATATTTCCAAAAGAAATGAAAAATGATATCGGAAAAGAATAATGATCACCGTCACCCACACATACACACACGCGCACACACACTCATCGCTTGTATAAACTATTTCATAAGGATAAAATATTTACTTGACACATACCATTCTTCAAATGATAACAAACAATGATTAGTTAATTCCCAATACAAGGCATTAATGCTTATTTATTTATCACTCACTTATATCGTTATTGAACCACGTTGTACTTGACGTAACAAAGTAGCAACGCCATACCGGCACATGCCTATTTACCACTCATCTGGGTAAAATGTATCATTTTGATAATATTCAAAATGAACTTTTCATGAAACGCTTATAGAGCAAGACGTAACGAGCCTTGACCTGTTATGATCACACACATTCACACACGCGCACACACGTTTAACACTCCTTTTATTATTAGATTAGTAACACACACGTGTCACATTATAAGGATTCATTAGATGAACCCGTGTACATTCCCACTGTAAATTTATCTCGTTAGCCGACAGGCCAGGCACCAATTTATACATATGTTCAACTTACATAATAAATAAGGATTTGGTCTAAAAATTAACCAAAGCCCACGCTTAGAAAGAGAATGAACGAATAGAGATTGCAATTCAAGAATATGATATATTAAAACTCACTAGCTTGAACAGGGAAGGAATGAATAGCAATTGCAAGAATAGACTTTGCAATTTATTTTAAACAGATATGAAAGATATACTTGATAATTAGCAACTGACACGGATTAAAAGAAAGACATTGAGTCTTTTAAGAAGAGCAAATGGGACAAAGTCACTTGCCTTGATTATAGACCAGAAGTCTGCATATAATAAAGATTAGAATCAACCAAGATATTTAATTCCTTCCAAAGACATAGGATCTCGACTGATGTCACCAACTATATATCCAAGCGCATCCAACCACGTCGTACATAGCAGACAAATAATAATTTAATCAGCTTGTGTCCAATAATTTTACCCTTAAACTTCGGCAGAGTCTCCCTATAAAATAATCCTTAATTATTCCGATAAAACTTATATCCTTTACTTTCTGAAAATCACTTGTCCAACACTATTTTTTAAAATGCCCAGGCAGTATTAGGTCTTGCAAACTTAATTTAGGATTTCCTTTCCTAAATTTAATTGGGTATTATAACGGCTTAGAAATGCCATGTAATCCAAAATAATTGAGCATTATCTCGACTTAAAAGAAATACCCGTTTTATCAAATGCTATACTTTCTTAAGAAACACTCAAATTTCTTAATAACAACTAGCATCATAACGACTTATAAAAAGATACCTTGAATTATATATGGGTATTATAACGATATGAAATATCCAAGATCTTAAAATAAATGGGAGAGATTTTACCAGTGGAATAATATCGAAATGTCCCAAAATACAACGACTGAACAATAATCAACGTCTCGGTGTAGTATACTCGGTAAAAACCGAATTGCTTCCGAGAGATGTACGGAGTAGCTATATGCCTATATGGAATTGGGAGCAAAGTCACCCATATATATAGTGAACTGTAACCAATCAAATTGGTTTGGGTGGATGCAACGGTGCACACCCGTCATTTGCATATTCCTTCTCCACTCATCCTTATCAACTCTTAATCATTACTTTTTAATTTTCTTTTATAACCCACTTTACATTATAATTGCGAAAATTATTTCGCCTTGAATAATTTGTCCTCCTTATATATATTCCAACAGTCTTTCACTCCACCGCTTTGGAATATTTTACCAATGTATTCTTAAGCATGTCTTAAATATCCAATAAATTTTATAGTCTCTTTACTTAACCCTTGACATGCTAAACAGATCTTCACTGGATATCACTATATTCCAAACTTGATACGACTTCGTAAAATTTTACCTTAAAACTCTATCTCAGACGTCATAATTCCTTATAAAGTGACGTCATAAAAGGAAAATACAGTTAGGGTATTTCAAGTTTCGTGTGTGACGGGTCACCTTCACGTTGTAATGGAACATGTGTTCTATTTTTCTCGTCAACTTTGGGTCTATGCACTTCGTCGTCCTTATCACCTGCTGAGAGGGGATTCGACATTGGGCGATCTTCTTGTGTGAGAGGGGTCCAATTAATGGAAGTACGATATCGTCACCCCCTGAACTAGACATACCCACCCAGACTAAGTCTCCCGTTGTCGGTCCTTTTGTGGTTTGATGCATCCCCACCAACCTTGTTTTGCAGGGAGACATGAAGGTCGATAGGGCGTTGACGAACTTGAAGGCCTCCAGGTCTTCAGCATTCCCAATGGCGAACGGCCTGCAGCCCTACTTCTTCGGCTTTACATATGTCAATGGCGAACCACCTCCAGGTCTTTTCCCGTTGCCCGCTATTCCATTACACAGAGGAGAAGAGAGTCAATGTTATAGATTTGAGGAAGACACCTCTCGCATAACCTTATTTGAAAGAAAACTTACCCATTTTCTATATGAAGTCAATGGTGAATCTGTTTCTCCGATAACTCTTGTCCAGTCGATTCCAATATGTGTCAAGTCGTTTTGCTTTGGGTGTCCAATTAAAACTAACCTCTTACACATCAACCTACAAATAAACCTCCGCGCACTTGCTTCTTCTACGATGACTTTTCTCTAAAACTTAATATTTAATTCAAATTATATTAATGTCCTCTCACTGTCACTGTTTCCTCTCTCTCTCTGTCTTACCGGCTTCTCCTTGTACTCCCCTATCCAGTTATGACTAATTTTTTTCCGAATTGGGTTAGCCTTGCAAACAATCCGGATAAAGGGGTTACTTTGTACAAATCTCTCTCGATCTTATGCCATATGATCAAATAAGTAACTTATTTGCCCCTAATGAGATGACTCAGTGGTAAGGAGAAAGGAAATTAATAGGAACTCTCAGTTTGATCTCTATCTCCGTCATTTCTCTTAGTGAAAAAAAAAATTAAGGTTCATCTTACTTCTTACCATTGGATCTAGCTGGTTGGGTCACATATTCGGGGTTTACCTCCAAAGGTTAAATCTTTGTAAAAAAATTTATATATACCTTTAGGAATTTAAATTAAATGGTTTGATATGTTATTACTTTTTATTGGTTTTATATTTCAAAATATGGCATTAATTTATTTACTAAATTTTGCACAAAAGGAACGTCTTAATATTTATATAATGTAAGATATACGAATAATATGAAAGAAAAAAGATGGGTCGCTGAGGATCACCCGTAAACGCACGCGGGGTGCGCGACACTCGTGTGAACATTCCAGAGGCGGATGATTGAGAGAGCAAACCCAGCTGCTGCGGGTTAAACTTTCTACCGTTAAGTAAAAAAATAAAATTTGCTGGGTCATTTTTGATGTGGTTAGCTGACCTAATTTGTTGGGCTTGGGCCCAAAATTAAATCAAGCATGTATTATTATGTATGTCCAATTAACTAAAATTGAAATCAATTCTCTAATACTCTCTTCTTAATACGGGGTAGTCTTTTATGACTATTAAATTTCTAAATTAGGGTTGTGAATGGTTTGATAGTTTGATTGTAGATATTAGAATCAATGTTTTATACTTTGTCTTTCTAATAATTTAGATCGTTTGACTTTTTAACATACTTTCTAATGTGTTAAAAACTCTATAAAATATTTTTTAAAAAAATTTTCAAACTTATTAATATTATTTGTTTTTTATACCTTATATAATATGTTATTTTATATTGAGTGGTATATTGTAATACAACACTACTCGAATGAATTTATAGAATTTATTGCTTTTATATAATTTTTTTTGTAACTTTTGATTTAATAGGATGTCTGATCATCCGAAACCCAAACGATTAAAGAATATTTTTTCTTTTTATAAAAAAATGACGCATCAAAGACTCAAACCTCAACACTAATTTCTTTTCGAGTTTTGATGAAATACTATACAATATAAGAATTGTATTTTGGCTTGATAAAGTCTCTATCTATCATGATTAAAACTTTTTTTTGCTCGCCTAACTTTCATACACTAGATCCGCCACTGGCACATCCCCACACGCGTTTACCATATAAAATAAATAAACGATAAAATAAATAGATAAATAAATAATAAAATAAAATAACATAAAATAAATAAATGAATGAATAATAAAATAAAATAAAAGGGATAAATAATTTATAAAACGAAATAAATGATATAAAAAATAAATACATAAATAATAAAGTTAAATAAAATAAAGAAAGCTAAATAATAATAAATGTTAAAAAAATAAATAAATAATTTCACAATCGAAAGGGGTAATTTCAATCTATATTTCAAGGGATTGGTGATTCATTTGAGTTGTGGAAGGCCCTTTGTCGATAAGAAAAAAGATATGGATATCTTGGTGGATCCTTCCAATCCACCAACAATCAACTCCTGAAAGGGCTTCCACACATTGGTATTAATAACACCTTCTATAGGTGTCTGGTCAAAGCTGTGTTTGTGGTGTATGCATCTTCACCCTTAACCTCCCGAAAAGGGTCTCAAAGAAATGTGGAAAAAATGGCTTCTAAAGATCTTACAGACATTAATGATCTTTGTTATGATAATAGTGTGTGGATGGAGATCCACAAAAAGGGTTTGTTTAGCCTTGTGCATATAAGGTCTCAGCCTACCGATTCTTTTTGGAAGAATCGGTAGGCTGAGACCTTATTAGTTCTTCAGTAATATGTCTAATTCCGATTTATGATTTGCTTTCTTTGATGAGCTCGATACAAAACTACACCTTTCTGTGGTGTTTGATCAAAGTTGGGAAGGTACTTTGTGCCCTCCCAACCCTCACCTCCTGAAAGGGTTCCCAAAAAATCATGGTCGATTTGAATTCTGAAGGATGTGCTCTCCATCCGGTAAGCAACCCTAATGATGAAAAATTGTGGTTGAAGATGCCTGGCTCCACGGTAACCACTCCTTGCGTCGCCGGGGAGGTAAGAAACATTCACGGCTTTGATATATTGAGCTGATGATTAATAATTGTAGTTTTCGGTCGTGTGAAATCTCTTATGAGATTCCACTTAGTTTTTGCAAAGTATTCCTATCTTTGGATAATAACAATGGTGCTAGATGGTGGTGTCAAATCTTGCTTGAGGAAGCAATTCTTGTTTTCAGATCAATTCTATTCTTTAATGTTCTTATTTTCATCAACTTGGATAAATTGTTTGTGCTTACTGAATCGCTCTCCGCTCCTATTGCTGCTCCTCCTGGATCTTCTTTGAAGATTCTTGGGTTTGAAGATTCGTGGTAAATGTAAGAATGGGTTACATGAAGCGCTTGTGGCATCTCCCCAACTGAAGGGTAAACAAAAGAAAAGGACAAAATTGGAACCACCCCACAACTTCGTTGATTACATCATATCGCAATGTCCCTTGTAGAATTGTAGAATTGATGTAAAGTCCTCCTTAGGGTTTCCATTCATTGATATAACATATATATATAGGTTACAAAGGTATTGGGCCTTAATGGGCTTTTAGCCCACTATACAATATTAAGACCTATGTAATCTATCAAACCCCCGCAGTCGAAACGGGAGGGGTCCTTACAGTGAGACTGGAACGAAAATCAATGAATAACTGTCGAGGTAATCCCTTGGTGAATATATCAGCGTACTGATAAGAGGACGGGACATGGAGAACGCGGACATGTCCAATGGCAACCTTGTCCCTTACAAAGTGGAGATCAAGCTCAATGTGCTTCGTGCGTTGATGCTGGACTGGGTTGCTAGCCAGGTAGACGGCGGAGACGTTGTCCGTTTAGACCAGAGTGACCTTCTGAAGGGGACAACGGAGCTCAAGGAGGAGGTTCCGGAGCCAAGAGCACTCGGACACAACGTTGGCAACACCCCTGTATTCGGCCTCAGCGCTGGAGCGAGATACGACGGACTGACGCTTGGCTGACCATGACACAAGGGTGTCGTTGAGGAAGACGCAGTACCCAGACGTGGAGCGACGTGTGTCAGGACAACCACCCCAATCCGCATCAGTGTAAGCAACAAGATCGAGCTTAGAGGAAGGAGTGATCGTGGTGCCGAGCTCAAGAGTGCCACTGATGTACCGAATGATCCGCTTCAAAGCCTGAAAGTGAGGTTCCCTAGGTGCATGCATGAACAAGCAGACCTGCTGAACGGCGTAACTAATGTCAGGCCTGGTGAAAGTGAGATACTGAAGAGCACCAGCGAGGCTCCTGTACAATGTCGGGTCATCAACCAAAGGACCAGAATGAGCACTGAGCTTGTTGGATGTATCGACAGGGGTGGCGACTGGATTACAGTTGACCATCTTAGCCCGAGCAACAATCTCTGCAGCATACTTACTCTGTGAGAGAAACAGACCTGACGCATGACGCTGAACAGCAACTCCCAAAAAGTAAGACAACTGACCTAGATCAGACATGGCGAATTCCGCACTCAACTGCGAAATAATAGACGTCCGAAGAGCATCAGAAGAGGCGGTGAGAATGATGTCGTCGACATATAGCAACAGGAATGCCAAGTCTGAGCCTCGGCGATAGATTAACAGAGACGAATCGGAACGGCTGCCAGTGAAACCCAAACGGAGCAGATGAGAGGCAAAACGCTGGAACCAAGCCCGCGGAGCCTGTTTCAGACCATACAGAGAGCGCTTGAGGAGACAGACATGCTTCGGACGGTCAGCATCAGCAAACCCCGGCGGCTGAAACATGTAGACCGTCTCATTCAGATGGCCATGAAGAAATGCGTTCTTGACATCTAACTGATGGATGGCCCAGTTGCGCGACAGAGCTAGACTCAGGACCACTCGGATAGTGGCAGGCTTGACCACAGGGCTGAACGTCTCATCACAATCAATACTTGCCTGCTGAGATCTACCGTTCACCACAAGACGGGCCTTATAGCGCTCCAAAGTCCCATCAGATCGGAACTTGTGACGAAAGAGCCACATACAACGAATGACGTTCGCCTCAGGAGGGCGAGGAACAAGAACCCAAGTACCATTCTTCGTAAGGGCCCTGTATTCGTCGAGCATAGCCGCCTGCCAATTCGGGTCTTGGAGGGCTGTTTTGTGGGAGGTGGGAATGGGGGAGAGGGAGGTCTGGGTGGAGGCAGAGGGTGATTGGGTGTCGGGACGGATGGGAGCAAGAGGGGCTAAGCATGGGGATGAGGCGGCGGGCGCAGCAGAGCTGCGGGTAAGGGGTGCAGAGGCGGTGTGGGATGCGGCGGGCGCAGCATACCCTGCGGCGGGCGCCGCAAGTGGGTGATGCGAGACGGGGAGGGATGTGGCGGGCGCAGCATGTGTTGCGGCGGGCGCAGCATATGTTGCGGCGGGCGCCGCCAGTAGGTTATGCGATGCTGGGGGCATGGGCAATTGATAGGCTGCGGGCGCAGCAGTGTGCGGCGCCCGCGACATTGGTGTTTGGCGGGGGGTCTGCTTTGCTAGGCCATGAGGTTGTATGGTGGGGCGATGGGTGGTAGTCATGGATACGATCTGACGGGGTCGGAAGACACCGGAGACGCTGCGGGTGTGTGGTCTGGTGGTGGGGGGTGGTGGGGGTGGGGGAGGGGGAGACGCAGGAGCACCGGGAGAGCTCTGGGGAATAAGGAAGTGAGGGAATGGTGACTCAGACTCTGACGGAGACACAGGGGGTGTGGGACACGCAAAGGGAAATCGCGACTCATCAAAGGTGACATGACGTGAGAGAAATGTAACCGCGATGATCAGACGGATAGCCTAGGAAGACACATGGAGTGGAGCGCGGGTGAAGCTTGTGCGGGGCTGTGGAGGACTGGTTTGGGAAACACAAGCACCCGAAGGTGCGAAGGTGATCATACCTAGGCTCGGCGTAATAAAGTGTCTGAGCTGGCGAGCGATGGTGTAGGGTAGTGGAAGGGAGAATGTTTAGGAGATAACATGTGGTGGATAAGGCGTGAGGCCAATAGGGAAGGGGAATAGATGCGTGGAAGAGGAGAGAACGCATCATGTTGGTAATGGTTCTGAAGATTCTTTCTGCCTTGCCATTCTGCTGAGAAGTATAGGGGCAAGACAAGCGATAGGAGATCCCATTTGCGGCAAAGAAGGAGTGAAAGTCTTTGTTATCAAATTCACGACCATTGTCACATTGGAAACATTTGATGGACATGTGAAACTGTGTTTTGATGTAGGTATGGAATCTGGCAAAGACAGGAAACACTTGGGACTTGAAATGCAACGGGAAGACCCATAAGTAATGAGTGTAATCATCAAGAAACAAGAGGTAGTACTTGTGACCCTCCTTGCTAGGCACGGGAGAGGTCCAAATGTCGTTGTGAATGATATCAAAGGGAGCAAGGGTAGAGGTCAAAGACCGTTGGAACGGCAGTCTGGCATGTTTGCCTAGTTGGCAGGAAGAGCATAAACCAGAGCGTGGGTCTTTAGTACAGGTGACAAGGTTCTGGGAACGGAGGACATCTAGAACGGCAGCGCTGGGATGGCCCAGGCGTGCATGCCACAGGCTGGACGATGATGCCGAGAGGGCGACCGGACACGACTGACTGGACGCAGGAGGTGGTGTGACAGGGTAGAGCTCCCCGGTGCTCTTATACCATGTAGAATTGTAGAATTGATGTAAAGTCCTCCTTAGGGTTTCCATTCATTGATATAACATATATATATAGGTTACAAAGGTATTGGGCCTTAATGGGCTTTTAGCCCACTATACAATATTAAGACCTATGTAATCTATCATCCCTGATGTGAACAATATGTTCTATACTCTGGAACAACAACCCCCTTTTATGGGATACTAGTAGACGTGGCCACAGCCCACAGGTCCGACCCGCCGGGTCCACGGGTCAGACCTGCCGGGTCGACAACCCGGGGGGTACGACCCTAACCCTGACCCGGGGTTCTGACGGGTCGGCGGGTTCGGGTCACCCGGCCGGTCGACGGGTCGGCGGGTCAGAGTGGCAGGTCGGCCACGTAGCAACAAACCGGGTACCCAACGGGTTTTGCAGGTCGACCCGCCGGGTCAACCATTTTAAAAAAAAAAAAGGTTTTAAACCCAAAATAAAACTCAACCCAAGTCTTTCACCGCACTTTCGAAATGGAAAGATTTAAGGTTGACAAAACATGGTATATGAGAAGATATATATATATATATATATATATATATATATATATATATATATATATATATATATATATATATATATATATATATATATATATATATATATAGGGGATGGTTCAAGTGTAATCAAGGCTTATTGTGTAACATGTGAACACATCTGGGCCGTTGATTGGATGAAATGGATGGTCGAGATTAAAAGGCAATTTTACCTTTTTTCTTTAATTAAAAATCAGTGGGACCCACATATTTCCTTCCTCACTTGCTGCGTTGGGGCGCGTGTACAGGCCTGAGTTTTTTTGTTTTTAAATTATTCGACGGTATCGTTGGAATATTCGATCATATTGACGGATTATGCGATGGTATCAATGTATTTTTCAAATCGGCTAGCATCCTGAAAACGCCTCTAACTTTTTGCCTAAAAATTATTCAATGGTATCGCTTGATTATTCGATCGTATTGCTTGATTATTCGATGGTACAACTTGATTATTCGATGGTGTTGTAGTGTTATAACTAAAAATTATTCGATGGTATCACATTATTATTTGATAGTATCACATGATTATTCGATAGTATCGATGTATTTTTCAATCATATGACCGGCAACATAAAAAAACACACTTCATGAAGCACAAAATCGGTCCATACATATGAATAATTCGGCTTTCCCCCCGAATATCTCTTTCAATCGAGCAATTAAATCAATTGATCAATTGCAAACAAAAAGGATTGGAGAAGGTATTTCATGATTATTCAATGGTATCGCTTGTTTATTCGATGGTATAACTGGATTATTCGATAGTATAACAATATTATTCAATGTTGCAACAACTCACTAAACCAATTAACAAATTTCAGTACATATGGACGCGATTGCCATTGATGAAAATGTAACTCAATTGAAAGCATCAGGAACAAATTAACAAATCTCATAATTAACCAACAATGAAAATTTAACCCAATTAACAAATATCACACATATGGCTACAATTGAAGCCGTCCGAGGGTTCCCAGTTTCCTGATTCTTCCCCTTCGAATTTCCATCTCAAATCGATTCCACCCGCACGGACACACCATGACGCCCAGCCCGGAGACCATTCCGACCAGACTTATCGATACCGGCAGCCACAAGGGGTCCCCACCGCCGGAACGGCGCCGAAGCAAGCCCTACGCCTGTCGAAATCGTCGTCCGCCTTCGTCGTACCTTCAATGGAAGAGAGAAAGAGAGAGGAGGTGTGGCGATTGGGCGATGGCGATGAATTAGGAGATGGGAATTGGGAGATGGGCTTGGAAGAGAGAAACAGAGAAAGGCTTACCGGAGAAGGGCAACGACCAGGAGCCCGGAATGCCTGGAGGCGCCACCCATGAGGCAATCTTCCGTCGTCGATGCCATCTTCCATCGTCGATGCCTAGGAGGCAATCTTCCGTCGATGTCACCTTTGTCTTCACTGCCATCTTCCGTCGTCGAAGCCCAGGAGGCGCAGGGGCGTAGACACCATCTTCCTTGACGACGAGGAAGTACAGAGCGAGATCGATCCAACCCGTGGAGGGCTGATCCTATTCGATTGGTGGGACTCGACATTCGCAGGCGGGCGATCCGGTGCTTGGGACTTGGCAGTCGAAGGCGGACTCCGGCGCTTGGCACTCCGGCAGTCGAAGAGGGACCCCGTGCTTCAAGATCCTCCGTCGCTGCCATCTTCATCTCTTTCTCAATTCTCTAGGGTTGAAAACTGAAAATGGCAGAACGTGGATAGGGGTACACGCGCTCTTATTGAAATGGGAGGTGTGGTTTTTCTATTTTTATTTTCAATTAATAAAAATGATGAATTAATCTCAGCCATCCAATTCCTCTAAATCAACGGCCCAGATGTGTTCACATGTTACACGTTAAGGGCTGATTACATATGATCTATCCTCTCTCTCTCTCTCTCTCTCTATATATATATATATATCTTCATTCCACTCCATCATTTCATCACACTTTAGATGTGGGAAAGAAAAAGTTGGATTGTTGAAATGACAAGTAGGGGTATGAGGATCTATATGTAGAGAAAATAGAGGTAGATAGCACACTTTCAATGTGGGACAGAAATATGCACTACCAAAAACACAGGAAATAGCCACGGAATTTTAGCCACGTCGTACAGTCGTTGCCAAATCCGTAGCTAATAGCCACGACTATAGCTACGACCTGACAAGCCGTAGCTATAATAGCGTGGAATGAAAATATTCGTGGCAAAGCCCGTGGCTAAGGATGAAGAAATAATTTCGTGTCCGAAATTTCTTAGCCACGAATATAAGTGTCGTGGCTGATATCATGGCTATTAGCCACGACTTTGGCCACAGTCACCTTTTCCGTGGCCGATTTCGACGCCATTTTTGGCGTGTCTTACCCGACATGTCAGTGTAGCCACGAATTTAGCCACGAATAATATCCGTTGCTGTACTCATAGCTAAGAATGTAAGGCAATTAGCAATATATGACCCGAGTTGGAGGTGAACAGCCACGAATTTAGCCACTGTTGGATTATCCGTGGATGTATTCGACGCTAACATGGATACGCCCATTATCACTTTGGTGTATCCGAATTGAGGAAATTCAAAAATTAAAGCAAATTAATTTGAAAGAAAAAATCAATTTTTAAGCCCAAAATCTCACCCAAAAAAAAGGGAGGGCCTATATAGATGGTCAAACCCAATTTTAGAGAGTTAAAACCCAAAAAGGGTCAAGCCCATTACTATTAGTCAAAGCCCAATGAATATGTAAGCCCAATTAATAACTCTCGACGTATTAAGAAGCCCAATTAATAGCCACGGTCAAATCTGTGGCTAATGCCGTGGCTATTTACAGTTAATCTCAAATGACACACTTTAATTTCTAATGAGCTTTAATTTATTATGGGCCCAAATACGGCTATAATTTTCGACAATAGGCCCATTAATGGTATTTGTATTTATATCTAAATAAATACTAGAATATAAACAAAACTAATAATTGTTAAATAAAATGTGTTTTGAGGGAAAAAAATCATGTAAGTAACTAATAATCGTTGAATAAAACCTTATATTAACTAATAAATTCATATGAGAATATTATGAGAGTTTATCTTGAGAAACAAATCATATAAGTAGCTAATAATTGTGGAATAGAACTTTATATTATGCAATAAATTCTTATTCGAATAATCTAAGCGAGTGTTTTGAGGGAAAATCGTATAATTAAGTAATAAATGTTTAATAAAACCTTATTTTAACTACTAAATTCTTATTATAATACTATAAGAGTATGTTTTGAGGAAAACTAATATAAGTAACGAATAAATGTTTAATAAAACCTTATTTTGACTACTAAATTCTTATTAGAATACTATAAGAGTAGTTTTTTTTAAAGAAAACTCGTATAACTAATGAATAAATGTTTAATAAAACATTATATTGATTAATAAATTCTTATTAAAATACTATAAGAGTATGTTTTGAGGAAAACTCATTTAAGTAACTAACAAATGTTTAATAAAACCTTGTATTAACTATTATATTCTTATTAGAATACTATAAGAATATTCTTTGAGAAAAACTCGTATAAGTAACTATCAAATGTTTAATAAAACCTTATATTAACTACTAAATTCTTAATAGAATACTATAAGAGTATGTTTGGAGGAAAACTCATAAAAGTAATGAACAAATGCTTAATATAACCTTATATTAACTAATAAATTCTTATTCGAGTACAATAAGAGTATGTTTTGAGGAAATCTCATATAAGGAATGAATAAATGTTTAATAAAACCTTATTTTGACTACTAAATTCTTATTAGAATACTATAAGAGTAGTTTTTTAAGAAAACTCGTATAACTAATGAACAAATGTTTAATAAAACATTATATTGATTACTAAATTCTTATTAAAATACTATAAGAGTATGTTTTGAGGAAAACTCATTTAAGTAACTAACAAATGTTCAATAAAACCTTGTATTAACTATTATATTCTTATTAGAATACTATAAGAATATTCTTTGAGAAAAACTCGTATAAGTAACTATCAAATGTTTAATAAAACCTTATATTAACTACTAAATTCTTAATAGAATACTATAAGAGTATGTTTTGAGGAAAACTCATAAAAGTAATGAACAAATGCTTAATATAACCTTATATTAACTAATAAATTCTTATTCGAGTACAATAAGAGTATGTTTTGAGGAAATCTCATATAAGGAATGAACAAATGTTTATTAAAACCTTACGTTGACTAATAAATTCTTATTATAATACTATATAAGAGTATGTTTTGAGGAAAAATAATATAAGTAACGAATAAATGTTTAACAAAACCTTATTTTGACTACTAAATTCTTATTAGAATACTATAAGAGTAGTTTTTTAAGAAAACTCTTATAACTAATGAACAAATGTTTCATAAAACATTATATTGATTACTAAATTCTTATTAAAATACTATAAGAGTATGTTTTGAGGAAAACTCATTAAAAATATATTATATTTTTATTTGTATTGATGATTTTATTTTCTAGATGTAAATTGTGAATGGAAATTAAAAAAGCAATTAATGTGCAGGGTCGAATTTTTTTTTTTACCGCCCAAATGAATTTTGAGCGGTCAATTTCCCGCACTTTGGAATTGAGAACAACCCTAATTGATTTTGGGCACCGCCTCCTTGCCTTCCTCTTCATTTCAGATCTCCCTTTGGCCGCTCTTTCATTCCAGACTTCTCTCTCCTAAAAATTTCAGATCTCTCGTCCTCCCCGACGACGCCGACAGACCACCACTGGACGGAGCGCCGCCTTCTACCAAATCACCATCGCCGAGCTTCTTCCTCACCAATCCTCCCACCGCCTCCTCATCCCGCTAGCCCTCTTGCCCTCGCACCGACAAACCACCATCGCCGACAAACCACCATCGCCGACCTTCTTCCTCATCCCGCTAGCCCTCTTGCCCTCGCACCACCTCTCGCCGGCGATAGCCCTCCACCAAATCACCCCACCAATCCTCCCACCGCCTCCTCTGTTGCCCACAGATACCCGTCTCCCCTCTTTCACTGTCGGAACCCTAAGCCTTACCACCGCCTCCTCATCCCTGGTTTCCTCTCCATCACCACTCGCCGTCGTTCACCAAAACCTCCGCTGCTGCTCCCCACTGGTCACGCGGCTCCTCCTCTCGACCTGGCTGCTCCTAACCCCACTGCGGCTCCTCCACTGGTCGCCAAAATCGGTAAGTGCAGGCCGGTTAAATGTGTTCTCCCTCTCCTATTCTTGGATGCTTAATTGCTGAGTTGCTGTTAACTTGTTTTGGTATGTATTTGGAACAATCCATTGGGGATTAAGCACTAAGGTCGAATGGGGAACTCATCTCTACAAGACACAGAAAACTCAATTGTTGCTGTTAACTTAATTGTTGATAGTGCTATCCATCGGTGCTGTCCATTGTTGATACCATTGTTGCTATCCACTGTTAACAAATAATTGGTAACTTGTCAACAGTTGTTGTTGTTTTCTTTTTTTTTACATTTCACATATCTAATAACGTCTTCTGCATAATTAATGATGATACACAGGTCTCCAGGATAGACAAAAGACTGCACACGGTTGCAAAGCTTAGGATTGACAAAGTAAGCAGAGTTCTTTATGCTCTTATTTATAATTGTTCTAGTACCTTGCTAATGCCTTCACAGCTGGGCTTGTTACTGTCTTGGAGTTTTCTTTGGCGACACTGCTTAGAGAATCATGTAGAAGGTTTTCTCTTGATATGCTAATACATATAATTATAAATTTATAATGTTTGAATTTTTTTTAATTCAAAGAAGAGTGAGAGAATTATACTTTTATGCATTACCTATATATGATAAGAGGTGTGTAGTGAAACCTCTTTAATTGTGTGCTTATGCAATTGTGTTTGGCATTCCAAAGTTGGGACCTATATTGAATAATTCAGAGCTCGCTTGTAATAGATCAGATCTATGATCTATCATTCATTCATTTTACTCTTCTAATAGAATAAGTCAACACTTTTACGGTACTATTTTATCACAAAAAGATCTTTAGCTATATGGATATGCTTTGCTATGTTTTTTTTACATTATCATTGTTATGTGATATGATTTGAGTTTTTTACACAAAATGTGATGTTTTGGCCTCCATGTAAATGAACTCTTTTGGTTGCGAGTTCTCCTTCCCTCGTAGGAGGCGATTACTCCCCCAAAACCTAAACCTGTTAGGTTGTTACAACTTTAATTTGATGCTGAAATTCAATTTTGTTTTAGAATGTCGATGCTGAAATTGAATTTGATACACTGTTTGATTTGAGACTTGGTTGTAGAAAGAAATCTCAAATCAAACAATGCATTGTTATGTTGTAGAAAGATATTGTTATGTCCCTTGCTAATTATATTGGGATTTTTTTGTGTTGTTTGTAGGGAAGAAGGTGGGGCAGATGGGAAATGTGTTGGCATACTACAAGAAGCTATCATTGTTTTGTTGTGTTTTGGATAGTCGTATTTATGCTTGTGTTTTGGTTGGTTGAACTCGTGGTTGTCTGTTGGATGTGTTTAGAATGAACAAATTATGTAAATGGTATTTTATCTTGATATATTTACGTGTCCAGCATTATTAAATAATTTTATTATATTTAAATGAGATGTGGCAACAACATTAGCCACAGCCCACAGGCAATTAGCCACACAGACAATAGACACGACTATAGCTACGGGCATATATTGTAGCCACGATCATACCCACATGCAGGCCACGACATTAGCCACGGGCATAGCCACGACAGTCGCTATGCTTCAATGGAGACTCCCACGTGCGAGGCCACGAACTCCTCGGGTATGACCCGACCACGGACATAGCCACGGAACTGTCAGATCGTGGCTATTAGCCACGGATATTGTGGTGGTGGCTGTTAGCGTCGAGGCATATAGCCTCGAATGGCGACGAACGTCAAATTCATGGCTATGCCCGTGGCTAAACCGTTTAGCCACGGAAATTCATGGCCAATTCGTGGCTATTTGACCGTGGCTATTTCCTGTGTTTTTGGTAGTGATGGGATATGAAAGAAATTATGAGAAATTGATGTTTCGACGAATAAAATTATATGATGTAAAATGTAATGTAATTAAAGTCTTTAGATTATATGGTGGAATATAATGTAATTTAAGTCTTTGGATTATATGATGTAACATATAATATAATTAAAGTGTCTACTTCTTAGGATTTAATGAAATGAATAACACATGGTGATGAAACATCATGATACAATATATCAAGTTATGTTGGATTAATCTTTCTATTTAATTTAATTGATAGTTGTGTTGATCCATTAATCACTCATAAGTGTTTTATTTTACTTGCATTATTATGTTAGTTTCTTGATCAATGATTTCAAATCTAGGTTCATCTTCATATAGATATGTTCATTCCATTCCATCATTTCATCACACTTTAGATGTGGGAAAGAAAAGGTTGGATTGTTGGAATGACAAGTAGGGGTATGAGGATCTATATATAGAGAAAATAGAGGTAGATAGCACACTTTCGATGTGGGACAGAAATATGGGATATGAAAGAAATTGTGAGAAATTGATGTTTTGACTAATCAAACTATATGATGTAAAATGTAATGTAATTGATAGATTACATAGGTCTCATATTGTATAGTGGACTAAAAGCCCGTTAAGGCCCAATACCTTTGTAACCTATATATATGTTATATCAATGAATGGAAACCTCAAGGAGGACATTACAATCAATCTCATGATCTCACATGGTATCACAGCCTAAGATCCAAAGACCCTAAATTTTTTTTCTCTAAACCCTAGCCGCCACTCCTCTCTCTCTCCTCGCCGCTCCCCCGCCTCGGCCACCTCTCGCCGCTAGCCTCCCGTCTCTCTCTCCTCGCCGTCACCTCACCCACCCGCCTCGGCCACCCCTCCTACCGTCGGCCTCCCCGTCCCCTTGCCACCGACCACTCTCTCTCCTATCTCTCTCTATCATCCTCGTCACAATGACTACCGAACCCACCGCCACCAAATCACCATTCCATTCCGCCCTAACCATCTCCAATATCAAAAATTGCATCCCTATCATTCTTGATCATGAATCCAGTACCTACACCATGTGGTCACACCTCTTCACGACCCATGTTAAGGCTCATAAAGTCCTCCACCACATTGACACCTCCGCCAAACGCCCTGAAAGCGAAGACGACGATCTCTTCGCTCAACTTGACATCATTGTCCTTCAATGGATCTTCAACACCATCTCAAAAGATCTATTAACCACCATACTCGACCCCAAAGACTCCGCCTTGAATGCTTGGAAGAAACTTCAGGATATCTTTCAAGACAACAAGTCCACCCGTGCTGTCTATCTCGAGCACGAATTCTCAAGTTGCAAGCTTTCTTCTTTTCCGTCGATATCTGCCTACTGTCAGCACATCAAGACCCTGGCCGATCAGCTCGACGCTGTCGACTCCAAACCCAGCGCCACCCATCTCGTCGTCCAGGTACTCTCGAGCCTCCCTTCCGAATACAATGCTGCTGCTACTCATATATACAGCAGACAGAACCTCTCCCTACGTTCGAGAAGACCCGGTCTCAACTGATCCTGGAGGAGACTCGCCTTCAACGTCAGACAACCGACGCCGCCAAAGACAAGACGGCGTTGGTCTCATCCAGTGACATCATCGAGCAGCTTGCCCTCCAGCCCGGCCGCAGCAACGACCAGCAGGGACCACGAGGCGGCGGCCGCAGCAATGGCCGCCCGCAACATTTTGATCCCCGCCACCCCTCTTGGTACCCCAACCCTGGCTACCCTCCTTGGATGCCCTATGGTTACCCCGGTGCGTCGTTTCGTGGACCAGCCCCGTATCCAAACGTCAGCAGGGCTTGTTGGGTCCTGCTCCCCATCCTGTCAGTGATCAGGCATACCCGACTGATGTGCACAATGCCTTCTCCTCGATGCAGCTGACACCCCCTGACGCCGCTTGGTACATGGACACTGGCGCTACCTCTCATATGACGAACTCCTCAGGTACTCTCTCCTCTCTTTCTTTTAAGGGTCCTGCTCATTCTATTATCGTCGGCAACGGTGGTCGCCTTGCTACTTCGGACATTGGCCACACCACACTACCAACCCCTACCAATCCTTTGCACCTCAACAACGTCCTTGTTGCCCCCAAACTTGTCAAAAACCTTATCTCTGTCCGTCGGTTCACCACTAACAATAATGTTTCTCTTGTGTTTGATCCGTTTGGTTTCTCTGTGAAGGATCTTACTACGGGGGTTACTCGCCTGAGATGTAATAGCACCGGGGAGCTCTATCCTGTGTCGTCTCCCTCACCATCCAGCCCATCAAGTCCAGTCGCCCTCTCGGCATCATCATCCAGTCTTTGGCATGCACGCCTTGGTCATCCCAGTCCTGCAGTTTTAGATTTACTTCGTTCTAAGAGTCTTGTCTAATGTAATAAAGAGCATCGCTCTAGTTTATGTTCGTCTTGTCAGTTAGGCAAGCATGCCAGACTTCCTTTTCAGCGATCTTTAAACACTACATTTGCACCTTATGATATTATTCATAGTGATATTTGGACATCTCCTGTACCTAGCAAGGAGGGTCATAAGTATTACCTCTTGTTTCTGGATGATTATACACATTTCTTATGGGTTTTCCCTCTACACTTTAAATCTCAAGTGTTCCCTATCTTTGCCAAATTCCACGCTTACATCAAAACACAGTTTCACACCTCTGTCAAGTGTTTCCAATGCGACAATGGCCGCGAATTTGACAACAAAGATTTCCACACTTTCTTTAATACCAATGGGATCTCCTATCGCTTGTCCTGCCCCTACACCTCTCAACAAAATGGCAAGGCCGAACGAGTCATCCGAACCATTACCAATATGATGCGCACTCTTCTCTTCCACGCATCCATTCCCCTCCTTTATTGGCCTTACGCCTTGGCCACCACATGCTACCTCCTCAACATTCTCCCTTCCACCACCCTCAACCATCGCTCACCGTTTCAGGCATTGTATTGCACTTTGCCCATATATGATCACCTTCGTACCTTTGGTTGCTTGTGCTTCCCTAATCAGTCATCCACCGCCCCCCACAAGCTTCACCCACGCTCCACCCCTTGTGTCTTTCTTGGCTACCCGTCTGATCATCGCGGTTACATTTGCCTCGATATCAAGACTCACAGGATCATTCTCTCTCGTCATGTCACCTTTGATGAGTCGCGATTTCCCTTCGCGTCTCCCACACCCCCTGTGTCATCGACAGAGTCTGAGTCACCATTCCCTCACTTCATTCTTCCCCAAAGCTCTCCCGGTGCTCCTGCGTCTCCCCCTCCCCTACCTCCCCCACCACCCCCTACCACCAGACCACACACCCGCAGCGTCTCCGGTGTCTTCAGACCCCGTCAGATCATCTCCATGACCACCGACCATCACCCTGCTATCCACCTCCCATCACCTCGCCAAACACCCTCGCCTCACCTACGTGTGGCGGCCACAGCAGGGCATGCGGCGCCCGTCGCAACCCCAAATGCTGCGCCCACCGCCCATAACCCCTCCCTGGCGGCGGCCGCCGCAAGTCATGCGGCGCCCGCCGCAACCCCAAATGTTGGCCCACCGCCCATAACCCCTCCCTGGCGGCGGCCGTCGCAAGTCATGCGGCGCCCGCCGCAACCCTCGCCGCATTTGATCCGCCCGCCGCCTCCTCCCTTTTCTTAGCCCCTCTTGCCCCCGTCCTTCCCGACTCCCATTCATCCTCTGCCTCCACCCAGACCTCCCTCTCCCCCGTTCCCACCTCCCACAAAACAGCCCTCCTCGACCCGAATTGGCAGGCGGCTATGCTCGACGAATACAGGGCCCTTACGAAGAATGGTACTCGGTTCTTGTTCCTCGCCCTCCTGAGGCGAACGTCATTCACTGTATGTGGCTCTTCCGTCACAAGTTCCGCTCTGATGGGACGTTGGAGCGCTACAAGCCCCGTCTGGTGGTGAACGGTAGATCTCAGCAGGCAGGTATTGATTGTGATGAGACCTTCAGCCCTGTGGTCAAGCCTGCCACTATCCGAGTAGTCCTGAGTCTGGCTCTGTCGCGCAACTGGGCCATCCATCAGTTAGATGTCAAGAACGCCTTTCTGCATGGTCATCTGAATGAGACGGTTTACATGTTTCAGCCGCCGGGGTTTGCTGATGCTGAGCGTCCAAAGCATGTCTGTCTCCTCAAGCGCTCTCTATATGGTCTGAAACAGGCTCCGCGGGCATGGTTCCAGCGTTTTGCCTCTCATCTGCTCCGTTTGGGTTTCACTGGAAGCCGTTCGGATACGTCTCTGTTTATCTATCGCAGATGCTCGGACTTGGCATTCCTGCTGCTTTATGTCGACAACATCATTCTCACCGCCTCTTCTGATGCTCTTCGGACGTCCATAATCTCGCGGTTGAGTGCGGAATTCGCCATGTCTGATCTGGGTCCGCTGTCTTACTTCTTGGGAGTTGCTGTTCAGCGGCATGCGTCTGGTCTGTTTCTCTCACAAAGTAAGTATGCTGCTGAGATTGTTGCTCGGGCTAAGATGGTCAACTGTAATCCCGTCGTGACCCCAGTCGATACATCCAACAAGCTCAGTGCTCATTCCGGTCCTTTGGTTGATGATCCGACACTGTACAGGAGCCTCGCTGGTGCTCTTCAGTATCTCACTTTCACCAGGCCTGATATCAGTTACGCCGTTCAGCAGATCTGCTTGTTCATGCATGCCCCTAGGGAACCTCACTTTTAGGCTTTGAAGCGGATCATTCGGTACATCAGCGGCACCCTCGAGCTCGGCACCACCATCACTCCTTCCTCTAAGCTTGATCTTGTGGCTTACACTGATGCGGATTGGGGTGGTTGTCCAGACACACGTCGCTCCACGTCTGGTTACTGTGTCTTCCTCAATGACACTCTTGTGTCTTGGTCAGCCAAGCGTCAGTCCGTCGTGTCTCGCTCCAGCGCTGAAGCCGAATACAGGGGTGTTGCCAACGTTGTCTCCGAGTGCTCTTGGCTCCGCAATCTCCTGCTTGAGCTACGATGCCCCTTGCAGAAGGCCACTCTAGTCTACACTGACAACGTCTCCGCCGTCTACCTGGCTAGCAACCTAGTCCAGCATCAACGCACGAAGCACATTGAGCTTGATCTCCAGTTCGTCAGGGACAAGGTTGCCATTGGACATGTCCGCGTTCTACATGTCCCGTCCTCTTATCAGTACGCTGATATATTCACCAAGGGTTTACCTAGACAGCTATTCATTGATTTTCGTTCTAGTCTCATTGTACAGACCCCTCCCGTTTCGACTGCGGGGGTTTGATAGATTACATAGGTCTCATATTGTATAGTGGGCTAAAAGCCCGTTAAGGCCCAATACCTTTGTAACCTATATATATGTTATATCAATGAATGGAAACCCTCAAGGAGGACATTACAATCAATCTCATGATCTCACAGTAATTAAAGTCGATCTTTAGATTATATGGTGGAATATAATGTAATTTAAGTCTTTGGATTATATGATGTAACATATAATATAATTAAAGTGTTTACCTCTTAGGATTTGATGAAATGAATAACACATGGTGATGAAACATCATTATACAATATATCAAGTTATGTTGGATTAATCTTTCTATTTAATTTAATTGATAGTTGTGTTGATCCATTAATCAATCATAAGTGTTTTATTTTACTTGCATTATTATGTTAATTTCTTGTTTAACGGCCCAGAATTATGATTTCCGGGTTACGTTTCAAGGGATGAAAACCCTTGTTCGGATCTTGCAATCCAGGTACGGGTCGAGGTTTCAAATTCAATTTTTAGGTCAATAATAAAGGGGGATTTCAAACCCTAAAAACATCGAAGGGCCGTTGGGTACCCTTGACCTGTCCTAAGACTATGTCGCGGAATCCATTTCAAACGGAAGTAAGGCGAAAACAGAGTAAAGATACAAGTGTCACGGAAGAACCGGTCAAAACCAAAGCATGAGTGTTTAATTACCATTTTACTAAATTAGGATATTAGCCAGATTCTTCGATTCGCCAACAGGGAACCCCGTCATATAGACATCGAGCACTTAAATCTGCAGAGAATACCTTTAAAAGAAGAACGGGGAAAGGAGTCAGATCGAGCCACTCATGCGGGACCGGCAGTCCTCGCTGAGGCCACATAGTATGTGCTATACCTAATAAAGATGCTCTAATGCAGTACGAAATTCAAACACACTAGCATGCTCCTAGTTCATAATAATGTGCAGAAATACTGTAAAGGGGCCCAAGACAATGCCAAGTGGCATATCCCTCTCCTACCTCCACCCCTTCCGATAGGTGGAGACTGGCCAGCTCGTGAATGCATTCATTCATAATCGGGGGGCACGCATGCCTAACCCGCTCCACAATAAAGCCCGCAGGCATAATATAAGGAAGTCATGACTCGATTGACTCAGGGTACCCGATGAGGCTGGGCTACCCTATGACCCTAGCAAAGACTCTAGGACTATCACAGATAACGGCCGTTCTGTTTCAAACGCATAAAGTAAACAGATGCTCAAGCAATTAGTGCAACCTAAACATGATACTACATGGCATGCTTTTATGCATATGCAACACCTAACATAAAATGCAACAACAGGCATGAATGTCCAACCTGAGTAAGCCCCCTAGGGAACTTACCTGAAGATGCAGAACAGCAAGATAACACAAGCAAGGGCCCAATGCAAGTCCAGATTATAATCCAATAGCAATACACACCTATCATCAAGTCATTTCCATAAGCTACCGGACCAATATTCATACACACGATTCCCAAGTTCTCAATATACTCAAAGCCAAACGGTGATAAAGCCATTTTCCAAAACCTTTCCGCTACGATCAACATTAATCCAAAAATCATTTACTTCCAATCAACCCCATTGATAAAATCGTACCAACCATATTTTCCAACTCTTAAATCCCAAATTAAGTCAACTCATATTCAAAATAATTTCTCAAATCATACTATAGAAATAATTCCGGCATTTTATTTCAAAACCTTGACTTTAAATGTTTCAAGTAATTTAGGACAATGATAAACATTTCCAAAATAAATCTATCCTTAAAAACCCCATTTATAAATCAAAACCAATAAATCACTTTAAAATCCCATTTATGAACAACATTTAACAACATACTCCAAATAATATTTAAAATATAAGAATCACCAAAATTATATTTTAACATCATATAACAACCTTTTCCCAAATAATAATATTTATAAAAATAACTCAAAATATATACTAATTTCCCAAGAGTATATTTATCTCCCAAAATCTCATAATATAAAAATAATCATAATAACTCAACAAAATAAATTATAATATATTACATGATTAAATAAATACTAGTAATACAACATAATTTCTAGATAACATAAGAAGTAACCATTTAACCATAAAAAAAAAGCCCAAACCCAATCTGAATTTCCGGATCCATAAGCCCAACCCATTGCCCTTTTAATAGTGAACCGGTTTTCTTATTTTAAAACCCTGAACCGGACCATTTAAAAGGAAAACAAAAGACCGGACCGCGGTTCACTTCCTCCTCCCCTAACCTCTGCGTTCGAAAATCAAAGCGGAAGGGAGAGGGAGCAGTGACTCTCGCCGGCGACAACCGTTCCCTGACCTCCCTAACCGATACCAAGGAGCAGATATTGGACAAAGTAAGGGAAGAAGGAGAGGTTCTCACCGAGGGGAGTCGAACTCGCCGAAAGCGCTCGTCGGAGTTCGATTGGGGCTCGCCGGAGTTCAATTGGGGCTCGCCGGAGTCTTATTTCAAAGCGAGATTATCCTGGGTCGAGAGAGGAGGTCAAAAGGTGGAACCTTACTGGGTTTTAGGCCGGAAAAGAGAGAGGAACCTTACCGGGGCTGTTGGATCGGACACAGGGCGAGCGGGGAGGGACGGCACTGGTCGGAGGCTCGGGTTGCTCCTGGCCGGCTTCGTAGGAAAAAGGGGGCCGGGCGCTGCTACTGGTCGGACGGGGAAGAGGGAGAGAACGAGGCTGTTGGCAGCAATGGCCCGACGTGGTGGCACCGGTGGCTGCTGGAGCGAGGTCAGTGACGGTGGTGACTTGAATCCACAGGGAAGGAAGGAAAAGGAGCTGAGATGGGAAGCTGAACTAGAGGAAAGTTTGGAGCTTTGGGGTGGTGTGTGTATTGGAGAGGGAGTGCAGAGAAAGAAGTAAAAAAAAAGAATTGTGTGTTTGAAATAACAACAAAAATCAGAGCTGAGGTGAGACTGCAGCAAGGGAATCAATCAACAAGGGGAAGAAGACAAGAAGGTGAGCTGTGTTTTTCAAATGCAAGGGGCAAGGGAATCTGCCTTCAACAGAAATCAGAGGACGAGAGAGAAGGAAAAGAAAGGAGATTATATGGTCCCAACATATAAATGCAAAGACTATATCCGATATTTAAATTCGAACCCGTTAATCCCGACTCCAACGAATAACTTAAGTTTTAGAACCGAACGAATAGATAAAATTAATCGTACTTTCAAATTATATATTTAAGACTATCGAAATCGAATTAAATTCTCAATTCAGAGCTCGAAATCGGAATCAAATTCCGTCAAAATCCAAATTCTAAATCGATGCCGGAAGGATTTTTTTTTTTTTTTTTAAATCGGAACTTGGTGCTCGAGAACAGATTTTTTTTTTTATTCCACTTTTACAAATAAAATAAAATAATAATATATCTAATTAAAATAATATAAAAATATGTTCGGAGGCGAATATGAGGATTCTCAAATATCCGAATTTTTGACATAAATCCCTTTTATTTTATTAATTATTAAAATTTATTATTTAAAAATCCGAGCCTTTACATCTTGATCAATGATTTCAAATCTAGGTTCATCTTCATATAGATATGTTAAACTTTCTCGTTTAAAGTTGAATTAGCCACATTTTGTGAATACACATAATGATGATGTTATTGAAATTGTATACTTGGGTTGCTTGTTATGACATGAAAAGACACATTGAAAAAGTATTACCCAATATTATATTTCATTCTTGTGTTTGAAAATCCGAAGTTCTATATCATTTTCAAAATAAACGAAAACTCAACATTAAGGATATCATACAAGTGTAACGGCTTTATCAACAACAATATTTGTATTGTTTGAAATTATATCATAAAGACTTCTAACTTAGTATCATATAGAATGATATAGAATTATTTAATAGTGGATCCACCAAAGAACACAAATGTTTAAGGTATTTTGTTGAACTTCACACTTTCTTGTTACCCGTTCGTTATTTTAATCTTTCATAATTGATAGGTAAAATATTTTTTTTTTAAATAATATTTATATAAAGTGTAGTACTAGTGTTTGTATATGATAAAAATTTATAAGTATGGATTGCCATGAAAAAACCGAATGGTAGAGATTGAAGACATGGTGTAGTTTCTACCCTTGCTCTTGTCCCACATTAGTTTATGTAATATTATGAAGGGTAAACTAGAGGAAAGGGGGGGTGCTAAGTCTATAAAAGGAGAAGCATGAGGGTTCATTTGTCTTACATTGCCATTGCATATTAGTTTATGTAATATTATGAAGGGTAAATTGCAACTAATATCCTAACCTTTAGGGATAGTTGCTTTCAATACCCTAACCTTGTAAAATTTCATAAAATATCCTAACCTATATTATTAGTTGCACTTAACACCCTTGATGAGATTTTTAAATTTAAAAAATTATCCATATCATACAAAAATTACAAAAATACCCATATTCATAAAATGTTTTCAATAAACTCCTAATAAATTTTAAATTTTGAAATTAAAAAAATATCTTACAATTTAAGCCCACCCAACCCACCATCCAAAAATAATTATAACAGGTATATAAAATCTACTACTTTAAAATATAATATAATTACTTTACCATCTACTCATTTAAAATTTTAATATAATCAATCAAAATAATTAATTATTTATCTAAAAAACATACATTATAATTAAAATATAAATTTATATAAGTTTGTCTTGATACATGCCGATTTGTACATCTATATATTCCATGTATATTATTTGATATGATATATATATATTGTCTTTTTAGTTAATATTATGTTATATATACTAAAACTAATACATAACATCTTATAATGTATCACACATAGATTCCATGGTATTAAAAAATGATTCTATAAGAAATGTTTAACATAATAGTTTTACAAAAATAAAATAAAGTAGATTTAAAAAAATAAATAGTAAAAGATATGATAACCATTTGCAATCAATAATTATATCATAAAGATATACTAAAAATAATATAGTAAAAATAATAATTTTACCATATTATTTTTAATATATCTTTATTATGTAATTATATATATATTACAAATGGTTATCATATCCCATACCATTTATCTATTAAAATATACATTATTTTATTTTTGTAAAAGTATTATGTTTAAGATAAATAATTAATTATTTTGAGTAATTATATTAAAATATTAAATGAGTAAATGCTAAAATAATTATATTACATTTTTAAAGGAGTAGATTTTATATACCTGTTATAATTATTTTTGGATGGTGGGTTGGATGGGCTTAAATTGTAAGAGATTTTTTTAATTTCAAATTTTAAAATTTATTAGGAGTTTATTGAAAACATTTTATGAATATGGGTGATTTTTGTAATTTTTGTATGATGTGGGTAATTTTTTAAATTTAAAAATCTCATCCAGGGTGTTAAGTGCAACTAATAGTATATGTTAGGATATTTTGTGAAATTTTAGAAGGTTATGGTATTGAAAGCAACTATCCCTAAAGGTTGGGATATTAGTTGCAATTTACCCTATTATGAATTATGATATAGTTTACATAATAATTATAAATTTATTTTATTAAAAATAAATTTTTCAAAAAAATATATTTTAAAATGACGGGTTGACCCGGCGGGTCGAACCGGGTCGGACCTGCCGGGTCGACCTGCCGGGTCACGGGTTATCTTTTCCCCGACCCTAACCTTGACCCTCAACCCGAAGCGACCCTCGGACCCGTGGACCCTGACCCGTCGGGTCACCAACCCGGCGGGTCATGGGTCGACCCACCCGACCCGTGACCCGTGGCCATGTCTAGATACTAGTGGTTTTAGGGCTCGTTTGGTATCGATATCTAGATATCAAGATATCGATATCAGGCGATATCTTTGATATCAAGATATCGGTATCGGTACCAAGATATCGATATCGAGCGATATCGATATCAAGTGATATCTCCCTAAAAATCATTATATCAAAATAGGCCAAATTTGATATCTAGATATCAAGTGATATCGATATCTGACGATACCAAACACATATATCAGATATCAAGTGATATATTATGGATACCAAACACTATATATTGATATCACATTTAAGTGATATAGATATCTAGCCATATCAAACACAAGATATCAGATATCGGGGGCTGATATCCGATATCTGATATCTAGATATCAATACCAAACGGGCCCTAAGTGTCTTCTTTTCCATTCAACACGTTAAGTCAAATTCATCTGTATAATATTTCAGTTGTCGTTAGCACATCTCAATTCACCATCATTAGCAATTTAGCACATGTTTGTATAGGCAACCTGTGTAATACAAGCCAAAGACTTGATCAGAAAAGTTGAGAACTCATTCTAAACATACAAGCGCAATTATGACTAGCACAACTTATTTATTACTACTTCTGTCCAAAAATACATGGACTTTACTATTCACGCACGCTTTTTTAAGAAGGTAAAAACTATATAAAATATTAACTTTTTTTTATTATTATTTTTTAATAATTACAAACTTATTGATAATAAGTTTGTAATTATTAAAAAAAATTAATAAAAAAGTTAATATTTTATGTAGTTTTTAGCTCCTAAAAAAGCGTGCATGAATAGTAAAAGTCCATGTATTTTTGGACGGAGGGAGTATTTCTTAAAGGCAATCATCAACAATAGCATTAATAAATCAAATTCAGAATCCAATTTCAGGCTAAAAACTCAAAGCAAATTCGTAGCCTAAATTATTTATCTTAATCATTGCTTTTCACCGAAGCAGGAAGGAGGAAGGAAAACGCTTCGTTGTTGTTAAGCTTCATCGAGGTCAAGCCTTCTCCTTCGTAGGCGCACCATTACAATTGATAAAGTCATAGAGAAAAGTTTGGGATCTATTACAGATGTGTTGAATTTGGATATGAAGGAGATAAAAATCGGGGTTCGGTTGGGGTTGGGGTTCGGATGTGATCGCTCATGTGAAATTGGGAGACGAATGGGATAATGTCGATGAATTGACAACGAAGGTGGTTGTGTTCGTGGCAATGGAGATGGTGGAGGAAGAGTTCATAAAAATCTTAGGGTTTCTGCACTTTGGAGGTAATTATCAAACATAAAAACATGGAGATCGGAGAAGAAGCGGTGTGACCGTGTGGATAGTGCTCAGAAAGAACAGGGAAATAAGACAGTTTTTAAATTTTAATTTAGGAAATAACGTTTAATCTTATTAATTTTTTTTAAAAAAAAATTAGTTAGATAAATGATTTATAGGAGGGCCAATAGAAATTAGGTAACAGAGAGGGTTACATTATAGGTAACAGGTGATTCCGCTAATATTGAGTCTTTTATTAAAAAGGTTTTATCTCATTTGCAAAGTTGTTTTTAGTTGAACTAGGTTTTGAAACTAGCCTTTTCGAATTATTTATAGTTTGAAAAAAGATGTTTTAGCATGTCACTATTTTTGAGAAAAATATTAATTTGTTATAATATGTTGAAGACTAAGAAATTAGAAAGGAGACGAAGAAAAGAGAGAAATAATCTCTTCTATTGCGTGTGTACTCTCAAGTAAGGTTACAAGGCTTTATATAGACATAGATGACAAGGAATTACAATATATAAGTAAGACTTAAATTTGGATAGCTTTGGTTTTTCACCATGTGGGAGTTAAAGGAGGTGAAAGGGTGGAGAGGTGAATCATCTATCATTCATGGTTTCATAACATAATTAATTTCTACAACACTTTACCACTATTATTTGTGAAAAAATAAAAGTTAAAACATTTAGATTTTAATAATAATAGTTCTTGTAATTCATCATAAAAAAAAAAAAGTTCAACGGTGTTTCGAATGGAGAAGGATTATAAGGGTCGACCCCATTTATGTTTGTCATTATATTAATTAAGATTAGAGAGCCCATCCCGTGAATTAAATATAAGATCGGTACAATTGCAAGTAGCTCAATTGTACTATTGAGCAAAAGAGATTTCAATTTTCACCCATTAGGGTGGCTCAATGGTTTACCTGATACGTGTCTCTTACCGGGTGGGTCATCTAAAAGTGGGTTATTCTCATTATAAAAAAAAAGATATTGGACCAGAGGGCCAAGACCAAAAAAAAAAAGCATACCGGAAAGAAGCTACCCGAACAACCAAGCCATAGGGAAGGAGGGGTGGATTTGCACAAATCAGACCATCCGGTTTCAGATTTGGGGGAAAGGAAGCACAAATCGGTGAAAGCCCCAAATCAATTTGAGGTTTTGAATGACAACCAAAGACTTATTAACGGAGCTAGGGTTATTCTGTTCGTGATTTACAATCGATAACACACTAGAGTTGGGAAGCGGCCGTGCCACCGTGGTATAAGGGCTGCCGGAGCCAGGTTGAGACGGCCAAAGCCAGGGATGTGAGTCCATGGGTGTGTCTGGTGGTTATAAGGGTTGAGGAGGTGAGGTGGTGACTCCCGGATGAGGAGGTGGCGGCTCCCGAAAGAGATTTGAGCTCCCAAAGAGGGAGGTATGAGGCTCTCCAGAAGAAAATGTTTTAGAAGGTCCCATATTTAGCTACAAGGCCTTACAATATATTTTAGATTAGCTATTGGAGAAAAAGTAATTTCAAGAAACAAAATCTTTTTCATTTTTATATATCTTCTGTAGAATTTTGAAGGTGTTCTATAAAATTTGGCTCGCTTTTTCTTTTGGCATGCCAACTTGAATTTAACCAATCTCAAAATGTTACGGATTACATAGTTGCTCAAGGTCATAACTCAAAACTATCACAATGACTAGCAGACCCAGTCAGCACCATCAATAAAAAATAGCTTTTTTTTAGTCTAATCAATAAAAATAGCTAAAGCTAAAGTATTGCAAAAGATGCTGATTTTGTCAAGTTTACTTGCATCTGTCATTAAAAAATATCTGTACAATAATGCATACATTCACCAAGAGTGCTCCAAACAGTCCAAAACCAGCACTCTTTTTGTAAATGCCCGCATTACAAGTAGATCAAGTTAAATGCCTGGAAGGGACGAAAAAGAAGCGCAAATGTTCTCAAATTTGTGGAAGCAAAGGGTTCCTCCAATGGCCTTAGCCGTATCGCAATTTGCAACGTTCCAACATAATGCAGCATAAACAAGCAAGCTTTAACTCCGAAGGGCCCCTTCTTTTTTTTTTCTTTTTTTTTTGGGTACAACCGTACAAGCCTCTTTGGCTTGTGTAGCAGAACATTTCATATCTTAACCTTTGAACTTCTCCTCCTAAAGTTGATAAACAAAAAGAGAAAAAGAACTACCAAAGAAAAGGCCAAGGCCATTAAGGTGATTTGCCGAGTAGGAGTGACGTATGAGCTGATCAAAATGTTGTCACGCCTTTCCTGCCAAGACAAATGTTAAATGAGACAATAGAGATCACTCTTGAGAAATAGGGAAAAGTGCAAAACATAAAGTATGTTATTGGAGCGAAAATGAATCAGCTATCTAGGATATAAGAAAGAAAAGGACAAGTTATTTTCTTAACAGACCGATTGAAATTTCTCAACATATCAAGTGCATATCAGGAAAAACATGCACCAGATGACGGTTCATGTAATCCAAAAAAGGAGAAAATCTGAAAATTGATAAAGCAAATATAGCATGATTTAAGTAACATCAGCTGCATAAAGCTTAAAGCACCACTCTTGGCCAATTTCGAAAAGGAAAAAGGGAAAGAAAGAGTTCTTGTATCCTAATAACCCATCCAGTTGAACAATGCACTGTGCAGAATGGCTGGTTAATGATAATTACACAGGTCAAATATAGCACTCACCAACTTGTGTTGGAAACGATCGTGTTGTCTGGACACAATGCCTTGTGCGTATTTATATATTTCTTCATCAAGCCAGTTGAGTGACTGAATCTTCAGGAGAGTTGATTTAGGTACAGTCACACGTGCCTGTACAAATGAAATGGCCACACCAAAGATCAGGAGGTGAACATCAAGTACAACAACTTGAAACTTTGACAGATAAAGAAATATATAACTATTTCTAATGAAAACCCAATCATTCTGCATCTCTGGACATCGGCAACCAGGACCAGTTAAATACTGTATGAATCATCCCCAAATAAAAAATAAAACATATCTGCTGTTAAAAACAGAATATAATTTTAGCAGTTGGTATTCTCCGACATTGCCATCTCCAATATAATATCAAACAACAACAACAAGCCCAGTATATCCCGCTTAGAGCAGGGTCTGGGGGGTCCCATTGTACGCTCTCTTTCCCCGACTAAGTCGAGCCAAGTGATATAAAAAACATATGAACAATCAGGACATGCGAGCCAAGTGATATAAAAATATGAGTACTACCACAAACATAACCAGAATTCGGTCAAAGGATGAATCATTTCCTACAAGCAAGTATACCTTCTTTGTGAAGTTTACAGGGTGTATTCTTGTCAGAGAACGAACACGGCGGACTGATTGTGACTTCCAGAGCTGAGCAATGCAAGTTTCATAAGCTTCCATGAGTTCCCCAACTGACATCTTTAACAATGGAATGCATGTTTCAGTGCTATAAGACATGGCTGAGCAACACGTAGATTTGGATACATAGCCAAAAGAAAGGAGCTTACAGTTTTGCGGATTACTTCAGACATACCAGGCGAGGCAATGTCAGTACTCTGATGATCAATGGGGCCAATCTGTGGTGAAAATAGAATAAGCTGTAAGAATGCTTAACAAGTGACAACTGATCCCCAGATGTTTTATACAAAGAACAGTAAGCCAACCTGATTATGATCATCTTCAGAATCAGAATCTACAAATGAAGAGTTCCCCTCTGATGAACAGTACAGGTCCAACAACAGGTACATTAATAAGCAATATCAGAAATAAGAAAGATAAAATAAAATAAAAAACACCCAAAATCCAAGACTACTATCCCATATTTGGAACCAGTGGTTTGAGTTTAGATGGACAATTAACCAAAACTTGGATGGTGGTCCAGCAAGGCATGACCCCATCCAAACTCTTATCGTATTAAAAAAAAGATAATGAATCAAAAAGGACAAGACTTACCAACTTATTTTGACACACATGCTATCTTTATTACGTTTTTCCTGTCTTCTTTATCCAGCAATATCAAGTTATCAACTTTACACCAGGCTTAACTGATAAAGCTTTGGCATACAATGCCAAGCAACTTTTTTTAGAAAATCTAGGTAACTAGCAACCTTTTTTAGAAGATCAAGGTAACTACTTATCTTATGGATACCTAGCTCTGATGTCTTTCCAGCTGCATGTGTGTTCACATTTATCAATTATCCCAAGCTCAACTTCAAACAGGGCCAGATTGCTCACTCTCACTCCCCAACCCCCCCACCCCCCCGCGGTTAAAACAAAAGGGAAGCCCGTGATACTTACAATCCAACAAAATGGTGGTTGTAAGTTTAAGAGAGCTTTAGTGATCGGTTGTATCGGGTACAATGTTGATTAGTCTTTCAATGGTTTCGATTTCCTAGAAATCTATAATACTCCATAATGATTACAATTTAGTACTCCGTAAGATTTATAGATTCAAAAAGGTCCCACTATGCTCTATTAATCACAGGACTGTTTAATTTGTAATTTCCACAGTAATGGGATTATGGGAACATTTATTGCATTAGAACAGTTACTAACCTGATAACCTCGCAGGATGTTTCTTCTTCAAGTTTGAAGTTCCCATTTGGGAGATCACTTGTGCACCCACAACATGTCCAAACATTGTTGCAGAGCCTTTATGATCTTCTGTCACTCCAACATATAACATATGGTCCAACCTTCTCTGCTAATTCCATTAGTTTGTTATCTATCTGATGATATAGTAATAAAAATGAACAAGTACATCCAGAATAGATATCTGGACCACTACCTTTGCTACTTCAAGGACATAATTACCCAACGAATGGTATTTTTGTACACAATGACGCACTTCATGTGATTCACCCAAGTAAGAATTGTTTGTCAATCCTGCAATCTGCATATAAGATATTTAAGGTAGCTAATGATGACAATATTAGTTACATAAGCTGTGCCATGAAGCAATCTCTGATTATTCAGCATCAAGATAACCAACTTAAAATTGCTAGTTTTCCTGCTGTTAGAAAAGACATAGCCCTCATTTATGCAAACAAACAGAAAAGACATAGCTCTCATTTATGTCAGTGTCATCCTAATCACGACGAATTAAAATCAGTGGTTCACTGGTTTGATATTGTACCACACGGGAAAAACAAGCAACAATTGCTCTTATCTGTAGAAAGAGATTCTACACTTTCAGGAGTTGAGTCTTTCTTAAATCAGTTTTTAAAGTCCCTGTCAAATGCAATTGTAATGTGATAAACAAGCAATAATTTTACAAAGAATAGCCATTAATGATTCATAAAGATCAAAATTAGGTCATAGCCATGAGTCATGAACTTAAACCTGGAATGTAGCTCCGTTGTGTATGATGTCATAAGATACTGGATGATTGATGAATTCATCAAGTGGCATAGCCATATCTTCCATATTATATGAATCATTGCTCCTAACAAGATTACGGTTACTATGCCTCCTCATTTCTCTCTGTAACAAAATACAAAGCTTTTATAAGCAATTAAGCAGAATTTAGATCAGAATTACAAATCAGTTGCACAATAAAGTTAAATATGTAAGCCAACATGATCTGACGGAAAGGACAAGGCTCCATAGCAAGAAAATAGATCAACATTTTATAAATTACATCAGAAGAAGATTATACGATGAAATAACCTTACCCTGGAAAATAGGTCCTCTCTCATCCAAGGCACTAGATACTTCCAAGGCCATATATCAAGGGTGCTAACTGCGTTTGACTTCTTGCGTATACGCCCACTCATTCGTGTGGCAGAAGTCAAGTTAGGGTGCACCAAAAACCTAGCAGCTACTTCAATGGCAAATTCATATGTGCTAAATACACGGTCAAGTGGATTCCTCAATATTGTTACAACTGAAGTTCTTTCTTTGGGTAATTTCGACATTACACTATAGTCATCATGAGTAACTAACAACCTACAATTTGGTTTCCTGGAAACAAGAAAGATTACAGTGAGCAAAACAACAGTGTCTACTTTTCTCTACCGTGATAAATAAAACAATGGTCTTTCTATCCTATGCCCTAAGGGCATAGAATAAGACGCTAAATTGGGAAAGATTCCCTACCAAAAAAATAAACGACCCTAGGAATCTAATTAAAAAAAGCTAAAATAATTAAAATTTGAAAAACATTTCCAAATTAGTGCTATTATCCTGGCAAGGGCATAGGATAGAAAAATCGATAAAACAATGCCCTATCTGGTAAATATCAATTGGAACAAAGAAAAAAATCAAAGTCCGGAGGATCCAGATGTTAGCATGGTACATATTACTTATATAGTATTCCATGTCCTTTGGTGATCTTTAGATATATGGGAGAAAAAAAATGATGGAAGAAATGTACATGGATATAGAAAAGATCAAGACACTAGTAAGCATGAGAATGCACAAGCACTGCCTACAAAATCAGAACTCAAGGTAAGATATCCCCTTTCAGATGCTTGATATGGAAATCCAATCACAACTCTACAATACAAAAGCAACTGCCCAAACAGGTCACTTTAGTTGAACTTCATGGCATCAGCCTATAAGGTTATTGATTGCAAGCAGCTCATAATAAAATTGCAAATACAGGGCCTACATAGTAAACATCAAACATATGCTAAATACCTTGGATCCAGTCTAAGTTTATCATATGATCGGGGACATTCCAGATTACTAGGGTACAATTTCCTCAAGAAACTGCAGAAAACACCAATAAATAAGCATGTAAGATGTTAAACTTCAAAAAGACTCAAGTATGCACCCTTCCCCTCTACTTACCAGTGAAAATATGTCCGCCCTCCCGTCCTAGGTATGTGTAGGAAAAACAACAAATCCCGTAATGTGTGCTTATCTTCCTTGAGTTCTACATCTACTGAATTGGACATCCATATCTTAACAGCCCTTTCACAGCGCTCGAACTCGAATTCACCATCCGAAGATGAGGCATTTACAGGTAAGTAGACACTAAAATTGCATAGGTATGATGCTGTAAATCAGATCAAACAGGTACGCCACTTCAATTGCGAGGGTAAAATCAATAAATACATACATACTCAGCGGAAACAAAGAAAAAAACAAATAAAGTCAAATACACAGTATAAAACATTTGCAGTTCCAATCTGCATCAAATCAGGATCAGAAAATCAAACAAGGAGTGCATACCCAATCCGATCAGCAGAACAAACAGAGACAGTTTACCAGCGAACAAGCCCATCAATTTTTGATCCTGAACACGGAGAACGCAGTAAGTATTAAAACCCTAGAAGTCAAACACAGATAGATTGAGAGATTTGTAGGACTAACCAAACAGCTGAATACAAATCTGAGCTCAAAAATTCAGGATGAATAGTGCGGCAACTGCTCTAGACATCCGCCTTGAATGCAGTGCCAACTGTGAAGCACAAAACCCCACCACTCGAGAAATCGGAAATTGAAAGTAAGTAATCAGATCGAAGACAGTCACGATTGAATTTCAAATTCAGCCCGCGCGAGGATTAATCTAGACCCGAATTCCCGGCGAGGAGGAGAATCCGAGATCAACTGCTGGGGGCGGGGGGTTTCACAGTTTTGGCATCGACTGTGGGGGTTTAGCGCGTTCCGGCTTGGAACTGGTGTCACTTTTCGTTCAGTTTAGTTTAACCGATGTTTTTTTTGTTATTTTATTTATTTACTTATAATCCCTTTTATTTATTTATTGATTTATTGATTGATTCGCTGTTATTTTTATTGCCTTTTTTGAGACCACTGATTCACTGAACATGAGTGCCTAATTTGAATGTGTGTTAGTGGGATCGTGTTAGTGGAAACTAGTCTGATTTGATTATGTATTAGTGGAGTCTATAGTCTAGTTTAATTATATCACTAGTATGGGGAAATGAATTTAATATGTGATATTTAAATAAATTCAAAGAATCTCTAATATATGATCGAAAGAAAATCTCTAACATATATCGTTAAGGGATTTTCTTTTCGTATCGAAAATGATCTTCTTAACTTCAATTTTAAGAGAAGGGCAGTGTGGCAATAAAGTAAAAAATAATAAATTATTGATGACACTAATTAAAATAATTTAATCTTTCTATACTTGTTAAAAAAAATCTCAATTTTGAAAGAAAAATAACACATAGACCCGACTATTTTTTCCTGACCAAAAATAAGGCTGAATTGTTGACATATCATTCTGATTAGAAGAACTCATTATTATCCAAAAATACAACATGATTTTAATTTCGATTATTATATGTTAGTGTATTTTGTTGGAGTTATGGTTAGAAAAAAAACAGTCGAGATATATTGTTGTCACCTATCCTAATTGTTGATTTTTTTTTCTTACAATTTGAAGATGAATATATTTTTTAACACTCCTCTAAAGATTGAGTGATTTTAATTAATTTTACCTAATTTATTTAATATTTGAATCACTTTTTTTTTAATTATGAAGTTCAACTCTATTAGTTAAATCATTATCTCAAACAGTTTGTATAGTCTATGTTTTAAGGTTTATGTTAAACTTTGAGGATTGATACATACACCACTAATTTTTACCCGATACACCGCTCATTTTCACAACCTGCTGCGGAATTCTGCAACATGTTTTGAAATAGATTAAATATGTAACCAAACGGAACTTAAGGGAGCGACAAAATGTCCACACCATGTTGCGCACATTACTCCGCAACTTGTTAAGAAAAACCTTGTTAGGGGGCGACAAAAAGCGGTATGAGTTCCCCTAAAGATGTGTTTGGTACGGTTTCTATGCGTTCTGCAACTCCTTGCGAAACCCACTTCGCAACAAGTTGCGAAGATAATTGGTGTATGCAATAAAAATTCCGGGCGTATTTAGCTTTCCCCTAAACTTTCTTAATCATAAAAGAAAATGGGTTTGTGAACTGTGAAGAAGAGTATTTGGGATGATTCCCTTTTATCGTTTCCAAGTATCAATAACCATAAGGTGGCTGATGGGCCTCACACATCAGCAGGAACCAGTGCCTCTCAAGTCATACCACAAAAGAAGTCCCACATTTATTCACAATTTTCCGAATACGAGACAACTGAAGATTATGAACACACATTAACAATGATCATTGGCATTTACTGACTGGAAAATCAAGAAATTACCAACAAAAAGGGCCAAACATCAGATGCCCGGGTATGGTGTTTACTAAAATACCTTGATATAGAAGGAAAAAAAAAACCACAAGTAGTCCATAAAGTACTAGAAGAACAACAAACACAAAAATCAGCTACAAACATACCTGCTATATTATCAAGTATATCAAGTAGTGGGTGTCCAAACATAGACCTGGCCCTCCAGCAGTGGTACCAGCCAGAGCTCCGGCCTTCCAAGGGCGTGCGTCGAACCTACATGGAATCGATGTCATGTGTTCGCTCCTCAATGTGTTTATTCTCTTCTTTTGGCCAACAGACATGATATCAACCCCTCTAGAGATATTTCGGGCATAGATATGTTCGCCATCCCATCCCCATATATCTCTATTCAAAGCAACAAAATAGAGTGCTGCATTGTTATAGAGCAATTTGCCAGCAAACAAAGATGACTGGTTTTGTAGCAAGCAAGATATCCATCTTCCTGTTTGGTTTATCATGGCCAATCAGTGATACATCCTCGAAATTTTTACCACTTGCTACCCCCAATGTTGTCAATTTGTCATCAATACTGCATTAACCAAAAAAAATATTTGAGGGATTGGTTTACTCGTGCTAAACAAGTGCAAATGTTTACACAATGAAAATTTAAAATGACATACCAAGAGTCCAAGACCAACCAAGCCAAGCCCAATTTTTTTTTTTAATCTACCCTAAGAATCAAAACAAAGCATTTCACAAAAGCATCAACCACTAGTTCAGAAGCTGTGTAAAACAGACATTTTGGCATTCAATCAAACTAGCCACTACATATTGTAAAGATTGAAAAATACAAGCAAAATACACAAGCGTTGTGCGATTGATATAGAGAGAGTATCTACGAGAGTATTATTTTAAACACTAACTATTTACAAGAAACGACTACTCAAAGTCTGGCTCTAGAGGAAAATCAAATCATGAATTCAAAAATTCACAAATGGTGGTCAAGTTAACTTCAATACCTAGTATCAGTGTATTCAAAATGTAGAAGCTCAGTCTATGGCTTGTCATTCTCAAGTCTTAACAAGAGTTAAAAAAATAGATGGTCACAAGAAAACCAAATCTGAGAATTGAAAACAAATCAGTCCTAAAAAGTTAAGAAAAGATTCAGCATATAAATACCTTGTAGTAGCCAAGTGAATACCCGAAGGCGAAAAGTAGGCAGAATGTACAGCTTGTTTTATGTTCAACTGCCTTGAGCATCACGGCATTTTTAGCACTCATCTTCCTTAAATCCCAAATGCAAGCAGTCCCATGTTCACATGCCTGGCCAAAAAAAGGAGTTATTAATGCAAACCTAAACCAGCAATGACCAAGGAAAAGACCACAGCTGACACATTCAACAAATCATAGCCAAAGACTGAGCACGATATAACCTTACTTGAACAGAATCTGTTCTATAGGCTCGTATCACTGTATCCTTGAGTTCTAAAGACTGAGCACAATTATAAGCTCTGGTAGCAAAGCTGAATAGTTCAGCCGCTATCAAGTATCAACACATTATACAAGAGGTCAATCTTATTAATTTGAGTTTAATCTCTTAGAAAAGCGGACAATCCAGGCACCTATTCCTGCTGGGGAAAAGAAAAAAATCAAGACCGACACGTTAAAACAAGGTAGTTTCCTTCTCTCACCCCATCAATAACGACATCTATACGTTTCTGAGATTAAACGAGCATTTCTTGCACCAATCTACCTATCTTATGACTTGCTAAAGGCCCACTAACTAATCTTCTTATTAAGGTTTTGTTTGGGGTACTCGTTATAGATTAGAGGCTTCTTATTAGAACACATCATACATTATAAGTAAACAAATCATTTTAAGTAATAAGCACATCAAACAATCGAACCATAAGAGTTTCTTTCAATCTATTTTTTTTCATCACAAACGTTTGCCATCATATCTAACCCACCTTCCATCGCCCAAAAGCATCCAATCTTATATGTGCTGTTTACTTGTAACTTTGTAAGTATTGGTCTATGTACCTGAATCATAAACTTTAATGCTTTCAGTTTCATTCATATATCATTCTTACATTCAAAGCTTGAGGTCAAAGCTAATACCTCCGATATCGTGGGACTTAAAGTAATTTTTCATGCTTGGTTTAGTGTCTTTCCTCCTCGTTATGACAAGGTTAAAACTAAGTGTTTACTATCAGAGTAAAGCATTACTGCATTAGTTTAGAGCTAGGAACTCAAACCGCTGATAGTGGATTTCATCAACAACAACAACAACAACAACAAATACTACAAAGGATTTAAAAAAACAAATCAATTTGAAGTCCAACTCTAAAGTCTAAACTGTTGTCATCCACATCTCAAGGTCAAAGCTTCACGCTTTCAAACAACTGCTAGCTATTCAGGTAATGATCCTATACGCATATAGAATAGATACAATGTTCTAAAAGACGTAAATGTTCTAAAAGATGATTGACTGATACTATCAAGCACCATATTTTCAAATCAAATAAACATTATTTCAAACCAAGCACCGTTGTTAGATTCAAGCATAAAATTAAACATAAAATCACATTCACTTGAAGAGGTTTAAGACTTGGGTTTAAGACTTGAAGAGGGTAAAATCACATTCACATGTCCAAATAAACCACATAATTCATAATCAAAATTTATACGTTAACAAAATGAAACGATAAAAATCAATCTCAAAATTTAAATAGACAGTGCTAAATGCCAAGCACCTTAGCTGTCGCCATACTTCAGTGTCTAAGCAAATGTAAGGGGATGGGCACTACGAAATCAATCTGAATTACACGGCTCCCCCATTAACCCGAATAATCTGCCCGTTCACCCACTCACTGGAATCCGTGGCCAGAAATCCTATCACCGGCGCAATATCCTTCGTCTCCCCAAGCCGCCCATGCGGAATCAGATCCACAAGCCTCTTCACATCCTCCTCCGTCTTCCCGGCGAAGAAGAGTTCAGTCGCAACCGGCCCCGGCGCAACACAATTCGCCGTTATCCCGGTCCCCTTGAGCTCCTTCGCTAGTATCTTCGTCAGCGTCTCCACCGCCGCCTTCGACGCCGTGTACGCCCCGTACCCCGGCCTGTACATCGCCGCCAACGAAGTCGACACGGTGATGATCCTCCCGCCGCCGCCTCTCTTCAGCCGCTTCGCCGCCTCCTGGAGGCACGCGAACGTGCCCCGAGTATTAACGGCGAAGATCCGATCGAACTCCTCCATGGGGATGTCAGCGATGGAGGAGTAGTTCGTGTCCATCACGCCGGCGGAGGTTACAAGGATGTGAGGCTGGGCGCCGCCGAAGGCCTCCTCGGCGGCGTTAAACAAGGACTTGACCTGCGCTGGATCCGACACATCAGATCGCACCGGGACAGCACGCGGAGCGGGGAGAGAGGAGAGGGCTGGGGAGGAGTTGATTTGAGTGGCAAGGGATTCAGCCGGGGTGGAATTGGAGACGTAATTGATGACGACGCGGGCGCCGAGGGAGGCCAGATGCGCGGCGATGGAGCTCCCGATTCCGCGGGATCCGCCGGTGACTATGGCCACCCTGTCCAGGAGGGGAAGGGCGACGTATCCGGGCGGCGATGGGGCGGCGCTTGCGGTGGCCATTTTTCAGTAGTAGAGAGAGAGGGTTTGATTGTGGAGTGAAAATCGCAAATGTGCGGGTTTATAGTACTCCGTCAAGGGTTGGAATTGGGGATTCTGGCTTTGCTGATATGTGCCATGATGTCAATTGTCAAAGTGCGCGAAGCACATGGTAGCGGTTAATTTGGGGCGAATGTGCAGATATTAATACCATACTCTCTCCGATCATATTCACCCCGGTTTGTTAGGATAATAAAAACTATATAAAATATTAATTTTTTTAAATATTTTTAATCAATCAATATCAATATCAATATCATCATCAATATATAATACTAAAACAGAGACGTGGAAATCCTATGTGGCGGGTTCTGGTGCGATTCGCTTACGTGTCGTACTCTGGTGCAATCTGGCCTGGGTCTTTGACATGTCAATTAATGACGATTCAATATATTTAAGCCACGTAAGACGATTACATTATCTATTATCTATTTATACACGTGGCGTCCTATATGTCTATTTTAATTGAAGATTAAATTTAATTTTTAATATAAATATTTAACATCTTATCTTAAGTGGTTACAAAACCTATCATTTTTAATATTAATATTCAACTTCATATCTTAGTTATTGAGAAAATCTATTATTTTAATATAAATATTTAACGTATCTTAAAATACCATATAGATAACAAAATTTAAAGTAACGTAATTAATTTTATCATTTGAAAAATAAAATTTTATAATCAAATATATTTAGTTTCGTTTTTAATAGAAATATTAACCATATATATTAATTGGAGGAAAAAAATAACATTTTAAGCCGGCTTGATTTTTTTTTTTAAATATATCTTGATTCAAAGCATTGTGTTTTAGAATATCAAAATATATATGATGATGGATTTTGTATTTTAATGATATCACTATTTTTTTCCTCCAAAATAATTAACTTACGCCTACAATCTTTTTTTTTTTTGGGTTATCTTATCATTTTTTTTTTTGAGGGGGTATCTTATCATTTATCTTGAAATAGACAAATAGTATATTTTATGAATTTTTAATTGGATAATATAATTTTTTTTTAAAATCATTGAGCTGAGGTATATATTAAGAAAATACCGCATGTATTTTTTAAACACAGCTGTTTACGTAGAGCATACAATAACTTTTTAAAATTTATTTAGATAACACAAAAAAATGCCATTAAAAACATAGGTTTTAAAAGTTATATTTTTAGAGCATATGTTAGTTATTCTTACCTATGTTATGCATCGTAAGAGATATCGGATAAAAAAAAAACTTTTATTTGATTTTAAGTTGATTAAAGATAGTGCTTTTCATCAAAAAAAACAAAAGTTGATTAAAAAAAAGAAATCATTATCAAATGGTTTCCAATTTAGGCCCGTTTATATTTTTTACTAATTCTAAAATTACTATTATATTGTGTTTATTAAGATAAAAAATAGAGTTTAATTTTTATACCTTAAATCATTTTATCTTTGAAATTGCTATTATATTGGGCCCGTTAGTTTCTTTAAGATTTTGTATTAATTAATTATATGTTGAAAAATGAATATTTTCATCAAAATATACACGGAGGGTGATCGAGTATGACAAATTGTGTTAAACATAAGTGTGTGTATATGTAGAGACAGGCACGCGCTTATTAATCTTATAAATAAATTTTAATTTCAATACATTTAAAAAAATATGAAAAATCATAAAGAAATAAATTTTATAAAATAATTGAAAACAAAATATTAAAGTTAACATCTTTTAAATCAACATTATTTTAAATTTTAATATTTTTTATAAAAAATAAATGCATATGAATTATCATTTATAAAATAAATAAAATCTATTTGAAAAATAAATATATCACGAGGTTATATTCAAATGATCTAATACTCCCTCTTTCAATTAAAACAAGCCACTTTATTTTTTAACACTTTTTTTTAAAAAAAGAAAAAAATATATTAAATGTTAAGTTTTTCATTTGTTTCTTTATATAATTTAATACTTATCAATAATAAGAATAAATAAAATATAATAAATAAAATAATATGTAATTTAATAACCAGCCGCGAAAGTCGCGGGCAATAAGACTAGTAATCTCATATTTTCTGATCAGAAATAAACGATGTTTTACATATATGCACAAATATTAAGAAAGGTTATTTTTACCTTTAAATACCCAATCAAATAATCTTTACTCCTTTATCACATTTATTATATGCACAAATGTGATTGGTAAAAAAAATACAAATTATATTATTATTAGTGCAAAAGTAAAAAAGAGTGTAATTATTACTTCTAAAGCATCAAATATTGTTGATCAAATTTCACCTCATAAAACATCAAATATTTCCGAACGAAGGGAGTACTTATTAGTAAGAAGCACGAGATTATTAAAAAAAATATTAAAAATTTGATATTTTATATAGTTTTTACCAACATAAAAAAGTAAGAGAATTATAAAATTATCTCTAGTTTTATCAAATTATAAGGGATTTAGAGCACCCACCCAGGATGAAGTTCCAGTAGAGGATGAAGTTCCAGACACAACGCAAGTTTTTAGGGAGGGTTTTAAGACAAAAAATTAGTAAAATAAAGGGGAGAGAGAAATTGAGTTTAAAAGTAATGTTGACGACTTCTTATTTACAAACTCTTCAAGAAGCTGTAGAAACCCACTCAAAAGCTTTGGTCAACAAAATATGGTGATGTGGCACCCATCCATTGGAGGAGAATGAAGTGTCCCATATGTTTGGTGCAAATTGTGGTATTTCATTTACACTTGTAACTATTTTCGATTGTTTTTTATCGTTTAAAAAAATTTTAATTTATTTTAGATATTATTAAAAAACATAATTTTTTTATCTACTCATAGACACTAAAATCGTATATGTTAAGTATTCTTTTCAGCAAAATTGTTAAAGATGAATTTATGACATACAAAATTAAATGGTGAAATATAATACATATATAAATAATGTACAGTATATTATTATTATTATTATGTATAGTTGAAAATATAATAAATGGTAAAAAGTAAATTAAGAAACTCTAGAAACTCCTATGTATGAGGATGAAAAAGTAAGTTTGGGTTTTTAAGGAGAGAGAAAGTGATAAACTGGTATTAAGAAACTCTAGAAACTCACATTGATACAGATGGTCTTAGGCATACTTGCAATAACATTATCGTGATTTTTAGAATTTTTTAATTAAAATAAATATATCAAAATTAAATATCTTTGAAAATTAAAAGGATGAATTATATCGGATCTGATGTAAAGGTAAACGCTCTCTTTTGGGAGAGCTCCAACACTCCTCCGGGAGACTCAACCCTCATTCGGGAGCCTTAATCCACCTTGTTTGGGTGTCTCGAAAGCCTCCGGCATAATTGGCTGTCTTCGGCTCCCCATCAACCATCGTTGGTCTCCGCCGGCGGTAGAACCCCATCCCCTGCTACTGGGGTTCCCAATTTCCCATTCTTTTGGACGGATCTAAACCCCGTCCTCTGTCCAGCCGTCGCCGCTCTTGGCCTCTCTCCCTTCTATGGCGACTGTGCACTCTCCTTCGCTGTCGTTTTTAATTCGAGCTCCTCCGTAGACGGGTTCGTTCCCCTTTTCAATCGTAACTCTCCTCCTTGGGACAGGAAAGCCAGATTCTTATGGGGTTTTTGCTGTTTCAAAATTGTGGATCCCAAATCCATTATTATTCTCAACCTTTTCGAACTCAAGGCCTTTGGTTTTCGTTGCTTGGGTTTGTTTTTTGGTCTTCCATGATTGAAATCGTCATTGGTGCGCCCCAGTGGTCATAGCGTATGCCCTTCCAACGACGGCTTTGGCCTCGCTCAGAGCTTGTCCCAATGGATCCGCCATTAGAGTTCACCTCCTATGAACTCTCAGCCTTCTTTCTATTGCCCACCTTTTTCTCGCTTGCGCCTTCGCCAGGTCTGGTTTCGCTGGCGAGTCCTCTTCCTCCGGGCGCTTGGACTGGTGGTATTGTTGGCCTTGTTAATCGTCGTCGGTTGCTTCCCTTTCTGTGTTGGTTGCCTCAGGTGTTCATCTCTGCCTCTTTCTTTGCAGGGTTGACATCTTAGTTGGGCCCGAGTTAAATGATTCCGGCATCCTTTTGGACTTGAGATTTGAAACAACTTACCATCTTCGTTGTTGTTGTTGTTGTCGGTTTGGTGTTAGGAATAGTCGTGTTGTGTTAATTTGAGGTAATATTGACCAGATTAGTTGCTTGGTTGAATCAATTTTGTTTTTCGGATTTAATTTTGTTGTCGGTTTATTTTTTCCTAAGGAAACCGTTCAGGAAAATTCAATTTTAGTGCTAATTTGTAAAAAGGCTTCCACACAGGCAGAGGCAAATGCTTTTGGAAGCAATCCCAACCATTGCTGGGTGAAAATTTATAGAATTCGGTATAAAAAAAATGTGGGTAATTTTTTAGGTGGGCTTATGGGCCCAAAAGCTTTAATATTTTGATTTCAACTTAATTAAGTTAATTTGATTGCCGACTCACCTCCACAGACATTAGCACCGCTTCGGTATTTCATTCTCACCCTAATTTCTTTTTGGCATTCCATTCCCACCCTAATTTCTTTTCGACGTCTATCAAAATTCAACTTCGGTCGTTTAATTCAAAATTTCTTTACCACTTCTTTAATCTAACTCATGAGGTATGTTTTTTTACTCTTTTCTAATTATTCTTTATTTAATTTATAATTTACTAAATTAGGGTTTTGAATTGTTTGGCAATTTGATTGTAGACATTGAGATGAGATTAGTATTTTATATCATCTATTTTTTATGATTATATATTGTTTTACTGAGTGGTCAATTGTAATACAACATCACCCGAATGAATTTATATACTTTATAATTGATAAATCTTGAATTTTTTTTTGTATTTGATGAAGTACTATATATTAATCGTATTTTGGCTTGTTAATTTTTTTTCTCACTTTGTCATGACTAAAACTTTTCCGCGGTTTCCGCCCACCTAGCTTTGATATACTAGATCCGCCACTACACACAGGTTGCATTGTCTAAAAAAAACCCACATAGACCAGCATTTTTTACCCGTAAGAAAACTTGTGGTAATATATTACCACTACCCTCAAAAGTCGGGATATTTTTATTACATTTGAAAGTTGAGGATATATTTTTATCATACCCTCAAAGGTGGGGTATTTTAATTAGTTTTCCCTATATTTAAATATAAAGATAAAATTATCCCTTATTTTTTAGCATAAATGACCCATCTACCCTATTTTTGGTATTCTCTATAAATGAGTTTATTTTTTCAAAAAGAATACCGATTTGGTGTTACTTCCACAAATTGGCCTATTATTTTATATATGATGTGAACAAATGAGATAATATTGATGGCCGAAACCATGAAGGTACAGAACCAAAAAATAAATTTGGGTGGGTTGGATAAACTATATTTTTCACATATTCATAATATTCATAAATTTTTTCTTTTTTTTTTATCTATTTTTTACTTTTTAAAAATATGGGACAAGCTGGAGCGGAAGCTAGGGTCCAAATCCTCTATTCCCAGTTATGCCCCCTTCCCATATCCCCCTCACAAAAATTCCTTTTCTTTTTTCTTTTTAATCTATTATTATTTATTTATTTTAGTTTAGTTTTTTTTAATTAGGATTGTGAGGAAGAGGGGTTGGAGGGACAAGAGGAAGGACAATTTTGGAGACAGAGGATTTCATCAGTCCGCCCCTAGTTACGTGCTTGAACCATCCACATTAATTTTAGATTGATTCCCTTTTATCGTTTGCAAGTATCAATAACCATAATTGGCTGATGGACCTCACAAATCATCAGGAACAAGTGCTATTTAAGTCTTGAAAACGCTCCCAATGAAAAAAAGCTCCCAAAATCAACCCTAATAAAAAATCTACTCACCGCACCTCTCAATCTCAGCCAAGACCAACGCAGATCCATCTGTCGTCCAAACTCAATCAAGTTCTGAAGTTTTATAATCCAAATTCGAAGAGAGGAATAGATGATTTGAGATTCATCTCAAACAAAAAAAGAAAAAGAAACCAGAAAAAGAGGGAAAAAATGGAAGATGAGATGGAAAACTGGGCTTCCCGGCTGCGCCTCCCTCCTGCGCGGACTTTGCGACGACCGTGGTTGGCGGTTTCTGATACTGGCTGGGTGCGGGCGTCTTGGTTCCAGGGGTCTGGGCGTTCCTCGTCGGCGTCCCTGCTTTTCTAGTCTTCAACAGCCTCCATTTCGGTGGTGTGCGGGTGTTCGTCTCCGCCACCGTATACTCCTTTAGCGGCGGCGCTCTTTCCTTGCCGGCGCTCAGCCTCCCCATCTTCTCCGGCATGGCGTCGCTGATGATTGTGCCTACCCGCCCGTTATCCATGAAAACACAACCCATCTTCAGAATCTCCCCTCTCCTGCGAATCTGTTGCTTCATCTCTATGCTCGGCGTCTGAGGCTCTTGTGCTTCTGGCGGCGTTCATGGCTGATGCGGCCTCCCGTTGGACTCCACTCGAAGTTTTCAGCCCTTCAATCTAAACACAGGCTTCTCCAAACTTTAAATACAAACCCTTACAAACCCAAACCTTCAAACTACAACTCCCAGTACAACCTCTCCAAATCTGTCCAATGTAAGCCTAAATACAAACCCTTACAAACCCAAACCTTCCGATTGCCGTGGTCGAGTGCCGGTCGTCGCCTTGGGCTGCTGGTGCTCGGAAAAGGAGATCGATAAGTAGTCCTAAGACCAGGGCTACCCTCAACCTTTTGCAGAAGATAAAAAATTGCTTTTTTAAACCCAAACCCTCAAAAATTAAATTTCAATCCAAACCCTTTAGCTCAACCTATTATTTTATCAAAAAATTTGAAATCAATTCAAATTCTCCTTGATTCAAGATCGAATCTTTGCATGCAACTGGAATACTCAGGGCTACAACCAAAAGTTAGCTTCATTTGTGTTTTCGAATGACAAAGCTCATCTCCTAGCATGCAGTTGGAGCTATAGGCCCAGAGATCCAAATCCAGACTTTCTTCAGCAATTCTCTCCCGGAGCATACTATGTCACCGCATTTTTAACACAAATTCGATTGTTGGAGGCTCTCGGCTTTTCTGGGTGGCCTTTCAACAAGGGAAGAAAATCCCAATACCCCTACAAAGATGGAAGATCTCTTGACTTCAGGAAAGATAAGTAATCTTACAACCTCTCATTCTCTCTACAATTAAACTTATATCATATCAAACATACTGTTAGATCATAGATGCTTTCCTGGATCTTAAGAAATTGGTATAATTATGTGATTAATGTCTACATGTGCAATATTCCCGATGGTGTTAACTCTGTTAACTTATTGGGGCTCCTTGAACCAAGTTCCCTTCCCTACCACTTTACCCCTCTAAGCCTTAACAGACCAGTTGATTTTTCAGCTCTAGGAAGAATAGTTACCCTTCTTGATTACATTGATTGTATCCTCTATCACCACGATGTTCAAGATCTTATTTTGATGTCTAGAAATAACCCCTTGATGAACCTTATGTTTGAATCTATTTTTGAATTTCCTACTGTTAAAACTATGATTGTTGCTTGTAATACTATTATCTGCTATGGTCTTGATCAGTTTCTTTTCCTTTTGGGCCCCTTCTCCTTGGTTGATTGGATTTTTAGTTTATGCCTATTTGTCTCTCTTCTCCGGTTCTGTTGCTCTGTGTGTTTGCTGGCCTTACAGGTTTCCACGGGAAGGCAAAGCCTTTCTAAGGTGCCTATCTTAAGTAAGGTGAACTCTTTGTTATTTATTTCTTTCTCCAACACTTCTGGGTATAACCCCACCAGTACTTATGGGTATTGTGTGGTGGTCACCCAAATAAAACTTTACCCACAACTCTTACCAACTATAATCAAAACAAATATTGGCTTAGGGCCTGATGCCAGGAAGCTTATAACCATTTACCACTCTCATTACTGGAGATTATCTCTTAGCATCCCAATACTGAGGTGTAAGCCATTGAATCACAACAGAAGAGCAAACAGGATTGGAAAAAACTCAACTGGCACCATCTCTCCCAAAGGTAAGCTAATTATCAAATCTACAAGCTCTATGAGCAGATTTATAAGTAGAAGATATGATTAGGATTGGATATTGGAACATTAGGGGCTCGAGGAGACCCTTGCTGTGGTTTGAATTAAAACAGGCCAGAGTAAAACACAAACTTGACATCCTAGCCTTGTCTGAAACTAAAGCTATGAATCCCCCAACAGAAATGCAATTGAAAGAGGCAGGTTTCCAACAGATCATCTTTGTTCCATCTTCTGGCTGCAAAGGTGGGATTTGGATCCTTGCTAAAAAAGAAAAAGCAATTGAAGAAACTGCAATCTTAGAAAAAACAGAACGACTTGTCATGATCAAGATGATCATTGATGATCTCCCAGTAGCTGTAATGTTTGTCTATGCCCCTACGAATGATAACGAGAAATCAGTCTTCTGGCAAGATATTTACTATAAAACTAATACTCATGGCCTCCCTATTATAATCATGGGTGATTTAAATGATATAGAAAATGATAATGAAAAAGTAGGAGGCGCTACCCCGTCTATCAATAGATTTGCTAGGCTAAGAGAAGTTAAAGAAGAACTAAATCTCCATACTATTCCATTTATTGGCTCACCCTTCACTTGGAGGAAAAACCGAAGTAATGTAGATAACACCTTCGAACGCCTCGACAGAATCCTGGTCCACCATAATATTTACATTAAAATGAAAGATCTAAAAGTTCACCATCACCCTTTCACTTCATCCGATCATTGCCTGATCACCACAAGTCTAGGATCTACCGTGAGTGACAAAGGCTCCCCCTTCAGATTGGAGATGGCCTGGTCAACAAATCCTGATTATGAGAAACTGGTCAAGAATGTCTGGAGAAACAAATTGCATGGATCCTTTGGATTTAAGCTAATTCAAAAGCAAAAACTGCTTAAGAAAAATACTAAAGAATAGTGTAAATCGCACAAGCACAATCTTGATCGGCAACTTTTAGTAGTAGACCAACAAATTAAGGATTTGCAGGAGGCCCTGCCTTGGGGAACTCTTTGAAATCGGGATGTCAACAAACTAAATAGAATTGAACATAAAAGAAATCAGATCCTAAACTTCAGTTATAAATTTTGGAAGCAACGAGCTAGAACTAGACATTTACAACTAACCGATAAAAACACAAGATACTATCAAACTAATGTGAAAATTCGGAATAGCAGGAATTCAACTTCTAGCTTCACATCTAAAGAAGGTATCTTGATCACTAGCAGAAGTCAGATTCAAGACCAAATTTCGAAGGAGATAGCTGAAAGGTTCCTTTGTCCAAATACACAGGAAGTAAACCCACAACATCTTAAGTACTTAAACAAAGAAATTACTGATGAGCAGAACGAATGCCTAATTAAAATTCCAACTAATAGAGAAATTAAAGAAACTGTCACTAGCATGGCTGAAAACAAGTCACCAGGTCCAGATGGTTATCCTCCGGAATTTTACACTAAATATTGGCATATTGTGGGCGACTCTGTCTGTAAAGCAGTTAGAGCCTTTTTCCATTCTGGAACCATCCTCAAAGAAATTAACCAGACCTTTTTGACTCTTATCCCTAAAGTAGAGGTGTCAACAACTATTCACCACTACAGACCGATCAGACTATGTAATACAATTTATAAAATTATATCTAAAATAATAGCAAATAGACTCAAGCCAATTCTACCATCCATTATCAACCCTTTCCAGGGTGCCTTTGTGGAAGGTAGATCGATTCAAGACAACACTCTTATTGCACATGAAATATTCCACACCTTTCAAAAACAAAAAGGGAAAAATGGGTTGATGGCGATTAAACTTGATATGGAAAAAGCCTACGACAAGGTTAGCTGGAAATATATTCAAGCCTCTCTCAATAAGCTGGGGTTTCATCATCAATGGATCAAATGGGTCATGAACTGTCTTTCAACAACGACTCTTTCTGTCCTCGTTAACAATAGCCCTGGCAAACCATTTAGACCTGATAGGGGACTTGGACAAGGTGACCCTCTGGCCCCCTATATTTTCATTATAGTAATGGAAAATCTAGCAAGAGAACTATATGAAGAATCCTACCTAGATGATGCTCTAGTTGGAATCAAATTATCCCCCCAAGGTAACCCGATCCCTCTTTTAACCTTTGCAGACGATACCCTTATTTTTGCCAAAGCCTCATACAAAAGTCTGGACACAATAAAAAACATGATTAACTCTTTCTCTAACCTCTCGGGTCTAACTATCAATTACCAAAAAAGTTCCATCCAATTCTCTAAAAATGTATGCTCGGCTAAGGCTTCCGATCTTGCTCAGCAAATGCATATACCTGTAGCCAGAGGCATGGAAAAGTATTTGGGTATTCCAATAGTAAGTGGAAGAGTAAAGAATAGTGTCTTTGATGAAGCTCTTCAACAACTCAAAAAACAACTATCACGATGGAAAGCTTCCTCGCTCTCCCAGGCCGGAAGAGTAACTCTGGTAAAAGCAAACCTAAGTTCCCAAACAAACTATCTCATGCAAAACTTCCTTCTTCCGAAAGGGATCCTAACTAAAATTGACCAAATAAATAAAAACTTTTTTCTGAAACAAGAGCCACGCTGACAAGTACCATCCATTGATCAGCTGGAATAAAATTTGCATGCCTAAAGACCAAGGGGGTTTGGGCATCCAATAAGCTGAAGAGCGTAACATTAGACTTCAAATGAAACTTCTCTGGAAAATTTATACCCAACCGGACAATATATGGGTTAAAGTAATCAATGAAAAGTATCTCAGAAATAACAAAATCCAAGATTTGAACAATCAAAACACATCCTTGCAATTTTGCAAATTGCTTCACCTCAGAGAAAACTTTCAAAAGGGCCTTTTCTGGTTAGTAGGGGATGGCTCGAAAATAAATGTTTGGTCTGACCCGTGGCTCAAAGATTCCATATTAGATAGCTTCAGAAACACCAATGACCTGGACATGAAAGTTGCACACCTGCTCACTAATGATAAGAAATGGAATGTGAATCTAATTAGACAACTTTTCCCCTCTCAAATTGCTGACGAAATTACCCAAATTCAGATCCCTGATTGGAATACCCCGGATAGATTAATTTGGAAGTATGATAGAGAAGGTCATTATTCTACCAAATCTGTCAAAGCAATGCTACAACCTCCATCACCAACCATAGGAGGTAATTCATGGATCTGACATCTATGCATTCCTCCTCCGACTCAAAACTTCATCTGGAAAATTGCGATTGATGGTCTAGCGACAAAAGAACGTCTCAACAGATATTTTAACAAAGTTCCCGCACACTGCTCATTGTGTGACCTAGGGAATGAAGATTTAGACCATCTCCTACTAAACTGTCCGGTTACGAAAGAAATTTTCAAAAAAAATATGAACAACTCATGGGAGAGGTTTTTCTAGGGCTGAAAAACTCGTCAACAACAATGTCAGACTTGGAGCAAATTAGAAGAACAAATTCCCACTTTGCACACATATGTGTAATATGGCAAACAATTTGGGAAGTCAGGAACTCCTATATATTTAAAGGAAGACGTCTAGACAATGCAGATACTCTTGCTAGGCAAGCTATCAATAGTATTGTTGAGTGGGAGAAAGCAAACCAAAAGGATCCCAAAAAACAACCTAATCCTAAAAGGAAGATTAACAAATGGACAAAACCCCCGAGGGCCATCTACAAAATTAATGTAGACGGCTCGGTTAAACCTTCAGGGGATTGCCAGATCGGGGGTATTGTCCGTGACTGGAATGGACAAATCATAGATTTCTTTCAGGAAAAGGTTACCAAGGGATCTGTAATTCAAACAGAATCCCTGGCGGTTTGCAGAGGACTAGATCTAGCACTTGCTAGAGGCTGGAGAAGGATAATCATAGAAGGAGATAACTTGGAAGTTATAAAGGCTATTACGAAGGTCAACACACCTCACTGGGAAATCATGAGAACTACAGATAAGATCTCAAGATTGATGTAGGAATTCACTTCGGTTCAGGTGCAACATTTCTACAGAGAAGCAAATCCGGCTGCAGACTTCCTAGCTAGAAATAGTACTGAATTTAATCCCTATAACCTCTTTATGAGTAGGGAATTTTGTAACATCATCCGCCAGGATGATAAAGGATGATCTTTTGACATCTTACTGTTTGCCTACTGTAAAAAAAAAAGGTGCTATTTAAGTCTTTTAACACAAAAGATATCCACATCCATTCACAAAATTTTACATATACGAAACAATTGAAGATTATGAAAAAACATTTTAGCGATGATCATTGGCTACTGACTGGGAAAATCAAGAAATTACCAACAAAACATTGCCAAACATCAGAAGTCAAGAGTATGGTTTTAATAAAAATACCTTAAAATATTTATATAAAAAAAAAAGATGTCCATATTAACATTATCAAGTACTACAACTCCAAACCTACAAAAATCAGCTGCAATTAAGGTTGCACACACGGAATGATACAATGCATAGAAACAAACACAGAACCGCTATATTATTAAGAAGTGGGTGTCCAAACATAGACCTGCCCTCCGGCAGTGGCACCAGCCAGAGCTCCAGCCTTCAAAGGGTGTGCGTCAAACCTACATGGAATCGCTGTCAAGTGTTCACTCCTCAATGTGTTTATTCTCTTCTTTTGGCCTACAGACATGACATCAACACCTCTAGACATGTTTCCGATGTAGATATGTTGGTCATCCCATCCCCATATAGCTCTGTTCAAAGCAACAAAATAGTGCTGTGTTATATAGGAGTAATTTGCAGGCAAACAAAGGTGATTGGTTTCGTAGCAAGCAAGGTTGGCTAATTTAGTACCTGAAAGAAGATATCCATCTTCCTGTTTGGTTATCATGGCCAATCATTGATACGTCCTCGAAATTTTTACCACTTGCTACTCCAATGTTGTCATCAATACTGCATTAACAAAAACAACATTGTACAAATGTTTACACAATGAAAATTTAAAATTACACACCAAGACTAACCAAGCCAAGCCCAATTTTTTTTTTAAAAAAAAATCTTCCCAAGGAATCAAAACCAAAGCATTTCATAAAAGCAATAACCACTAGTTCATAAGCTGTGTAACACTGGACATAGTAAAACAGATATTTCACAATGTCGCCATGAGTTAACTTGACCATTTGTTATGTCTACATTGAGACAATATAATATAGGTGATATTTAAGAATAGGCAGTTTCAAATCTTTCAATAAGATATAATTTTGGCACTCAATCAAATTAACCACTACACATTGTAACGAATTAAGAATACAAGCAATACACCGGCATTTTATGATTGATCCAGAGAGAGTATTATTTTTAACAGTTTGAAACTATTTACTGTAAAGCCTTACTATTTTTCTAAATTATTTAAAAGAAATGACCACTCAAAGTTTGACTCTGGAGGAAAATCAAATCATGAATTCAAAACAATCACAATTGGTCAAGTTAACTTCAATGCCTAATATCAGTGAATTCAAAATGTACAAGCTTTGTCTATGCCATGTCACTCTTAACAAGAATAATCAAAATTAGAAACCTAAATCTGAGAAAATATATCAATCCTAAAAAGTTCAGAAAATATTCAACATATAAATACCTTGTAGTAGCCAAGTGAATACCCGAAGGTGAAAAGTAGGCAGAATGTACAGCTTGTTTATGTTCAACTGCCTTGAGCATCACGGCATTTTTAGCACCCATCTTCCTTAGATCCCATATGCAAGCAGTCCCATCTGTAGAACTCGTAGCCATCATCTTGGTGTTCGCAGAATTAAAATCTATTGAGTTTATCCTATTCTCATGCAGGTTCCAGGAAGCTGGGGCTTTCCCCATTCTTGCATCCCACATCTTCACAACTCCCGCTCGACCCTCACCCAGATAAATGGAGTTCACCTCATCTGGATTTTGAGCAAGGGAATATATGGCGTCGTCACTGGAATATACAATATCAAACACTTGTTTGTTGATATTCATTACTCGCACCATCCCATCATAAGAGCTTGTATATACCTGTAGACATTTACAAGGTCATACTAAGCAGCAATACAGGGAAACAAGGACAGGCAATAAAGTGAAAATTCAAATATATTGCAATTTATAGGATGTCAATTGCATTTACTATCACACAGCTTGAAAGAGGATCTACAATGAAAACGCAAATTACCTTTGACTTGGAAAAGGGATGAACTAAAATCCCAGAAACAGGAGCGGAGTGTAACCTATACAGATGGACACAGTTGCCTTCATCTTTGGATTTCATATCCCAAAACCCTACATTTCCAAACTTATTTCCAACAATAACCATTTCCAAATCATGGGTAGGAAAGAACTTCACAACCAATACCCTCCCTGGAACAACCCTTGCTATATTATCTGGCTCCAAACTCATCGAATCCAATTCAAATTTGCAAGCATCTGAATGTGATAACCCCCGACTACCCGAGTTCCTATTTCGAGCCCTAATCCCATTGTCTACTTTGTCTTCACCCACTGAATTTCCGCTCGAGCTTGAAATCGACAAAATTGAATTGGTGAACGCTTGAACATTTGATAAATTATCATTCGAGCAAGCATCCCGAAATCCAAGAGGACCTAAAACCCGGGGATTAGATGTAGGAATATAAACCGGTTTTGGAACCTTAACCGAAGATTCGAGGAAATCAGGGCTAAGTCCTGCAGAATCGGGGGGCATTCCACGAGTGCGAAGAGATCTCCTGATTACGAGTGGCTCACTGGACTTCTCTTCCTTCTTCGCCGGACTGATCTTATACGACTTGCTCTTCTCAACCCTGATCACAAATTCGAGAAATTGAGAACTACAGAATTCGATGGAAGCAGCAAATAGACAATAAAGGAACAAAAAGACGAAACTGAAAACTGAAAAGGCAAGGAATTCGGAAGGAGAGAGCGAGACACCTCTGGCGCTTGGCGGAGGAGAGCCCTAGAAGCTTGGACTGGATTTTGAGAGACGCCATCATTTCATCGTTGCGCTTGATGTTCTCCAGTCGTCGGCGCTCGTATTCCGTTAACTGAGACGCCATGGATTTTGCACACAGACGAGACGAACACGCGCAGAAAGGGAGAGGGAGATTTGGGGATTCGTTGAGGAAAGTACTGAAGTGAGGGCGTAGCGGCGTAGGGTTTGGCGGTTTCATTTCATTTATTTTCCCTTTTCCTATTATCATTTGTTTTTTCAGCCCTAACACGCGGGAAACCAGAGTTTGGCGGGAAAACCAACAGCTACACCTATCTTCTAAGTTCTACCGTACTTATTAAAGTCGGTTAACCGATATTCGATTTTTTTATTAGGAAAAAAAATTGGAGAGGAGTAAAGTCGAACCTGGGCACCTTCTCGAGCGCATCATCTCGAAAGAGATACTGGAGAATTGGATTAGAGAGTTTGTAGTGGGAAAGCGATCTTATCGACCATCATATTGTTTTCACATAAAGAAGGTGGACTGAGTCATCTCTTGGAAGCTCTTGAGGAGAAAAAGACGGTCGGAGATGAGAATGTTGATATCCTACGAAGGGCTCTAAAGACGAAGGATGCTATTAATGACCATCAAACAATCGTCCTTGATGAAAACTCTTGTCAAGTCGAGCTCAATAGCCTTTGCATGCAAGCCTGGTCTTGACTGGTAGTTCATCTAGCGCGAGTTTCCATAGAAAATTGTAAATTCAAGTGGGTCTCGACATTCAAGATCCATAAGAGATCGCACTGATTCTCATTGTTTGTGTTTGTGATGATCTTCGTTGTGCTAACCAACCATCTTTGTTATATTTCCAGTAAAGCATATCCTCAATAAGATTAATTGGGACTCGAATATTTATTATTTTATTCACTAGTTTCGTAGAGAGAATGCGATAAAGAGCATCAGTCTTTCATTTTTTGGTTGGATCCAAAAAGTTATCAACTTCGTCTTCTTCCATTCCTAGGATATCAACTAATTGTTTGCCTAATAGCATTTCATCATCAACCCATCTATCAGTTCAAAATTTGATTGTCTTTTTATTTCTTACTTGTCAGGTCAGTCCTTTACATAACTCGTCTTTCAGGTCCATGAGTTTTGCCCATTGTCATGATATATAATAATTTTTATGCATGTATTCAAGTAAGGAGTTCGTTTTCAAATATTTTTCTTTGATTACTCTCACCCAGGGCCAGGGTTCGTTTTACGTTAGATCTACCTATTTTATTTTTATTTATTTAACATTTATATAATTCAATAAATAATAAAATTAAGCATATATATACATATTTTTGTGTGTTACATTAATTGTGATTATAATCAAAATAAATTTAAAGCATGGTAAAATATTATCGACTTCTTGAATCTTTTTTTTTAACCGAAAAATAATTTGACTATAGGGTCGAGCCCTATAAGCCAAGAACATCCAGACGGATGAGATTGCGAAGCACGGAGTCGTCATGAGCCATTGAATTGTGGAAGGCAAAGTCCAAATGCACATAAGCGGTCCGCAACTTGGTTTGCTTCCCTATAGACATGACAAATCTCGATGGAATGAAAGAAGTCCATCGAGACTAGACTGTCAGAGACAATCATTTCAGAGTCCCCAGTAGGCTTCCCAAGGCCTTTAAGACTGTTTATAATGGTGAGGTTATCACCCTCAATTACAAGGTTAGTTATGTTAAGTTCTTGTGCTGCTATGATGCCTTTCCAAAGACCCAAGCCCTCCCACCCAGCAATGGATGGTATAGGACAAGGCCCGGATCTAAAGAAAATTGGGTGTCGATATAATCTCTAATAACAAATTCGTAGGAGCCTTTAGCGGAAGAAGAAAGGGCCCCATCAAAGTTGAGTTTATAAGATCCTGCTTTTGGAGGCTTCCACTGTGTTTGTTTTCTCGGTTGTGAGTAGTAAGTGAAGTTATCGATATTTTTGGAAGAGTTCCACATGAATACTTGATCTTTCATAAAAGATAAAATAGTCATTGGGTCCGGCTTTATGTTGTCGAAGAGTGCTTTGTTGTGGAAGTACCAAATACTCCACCAAGCAAATGCTAATCTAGTAAATCGTTGTGTTCCTATATTTCCTTTAATTTCTGGGATGATGGGATTTAGATCAGTTCCTTGCATGAAATAGTTGTTTATTTTAACAAACAACGTTGAATCCATCATTGTTATTACTTCACGTGAAATGACATGGGACAGTTCCAAAGTAGGTGAGTTAGGTCTTCATAGTTCGAGTCACAATGTGGGCAGGTGGTGGGTATTCCAAAGCCACGAGAGGCAAGTTTAATCGAAGTGGGCAAACCATTTTTTGTGATCTTCCAGAGTAGTGTTTTAACTTTTGGTGGAACATCAAGATTCCAAATCCACCACATGTCAGATTTTTGGTGATGTTTCATATTGTTGATCATGTCAACGACAGATTTAGTAGAGAGTCATCCATTCCTACTCCATTTCCAGTACAGTCTATCAATATGTATGTTTTTAGGTATTGGGGTCGATGTTATGAAATCTATCACTTCCGTAGGTAGAATGTGTTGGACAGTTTTGCATAGTTTTGCAATATCCCATGTTTTATCCTCTTTCAGGATTTGATTTTGAGTATTGGATGCCATAGTAATGAGTGGAGAGTTACTAATCCAGTGGTCAGTCCAAAAGTTTGTGTTTTTGCCATTGCCAATCGACCAACAAATACCTTCCTTAAAGAGTGGGATTAATTTGGTAAGTTGAGTCCATTGCCAAGAGACGTCACCCTTTCTTTGATATTGCATTATGTTATGGGCTTTAAGATATTTTTCAGTAATTATGGAGACCCAGGGGTTGTGTGGTTCTGCTAAGATCTTCCAGATTAATTTTAATTGTAATGCTTTGTTCATATCTTCTGATTTTCGAAGGCCAAGGCCCCCATGGTCTTTAGCCTTACATACTTCGTACCAGTTGACCAGCGATTTATGTTTAGGACCCTTATTCCATAGGAAGTTCCAATTAATTCTATCAAGTTCCATATGTATAGATTTAGGCAGTAAGAAGCATTGCATTAGGTGTAGAGGTTTGGCTGATAGTCGGAAATTTCGCCTGGTGCCCCTCAAGTAAGGTCTTTTTCACGGGGTGTACAGAAGTTTAGCATATTTCGCCAAATACCCCTGAGGTTTATATTTTTTTCGCCCCATGCCCCTCCGTTGGCTTTTCAAAAAAAACGTTAACACTCCCATTAACTTTTGCTAAAGAAAGAAAAAAGAGAAGAAAATACATCTTCATTCGCGTGGAGAGGGCGAGACGTAGCCGGAAATCTCAATGTTGAGCCATGGTTCACCGTTCGCTAGGCGCTAGGAGAGAGATTGGAGAAGATTGACGCCAGTAATTGACATCTTCAAGAAAGCGGAGGGACGCCTCCACCATCGTTGAAGCCAACACTAGTACAAAAACCCTAATCGCAGATTTGTTCGGTCCTGACCTCCTGTTGCACTATTGTAGATCTGTTCGTTCGGCCACTAAACCCTAATCGCAGATCTATTCTCGCCAAACCTCCCCCGACCTCCAATTCTTCTCGACATCTTCTCTTGGTGTTTCTCCTTGTTTGAATTCGAAGTGGCGGTAGTCGCCTCCAACACCTTGTTCCTTCAATCCCAAGTAAGTCTCGTATCTCCTTATTTGTTTGAACTAGTGAATGTTACCGCTGACGTGAACAACCTTTAATCAATTGTTCAAATTTGGGGGTTTCGTTAGGGTTTTGGCTTGTCACTTCTCCCCTCTCTGAATGAAGTTAGGAATTGAACTTATTCGTTCAATTTCGCCACTTACTAGTTAGTGGGAGCAAGCACTAGTGTGCTAGCTCGCAGACATCGAGAGCTCTGACTACTCTGAGCTCTATAGCTAGCCTGCTTACTGGATGTATTTATTGTTGTATGTATGGTCGATTGTTTGTCTTGTTCTTGCATTGTAATTGCCTTGTTCTTGATAGCAACAGGAGAGTGTTAGATTTGTAACACTTCTTTCTCAGCTTGAGTTTGTTCCTCATTTGGTTTTTATTCCAACATAAAACCAACAATGAGGTACTCATGTTCCTCATTTGGTTGCCTTAACAACCTAGAGTTCAATTTTTAAAGCTGAATATGGTAATTTATGACAGTTAGTCTCAATTTTATCTTGATAGATTGGCTTAAAAGCATTATACATGTACTTGATACTATCTAGTAAATAAAAAAAATGAAGAAACAAACTAATGCTAGCTAGTTACTCTCAGTTTTATGACTATAAAAATGTATACAACTTAAATATTGGTTTATATTAGCCTAGTAGCTCAAATGGAAGAGCAATGTGTTGTACACATCGATGTGGGTTCGAATCCTACATAGGCTACAAATCTTTGCTTTTGGTTATACTTGCAATTGAAATTCATTAAGAACCTCCATTTTATTCTTATCGATGGACCTGAATATTTTGCATTGAAGGACATCAAAAGATGTTAGGGTTGTCTTGGTAGCCAGAATGAGCTGCGGAGGTTGTTGAAGGACATCAAAAATATGTCAATGGGGCTGTTGTGAGACAGTAAATTGAAATTGTCATTGTTGTTGAAAAAAAAACAATGTGGTGAAGTTGTCATTGTTGATTCCGAGATTCTGAGAGGTTTTTAAGTAGTTGTCATGTGCATATATTAGATAAATAATTAACTGGCAAATGTAGAATCTGACAATCAAAATGAAGATCCTTTCTGGTTGTGTGGGATACTATAAAATCCTGTTTGTGGCTGACCATATCTTGTCAAATAGGGGGTGGTTGTATATGGTGACTCTTACAGTAAACAAACTCTCCCAAATATGCAAACAGATAATAGAAAGAGGCTATATGGCTAAAACAATTATGCAAAGATCAACACTAGCATCCCTTCTTAAACAATTATGGAATTCGCCAATTTTCAACACTGGCAGTAGCACTAAATGACTAGGATTTTATACCTGTCGAAGATTAATATTCTAAGCTATGACATCGATCATTCACCAGGCTTTATATGTCATAATAGCAATGCATTTAAATAACTAAATTCAAATTTGAATTTCCCTTAAATTACTCCCATGGTTCATGAATTCAATATGCCTATGTGGGATTTGAACCCACGTCTTTGTGCATTAGCACACTGCGCTCTCATTTGAGCTAATATGCTTAAAAACTTTTGATAAACAAATATATGTCTATATTAGTCACTAATGACCAAACACTCACCTTTTTTTGAATCCTTCAGCTGGGAACAAACGAGCAACATGGTGGTAGATAAGTCTATTTTATTAGCATGTAACCATTCAAATCATTTGAGTTCTAAACAAAACCCCTAATATATTTACAAAATTCCCAACCGAAAATGGTATGAACCCTAAAAGGACCCAACATTATATCTTAAGGACATGTTGCACTTCATAAAAACAAGATCAACCTTGAAACTCTCACCCTGCAATGTCATTTTTAACCTCATTCAGTGCAGTCCTTAATACATATATAAATATGTAAGTTGATCAACATGTCCCCATTTTTTTTTTTTGCCAAAATAGAAAACAACCGTCCACAAATCTAAGAAATCTCTGGAGATCCTGAGATCCATTTCAAGATTCAAAGGCAAACAAGAACCCTTAAACTCAAGCAGTTTTCCATCAACAAAACTAAGAGGCTCTCACTACTCTTATGAAGTATACTGGATAAAAAATAAGAGGCATTGTAATGTAACTTTTGACAATTATAGAGAAACAAAACCCCCAATTTGAAAATCTTCAACATGATAACCATTCTATCACACAATACAAGAAACATACACATTTAAAACATAAAAATAGAAGATGCAAAATAAATTGATTTTTTTTCCAAAACCTGTTTACAAAGCTCTAGTCTTAATAAGTAGCCTTAAAAACAATAGGTATTATAATTTTTGCCAATTTTATACAAACAAAACCCCCAATTCATAAATTCATACATCCTAAATCCCTAAATTTCAACCCTAAAAACCCTAATTGGAACCAATACAATCCCTAAAGCTAAATCTAAATCTAAATTAGTAAATCCCTAAAGATGAGATTTTTCGATTTGTAATTTGAGGCAAATTAACTAACAAAAAAATTCCCTAAATGGCTAAATCGATGCACTATACTGTAACTAATTACCTCTGAGAATTAGTACGTCATCGCCCGGGAAGTCGCTTGTTACTTTGATAAGATTATTGTGCTATCCACCAGAGCAGTTAAGAGCTTGTAGTCGCCGGCGTCATCGCTCCTCTCGTTTGTCTGATGCAGGGCATCTGCATTCCCTTCCTCTTTTTGTAAGCGGCTAGCGCCTTACCTCATATAATAACCACGAGACTCATCGTTTTGCTTCGGTGAACTGCGCTTCACTGCTTCTAGTGTTTACTTGGGCGTTTATATATTTTGGTTCGATCGAACCGGTTTTGTAACGGCTATAAAGCCTGACTCCATCTCCCAAAAAGGGTATCCAAAAAACTGAACTTTGCCTTCTTCCCCAAACAACTCTCCTCGCTATTTCATTGCAAATTGCTCGTTCGATTGGGGGTTTCTACCTTATTCCCACTGATCCTCGACAATCTGCTACCGATTCCGGATTCTAGAGGTCCCTGATGGGTAACCCCGGGTTAACCCACATCATTGGTATCAGAGCCTTCGACCTCTCGCTGCTTCCATGGGCGACGGAACTCGCCACTCTGCCGCTATACAGGAGGTGAACAAGCGGGTGGATGGAATCCAAGAATCCATGCTCTCGTTCCAGTCCAAGAACGAACGCAACCTCGCGGAGATGAAGGAGATGCTCTCTGCACTTACCCACCGCCTTCGGCCTCCTCATGGCCACGGAACTCTCGGAGGACATGGATCAATCCTCTCAGATGCAAATGCGCCAGAATCGGGGAATTTCGAGCACTCAACGCCTCACGGTAAACCCAATTTTACCTCGTACGGACCTGCTGTAACCTCTAACGGCGGATCTGCCCTTCCTGGAGGTTTGGTTTCCCGTTTATCTAAGTTCGATTTTCCGAAATTTGATGGGAGTGCTTTGCGTCCTTGGTTATATCAGTGTGAACAATTTTTTGCCCTTGATAATACGGTGCCGGAGTATAGAGTGCGTTTGGCTTCTTTGCATTTCACAGGTAATGCTCTTGAGTGGCATCATAATTATATTCGGGAAAGGAATTACCAATTTCCTTCATGGTCTGAATACGTGGTAGATATCTCTTCTAGATTTTGTGAGTTGATTGATGATCCGATGGCTGAGTTGGTGGGAATCAGATACAATGGGGATGTCTTCGCTTACCTCAAGGCGTTCGAGGGAGCCTTAACCAAACTCTTACTCTCCAAATCACATGCTCTCAGCATCTTCCTCGCTAATCTTAGCCCTCAGTTGCAGCTCCATGTGAGGCAATTTAACCCAACCTCAATCCATCAAGAGCTAAGTTGGCTAGGCTGCAAGAGGGAATCACTAAGCTCCCTCCGAGCTGTCCATACCAGACCCCACATTCATTAACCAAACACACAACCCCCTTCTGCCAAAACCACCACAAAATTTCCCCACCCAAACATGTCCAAACATTCCCAAGCAACTCCCAGAAAAACCCCATCGATCCCTTATCTCTGCCGAAATGCACGATCGAAGGTCCAAGGGACTTTTTTTTTTGCGATGAACCGTATACCCCAGGCCATCATCTTAAGCATAAAACCGCCCAGGTTCATTTGATGGAGGGAGAGGACGTTGAGAGCGATGATGAGGCCCTCCCGGGTCAAGGAACTGTGCAAGTGGAGGAGCTGCCATAGGACACACTTTGCCACATATCCATGAATGCTTTGACAGGGGTGCCTTAGTTCAATACCATGAAAGTCACTGGCTGTTATAGACAGCGGCCAATGACCATTCTCTTAGACTCCGGTAGCACCCATAACTTTCTTGATAAGGAAGTGGCGCCTGGATTTGGTTGTAAGCTGGACAATATATTACCGTTATTAGTTTCGGTGGCTAATGGACATCGATTGGGCACCAGTTTGGTCTACAGGGATTTTGTTTGGCAGGTTAGAGGCCATGATTTTTCTACCGACGTTATTCTCCTTTCACTTGGAGGTTGTGATTTGGTGCTCGACATACAGTGGTTAGCATCACTAGGTCCAATTTTATGGGACTTTTGTGAATTGAGAATGGAGTTTAAACTGAAGGGCAGGAAGCACGTCTGGCGTGGGTGTCCCAATGCCACTCAGAAGGTTGTTAGTAGCAACAACCTCATTCGGCCTCTCCACGGCAACCCATAACTTGCCCTTTTGCTGGTCTACATTTCCCAGCCCAAGCTTAACCACATCTCAGCTACTGAGGAGGATGGCAGTCACTCACAGGATATCAATTCCATCATGGAGGCCTTCAGTACAGTCCTTGAGGAACCCAAGCAGCTTCCTCCCTTTCGAGAGGGGTTTGATCATCAGATACCGTTGATCTCCGGGGCCAATCCTATCAGCAAACGGCCTTATCGATACTCTGCTGAGCAAAAGGATGCCATTGAAGCCATGGTAACTGAGATGCTGAATTCCGGGGTTATAAGGCCAAGTTCCAGCCCTTATGCTTCCCCCGTCGTCTTGGTGAAAAAGAAGGATAACACATAGAGGATGTGTGTAGATTACAGAGGCTTGAATAATCAAACCATCAAGGATAAGTACCCCATTCCGTTGTTGGATGACCTCTTGGATGAGTTAGGAGGGGCCTGCATCTTTTCTAAACTCGATCTCCGAGCTGGATTCCAACAAATCAGAATGCATCCTCCTGACATTGTCAAGACCGCATTAAAGACTCATTCGGGCCACTATGAGTATTTGGTGATTCCTTTCGGCCTCACCAACACACCGTGCACCTTCCAGGGTCTAATGAACCATGTTTTCAGGGAGCATTTGTGGCGCTTTGTCCTTGTGTTTTTTGATGATATCTTAATATATAGTGTTGACTCGCAAAATCATTTACATCATCTTGAGATTGTAATGCAGATCTTGCAGGAGCACCAACTCTATCTGAAGCCATCCAAATGCACCTTTGGTGCGACTAAAATTGAGTACCTCGACCACTTTATTTCGTCATCAAGGGTGAGCACTGACCCTTCAAAAATCCAGGCCATTCTAGAGTGGCCATCTCCGATGACAATCAAGCAGCTTAGAGGGTTTCTTGGGCTAGCCAATTACTATAGGTGGTTCGTGCGGAATTATGGAATGATTGCTCGTCCCCTCTCCGATTTATTGAAAAAGAATGAGTTCAAGTGGTCTAACGCATCTGAGGTTGCCTTCCAATCCCTGAAACAAAACCTTTCTTCTACACCAGTGTTGGCTTTACCGGATTCGAATAAAACTTATGTGGTGGAAACGGACGCCTCTAGCATTGGCATTGTTGGGAGGTAAATTTTCGTGAATTCATTATTTCATATATAATGAAATCACATTTATCATATACTAAAAATGTGATAAAATTTTAAGCATAGAGCTCAACCCTTCAAAATCGGGCCTTTGCTTGACCATTCAAAACCGATATTTATAGATTGGAATATAAGTCCAAAACATGTTAAAAAAAAGAGGGGCCCAATCAGCCCATCAACAAGCAGTTGTCATTGCCCATCTCACGTTGCAGTTAACAATAATAAAACTGCAAAATATTTCAAAAGACAAAAAACTGTAATGCAACTGTCAAAACGTGGGATAGTTTACACAAAAAGTAACTTCCCCAAATTCACCCTATAAAGGCTGTGGTTGCTGCTGTATACGAGGTGGTTTTTTGCTGAACATCAGAAAAGTTGCAAACAAATCTTCCTCTTTCGGCTGGCTTTTCTTCCCTTTGAGCCATTTAACTGCAATACAAAGGAAACAGTTGTTTCTCCCTCCTGGCACTTCTGTCTGCAAGATAGAAGAAACCAGCACACACATCCCCTTCCTCTGCAAAGTTCACCTGCAAACACACAAACGAAACAAAAAATCAGCAAAGGAGGACTCCATCAGTGCTACTGTAAAAACACCAAAACAGAGGGTATATATCATCACTTCTTTTCTTTGTTTGGCAGGTACAAATAAGCATTACAATGGAGAAGACCCACGCTTGGGTTCACATGCTCTCACCTAGTGTTTGAGCTCGTCATAGGCTTGAAAGTATTTTCTTTCGCCTAGAGACCATCACGTCATAGGTTGAGAGCATCCACTATTGTAGTTGGCTTGAAAGTATATTCTTTCGCCGCTACATTCGATCCCGGCGTGGATCGATTCATAGGGTCGAAATGCTGCCTAAATTTGCACAGACGATCTACTGCTTGGGATTTCTATTCCTTAGTACAATAGCTCCAAGGCCAGTTAACTAAATTAACAGGGTCAAATAAATTGAGTAACTTGAAGGCTTTTAAACCCTGGTAGAACGATCGTCAAATGTCGAAACAAATTAACCTCGACAAATCAAATAAAAAGCTCTCTCAAATGGACTTCTGGGCTTGTAAAAAAAATGCTCAATGAAATGAACAGAAAGAGGCAAAATTCAGCCCTTTCGACATGTTCAGACCTAGACTAGATCAAATCAAATCCACCAAAATTAAAGCTCCACAAGAGATTGAACTCACCTGATTAGTCAGAGAGGTTGAAGTGGTCGTCGGCCGGCCGCTCTTGGAGCTGTGGTGACTCTACTGGCCCAGAAGTGCCCCCTCCGGTCCCCTTCCGGACTTATCCGAGCCTGGGATTTTGCCTACCCAAATTCAAAGGCCCTAAACAAAAAAATCCCCAAATCACAAAGTATCAAAAATCAGCCCTAATTGACTGATTTTCTCAAAACCCAAAACATCCAAATTGGGGGGAAATTGCAAGGAAAAGTAGGAAGACAAACCTATTTATTCTTCTCTTTGCAAAAGATTTCGGGGTTTACGGGTGACACCGGATTGATCCAGATCTCCGCGCTCCAAAAGCCCTACTGTTTTTCTATCGGCTTCGAGTTTAGCCCGCTCTTCCCGAGAGCACTTGATTTCAAGCCCTTCGATGTGGTCCAGAAAATCAGCTCCCTCTCCCAGGCGAGCTCCGGGCGGCTCTGGCGGTCTCCCATCTTTGCGTCGGGGCTGCTGAAGCCAGAAACAAAAAACCCGTCAAAGCACAAGATAGGAGATTGAGGGCGTTATTGGCTCATCAGCTAAATTTTTTTGGGTTGAAGAAGGAGAATGGGGCTGGATTAATTAAAAGAAAAGGGATTGGGTTGAATTAAAATAAAATTGAATTGGGCCAGCCCGTTGGCTTGTAAAAAACAAAACAAGCAAGCAAAGCAATTGTTTGATTTTATAAAGAACAAATTGCAGACAACATATACATGCACACGTGTATGCCTTGGCATATTTGAAAGAAAATATGCCTAATTACCAAACATATCCACAAAAACATAAGAATTATAATTGGCACAAATTAAGAATTCGAGTTTGATCAAAATATAAAATTAAACTCGTTAAATATTCTTTGCCAATTTATTCTAGTGGGTCAATCTCAAATCGGCTTCAATAAAACGGAGTCAAAATCTCAAATCGAGTTTTACCAAATATAAACTCGGTTCGTTCAGAACTACGTATAGACTTGATATTCTTTTACGAGTTACGTAGGAAATTCGATTTTAAAATTCAATATATATCGTATTCAGTCGCCCGTCTCTAAATTCACTTCTAAATGAATATGAGGTCAAAACCAATTAAATTAAATGGTTCATTTTAAAGAACTACGAGTGGTTTGATCCCGTCCAAACGGGTACGTAGGTAGCTCGGCATAAAGCTTAAGCTCGTCGGGTACAATCGCCAATCCAAATAGAAAATCAAATCGGTTCGTTTAGAACTACGTAAAGACTTGAAGCCTCCTATCGGCTACGTAGGTAACCCGATATTAAATCCTAAAAATATATCGGGTACAGTCGTCGACCTCTAAATTCCCTTTAAATGAATATGAGGTCAAAATCAAACAAATTCAAATTTTCCATGCCGACTCGATACAAAGCTTCTGCTCGTCGAGTTCAATAACCACCCTCAAATGATCTCTCACGATCAAACCCAAATACAAAATTTCTTTTTTGTCCAGAACTACGGTGACTTGATTCTACCAAACAAGTGGATACGTAGGAAACCCGGTGTAAATCAAATTCTCATCGAGTCCAGTCACACCCAAACTTTCAACCAAATATCCCCAAATTCACTTTTCGACTCTAAGTCGTCCTAAATATCAAATTTCCATCAAATCCAAAGTGTCTCATCCGACTCGATTCAAAGCTTCCGCTCGTCGAGTTCGGTCACGACCAAAACCTCAAAAAAAACAAATACCAAATTCAAATATGTCTTTTCCAATAACTACGTGCGATTTGATCCCTTCCAAAAGGGTACGTAAGAAACTCACAAACGAGTTCAATCACAACCCCAAATTGACTTTTCAGTCAAATCTCAAATCAAATCAAATCAAACTCCACCACCTAAAATCGTTTTCTATGCAAATGATAGGCGGGTTACTTGAGTTACCCTTTCGAGAAGGTGGGCTCAGGTTACTCGGGTGGAGTGTTGTTCGAGCTACCCTTCGTAGAAGGTGGGTTTGAACTTCAATCCTCTGATGCATACAAGAAAACGAAACCAAACCCAAATCAAACCAAACTCAAAATCAAAATCCAAAACACTCTGAGCTACGTAAGGCTTGATTCTCTTTCAAGAGATACGTAGGCAACCCGCTAAAACTCGGGTGCAGCCCAAATCACCAAAACCATTCAAATCTTGGTATCGATACGACTTCGAATCAAGAGGATAACCAAAAGGGGTCGAACTCAAATATTAAAAATCAAATAAAATGTGTTGTACGATTATTGCGCATTTTTGTTCAACATGTATAGGAGTTGTTTTGATGCAGGATCCTCACCTTATTGCCTTCATTAGTAGGAAGTTGAGTCCTAGGCAACGGGCCTTATCGGTCTACGAGCGAGAGCTCCCGGCGGTAGTGTTTGCTGTGCAAAAATGGAGTGCTTACCTCACACACAAACACTTCATCATTCGGACGGACCAACGGAGCTTGAAGTTCATGCTCGAAAAAGCCGTTATGACCCCTTTTTAGCACATGTGGGTGGCTAAGCTCCTTGGCTACATCTATGAGATCTAGTACAAACGGGGGAAGGAAAATGCTGCTGTTGATGCTCTCTCAAGGGTCACTCATTCGCAGCTTTTGCAAACTCATCTTACGGTGAGAAATCAGAATCTCCTACAGAAGATAAAGAACTCTTGGATGGCTAATCCTCGTATATACAAACTTCTCTCGGAGATTCAGAAGGACCCCGCTAGTCATCCTAAGTTCTCTTGGGCTCAGGACGAATTGAGGAAGAACCACAAGCTCGTGGTTGGAGATGATAAAGAGTTGAAATCCCAACTCCTCAAGTGGCTCCACGATTCACCCATGGGTGGTCATGCCGGTCGGGATTCCACTCTTCATAGGGTCAAGCAACTCTTTTATTGGAAAGGCATGCACAAAGAAGTCCGGGATTATATTCGGAACTGTGCCACTTGTCAGCAGAACAAATATGATAGTTCTGCATCGCTGGGTCTCCTTCAACCCCTACCGATCCCAAGCGGGATATGGGAAGATATAAGCCTCGACTTTGTCGAAGGCCTGCCCAGTTCGAAAGGCAAGCAAACGGTGCTAGTGGTGGTGGATCGCCTCAGCAAGTATGCTCACTTCTTAGCCCTCAAACACCCATATTCGGCCTTGGATGTAGCCCAATTGTACCTCGATCATGTGTACAAGCTGCACGGATTTCCTCAGTCCATAGTCAGCGATCGAGACTCCATCTTCATCAGCGATGTTTGATAGGATTTGTTCAAACTGCAAGAGGTGAGCCTTAACTTGTCTTCCGCCTACCATCCCCAGAGCGATGGGCAAACGGAGGTTACCAATCGCACAATCGAGACATTCCTCCGGTGTATGTGTTTTGAAGCACCTCATACATGGGCCTCCTGGCTCCCGTTGGCTGAATTTTGGTACAACACCTTCTTCCATACCGCCATCAAGCTCACCCCCTATAAGGTCGTGTATGGTCAGCCACCCCCTTGCCATCTTCCTTATCTATCTGGGGAAAGCAAGGTGCGAGAAGTCGATCGGAGCCTGCGAAAATGTGAAGAGGTGATAAACATGCTGAAGTTCCATTTGCAAAGGGCGCAACATCGAATGTCACAGTTAGCTAATAAGCAATTCCGGATTCTAGAGGTCCCCGATTGGTAACCTTGAGTTAACCCACATCATTGTCCCACTGGCGCTGGTGAATTCGAGGACCACACAAAAATTGACGGACTCCCCCCCCCCCCTCTCTCTCTCTCTCTCTTGTGCAAAGAATCGTCTCTAGTCCTCATGTTTAACGTCTTCGTTTTCTTTTATTTCAATTATTAAACTTTCCTTTTATTGAAGAAAAGTTAACAGGACAGTTAGAAAAACAAACGGAAGGGCATGAGACGGAATTTTACCAAACCTCAAGGGTATCACACGAATTATGTAAAACTTTTGTACACCCCGTGAAATAAGCTATACTTCAGGGGTATTTTGCGAAATTTCCGTTGTTTTTATTAGAGTGCAGCGGCCAGCTTGAGACAAGCCGTTAGCCTTCCATCTATGGAGTTGGGTTTTCGTAGTGGTGACAGTGTCCCCTACCCTGTTTTTATAGTGGTTACAGTGTCTATGACTCTGTTTTTATAGTGGTGACAGTGTCTATGACCCTGTTTTTATTTAGATTACAGCTTCTATGACCCTCTAATAATTTATTTAAATATAAAAAAATATTTAATTGTCATAGAGTTGCATACATTAGAGATGAAAGTTGTAATCAGCTAAGTTGTAATAAACCCACTATATTGCACTAATGCTCCACAAACGACACCTAAAATTTAGTTTTTTTTTGGGATCTGTATTTTTTTTTTATTAGGTAAAAATTCGGATGGAAAACCCGATCCGAAAGCATCCAACAGAATGATTCGGACGGGGAACCCTATCCGAAAGCATCCTGCCAGATGAGGTCTAGAAGGCCTGAATGATGGTATAACTCTGCCCCCTTGGTACTGTAGCAAAGGTGTACAACCTTATCCGCTACCCGGTTACCAATACGGGGAATATGGGATGTACTAACGTTCTTTACTCCTTTAAGAAGAGCTTGGATATCGGACATAATCATTTCTATTTCCCAGGGACACCTAGCCTTTTTACTTAGGTGATCTGTGATAATTTTTGAGTCTCCTTCTATTATTAGATCCATAATCTTTAGTTCCTTGGCTTTTTCTACCCCTAGTCGTAGTGCTCGGGCTTCCTCCATGAGAGGGGATTGTCCGCCAATGATATTACATCCAAAGCTAATAGGATTCCCCTGCTAGTCTCTAATGATGTATCCAATTGAGCTATTTGAGTTCGATATAAATGATCCGTCAAAATTTATTTGTACTTGCCCATAGGGGGTTTCCTCAAGCGGTAGGTTTTTTTGTTGTTTTTAGCGAGACTGTTTCCCCCCTTCTGTTTTAGTAGATCTTCTGTGTCAGAAGCGTTCCAAACGCTAGCACTTTTCCAATTTTCAATATTATCTCCTATCATTTTCTTAATTCCCTCAGCGGAGGGGTTGTTGGCATTTCTGAAGATGGTTTGGTTTCTGATAAACCAAATAGTCCACCATCTTATTGCTATATATTGTTTCATGTCCATCGGAAGGGAGGAGCTTAAGATTTGTAGAATTTGATTCATATCTCTATTTTCCGATAGGAGAGAGTCGACTCGTTGAGATAGGTCTCTGGGAAATTGCTGTTGGAAATTATTGATAGGGCATTCTATAAACAGGTGGATATCGTCTTCCTCACACTGTTTGCAGAAGATACATATATTTGGCACCGCAACCCCCTTTTGAGATATGCGGCTGGCCGTGGCAAGACCTTTTTGTTTTATCTTCCATATAAAAATTTTGACCTTTGGGGCCGCGTCAATTTTCCAAATCCATGAAAATTCATTTGTTGTTCTTTGTGTTGTGGATGTGATTAGGTTGTAGGCACTTGTAGTAGTGAACCAACCCTCTATAGCGGGCCACCAGTACAATCTATCTTCAAAGGGGGTGATCGACAGAGGGATTTTCATAATTTCTTTGGCTAAAGATAGTGGGAGAACGGATAGTTGCTTCTCCCTCCACCATTGTTTTCCTATGATGAATTCGCTAACAGAGTCATTTAGATTTACAATACGATGACAATCAACTCTATCGATAAGAGGCGTTGTTGTTACCCAATTATCTTTCCAAAACTTGATTGATTTCCCATCCCCCACTAGCCAGATGAGCCCTGATTTAAACTTTGGCACCAGTGAGCTTAGTTTTGACCATTGCCAAGATGCATTGCCTTTTCTAGAGTAGGAAAGGATGTGGTCTTCTTTTAGATATTTGTACTGTATAATTTTGACCCAATTGTTTTCTGGTTCCGCCAGAATTTTCCATAGAAGTTTTAGTTGGAGTGTTTCATTCATGTCTCTGGTTTTCCGTAGTCCTAGTCCTCCTGCCGCTTTTGACTTACAAATTTTCTCCCAGCTAATGAGTGGACTGTGATGTGTGTCTTTGTTCCAGAAGAAAGTTTTCCTTTACGTTTTCGTATTTTACTCCTATAATTCTTGGTAGGTGGGCCACCACCGAGATTGCTTCATCTATAAAAGAATTTTCATTCCACAATAGCACAATACCCCCAGAGCGACTAGAGGCCGGGGACCCAGCAAATATTTGTAAATCCCGCGTTTTTCCATAGAGATTCTCTTGGTTCTGATTCGGTCTTTGTTTCTGCTAGAATAAGCATTTGTATATGGTCTAGGGTACGCCATCCCTTAATGTTCGACCAGAGAGTTCTTTTTCCAATTCCCCTACCATTTCAATATCTTATAATCATGGCCACCTCTTTTTCGTATGGTCGAGCATAAGGTGAGACCATACCAGCTCATTACTCTTTCTATGATTTTCCTAGGCTTTTTAGGATAGGGTTTTTGTGTAATTTTCTTACTAACATTTCTAGAGGTGTCGAATTTTCCCACTATTACTTGCTTCAGGGTTGACTTCATGAAGGAGTGAGTAGTGTTTTCATGGAAACTAGGCATCACGATACCCAGTAAGGGAGAACAAACCCGAGTCGAGACACAAGAAAGTGTTGACACTAAGAGAGTTGATAGAAGGTGGAATATGGTTAGTATATGGTTATATTTATATAGAAAGATAATCAATATCCCAAAGTGACAACAAACAAGGGATAGTGCTAATACATCTATATATGAGCTGATATTTGCACCATTATCCCTACACCAAACCAAGCAAACACACCATGAAAATGTAAATGATGAAAGCACCCGTATAATACAATAGTAGCTTGGCCATGTTTCATTTGAAGAATGACTCAATGATTGGTATATCCTTGAAAAACGGCAAATTTCCCAATAATGGCCAAGAGATCGGCATTTCAGTATAGATTTTAAATATAAACAATACCATAAGCCAATAGTTATCCCAATAGAATAAAGTTTACTCAACCTTAGGCTATATTTAAGATGATAAGCAATTGTAAAGGTGAGTGGATGGAGCCTTATATATTGAGATCTAGACATCAAAGTTTGTAACAGTGGCATCAGAAGCCAAATATAGACAGGTACCTTGGTGGGAGAATTTGTAATTTTCAGCCCAATAGAGACGGGTGATACGCCATCAGTTGCCTTAATTTTTTCTGTGTCCACCGATCTCCACTCGATCTTCTTTGTAACTTTGTGTTTCTGCTCAGCAGGTCCTCCATCATTGGAGGTATGGCTCCTTACAGGGGAGTTGTGTTCAGCAGCTATTTTTCTTCCCTTCTTATGAGGACTGTATTGGAATGGGCTCGGCAAAGGCCTCAAGGGATGCAGCAGATCTGTTCGGTACGCAGGGGATACAACTTTAAAGAGAGGCTTTGTGTTAGGAGCAAGATTCGCAATGATAGGCTTTAATGAAAGATTTTGAATGGAGCTATGCAGATGGTTCCAATCAGTTTTCTTCCTAATCTTTTTATTTAAGCTATTAAGCAAAATGGCAGGATTATAAAAGATGTTATAAAGGATGAATATTTTGCAATCACAAAGCTCACAAAAGTAATGGGGGTGGCATTTCAACTGAGCTAGCGTCAAATCCACACAAGAGCTCTTGCCTCGTTTGGATGAAATTGTAAGCCGAAGTGCACATTTTAGAAGCAAACTAGACATAGTTGATTTAATAACATAATAGGCTACAACATGACAAGTTCTACCAGCATTCATAGAGTGCATAATAAACCAGACAAAGATCAACCAAAACAGCCAATTAGCTTCACTGAAAAATCTCATCTGATGACAAACAATTGGCCATATATGATAGATCTGAATCGGTACCCACTTAGGAATTGTACCAGAATTATAATTTAGCCGGTTATAGGATGGGTTTAGCAGTAAGATGTGATTATGCATTGATAGAATCCATCTGGGGTTATTCTTGGGGGATGCTAACAAAGTTCGGTAGTAACCAAACACTAAGCACATGCAGCCATTTCTTCTCAAACAATGTATCTCCCTTCTCCAACTAGATTCATATGTAGAATTTATTGCTAGATGTAAGCACTCTGAGCTTTTGCAAGAATGCAGTAATGGAAGTTTTCTTGTAGGAGGCTTGATGAAAGGGAATACAAGAAACATAAACTTAATCATGGCTACCCAGCTCCCAGTTAATGAATCAGGTTTATATAGAACTTTATATATATAGAAATTTGCATAATCCATGTTGCTACAAACCTTCGTTTGCCCAGCCGATTCGGATGTTAGGCCAACAGAAATGTCACAAAGGCATCTTACACTGGAAAAGGAATACGCGAGATGAACACCAGAGATATTGCATACCATTTTGCTTCCTCCAGCAACTTCAGCATTTGGGATTTCCACCATAGAAGGGATTTCTCCAATAATAACCTGAGTTTGACCCTTTCGGGGGTATTCAAAAGGCCCTTTCGGGGGGTATTCAAAAGGGGAACGAAAAAATCGTCCCCCAAGGATTTTTGTCTTTTGTTCTTGAATGTGGATGCCATGAGCAAAACAAACACAGAAAAGAAATTAGCAGAGAGATTTTGTGATAAATAAGATGATAGAGAAGACGAAGGTGCGTTGAGATGGATTACTAGGAATCCAGCCCCTTTGCTCTTACAGATGTGTAGAAGAAAGAGGAGATGGCAGGAAAAGAGGCTCTTACCCTGACCATCCCGACCAGAAGCGAAAGCAAACCGGCTAGACGGCAGAATCGGCCAAGTCTGCTCAGAGCGGGTTGTATCATCGCAGCGGAGATCAGGAAGATAAGCCGTCGTACAGCTCAGAAGCGGCCACGGAGGGGGCCGAGCACCCCAACCAAAGCATTGACCCCATTGAAGAGATCCTCTCTGAAGAACTCGACCCCGATAACAGGGGCGCAAGGGAATAGATTGAAGCCCCGACACCAAAACAAGGCTGAATATAGGCAAAAAGAACTCACACCAGAGGAGAAGGTCGGATACCTGTAGAGGATTTTCAGGAGCAAAGCCTTTGAAGGCAGGGATTTTCTTACTTTTATCCATAGAGAAGGCATTTTCAGATAAGATTAGACAACAGGGATGAACTTTGGGGGCGAAATTTTTGATTCTAGGGTTCTTCAGAGGGAGGTTTTTTTGGGGCAAGGTTTGGTTTGAGGGAGCGGATGAGCAAAGCGCGTGAGGCGCGTTCTTCTCCATTTGGGGTGTTTTTTGACTTTTTTGTGGGATCTGTATAATCTTCAGATTGAAAATGTAAAAAGCAAAGCAAAATGCAAATTTGAATAAGCGCTCCATAAGAGCACAATCCCACGCCCACTGCCAGCAACCTCCTGCCCAGACAGCCCAGTCTTCCTCCAGATGCACACACAACCCCTACTTCTCTGTTCTGCAATCCGCCGGCCTCTCTCCTCTTTCTTCACCTCCTCCCTCCTCGTCCTTCACTTCCGGATCCGCTCTCCCTCGCAGCATCCTCTCTCTCGCAAGCTCAGCTTCGCACTCCCTCGGTCGTTCCCGCTCTCGTCCTCACCGCTCTCGAACTCGTCATCCCGTCCCCGCTCTCTCTCTCTCTCTCTCTCCGATTAGCCCGCAGGTCAGGGACAAGGCAAATCATCTAAAAGAAGACGCATGGGAGAAAAAAAAAAGATTATAGGGCAAGGGAAAAAGTGGCAATTTAGGACACACACCTAATTTTCTTAATAAAATGGATAAGGAGCTAAAATTTGGCCCTTAAATGGACGCATAGAAAATTTTTTCCTAATTTTTTTGATTTTAGGTGGATTGGAAAAAAAGGGATCATAATACTCAAAGGAATTGTATTGGGGCTTATTAGCCGGACGAAGAATTTATAGTCAAGGATACATCATCACCATCAATATTTGAAGTCGATAGCAATTCTATCGACATTAGAAGCTGGTAAATGCAAAAACCTTATTGTCATCAACATTCAGGGTCGGCACCCACGTGCCCAGTTCCCTACATACTCCCTCCAGCCCATGTAATCGCCGTCACCGAATCTCGGTGTCGGTGAGTCTTGTTTGCCTGTATAGTTGTAGATTTGTCTATGAGATTCTCCGTCAAATCGCCTCGGACCTTTCCACTGTTGTCGATATCCAAGAGTAAAAAAAAAAATCGTCGATCCCACCTATAATTACTGACCCCCAACGGCTCTTTCCTCACACATTTTCGCCTGCAAAAACCTCTGGAGACCGAAGTTGGTAGCCACTGCATCTATTTTTGCAATCGAATTCAACTTTGTCAATCCACAAAAGTGTCGAATTGGAGATTACCATGTGTATTTCGACTCCTTGGTGATTCTAGTTTGGATATATTGCATATGACACTAGATTTTCAAGCGTAAGCCGGGTTTAGGTCCAACTGAGTTGATTAGGTCTTGCCAACTGTTTAATGCTTATTTTGAGTTGTTGACTTGTGGTGGAATGCGATTGAGACCACCCCGCATCCTGACCCATATGTAAGCCTTACATATCAAACAAGCCAACATCATATATGTTTTTTTTAAGGAAAACATTCAGATGACAACTCTGGATTATATTTGATGTCATCCGATAACATCATGTCAAATTAGGTCACGAAGACCAGGGTGTTCCTAAAGAGCATTTCCCTAAGATTGATGACAAAGATGTGCAATCTTGTTTACCACCGTACTGCCGTTCCCGAAAGATAATTAGAAAGGAGATACACGAAAATGACAATGTGTGAAAGAAGGTGTATGAGAGTCTCATCTCGATTCCCATGGGCATTGTCATTTCCCTTGAATTGGTAAATAAAGAGCGGCTATTCCGGGGTTCGAACCGAAGACCTATGGACATTGCCATTTCCCGATTATGGAGTTTATGACAGTGAGCGTATTACCTTCAATTTCAATATAGGTAATGCCTAATTCATTAGCCCTCTTGATTCCTTCTAGGAGAGTGAGACCTTCGGTCTTAATAGGAGATTGGATCCCACATTTTTCATATCTAATAGGAGTATTAATTGTTTCTCCGTTTTCATTTCGTAAGATGAATCGAATTGCACTTTCACCATTATCCAGTGTAGACCCATTAAGTTAAATTTGGTTTTCCATTATGATGACTTTTTCCATTAAGTGTTTTCTCTCCTTCTATTTGTTACTATTGGTCGAGTTCTAACTCGAGCGGAGTCCTTATCTTCATTGAATCGTTGTGCTTCCATCCAATTCTATTCTTCTCAATGTTAAGAATAGTTAGATTAATTTAGTTAAGATATCTTTGTTTGCATATTCTATCTTTTTATATTAGGATAGATATAATTTAGATTTGCCTTACACCTTAAGCATCTCTATCATTGTATTATATATTGGGATGAATCCCTAATAACAAATCATCAGCTTTTCATAACTCTATCATGGTATCAAGAGCTTGATCCACAAAACCGTAATTTTTTTTTATTCCGCAAGTAACTTCTCCTGTGTGCCGCCATGGCTTCTTCCAATCACACCATCCCCAATGATGCTAAACCTACTAAACCCTTTATAGTGGTTCAATTTCATAATGCTATCAAATTGTCCTCTACCAACTACATCATCTGGCAGACCCAGATTCAATCGATTCTTATTGGATATGGGTTGTTCAAATTCCTTGATGGCTCATCCCCTGCGCCATCCCAAACCCTTCCCAATTATGCCAATTCGGATGCACCCAATCCGAATCCGGCATACAACACGTGGATGCGCCAAGACAAGTTGTTGTTTGGCGCTCTCATCGGCACTCTGTCTCCGTCTGTGGCACCACTTGTCACCTGTGCTACCACCAGTCAGGAGGCCTGGAAGACCCTCTCCAACACCTTCGCCAAACCTTCCAGAGGCCACATTCATCAAATCAAAGATAAGCTCTGGCACATGAAGAAAGACTCTCAGACGATCAGCGAGTTTATGCAACAAGTCAAACACAGCACTGACTTGTTTGCCTCTCTGGGCAAAGAACAGGATCGGGAGGACATTGTCGAGTATGTCTTGAACGGATTAGACACTTCGTTTCAATCCGTCATTGATGGTGTCTATGCCAGGGACACACCAATCCCGTTTGAGGAGCTGCATGAAAAACTCATTCAGAAGGAGCTCCAACTCAAGCCAGAAGGTACGGATCTCGCTTCCTCGCTTGCTACCGCCCTGACTATGCAGTCCAAAAACCATTCAAAAACCAAGATCTCCACAAAGACACCCTCTTGGCCGAACCAACAGTCTCAAACCTACACCCCTCACCCTCCCCAAAACCCCAATTTTCCCAACCAACCACCGGTCGGCACCCCACCGTATCTGCCCCGCCCCTTCCTTGGTCTTTGCCAGTGGTGTGGTTTTCGGGGACATGTCATTGCTGCTAGTCCGGGCTTCTGTTAGGTAGCTTTGCACCTCTGTCCTCCCTCTTCCAACTGGAACCATACTCCTCCCGCACAAGGCACCCTATCCCCCCCCACCTTATGCCCATCGCCCACCGCCTCAAGCTCACGTTGCCACCAACTCCGCTAACCCTTGGTTACTAGACAGCGGCTCCTCCCACCATGTCACCTATGAGCTGCAAAACCTCGCGTACCACTGCCCGTATGATGGTCCTGACACCTTACAGATTGGTGATGTTAATGGTCTCTCAATCTCAAATATTGGTCGTTTCAATTTCAACACTCACAAGCACTCTTTTACCTTTGATAATGTTCTTCATGTTCCACAAATTTCTCAAAACATCATTTTTGTGTCTCAGTTTACCACTCAAAATAGTCTTTCGGTTGAATTCTTACCCTCCTGTTTTCTTGTGAAGGATCTCCCAACGGGAACCGTTCTTCTTAGTGGTCCTTGTGTCGATGGCATCTACTCTTGGCCCCTCACTGTCTCGCCTCTCGCACTCACTGCCAAGACTCCCTCGGTTGGCTCTTCCTAGCATCACAAGTTGGGTCATCCCTCCAAGTCTATCGTCAAGTTTTTACAGTCCAATTTTTAGTTAGGTTTTTTTGCATCTTCAGATTCATGTAGCTCTTGTGCTGTCCACAAAAGTCATAAACTACCTTTTTATAATTCTTCAATTACATCTACTTTTCCTTTGGAGGTTATTTTTCCTGATGTTTGGTCGTCTCCAGTTCTCTTACGCGATGGTTTTCGCTATTAAATACTAGCTTCATATTTGAGCGCTCGTACAAGAAGTGCCAAAGGTGGTCTCATCACTGCTGTCTCGTTTTCTTTGGGCCTGTTGGAAACAAATGGATACCTTTCCAAGCTTGAGTCAGCGTCACGATCGCGCACGATGCTCAGAGAGGATGAGGTTATTCGATCACTCGATTGCTCGCAGCTATAAGTACTGCGCGTCTGCAAGCAGCTCTGTTCAATAAGTGTTCGATCATGTAATGATAGGTTGTGTTGGCTCGATCGCTCACTATACTCAAAACGCGAATAGAAGACAAAAGCCCCGTCCTGGCCCGATGGTGAAGCACGCCTGCAAGTCCTTAAACCAGTGATTAGGTTTCAAACAGCCAAGGCACATATCGCAACTATTGATTAAGATTCGGAACGTCATCAACCACCACCCAAGGGATCCGCTCGCGAGGGGAATCTCGGTCCAGGGAGCAAAATCCTCATAAAATTCGATACCTAGCTCATCAGCTCATGCACTATATATTTTATATAAGTTGCTTGCTAACATGCTCCTAATCTCCTATCAGTAAGAAGATTGAATTCCATTGGAGTCTCTTCAATAGGTAGGCGATGGCTGAAACCGCAACAACCCTTGGATTGCGACTCATTCAGCACGTTGGAGCTCGACTCAAAGTAACTCGCGTTGCTCGTCTTAGCACGTTGGAGTTCGAGTCAAGTTAGTTCTCGTGCCTCGATTGGGCACGATAGAACTCGAAATAGCTCGCATGGCTTGTCGAGCCTGCTGGAGCTTAGATTAGATTAGCTCGCGTGACTCATTCAACACGCTCGAACTCGACTCACAGTAACTCGCGTTGCTCGTCTTAGCACGCTAGAGTTCGAGTCAAGTTTGTTCTCGTGCCCCGATTGGGCACGATAGAACTCGAAATATCTCGCATGGCTTATCGAGGCTACTTGAGCTTAGATTAGATTAGCTCGCGTGACTCATTCAACACGCTTGAGCTCAGCTCAAATGGCTCACGTGGCTCATTTCTAGCACGCTAGAGCTCACAATAAATAAAACAAAATCACGATCGACATGCAATTCAAGGCTATAGTATCATGACAAACATAAGTATACGACAAAACCAGATCACAAACAGAGAAAAGTATAAGAAAATGTCTCGTTTTTATGGATCGCATCGTTTTGTCGAACCCCAATCGGTCAAGACGCGATTGAGGCCCGAGGAGTTATGAGGATGCCCTAAAAATCGGGCTAACTATTTAACACGGTGACTCTACTAAAATGACATTATACGATCTTAATGGATAATGAAATGGGGGTTTCCCTCTATATAAATTAAACCCCAGAAGAAAGTTATATAAGAGATGAAACCATATCAGAATACGACATATATACGTATAAACTATATCGACCGAAATAAACATTATACATATAACCCAACCAAAGCAAGTAAAATCTTGCCCACGTCGATTAGGAAAGGGAGACAATATATATTGGCAAAAACAAGCAGCTCTTGATCCTCTCCCACATCGATAGTGAGTAAATAAGCAAGGAAGAGGCTCCCACATCGATAGGGATCGGTTCGGAAGTGTTGGGATCGGCTTAGGCTGGTCCCGATCAAGCTTTTTGGTCTTTCTCGAAGCGGGATTTGCACCGAACCATGAAGAGCCGATAGTCGATGGAGGGCAGACCGTACGAACATCGGAAATCTTCACCACTGATTTTAGAGCAGCAGTTGGTACCTTGCAATATGTCCCTCACTCGCCCGGATATAAGCTTCGCTATCAACAAGCTCTCTCAATTTATGCATGAACCAACTACCACTCATTGGGCTGCTCTGAAGCGCCTTCTCAGGTATCTTCAAGGCACTAGTTCTCATGGGATTGTCATCAGTTGTCACCTTCCGCCTGCTTTTCATGGTTTCATTGATGCAGACTGGCTGGCAATAAGGATGACTACACATATACTACGGGTTACTTGATGTACCTTGGTTCCACGCCTATCTCGTGGTCCTCTCGGAAACAGAAATCGGTTGCCCGCTCATCCACTGAAGCAGCCGAATACCGTGCGTTGGCCGAGTCTTATGCTGAGCTTGTTTGGATCACCTCCCTTCTTGATGAGCTCGACATCCGTCTGTCGCGTCAACCGGTGTTGTACTGTGATAATCTGAGCGCCAAGAGCCTTAGCTCCAACCCCGTTTTCCACTCATGAATGAAGCATATTGGCCTTGCCTTCCATTTTGTTCGGGAACTTGTTCAGAATGGTCTACTTCGCGTTGCCTATATTTCCACTAATGATCAGCTAGCGGATGTGCTCACAAAGCCGTTACCGCGGTCCAAGTTCCAGACTTTGATTCCCAAGCTTGGTCTTTCCGTCCCGCCGTCCAACTTGAGGGGGCATGTTAAGGATAGTTAGATTAATTTAGTTAAGATATCTTTGTTTGCATATTCTATCTTTTTATATTATGATATATATAATTTAGATTTGCCTTAAACCTTAAGCATCTCTATCATTGTATTATATATTGGGATGAATCCCTAATAACATCAGCTTTTCATAACTCTATCATTAGCAACGGTTCTATTTCCTTGTTAACTTTCTGCCTAGATTCCCAATAAAGTCTTTTATATATCATTCCATATATTTGGTGATTTTGGTTGATAATGTTTTTTCTAAAGCTACATTATGAAAGGAGGTGAAATGCGTCCTTTGAGATCGAGTTGCACATACAACTTTGGAGAGGAATCACAACTCATTTATGTTTGAGTGTTAATTTTGTTTTGTTTTTTTTTTTTTTTTTTTTTGATTGAGTAAGAATTCGGATGCAAAGAAGCTATCCGACGGGATCCTTTCGGATGAGGTCGAGAAGACCTGGGTCATTATGTAGCTGAGGATATGGTGCAATCTGGGCAAGGTGTGCAACCTTATCTGTCGCGCAATTGCTGGTACGAAGAAGGTGGGAGAACGAAACTTCGTGAAATCCCGTTAGGAGTGTACTTATGTCTGCCATGATTAGTTCGATTTCCCATGGGCAAGTATTTTTGGACTGGAAATGTCTAATTATAATGAATGAATCTCCTTCGATGACAATTTTAGGTATCTTTAATTCCAAGGCTTTGAGTACACCTTTTCTGAGTGCTAGTGCTTCAGTCATTAGGGGTGTTTGTTGTCCAACCATGTCATTATCCATCGCTATTACCCTTCCATAGTTGTCACGTATAATATATCCTATTGAGCATTGCCTATTTCCTGATGCGGATCCGTCGAAATTGAGTTTTATTTTTCCGTTAGGCGGTTTCTTCCACTTGGTTGTCTTTCTGTTATGTCCTCTGGTTTGGTCGTATTCTGTAGCTCTCAGTTGCCTCCTGTCAGTTTCCCCTTCATATACTTCCGCTTTCACCCATTCGTTGAAGTACGAGTCAACAAGTTTTGCAAAACCCCATTCATTTGGTGGTTTTTGTTGTTGGAAGATGAGTTTGTTGCGCACCATCCAGATAGTCCACCAGTGAAAAACTACCTTTTCTCGTTTTCGTTTGTCTAGCTGGTTTCCTAGTTTATTTATTATTTCCTCTACCTTCCTTGACACCTCTATGTCATTTTTGATCTGACTCATAATTTGGGGGGATAAGATCGAGCAGCATGTCGAGAATCTGCACTCAAACAGAAGGTGGGTTGCATCTTCTTCATGGTTGTTACACAACGCGCAATAGGGAGGTATTGCTATTCCTCTTTTCGCAAGACGAGTCGCCGTTGGGAGACCATTCTGACATACCTTCCACATGAAATTTTTAATTTTGGGAGGAACGTTCAGGTTCCATATCCATGCGTTGTTGTTATTGTTGAACTCAGTCGATTTTGTGTTAAGTTTATATGCACTTGACGTTGTAAACCATCCTTTTTTATCTGGCCACCAGTACATTCTATCCTGAATTTTGTTTATCGGTAGCGGAACATTTGCGATTTGTTGCGCTTTATCAGGTGGCATTACCGTTTGAAGTTTATCGATATTCCATCTGTCATTTAAAATATATTGGTCAGCCGTTTCCTCCCAGTTGGTATGTGTCGGATTAAGACATGTACTTTGTATGTCCTTGATGGGGGCCCATCTATCAGTCCAAAATTTAACCGTTTTCCCGTCTCCAATTGACCAAGCCAACCCATCTTTGAAAGGCTCGATAAGTTTTCTTAGTTGTGTCCATTGCCACGAGGCATTTCCTTTTTTGTCGTATTTAAGAATTGGTTTATCTTTTAGGTATTTGTACTTAATGATCTTGACCCAACAATTTTCTGGTTCTGCCATGATTTTCCATATAAGCTTCATTTGTAGTGCCTCATTCATTTCCTTGGTCTTTCTCAAACCCACACCACCTTTTGATTTAGGTTTACATACTCTGTTCCATCCAATCAGTGGTTTATACTGTAGGTCTTTGTTCCAGAAGAATTTTCTATTTACTCTATCCAGTTCATCATGAATTGCTGATGGTAGCATGAAACTCTGCATTGCAAATAGTGGTTTTGCAGCTAGATTGGCATTAATTAGGACCGTCCTACCATGTTGGGATAATGAATCCGCTCTCCATTTTGCCAGTTGGTTTGTAGTTTTTCCCACGATGTCCTCAAAGGTCCTCTTGTTAACCTTTCCATTCACTATTGGGCATCCTAGATATTTATCCAGTTTGACATGATTTGAAATATGTAGGTATCCTTCAATGGTTGGTACTCTTGATGTCTGGATCCCCGGTGAGATCTGGAATGCTGATTTGTTATAGTTTACTTTTTGCCCAGATAAGCGACAGTAGTCATCAATTATTTTCCTAACGTTTTCGCATGCTGTTTTGTTTCCCTTTGTGAAGATGATAATATCATCGGCAAAGGCTAAGAATGGTACCTTAGGTCCCGCATGGCCGAATTTAAATCCGATCCCGGATTGGGGGTTGTTTGATTCACGGGTGAGCTTTCGCGCTAATACTTCCGCTCCAAGGATAAATAGAAATGGGGATAAAGGATCTCCTTGGCGCAGACCCCTTGAAGGCTTGAAAACTTCTGTAGGCCCATTATTCACTAGTACCGAAAAGGAAACAGATGTAACACATTCCATTATTAATGAGATAACATAGTCTGAAAATCCAAATCTTTTCAGGACTTCTTCAGTGAAGGTCCAGTCGACTCTGTCATAAGCTTTTTCCATGTCTAATTTAATGGCTAACCAGCCTTCAGAGCCTCTCCTTGATTTGAACGAGTGAAAAATCTCGTGTGCAATCAAGATGTTGTCTTGTATAGCCCTGTCAGACACGAAGGCGCCTTGGAAGGTGTGAATTAGTTTTCCTATCACCTTTTTTATTCTTTCTGTTAGAATCGTTGATATGATTTTGTATACAGTGGAACATAGACTAATAGGTCTATAATCTGATGTTTTAGTGGGATTGTCACATTTGGGTAGCAAGGTTATAAATGTGTGATTTATTTGTCGTAAAAATTTCCCTGAGTGGAAGAAAGCTTTGACTGCTTTGGTTACATCCATTCCTATAATGTCCCAATAGGTTTTATAGAATTCTGCAGTCATACCGTCTGGTCCAGGCGACTTGTTCAAGCCTAGAGACCAGACTACATTTTTAATTTCACTATTTGTTGGTTGCCTACTAATGGCTCTGTTTTCATCATCTATAATCATACTCGGAATGAGATCAAGATAATCATTTAATAATTGTGGCTGAGTCTGTTCCTTCGAAAATCTTCGCTTAAAATCGTTCTTGATTTCTTCTCGGATATTAGTTTCCCCAATGATTTGTGCTCCTTCCGTAGTCGTAATATTCCTTATGCTTTTCCTATTTCTTCTCCCGGAAGCGACCCTATGAAAATAAGTTGTGTTTGAGTCGGTAAGTTTGAGGTGTTTTGATTTAGCTCTCTGCCCCCAATACTCCTTTTGGAATTTTAAAAGCTTCTCCTTTTTCTGAACTAGTTGTTTTTCGATTGTTTTCTCTTTATCTGTGCTCCCACAAGTTTTTGATTGAATATTAACAAGTTCATTTTCCACTAACTGTATTTGTCTAAACACGTTCCCAAATGACGTTTTATTCCATGCCTTAATTTTTCCTTTTAGCAATTTGGTTTTGTGCACTAGCCTAAACATTGCCGATCCTACACATCTGGTTCGCCATACTTGTTTTACTATATTTCTGAGATCCTTTCGCTGGAGCCACATGTTCTCAAATTTGAAAGGTGGGGGTGTGAATGCTGACCCTGTTGTTAGGGATAATGAAATCGGGCAATGGTCAGAACCTGTGAATGCTTCATTAAAAGTTGTGATGTCGGGAAATGTGGTCAGAAATTCATGTTGCACCAATACTCTATCAAGTTTTTCCCAAATATTATCCTCCTCCTCCCTTCGTTTCCTCCAAGTAAATTGATTACCAAATGATGGGATTTCAAACAACGAACATTGGTTCTTAAATTCAGTTAGTCTCGCATATCGCGTGTGATTGTTATCTACCCCTCCCTTTTTCTCGCTGCTGTTACCGATTTCATTGAGATCACCAATCACTAGACATGGTAAAGATTCATTCATAACAATACTATTTAGTTCACTCCAGAAAGGATTCTTGTCAGATTCATGCGGAGGGGCGTATACAAAATAAAGGATACCTGCAATGTTTTTATCCGTATATGAATACTTTACTCGTATAACTCTTGAGTTTACTATATCCACCTCAATTGACTCATTAATTAGTGCGTTTTCACTCCATAGAAGGCCTATTCCTCCTGTTTTATCATTTTCTAGTGACCAAATGGCGTTACTGTACCCAGTTGTTCTCCATACTTTTTCAAGGGGGATTTTGTTTGTTCTCATCTCTGCTACTGCCATGATCGAAAGGTGTTGATTGATTCTCATAGCTTTTATATCGTTCCATATGCTCGATTTTCCAATACCCCTCACATTTCAGAAGCAAATCTTCATTTAAACAATGTTTGACCTATTAGAAGCCACGGTTGTCTAACTTCTAATAGAGAAATGTTGTGCACATGATGAATTTTCACATGTTCTGCTCTTCCTCCTTTGTCTATCCCCTGTTTAACTTTGCCGGTGATACTTTTATTTTTGCACTGGGTTACCACTTGCAACCTTTCCTTGGTAGACATACCAGTTTGCCTCCTAATCATACCCCCCATCACTCTTATTTTCCTCAACTTCGAGCAGTGTTTACATTTCTGGGTACTGCACCCTAGTTTGCTTATGTGTTCTTTACACATTTCAAGCCATATTCTAAAAATATCTTCATATATAATAGAAATATTTGTCTTACCCCTAGAAACATTACCACTATTACAACCATGCCATAGGCTTATCCAAAGACCTTTTACATCCATTTCAAACATAAATGAAGAGTTTACGACCAGCATAAGTTACTACCAAAATGATTACCAAATCTAGCATCATCCACATCACATTGCATCCAAACATACATACCACAAAAGTAAATTTGCTTAAATGAAACGACATTGCAAGACACTAACCATGGCTTTATTGTACCAAGGGCAGAGAGTAGCTTGCAGCCATCGACAGTCACTCCCCATAGCCCCTTCTTGGAATACCTACACATGCTTCCCCTTCTTTGTGCTACCACCCATCAGAGTCATGGTGGAGCATGCAGAATCTCCTTCCTCGATCTTCATCTTGCGCTTTCCTGACTCAGAGTTTGATGTTGCACTTGGGGACTTCTCCTTGTCACCAGCTATGAACCTGTCAACTTGGATGGCAGCAGGCTGGAGGGACTCATGCAGACGTTCAGGAAGACTCAGATTTGGTAGCTTGAACTCCATAGAAGGAGGCGCATCTTTGAAGATAACTTCATAGTCCTCCTGAGTTAAGCCAGGATCAGCAAGTCCCTCACCAGCTAGGCAGTCCTCAAGAAATTCTTCATCCTCCATTAGCATATACTCATCATCGTCAGCAACATCAAGATAAAAATCCGGTTGAGATTCCACTTTGTTGGTGAGGATGTCATCATTTGGGGGAGCACCAGAAGAAGAGAGCATGGTAGGTTTCACCACTGAGATTGGGACAGGTGCAAGATACTCTTCACAACTAGGTGCCAATAAACCAGAGCCAGAAGCAATCACCTCTCCAGCAATAGGGGCAGTAACATGAACACCAGCAGTGACAGGAGCAGGAGGGGCTGAGGAAGAGTGGCCAGCTGAACTGCCAGGAGACTTTGAGGTAGAGGAGTCAGAAGATATGGTGACATCCTTGCCAAAGCACTTGAGAAGTTCATCTTTTGAATGCCCAAACATTGGAGGGGGTCTCACCACATGCTTCCTTGCTGCCACTCTAACCCACTCTCCATCTCCATGCTCCTGTACATTCTCCTCAGTAGCCATCACAGGAGGGATCACCCCACTATTGATGTTCATGTTGCACACATTCCTGCTAGGGCAAACCTCAAACAAATGGTCAGAAGCACCACAACTTCCACATCCCATGGGGAAGTCCTCAAACCACATAGGGTAAGACTCCACCTCTCCATGTTCATTGACCACAAAGACCTCTTTTCCAGCAATCTTAGTAACATCAACTGAGACACACACTCTAGGGTATCTAAACCGAGCACCTTTTGCATTAAAAGGAGATACCTTAATAACTTTGCCCAGTTTATTAGCCCTTACTATATCTCTTAGAATATCTTCATGCACATATTTAGGCGGCAAGCCAGGAAATCTAATCCACAAATCAAGCAAAGTAATGGACTCAACCCGAGGGTCAAAATCCAATCTCCACGGTCGGAGGATAACCAGTTGCCCAGAAACATAAAAAGGGCGATTCTCCCATACCCAAGTCCTATCCTCAGCCAGATCAAACCTCAACTCAAACCAGTTATTTGCAATTGGAATGAGTTGAAAACCACCAGCAAGAGATTTCCAGACATACCTAATTCTTTTCCTGACCTCTCTCGCTTCCATAGGCTCACCAATAATTGTTGCAAAGATCGAAGATTGGTGCAGCATAGAGATATTCTCTTGAACCTTGCCTTGCAAAGCCAGTAGCTTCTCCCTATTCATCGTTGATCGCTTGAACTTCCTCTTCGCCTTGGTCTCTTGCTCAGTGTTGTTTCCACCCTCAGTGTTCTCACCGCCCATCGGCTTTGTGGTTTCCATCTGGATTTGTGACTTTTTTGGGACAGGATCATCTGTCACCATGGGTCTCTTGCCTTTGTCAACCGCACTCGGAGCCATCAATAAACACAAACAGGAGTTTTTGTTAGAAAATATGTTATCAGAGAGTTTTATAGGGAGAATAGGAAAGAAGGAGAAGTGAGGAACCCCCCAACCCAAGAACCTGTATTTATAGTGGATTTCGAAGAAGAAGCTCCTCGTGGGGGTAGAGTCGATCGTACAAACCCCAATCCACACACAATCTTCAGTCGAAGACTCAACCTTGCTGCAGAGCCCCATCTCAATTTCAGATTTTGCAGAGCGTAATCCACCAATCTTCGTCTCCCAGGCAAACCCTAACAGAGCCTCCGTACAATAGAAACGAGGCCAAGGAGGAGGGCGATATGACATAACCTGGTTGAACATCCAATCATCGACCAACCAGAACCAGGGCAAGGTGCACACCTTCGAAGGATTATGGATAAATCTCTGCTCACACGAAATCTCTCGATCAATCTCCGTACCATCAACCAATCGTAATCCGCCATCACAGGGCCAAATTAGGCACCCGGTTGCGGGATTAGGAGAAGGGATAGGGTCATCATTGATCTCCCAGGCCGGATTAGGCAACTCATTCTTCTTGGAAAGAGATCTACCACAGATTAGGGTTTCAGAAGGGGGAAGGTTTCTTCGATCTTCGATTTGTTTTCGCACCAGAGGGAGACGGGAAAGGTTTTTCCATAGCGCGTGAGGCGCATACTCATGAGAGGGGCTCTTTCTGTTTGCTATCCTTCGAGTGTTAATTTTGTTGGAAGCCCTTAATTGCTTAGTTTCCGTATGAAGTTTTTTTTTTTTTTTTGATGTGTTAATCTCCCATATCCATAATCAATACTCCCTTTGTTCAAAATTATGTCTTTTTAAGCTTAAAATTTTGTTTAGAAATATAAGTCCTTTTAAGTTTGTTTAGGCATTGAGTTTATAAGTCTTTTTAAGCTTAAAATTTTGTTAGAAATATAAGTCATTTTAGGTTTTTTTAGGCATTGAGTTAAGAAAAAAAGTAACTTTTTGACTTGTTTTATGAAATGCTATTGGTTGTTAGTGGTTGTGGATAATTAATGAGGGGTATAAAAGTAACATTTTTATACTTTCCTTAATATGTGTGCAGACACCTATAAAAGAACTTATAATTTTGAACGGAGGGAGTACTATTTTTGTCCACTATGTGGAATAAATTTATTGCATTTGCCGTTCTCCGACTACCAATATAGTGGTCTTGGATTGAGTTTCCTGAATTATGGATGTTTAGAACGTCATCTGCCAGTTCTGTTGGAAGTGCAAGGCGTAATTTTGACAAGTCAACAATATGAATTGCAAAATTTCTGATCCATAAAATATACTGCATATATGAATTGCATAGTAATGTCGAACTCTTTCCTACAAGATTAATTGCATAGCTTTGCAGTTGAAATAGATTCATACATGATACAATGGGACGGGACCGGGCCTTACACGATTTGTGACCACCCCTAATTGTAGGTGAAAAGGCTTAATATGGAATACGGATTTTGAGGGGGAAAAAAATTACAGACAAGGGATGGTTCGGCCAGGTGTGTGTCCCAGATCAAGTGACAGGATGGGTAACCCATTGCCAGTTCGTCATCACGAAAATTTTAGGGTTACAACAACTGGATTGAGCTCGCTCAAGTTGGGATTAACATTTCCCAAAAGAAACAAGGAAAGAGCATTTAATTGATCGTACACTCCATAGTGATCCAATTACCAAAATTGCCAAAATCGAAATGGTGATTTCAAAATGCAAGTACAACAGCCTATAGTGATCCAATTACCAAAATTGTTTTTGCTACAACTACAAACAAATATGACAAAACAGATATGATGGCAACGCAAGAAAGTTTCTGAAAAGAAAAGGTTACCTGTTTCCATGGTATAAGCTTGTTAATCCCACTCGTCAAGAAGCAGCAGCCTGGATGTTTGAAGATTTCTTGTCATGATTATACACACTGAACTCGCCAAAATCCCTCCTGCCACTGCAAAATCATGCCCATGTCAAACCCTTATGCAATAGATGAACAAACGCTTAAGTAGCCAAAGGTGAATTCATCAATAGTCAGTCAAGCAAACCAGGCTATTGCCCTAAACTTGCTGAATCACACATAAAACAAAATACAAATATATTATAATACCAAAAAGATTTTTTTCAAAAAAAATAAATTATGTTTCGCTTTATATTAGAGGTATCTTAGTCAGTTATGAGCAATTTTCATTCAACTTTGAAAGATGAGGTAACAAAATGGCTATCCCAAAATTTTGAGGCAGGGCAAGGAAAAATAGAACAAAATCTTACCACTAAGAAACTTTCAAAAGTTAGTTACGCTAAAGAGTTAACATACCTGTGCATTATGTCCCAACCAGGAGGCAAGTGCTTGGGGTTAAGAGAATCAACAAACACTAGTCGCCATCGCTGACAAAATTGGCGAATCCCATCCTCTCCGTAGTTGTTTAGCAAATGATCTACAACTTTCTTCCCATGGGGACCGTGACCCAACAACGACACTTTTGATCTATACCCTGTTGACATAGTTCCATTGGATATAGGACAGGATACTCCATCAGTATCATCTGATAAGCTTCTGTCAGTATAGTCCTCTAATACATCTTTCACCTCATGCATATGTTCCTTTTCGATAGAAAGATCCTTCCCTTTAGCCATTGATCCTAGATCAGGAGAAATTTTATGCATAGTGCCCTCATCTGTTTGTGGAATCATGCCTATGTTCTCTTCTCCATTAGAACTGAGTGATTCATGAGAGGCAAGTCCAGTACAGCTGTCTGTACTTTCCTCCCGCTCAACGTCCTGAAATATATTGGCTGCAGCTTGCTTACAAGACATTCTTCTTTTCTTTTCATATTTTCTTTGTACATGAGGGCTCATGCCAACTAACAAGGCCTTCTCCAAATCATCCTGTGAAATTTCTCTTCCCCCATAATATTTCTTTACTATCTGCAAGGATCCATAAAATAACATAAAACCCTTAAAAATCTCTGAAACGATTCACAGATTATCATAGGAATAATTGAGGCATGTAATAATAGCAACCAACCGAGGCATGTAAAAATAGCAAATTAGTTAAAAGATTTTGGGTTGTTGCGGCTCATAGAGATCAAATATAAAAGACTGAACTCCAACTACAAGGGTGGTAAGATACTGTATTGGGTAGGGATGCTGAAGATCAAAAGTAACAAGCACATTTTTCAACACTATTAATTGCATTTGAAGAAATTGGAAGAAGATGATTCCTATAAATTTGATTAATTCAGCCAGAACAAGAGGCATACATGTACAACACTATTAATTATCTTTCCATACATGTATTCAACAGCGTTTAACGCACTATCTTAATTTCTTTTTCCAAGAAGAATTTACATTATCCAAGACTTGTTAAAAATAATTACTCCCTCCTTATCAAAATTTAAGTCATTTACTATTTAGCACGCATTTTAATGATTATAAAAACTATATGAAATATCAACTTTTTTTTTCATGAAGTATTCAGTAAGTATAAAGGATGTTGTTAACAAGCTTCTCAAACCTCTATTAGTTCCTCACGGCGTTTAATTGGCATCCTCTGTCCATGCCGCAGAAGTGCCATTGCTGCTGCTCGTAGATGTAGAGGAGAGACACCTTCAAGTGCAGCAGAGCTAGTTGACTCAGATGAAGCTTGAAATTGTCCAGAATCTGCCACTTTCCGCACAAAAAGTGGTACTGCAAATTCTTCTGCAACTTTCCTTTTATACTTTTCAGCAGCTGCATGAGCAACTTCATGGCAGTCCACACAAAGCAGGACAATGTCATGAGATCTGTGGCTTTTCAAATGCTCCGGAAAATGCATTCTGTAACAAGAAGGTATAATCCGGTAGCGGAGATAATGATTCTTTTCACCGCATCCAACACACATATTTTTCTTGCTTTGGATGTAGAAGTCATTGTCCTCATCTTCTGGGCGCCCTTTGGGTTCAAACAGCAGCATGATCGCAGGTGGGTTTTCATCAACCAGTTTAGCAAGATTTCTTTGAACATACCTGCAAGTCACAACGATGTTAATCTTAATATTTCAATCATCAAACAACAATATCAACAATAATAAACAGTTACCATTCAAGCTTTCTACGGTCACAATAACAAAGCAGGCGCCCATCACTCGCATAGATCCTACAATTGTGGTAAACAGGAGATTTGCAAGAAAACTTGCGAACAAATGACTCTCGAGCAGACTTCCGCCCATCATGCTTTGGATGCTTGATCCCATTTTGTTTCAGAGTTGTTCTGCTGGTCAGTTTGAGGTTAAACTTGGTCAAGAGACCATAATTTTGAATAGATACTGGACAAGTACCATTAGCACCAAGATGCCTCCTAAGGATAGTTAGCAGCATATCCTCATCATTACTTGAACTACCTATCATCAACAAGTCTTCCCAGTGACTCAGAATAACAGGAGAAGGTGATACAAGTGGAAGGGGTGATGATGGATCAATATTTCGCTCGGTATAGTATATGGTTTCAAGTACGTCTGCTTCATTCATTGGGATCTTATTGGCAAGAGCAACTACTGCTTGATCTGACAATATAAATCTCAAGCTTTCATCATGTATACGAGCCTGTAACAAGGACAAAACAGAACAGAAGCAAGCTTAATAGCCTAGAATGTGCTAACTGCTAAGTTACTTACAATCAAGACAAAGTAAGCCAAGGTTGATACACAAATTATTCAGAAAATATTCGGTGGTAAAAAAATCAAGTACATCAAAGAAGATTTGCTAAAGCTATAGTTTATAACTAACCATCAAATCTCTCCAGGAGCAGATTTTTCTTACAAGATCCTGGAACTGAAAACGAAGAAGAGACCATGAACATAAACTAGGAGTTTGGATACGGTTGCTTCTTATGGAAAAAAATATTACAAGCGAGCTGCAATACCTTGACTCCATCAATTGAAGTGTTTACTATATCAGGGAACTGACGAGATAATATGGAAAATGCTGCAGAATCCCCGGGAAACTCTTCATCCTCCTTCATGTAGAGTTGCAAACACGTACTGTTTGAACGTCGACTAGCCTCAAGAAGAAAATGGAACCTGTCATCTTGAGAAGCTGGATATTTTGATGAAATGATAAAGAAACTTTGAATTAAAGTTTTGACATCTTGCAATTTGATTCACATATCGGATGCAAAGTACTGTACAGCCCCACACCCCAAAAACTCCAAAAGAAACATACTCCCTTCGATCAATTTTATTGACCTGATCAGTACTCAGCTAAGAGTGTGGCTAATCAATTTGTCAGAGAGATAGTAAGGCTAAATGGATTACCAAGATCCAGTGACAAAATATGTATAATGAATAGAGTTTCTCTTCTAGGCAGTTTATACATTATAAGCCTCATATGAGCACAAATAAACTCCGTATAAACAATTGCATGTCGCATCAACGGATCCTTAGTGGCTTGAATTGAAATCTTACAATGAAATTGATGGAAATGTTAATGGCTAAAATTGAAATCTCACAATGAAGTTAGAGAAATGTATTATTGTAGTAGGGCAATATGGCACAATAGTGGCATAGTAGATTAGAAAGAAAAACATACCCCCCTCTTTCTCTCTAAGTTCACCAATCAAACAACTAGCAATATGGAGAAGATAGTGTGCATCCATTCGAGCATATTGGACCATCTCTTCTGACAGAGGGCGCTGCCTCCAATCTTCCCGCTACAAGACAAAAGGGTAAGAAATGAGAAAATTCAATAACCTTTCACTCCCACCATTCCATGGCATGATAAATTCTAATAAAACCACAACATACATTCTGTTTAGCCAACCAACTGGAAATATTTAGAGGGTTGAATTAAGAAACACAACCATTGGCATGATTTATAACATGGGGATACACAAGCTTCTAAAAAATATGCATTGTACAATAAAAAAACACATTGTTGCTTTGAGTGATTTTCCCTTTTCATTTTATTTCTTTCTTAGGGGAAAGGGAAAATGGAGAGCAAAGAGAAATCACAATTTGTTAACTCCCATCCACCACGCTCAAAAGCCTTCTAATGGCTTTAGTTTAAGTCTTCAACACACGTAAACAAAAACCATGAGAAGGCTGCCTTCTGTTTACGTCAATAGCAACACAAAATCATAAATGAAAATTAGGAAGATTGCCAAGAAAGAAACAATATAGATAGCTTTCTACCTGCAACAATTTGTTCGTGACAACCCCGCAATAGGTTTCCAATAAGTAGGCAAGTGATTTCTGTGGTTTTGAAAGAACTTCACATGCCTGAAACCAGCCGACAAAAGGAAAGTTAAGAGCCAAAGACTCCATGGGAAAAATAAAATTGAAACAATATGTTTATAATAATCCAACTTTTCCTATTAGACAAATAGAACATGGTACAATAAAGAGTATCTACCTTCGCAGTATCAAATAAATTTACAACATATATGTGGAAGTCCCTTTGCAGCCAGAGTACATCATTATCGGCCCCGTGAAACACCTACACAAAGAAAGTAACACTTAAATGGAGCCTATCGTTATCAACTCTTCTATAACAATAGATAACTCCACTCTTGTTGCCGGCCCTTAAATCTGGATGAATTTGCTAAATTGATCATTCACAGTCGCAAAGAGGCGATTGGATATAATGTAACCTGGACACCAAAATGGGTACGTTGGAACTAGGGGCCAGTACTTGGTTTTATTAGCCATGCATTTGAAGTATTTTGTGAATTTTCGTATGGGAATCAATCATATGTAATTTGATGGGAACAGATTCAGATGGAGTAGCATTAATGGAGGGCAGCTTTGGGAGTATTATGTGACAGAATTTCAATTATAAGGGTAAATTATACAAGGTGGGGTGAGGCCTGCGCTGTTGTGTGGGATAGAGCATTGGGCGACCACAAAAGAGGAGCAAAGGTTTATGGTGGCAGAGATGGGGACGACCACATGAATGTGTGGGCGCTAGTGCGTAAGTGTGACAAGCAAAGGGCGGCCTAAGAAGAGCAGGAGGGAGGTGACTGGTTGGACTAGGACCTTCTGGACCTTACTAAGGACATAGCGAGGGATATGGCACAGTGGAGGAGCAATAGCCAAGTCAAGTAGGGCTAATTTGTGGGGTGTGGGGTTGCGTGTGATTGTATCCTTTTTATTGTTATCATTTTCATTTTTGTTTTCTCATTATATATTCCCCCTCTTCTTCCGTGCCCTTTCTTGGTTCACCTTGTCCCTTTGTTTTTTCTATGACACTATTTGGTCATGCGGAAACACCTTCTTAACATTATCGAGGCAAGAGTATGTACATCTTGACCCCCTGGGATCCTACTTTGAATGAAATAATTGGATTTGTAATAAACACTTCACTCTTTTTTTGGGCAAGGTCTTTTTCTTTAGTTTTTGTAAATTGTTTTCATCTAATAATAGAAATTTACCTTTATTCAAATAACAAGTTCCAAAAGCATTAGCCATTAACCAATAAATCTTTTTTTTAATCATTATCTCCTCACAACACTACAAAGTTGGCATTTTCTCTTAATTTGTTTAAAACGAGAAAAAGAGGGCAAAGATAAAATGCTGAAAGCCTGAAAGCCATTAAAGACGGAACAGACTAATAAATGGTGGTGCAATGGTGGCAGGCTGGCAGCCATGGCAAAGTCAGGGTAGGGATCTCACACTCTCAATCAATAATAGATTGAGTTTGACCTTGATACCTGCAAACCGGATTCATCATTATAAACTCATGCCCCGATTTTAACCAATCGCCGCCTTAGTAGATCAACTGGAAATGGCAACCACAATGTTGGTAAAAATGAGAGCACACCTAGTACCCATAGAGAAATTAGATCAAGTACATCCGTCCTAAGGAATGTATAGGGGAATTATTAGACTCCAACGAGTCTATCAAACAGCTACATGATATTTAGTAACAATGTATAAATTATGGTTATATAATATATGAGCAGAAGTCAGTAGATGGAAAAGTTACCTTGCAGATTCCAGCATCACCAAAAACAGGCCGCAATATATTCATAAAATCATGCAGTGCAATGGTGTCCACCAAATAATCTTCCTTTCCAGTTGAAATCTAAGTTATGCCACACATAAATCATAAAGATAGTCAATATTTGAGGGACAAACTGCTAACAGATAAACTGTCTCTTGAATTTTTTTTTCTTTAAAAAAAAATCTATAACCTGTATTAAGGCAGTAAATCCTCGATAAGATCGCAGACTATGTTGTTCAGTATCAACAGCAAAAACCTTTTCCTTGATCAAGGAATCAACAAGTCCTTGCAATTGTGATTCCGTCTCAACCCAGTGATAAGATCTAGCAAGTTCTATCTTTGGATGGTCATTAAAGAGCTTTAAATCAATCCAAGGATTCTCCACCAATGTCTTAATCTCCTTTTCATACGGGTGTGACAGTTCCCCTGATAGAAAAGAAATCCACAATTATCTGAATGTGAAAATCGAATATTTAGCTAAGAATCAATGCATTATAACAACATCCCAATGAAAATGGATAAAATTTGGGACAGGTTTCAATCCATAATTCAGCCAGCCAGTGTATCCAAGCGACATCAAAAAAGAAGAAATTGAAAAGATTACCAGTGTTAGAGGCATTGAAGATGAAATGAGTGAATGGAGAATAAGAATTGTCGGCCAAAACCCGCTTGAAAGCATACTGAGGTTTGGCTTCGGCGTGCAAGTAACAGGGAGATTTGCTCCTCCTCCTCCTACTCGAAACTCGCCAATGTTTGAGAGTGAAGTAGAGAGAAACAGCAGCAACGAATGCAGCAACAAAGCCAATTCTGATTTTACTCTTCGGGCTGCTTTCCATGTTTACTTTTGCTCCTGATTTATATTTTGTTTGGCTTCGGCGGTGCAGTTTGCAAACCAGGAGGATAGGGTTTATCTATACTAGTTAGAGACCCACCAAATGCACGGTTGTGTTGTGATGTTTTATTCGGGAACAAAGAAAGGGGTCAAGCAGTTCATCTAGGCGCAAATCGGTGGGATCTCAGCAAGAGACAACACCTGTAATTGAACTAATTTAAGCGCAATTGCACAAATTGAGAAGTTTGAGAGCAATATTTTTGGGAATTTCTGCAAAAATTGCACCAATAAAAATCAACTGAAGGGTTACCTGTAGTTGATTTGGGGGTGGATTCCGAATTCAGACGATGGTGGTGGCTTGGCGGAGATCCGGCAACGACTTTTGTTTTTCGGGGAAGATAGGGCGGCGGTGGTCGCAGGGGCAAAATCGGAACTAGATACTATTCATAACTCTCGCTTGTTGTACACTTGTACCCTCGTTTCTACGATGTTATTCAAGCCGAACGAGTCAAGCTTGACATGTTCAAGCTTGTTCGTTTGTTAAACGAGTTCGAGTCGAACGCAGCCTAATTTTTAAATGAGCTTTTAATTTTGTTCAAATTTGACTTATTTAGGGAATTAACAAGCTCGAGTTGAACTTTTTTCGAATTTTAAATAGTCCTACTTTGATATAACATGTTAACTTAAAGTAAATTTTAGAAATTTCATAGAATTCGAGCTAATCGAACTTTATTTGAACGAGCCGAGCTTTCATCCAAGCTTAAAATTTTGTTCAAGCTCGGCTTGTTTAAATAAGTGAGCGAGTTTGAGTCGAACTTTTTCTAATCGAACTCGAGTTGTTTAGTTCATATAACAACCCTACTCGTTTCCCACCCAAATTGCAAGACAACCACCATCCATCAACCTTTGCTTCTTTTTTTTCTTGTTTCTTTTTTAAACAAGGTAAGATTTCAAAATATCATGCAACACCTTTGTATGGTAAATCGAGATGTCGAAAAAATCAGCTGACAGAATAACTATCATGATTGTAATTCCTAGACGATCTAGATTCCACGGATTGGGAATCAAGAACGGGATAATCGATTGCAAATCGAAACAGAAATGCAAACCAGAGACCAACACAAGATTTACGTGGTTCGGCCGGAGCCTACGCCCACGGAGCCTCAGCCGAACGGCTTGAGAGCACAAATCCACTAATCGGTGAGAAGGTTTACATAATAGGTTGCCCTAAACTCAAACTAAGGCAAATACAGGTAAGAACACAGAGAAACAAGAGACATGCACAAACGAAGAGAGAACGAAGTAGACAAAGGAAGAATACACCCTAGATATGAAGATCAGAGTCCGATCATCGTCGGAGTGAACCAGAGAAGAAGACCTTCGCCAGACCTATGGACGTTCACCTTCTTCTTCTTCCTAAGCGCCAGATCTAGAGTCTCCGAGGGAGATACGCTCAAGATCGGCTGCCAGAGCTTCGCAAGAGCTAGGGATCTCAAAAACCCTAGCGTCGCCTCTCTCTCTTCTCTCTAGGGCTGAGCTTCCGGTCTGGATCGGATCGGACCAGACCGGAATTTTCAAAAATATGGACCGCGGATCGGACCGGAACCGAGAGATACGGTCCCGGGTTTTCCGGTCCGCGGACCATTAAGATCGGTTGGACCGGTATCAGCCCAAACCTATTTTTTTTGGGTTACAGCAGCCCCAATCTCCCTCGTCCACCACCTTCATCTTCAACCTCAAACCCCTCACAAATCCCTTGAAACCTCCCGCGATCTGGCTTGATTCAACCGAATCGAAGTTAAAAACTCCTTTGAGGTCATCCTCAATGTCCAATCTCGGTTCTTTAACCTTGCAAAAGTCGCACTCTTCGTCTCGGGTTGCGACCAGGTGGTCTCCTTGTAGCTTCAGCCATAGATCTAAAATCCTTGTGGTCCGGTGACAAGTGCGTCGGGCAAGCGTGAGGCTGCTGAAGACGCGAGGGTGGGGCTTCTACAAGAGACGGAGACGTGAGGGCAAGGCTGGGTTGTTCAAGGAAGATTACAGAGAGAGAGAGAGGTGGTCCAATCACATCCCAAATTTACTTCAATTGCTTCTTCTGGTCAGCAAATTCAGGGTTGCAACTCCAAATCCCCCATATTAATTACTCCCTACACCTATGTTTACAATGATTTTTGCAAGTTGAAGACGGCAAATCCCAATCGAAGATCTTCGGTGAAGGAGTTCCAGCAAAATATGATCGAAAAAAAGGCATAAAAAGCATTGAAGACGGCAAATTCCAATCGGCTATCTCATTTACTTCGAAGAAGTTTAGTCCGAATAAACATTCTTTAATGTTATTAGGGCTCGTTTGGAAAGGGTATATAGATATAGGATATAGGCTATGGGTATGAGATATAGATATCAATCTATGGGTATAGGCTATGGGTATGTGATTGATATCTATATCTCATATCTACTGTTTGGTAAGGGTATATAGATATCAGATTTAAAAAAAAAAAAGAAATTGTGACCCTCCCCTTTAGATTTGTCTCTTCTCTCACGTAAAACTCGACGCTTTATGCCGGAGCAGACGAACAGAGATGATGGTAGGTGCTGATGAAGATGAGGACGGAAAAGAAAAAGAAGGAGAAGCATACACGGCTGATCAGGAGGGCGACAATCAAAGCTAGGAGAGAGATACAGAGGCTTTAAGAGGGCGACAATTGAAACCCTAGAAATCGAAGCAAGAACCAACGGAGGATCTCAATTGGAATTTCGATAAGCAATCAATTTTTGTGATTAAGGATTCAAATTCTTGTTTTTACTTGTTCTTGTTGAGTAATTGAGGTGTTGATGGGTGGGATTTAACACAGAAATCGTCTGATTTGCCAGTGGGAGAAAGAGGGGCTGGCATTTGGCATCAACAGTGTCGGTCCCCGGCTTTCGAAGGAGGATGGCAACGATCGCTGATTAGAAAGTGTCACTGGGAGGCACGAGAGGGAGGAGGAGGTCGGTGTGGGTGTTTGCAGCTCAGGAAAGGAGGGAGGAGGATGAGAAGCATATGTCGATGGGAAGAGGCGATTAGAAAGAGAGCCATATACCCCAATTTCTACAGATATCAAAAGAGCTCAAAAAACCCACAATTAGTATATAGAGATATAGGATTGATATCCATATACCCATTTGGATAAATATACCAAATAAGAGATATAGATATTGAGCATTCTATACCCATAGCCTATATCTATATACCCATCCCAAACAAGCCCTTAATGAAATGAGGTAGGCGTGAGCTTTGGAATACTCAGGAGGAAAGGAATGAATATTGAATACTAGGTTAGGGGAGAGAGCACAGAAGCACACACCTTTTTTTTAAAAAATAATTACATAGCCGGTCCAATTCCGGTCCGACCCGGAATTTCTGGTCTAGTCCCGGGTTTGGACCGGAACCCGGAATTTATTTTTTCTTGGACCATGGACCAGACCGTAATACTCCCGGTCCGATCCAAGACTGTAATTTCCGGTCTGGTCCCGGTCCGATTCTGGTCCGATTCAATTTCTGCCCAGCCCTACTTCTCTCTCTTTCTCTTTTTGGATTACCTGAGGAGCATCTGCCAAAGTGAGCCAACTCCAACCCTAGCTTCTATTATATAGAGGTGAGCTCAAGGTAAAACGAAGCGTTCCACTAACGAGCCTCACAAGTGAAAGGGAGGTAAGTTGATCAACGGAGCTGGGCATGGGTAGGGTTGTGCAAAAAAAAATACGACACGGTTGACACGACGTGAAACCGCAACAAAACGATACGAAAAAATACGAAACGATATAGACACGACACAATTATGACACGAAACGGTAAAACACGACAATAATCGTGTCGTGTTCGGATTGACATGTTCTCCTTGTCGGATATCCGACACGACACGATAATTATTTTTATTTTTTTGAATATTAGTATGATGTGATAAGACATATTAAATAAATGTCTTTTAAGTATCAAGAAGTCCAAATCCATCTAAATCAGAAGTCCTATTCCGTAGACTGGAAAAATGGAGACCCAAAAAACCCCTATCTCGGAAAAGAACGCGTTCCCTCACGCGCCTACCAAATCCCCCCCAATTCGACCCTCCCTTAACCCTAGCTATGCCGATCTGAAAAATCAACCTGCAAAAGATCTGATCTCCCCTGCAATTCGAACACTAAGCCTTCCAAAAACTCAAACTCGAAGTCGTCCCTTCAATCTCAGAAGTTTCTGGTACTGGACATGGCACACGAGTTTAATTTCGTTCGAGATTGGGGGATCTTATCTCCTGCTAGGGTTTCGGCTTTCTCGTACACTCAAATCTCTTCAAGGGAGGATTACAACTGCAATCATTGTAATTTCTGGCTGGGATCTCCATTGTTCACTCTGGCTTGGCTGTCTATGGCGATTTGAAGGGTCTTCTGCTCATGGATGGCCTCCTCTGACTTTCGTTTTCAGAAGCTCGGGCTTCTTCAAGGTTTTGTCTCAAAGGGATTTTTGTCCCTCTTTTGACAGGTATGACATCTATCTTTCAATCCTCTTCCCAAACATCCAGATGCTATCTGAAATTTGGAACAACCAACACCAATTGAACTTTAAGTTGAACTATTTAAGCTTTACGATTGTTGAATTGAATGCTCCTCGCCCTGCTGATTTCATCTCTTTCTCTGATAACTCTCGAGTTCTCTCTGATCTTCCTCTCTCCATCTGCTGCTACTGGACTAACTCAGCCTTAATGGCAAACCACCAACCATCAAAAGGGAAGGAGGGTCTCTCTGAGACACTACCGAACCCCAACAACACCCAACCACCAAAAGGGAAGGAGGGTCTCTCTGAGACACTACCGAACCCCGCCAACACCCAACACACTTGGAAGGAGAGATTCTCTGAGTCTCTACTGATCCCCAATAACACTAACAAGCAATCCACCCCTCCCATTCCTCTTAAAAAGGATAAAGGGAAAAAGAAGATTGAACTTACTTCTTGCTTTGACCAACTCCAAGCTTTTCAACCAAAATACAGATTTGACCCCAAAGCTATACTTTATGGTAGAGATTTTGGAGCACCCATTGAATTCAAGAAAGTAGCACCTTCATGTAAAATGTTTGATCTTTTCATCTTAATCCATGTTTTTTGTTATAATCTAAATCTTACCATGATCTATGATCAGTGCAAATTGAATACCACATTCCAATTTATGCTAAGCATTTTTAACCTAACTTACTGTGAAATCCATAGCATGATTATCTATATTATATCTAAATCACAATTGCCCAAGACTAACACTGCTCGGGGGGCTTTCCCCTTTGAGCACATAAATATTAAACATTGGATTTGCTTTGCTAAAACATATAAGGACATCAAACTACCTAGCTCGAGCAACTACTTTCGGATTGCAGCTCACTCTGCTGAGTTTGTTTTCTTTACCCTGAATTTATGTCTCAAATCTAACTTAGCACATGAAAAAGGATATGTGACTTCATATTACATTGCTAGGAATCACCTAAAAGGTTTACTTAAGCATAACCATACACCTTACCTTGGAATTTATGTCTCCAGTGGGCTTCCGGTCCTGATTGAATTCAATCAAACCAAAGCTTTTGAGAAACTCTCTGGTGATCTATATCACGAATGGTGTATGCATCATGGTATCCTATATCAGACAAACTTAGGGTATATTAATCTTTGTTCCTTTGTTCTGAGCTATATCAATACAATTAATCATTTGATTTCTATTATTATCCACCATAGGCTTGCTGGAAATCAAAATAAAGTTTGTTTAACTTGCCATTATCACTGGATTAATGAGATTATATACTCTTATTATACAATAATCACAAGCATTCTGTCAAATAATCTTAAGCAGGGCTATATTGCCTTTGGCTGGTGTTTCATTAGCACCACCATGCATACTGCTAAATATTCCTTGACTAACTACTCTCGAGAGGGATTCTCTCTCGAGATGTTTTACTCTCCCATCTGCTCACAGGTTCACAAAGGGGGACAAAGGCCTCAGTTTTATGGCCAAAACACAATCATCATGGATCTCAAATTTTCTCAGCAGGAACCTTGGCAGCATGTAACTAGAGGACTGGTTTGGAACTTAAGGATCTTAATAAATTGGTTTTGCATCTCCTGTCCATGGAATCAGTTGGGTTCTCTTCTTCTTTTTGACAGGTTTGGCTTCTCAATCCCTCTCTCTAGACCCAAAATCCAGATTCCTTCTGGAATCTGTATTCCTAAAATTTCTTTGAATATTGCTTACCCTTATTTAATCCTTTGTAGACCAAAATTAAATGCTCATCTCCTACTTACCTGCTCTTTCCTTTTTGTTCTTGGCCAAATGCTCTCTGTTCTTACTGTGTTTTCTAGCTGTTTGTATTGCACTACCTTAATGGCAAACAACCTAAACGACAAAGGGAAGGGGATTCTCATTGATGATACACCGAAACCCATAAATACTCAATCCAAAGGGAAGCCTTCGGGTGACACCCATAAAAAACCTACTCTCTCCAAGTCATTCAAGAGTGATAAGGGTAAAGGGAAACTTGATCTTGATTCATTCTTTACTCAATTGCAACAGTTTCAACCCAAATATCGCTTTACTACTAGTGCCATCCTTGTTGGGAGGGCATTTGGTGCCCCTATCGAATTTAAAAAGCTTGAAACCAATAAGATTCTATCCAGGATATGTAATGCTTATCTATGTAATGACTATCTTAATGCATATCTTATATGTTGTTTATCTGCTAGTCTCACTTCTCTTGATTGCTTGTGTAACTACCTACATCCCCTTACTCTATACTGTAGGAGAACTTTGCTTTCTTATGTATATCCAGGAGATAAAATGCTTTCTTATGCAGACAATTGGAACCACATTTACTTGCATTTGTTTCAGCTTAAGACTGGGCTTTGCTGGCCTCTTGGCTTTAGCTATGGAGACAATTGGAACCAAACATATGAAGAACTATATCACATGCCATCTATATTGCTGATATTGATCCCTGCCAGCAGATGGTCCGACTGCTACCTCAAGCGATCTCTTGACTCAAGTGAGCACCCATGCGCCATCTCCCAAACTCTTATTAATATATGCTCTTGGGTGGTTTCCGATTATTTGGCTTACAAACCACTGCTATGCACTGTAAATCGCATACACTATGATCTATGTAATCTCCCCCAATTAGCTCCTCCGGTTGAGTATAATTCTCTCCTCAAGAAATCTCACAATAGCATTGTAAATCTTGGACAATATAAAACCCTCAACAGGTCTTTCATCTTAACAATTATGACTTTCCTTCTCGGTTTTGTTATGATGGTTAACATTTCTGGTGTTTCTTGCTCAAGCCAAACCCTTTGCTTGGACATTAGATTATTTCTGAACCGCTTAAATTTCATAGGCCTTGGTTCCAATACTCCAAATTTACCTATCACTCGATACATTCAGGATACAACAACTAACAAAAACAACTCGGAACACAATCTAATCCAAGAATCATCGGTTTTTGTATTGCTGCATTACACACTCACACAAACAGTCATAGAGATAGAAAAAACTTATAACAATGACTAGAAATCAATCAAAATGCACATTAATTGGCGATTCTTTACTTTTTTAAGTAAGGTTCTAACCTTTCTAAGTACCATATCTCCTGCAATTGGTTATAATGAAGTTTAGCTTCTGGAATGTAAGGGGGCTAAGTAGAAGGAACGTTTGGACCCATATTGAATCTACTACTAAAGCAGAACACATAAAAATCTTAATGCTAGCCGAAACAAAATTATCAAATCCTCCTCCGGATAAATGCTGGAGGAAACCAGGATTTGACAAAATGTTTTTCTGTCCGTCAAAAGGACTTGCAGGAGGTCTATGCCTTCTTTGGAAAGAATCCCTTTTCCAGAATGAAACTTTTACTATTAGAAACTCTACAGACCGTATCATCCAGGCAGACTACACAAACACGGCACTTAATATTAACATCGAAATCTTATTTGTTTATGCAACACCTTATGCAAATGAAAAAAACTTTTTCTGGACCTTACTTTCAGACTATATACGCAATGCAAAGGACGATCTTATTATCTTGGGGGACCTAAATGAAATATTAGAGCCGAACGACAAAATGGGTGGAAGGATTCCATCTGCAAACAGATTTACAAGAATACAAGATATTATTAGTACTTACAACCTGGTAGACTCCCCTACATGTGGAAACAATTACACTTGGAGAAAACACGAAAATGGTAATGACAATATATTTGAAAAACTAGACCGCGCTGTGATTAGCCACTCTATCCTAAAACAATTCCCTAACCTATGCACCAAAAACCACGCCTTCTTAAAATCAGACCATGCACAGATTACACTGGACCTCATGGATAACCTGAAACCAAAATTACAGCCTTTCAAGTTTGAAATGGCATGGACAACGAAACCAGAATATGAAGCAGTTGTGCGCTCTGCTTGGAGGCTTGACTCTCCCGGCTCTCAAATGTTCAAATTAACAAAGAAATTGCAAGAGGTCAAATGGAAAAGCAAGCTATGGAGCAAAGTAACGTTTGGAAACGTCTTTCGCCAAATTAAACAAGTGGAAACAGAATTACTGGAATTACAGAAAAATCTTTGCAATGCTTATAACCAAAACCTGGAAAACAAAATCAAAAGGCTCACAACAAAGCATACCTCTCTCCTTTCCTTCCAACAAAAATATTGGGGGCAAAGGGCCAAAAGAATACACGTAAAATCAATTGACGCTAACACAAAATACTTTCATAAAATTGCAACTGGAAGACGAAACAGAAACATAATAAAGCACCTTCAAACCACCGCTGGTGTAACACTCAGCAATGAAAAAGACATCAGAGAGCTAATCAAGCAGGACTTCAGCCAGAGATTTTCACAACAACCCAGGCAACAAATACCAAGCAATTTACTCCATCATATAGGAAATGAAATCTCGAACGAAGATAATGACTGCTGACTCGCCAAATCACAAATTCAGAAATAAAGAATGCGGTTTTCAGTCTTGCCAATGACAAATCCCTAGGACCTGATGGGTTTCCTGCCGGATTCTTCAAAAAATACTTGCACATAGTTGAACCATCCGTCATAAAGGCGGTCAAGAGCTTCTTTCTGAGTGGAAGAATTCTAAAACAGACAAACCACACGTTCATAGTATTAATACCGAAGATAGACAACCCGACCACAACATCTCACTATAGGCCTATCAGCCTATGCTCAACAACATACAAAATTATATCCAAAATACTAGCATCAAGACTAAAAAGGATTATCCCCAAAGTAACAAACCCACTTCAAAGTGCCTTCACTTCTGGCGGATCAATACAGGATAACATCGTAATTGCAAATGAAATATTCCACTCTTTCTCAAAGAAAAAAGGAAATTCAGGTTGGATGGCAGTCAAGCTTGACATGGAAAAAGCTTTTGATATGGTCGACTGGAACTTCTTACTCTCCACCATGCTTAAACTTGGTTTCCCACCCAAATTCACGGAATGGATCAAAGAATGTATTACAACTGTAACATACTCAGTACTAGTAATAATGAACCCACGGATATGTTTTTCCCCAAGAGGGGATTACGCCAGGGATGCCCGCTCTCACCATATCTATTTTTAATAATATCAGAAATTCTAGCTCGAGGGCTACAACATGAGTCAGAAAGGCCGCAAAGCCATCTAGGAATCAAACTAACACGCGGTGGTACAAAAATCCCCTTCTTAGCCTTTGTTGACGATATTGTCATTTTTGCATCAACAACCAAAACCGGTTGTGACCAAATTAACAAAGTACTACAAGAATACTCATCTTTGTCAGGACAACGAGTAAACAGGCACAAATCTCAATTCCAAACATTCGGAAATGTTTCAACCACGCAAAAAAATCTTATTCGAAATGAACTCGAAATAGCACACACCCCCAAATTGGGGAGCTACTTGGGATGTCCGATCATTGAAGGACGAGTGACGAAGGACGAATTTAAAGACTTATTAACAAACACTAAGTCAAAGCTACACAGATGGAAGGCGAATTGCCTCTCACAAGCCGGTCGTTGCACCTTGATCAAAACGACGCTAGCAGCTAAACCTTTACATATAATGCAATGCTTTATGCTACCCACATCTGTTCACACAGAACTTGATAAAATCAACTGAAACTTCCTTTGGAACAAGGGCCCGAATCACAAACCCCTCATCAGCTGGTTTGAGGTTTGTAAAACCAAGGAAAATGGAGGACTTGGTCTTCGTTCGCAGCTCTGAGGACATGAATAAAGCCCTTCAGATGAAATTACTTTGGAAACTATTAGCAGAACCATCTAGCCCCTGGGTTACATTAATCAAAGAAAAATATCTCAAAGATCAAAACATTCTGAATTATCAGAAGCATGGGACCTCTTCCTAGCAATGGACGCATTTAATAAAATTATTACCTTTATTCAAGCAAGGTCTTAAATGGTCTATTGGGGATAGCTCATCCATTAATTTTTGGCGGGACATGTGACTAGGCTCTTCGCCGCTTAATTCACTAATCTCGGGAACACGACAAATTGACGAAACAATCAACATAAGTTATTTCCTAAAACAGAATAAAACATGGGACCAAGATAAATTAAATGAAAATCTACAGAATGTTATTCCAAATGACATAATAGAAGCAATCAAAACAACCCCAATACCACAACACATCCATGTTGATAGACTATATTGGAAATGGAGCAAAAATGGCTGGTTCAGCACAAAGTCTGCAATTGACATGATACATAGACACAAAAACCATGAAATTTCGGATATAAACTGGGTTTGGGGGCTAAAGATTCCTCCTAAAATAAAATCTTTCCTTTGGAAAATCCTTAAGAACGGAATACCCACTACGGTTAAACTGGCATCTCACCGTCTTGGTATTCCGATGAATTGCCCACACTGTGACTCCTGCTATGAAGACCTTAACCATCTACTATGGGACTGTCCTGTTTCTAGGGAAACCCTTATTGCAAATAACCCAGGTGCCTTTAGGAAAATCCTGGGCTGTTTCAACAAAGCGGAACACCTTAACGACACAATCTGGGATATCAAAAATACAATTGGGGAAAAATGTTTTGAAGATCTAGCCTTTGTTTGGTGGGGAATTTGGTATTTCAAAAACAAAACGATCTTTGAAAATATAAACCCAGACATAAGGCGTATCTTATCATTTGTAAAAGAACAAATATTTATCTGGAAAACAGCGTATTCGGGTCCACCGGATTACTGCACAAATGACAAAAACTTGTCCAAAACAGTCGACCAACCCAGATTGAAATCGAAAAGAAAAAGAACCAAATGGGAACCCCCTCCAAATGGAACTTATAAACTGAATTTTGACGGTTCTCTCTCCCATGATGGTAGGGGCACGTATGGCTTCATCCTTCGGGATTCCATTGGTGCTCCTATTTTCTGTGGCTCAGGAACCTCACCAATCACCTCGGTTTGTGGTTGTGAAAGCATGGGCCTTTGGAAGGGCCTGCAACCCGCAAAAGAACTGAAAATCATGAACCTAATCATTGAAGGAGATAACTTAGCGATTATCAAAAGTCTAAAAGGTATGGGGAAGCCTACTGGAGACTCTGAAATGATTGTCTCGGACAGCCTAGTCTCGCTGGGCTTCTTTGGTTCTGTTGAGATTCGTCATGTCTTCCGTGAGGCAAATCTGGTGGCTGCCCGATTGTCACGTATTGTCTTTGCTTCAAACGGATCTATGACTCCTGATGATTCTCTGTTGCGTAGTCTCATCCGCAAGGATGCTCTTGGCTGATAGAGCTAAGCTCTATGGTCAAATTCTTTCCGTTTCAAAAAAAAAAGTATCAAGAAGTCCAAGTTGCCAAGTTGGTTGGGTGGTTTTGCTGCTCGCGGGTAGTATAAGGGCATCCTTAATTGTTTTTTTTTTTTTCATTTTTAGTCTCTCTAGTCTCTCCTCACTCCTCAATCTCGTCTCGAGTTGACGAGTCCTCTCTCGCTCGCCCTATCGATCCACAGTTCAGATCCGGTAAGTTGTGGACTTGTCGACCCAGTCCTCTCCTCTCCTCTCTTCCTCGCCCTGTCGACCCAGCCCTCTCCTCTCCTCTCCGGCTCTCCTCAATCCTCACTCCCATGTTCCGGACTTCATCCGGTAAGTTGTAGACTTCTAGCTTCCTTGTTCAGATTTCAGAATTCAGACTCCCTTGTTCACTGTACTAACATTCAAGAAAAAAAAACACAAAAACCGAATTTTTATAATATCGTGTCGTGTCGTGTTATACGGGTATCCGATACGAAATCGTTTCTTATTTTCGTGTCGGATACCCGATACTTAACGTGTCGTGTTCGGATCGTCCTTTTTAGGGTTATCGGTTTCGGGTATCCGACATACCATGTCGTGTCGTATCGGATACCCGGTTATGCACATCCCTAGGCATGGGCCTCGGATTGGGTCAAGCCCATCTGATCAAGTAACCATACAAACATACATATAATATGTCTAGTATAATATATACTATACTTATAGATATGTAACATATACGAGCATAGGTTAAAACTAGACCTGTCAAAACACAACCCGACCCGGTCGACCCGACCCGAACGCCCGAAAAAATTTTGATCCGAACCCGGGAATTTCGACTCGGAATTTTTTTTCGACCCGAACCCGAAACACCCGGAAATTTTCAGGGTAATCTGGGTTTCGACCCGGTGACCCGATTGACCCGGTAATTTTGACCCGATTTACCCATTTGACCCGGTGACCCGATTGATTTATAATTATATATGATTAAATTTTTTTATGGAGATTCCAATTTATTACATTTTATAATTACAATCACTTGATCTTTCATTTTCAAATCAACTTTTATATTTATTTTTATTGTGTAATACTCCGTCCGATCGATAGTATTTGATTTTATATTTTTCAACGGACTTTTTTAAGAAGATAAAAATTCTAAAAAATATTAAAATATTAAAACAATTCTATGCTTATTACTAATTGCAAGAAATTATTTTTAAAAAATTATTTGAAAATTTGATATTTGGTATATTATTACATTTTATTAAAAATGACAAGAAATAATAAAAATCAAATATTTTAGATCAAATATAGTATATAATTACAAGCACCAGAACTTATGAACAACGTCTTTAACTTTAGAATTTTAAATTTATTGCAAAATTATCAAATCATGATTTTTTTTAATTTAAAAAAGAAAAAATTGACCAACCTGAAATCGACCTGAAATGACCCGAAAACCCGGTCAAACCCGTATTACCCGGGACCCGAAAATACCCAAAACCCGTATTACCCGAGACCCGTATTACTCGGGACCCGAAGTGACCCGACCCGAACCCGACCGGAATGACCCGTTTGACAGGTTTAGTTAAAACCCACACTTTTTATATATGTTATGATATAAGTATAATATATATTCTAGTGTTTATACCTTAATCTACCAATTAATTTAAGCTTATGGCCATGCAATATTCCTAGAGCTAATGTTTAGATTAAAATAGACATTACAATGATACAACATCAAAAACAACACGAAGCTAAGGAAGATGACCCAGACACAAATGCTCTTAGCAAATTAGATCGACGTAGTGGAAGTCGTTGAAGACCAGGAATAGACTTATTGATCGCGAATGTCGAGAATATGGGAGAGTCTCGAGACTAATATGACGTCTTGATGCTGGGAGGATGGAAGCAGAAACCCACAAACGAAAAGAGACGTCTCCTGGAAAGTAGGGGTGGGCATATTCGAGTACCCGATACGAATCGGATAATCGTGTCGGGTACCCGAAACCGTTTAGGACAAAAAGCCCAAACCGTATACGAACCATCTTAAGTCGGGTGCCCGACACGGATATGCTAATCGATTCCGTGTCGGATACCCGGGTACCCGATACGAACCGGTTGTCTTTTTTTTGTTGCTAATTCTACTGTGAGTTCGAGATACTGGGACAGAGAAGAATAGAAGATCATGAATGGGAGGCTGACAGAGGAAGGCATCAACTTCAAACTATCAAGGGAGCTGCCACATATAATATAAGACACCCATTGAATAAATAGAGGAAAAGCTTGGGTTGGGGCCAGAAAAGCTTGCTGCTAGTCGAAAAGTGTTGGCAGATTAAGAAGAAGAAAGAGAACGGTGAAGGTCTGGGAGATCGAGGAGAAGGCCTGGGAGAGAGAGAACAGTGAAGAAGATGGGGGGAATTGCAGATTGGTCGTGCAGGAGAAGAATTAAAAAAAAAATTGAGAGGAGAAAGGGACGGTTGTAGCCTTTAACTTAGAGAGAGCTGCATTCTCGGAGATGTGATATTTTATTAAGTCCCAGGACGCTGGAGCTTGAATCCGCGTCGGGCCTCCGATTGAAGCTGCATTCTCGAAGATGAGATATTTTATTAAGTCCCAGGACGCTGGAGCTTGACTCCGTGTCGGGCCTCCGATCGAAGCTGTATTCTCGGAGATGTGATATTTTATTAAGTCCGAGGACGCTGGAGCTTGACTCCGCGTCGGGCCTTCGATCAAAGCTGCATTCTCGGAGATGTGATATTTTATTAAGTCCCAGGACGCTGGAGCTTGACTCCGCATCGGGCCTCCGATCGAAGCTGCATTCTCAGAGATGAGATATTTTATTAAGTCCCAGGACGCTGGAGCTTGACTCCGCGTCGGGCCTCCGATCGAAGCTGCATTCTCGGATATGTGATATTTTATTAAGTCCCAGGAGCCGCTATATAAATAAACCCATTTTCCCACCAACCCCTACCTAAATCCACCAAGTATTGATATACACATGAAGTGCCACGTAGTGGACACATGTCCCGAGCCGTTTGACACTTGTCATCGGTTTTGCCACGTGTCGGGCATGGCACATGAGTTTTGCATTATAAATAAAGCTTGATAGCCTCAATGAAAAAGGTCGAATTTTGATGGCTCGAAGAGCCATCCCGAGCGGGATTCATCTCGCCTAGCGGGAGCCGACGATTGATGGAGCCTTGGGAGGACGGTGGTCCGCGGATGGCTTGAGCTCGGATCGGCACAGGTTTGGGTATGCCGACGGTAATCTCATCGCGCGTCTCAGGTAAGCCCGATCGTCTGAGCTCGCATGCGCTCCACTTGATCCCGGACCGCGGACCACCGTCCTCCCAGGGCTCCATCAATCGTCGGCTCCCGCTAGGCGAGACGAATCCCGCTCGGGAAGGCTCTTCGAGCCATCTAAATCCGACCTTTTTCATTGAGGCTATCAAGCTTTATTTATATTTCAAAACTCATGTGCCATGCTCGACACGTGGCAAAACCGATGACAAGTGTCGAACGACTCGGGATATGTGTCCACTACGTGGCACTTCATGTGTATATCAATACTTAGCAAATTATATCGACGTAGTGGAAGTCATTGAAGACCGAGAATAGACTTATTGATCACGAATGTCGAGAATATGGGAGAGTCTCGAGACTGATATGACGTCTTGATGCTGAGAGGATGGAAGCAGAAACCCACAAACGAAAAGAGACGTCTCCTGGAAAGTAGGGGTGGGCATATCCGGGTACCCGATACGAATCGGATAATCGTGTCGGGTACCTGAAACCGTTTAGGACAAAAAACCCAAACCGTATACGAACCATCTTAAGTCGGGTACCCGACACGGATATGCTAATCGATTCCGTGTCGGATACTCGGGTACCCGATACGAACCGGTTGTCTTTTTTTTCTTTGCTAATTCTACTATGAGTTCGAGATACTGGGATAGAGAAGAATAGAAGATCATGGATGGGTGGCTGACAGAGGAAGCTTAAGGCATCAACTTCAAACTATCAAGGGAGCTGCGACATATAATAGAAGACACCCATTGAATAAATAGAGCAAAAGCTTGGGTTGGGGCCAGAGAAGCTTGCTGCTAGTCGAAAAGTGTTGGCAGATTAAGAAGAAGAAAGAGAACGGTGAAGGCCTGGGAGATCGAGGAGAAGGCCTGGGAGAAAGAGAACGGTGAAGAAGATGGAGGGAATTGCAGATTGGTCGTGCAGGAGAAGAATTAAAAAAAATCGAGAGGAGAAAGAGACGGATGTAGCCTTTAACTGAGAGAGAATGAGATGCGTTTAGGGTTTGTTAATTTGGATATAATAAAAGAAAAAAAATAAAGTGGAAAAATTAAAAAGGCCAACGCTTGGGAATCGAACTTGGGCCAATTTGTCACATGCCTGACTTTATTCAAGCAAAAACCACCTGGGCTGTAGGAACATTTTGATATTCCTATGAAGGTTTATATATTAGTAGTATACTACATTACCTAAAAATAAAAATAAAAAATCGGTTCGTTCCGGGTACCTGACAAGAGTATATGCCCGATCCGAACACGAACCGTTTACAGCTGTGTTTTCTCGGTTCGTGTTATTTTCATGTCGTGTCTTTTCGGTTTCGTGTTTTTTCATTTCATGTCGTCGTGTTTTCGTATTGTGTCTATCGTGTCGGGTTTTTCTGCACACCCCTACTGGAAAGTGTGGATCAATGACGTTTTCCTCACCTAGATGAAGGATCTTTGAAAACCACGAACACAGCTACGATCAACTCAATCATTATGGTGTCTGATAAGGCTGGGGAAAACGTATCATGACAAACCAAACCAACACGTACCAACCGAACCAAATTCCGAAACTTGGTACGGTGATGTGAGCCGAATTCGCCATGTTTTATATTATCTTTTATATCGATTTCTGCATGCATTTCATGCATTTGGGTTAAAATGATACATAATTTGTGTAGTTTATGTTTATTTGCAATATATGGAGGTCTACACAAGTTTTTGTCATATTTCGCAGAAATCGGACGCACTTTGGAGCTTAAAGGATAGTCATGAAGAAGCTAAGAATGGTGCAGCTGGAGGAAACACCGTTTTTCACCATTCATCATTCTGAATCAAGCTTTGATGTCTTCATGAGAGTTGTAGCCCTTGAAAAGAGCTTCCAACGCATGGTCATATGCGTCAATCCGACAAAAGAGGGCACGGGAAAGTGCGTTTCAAGAACAGAGCATAAAGCTGAGAACTGTCAGATTTGCTCGACATCGACCAAATTGGTCGAAGTCGACCAATCCCAAATCGAGTAAAGACACCAAACATCGACAAGTGAAACTGGGAGCTGAACATGTTACTCGACGTCGAGGAAATTTACTCGATGTCGAGGAAAACCCAAGTCGACTTTGCTCCTGCAGGCCGAAATCGAGTTGCTGAGCAGAAGACGAGGAAAGTGCTACTCGATATCGAGGAATTCTACTCGATATCGAGGAAATCCCCAGTGGCCGACGTCGAGTAGTCCGAGATCTTGTTAAGTTTCTATCCAAAGTCCAATGGTGATAATTTCGAGATGAAATTCTATCAAGATCTATCAAGTACCATCAAGTCAAGAGAGAGGATATTTTATCCACATTAGATATAATCCCTTTAGATTTATTTATTTATTCCATTTTTTTATTTTAAGTAATTAGATAGATAGATATAGATATAGATAGGATATTCTTTCCTAATTAGAGAGAGAGGGAAGCCTATAAATAAAGCCTTAGGGGCTGATTTTCATTCATTCAATTCTAGAGAAGGAGAAGAGGTAGTAAGTAGAGAGAGAGAGAGCTTGTGGCGGGAAGAGTCGGAAAGGCGAAAGCGGATTTGGCTTTGTTTGGTTGTAAGCTTTCTTTAGTTTATTTTAAATGCAATTTATTTTCTTGAAATCTTTGATGTCTTTCTTGATGATGAAGAGCGAGTAGTCCACCCACTTCTAGGGCCGGGGTGAGCCCGACGGTAGCCATGTGAGGTGATGCGGTAAAGGTTTGATCTTTTTATGCAATTCGTCTTCTATCCCTGCAAGCATGATTCTTTTGCGAAAGTCGAAGGTGATCCTTGTTTGTGTTATTGAAGCGAAAGCGATCTTAATACAACTTGGGTTAATTATGTGAAAAGGGTTAGTAACAATTAGGGTTTATGCGAAAGCCTCTATATTTCTATTTGTTAATAACGAAAGTTATTTGATGAAAAGCATGATCTTTTATGCCTTTATGTGTTATTTTACATGGTTATCGTTGTGGTATTGAAACCCTGATCTTGGAAGTCTTTAGTTTATTGATTTATTTCGTCGAAATCCGTGTTCTGTGTTCGAAAGGTTGAATTTTAAGTTTCTATCTTTAGTCGATTTCGAGAAGTTTTGTCGACGTCGAGGAGATTTTACTCGACATCGAGGAAAGTTGTCGAGATCGAGTTGCTTCTGCTGAGCTCTGCTTTCTGTTTGTCGATTTTGGTTACTGTTGGTCGACATCGACCAAAGTTATTAAAGTCCTGTGCTTTGCTTTCTTTTCCACTTTTCTTTGTTATTTCTGTCTTTCTGTTTGATTTTCTGTCTATGAGATTTGCTGCTACCTGAGATCCGCTGACGTGCTTCCTCGAGGTTCGATCCTGACTTATCGCTGTTACATCAGGAGGAGGTCTTGTAATTATTTGCGTGGGCACGAATCTGGTTTGATTTATTTCATTATATTTTAAACTCGATTTCCTCCTACAACATACGGTAACAGTAATGAAAACTAAAAAGTTGGTATTACCATTACCAACCGATTTGAAATTGGTTGGTAACGATAATACCAACAAATTCCTACCAATATATATTTAGTTTTTTATACATATTTTAAATTTTTTTTTTTTTGCATAAAATGCTTTAAATCAAAGGAGAAATACTAACTCGACCTTGATTCGGACGAAAATCTAAGCGTTCGTAGGAAGTTCTCATGTGGACATCTTTAATATTGTCAGGCTTATTTGTATTTTAGGTTGGTTTAGTGCTTAAATATGTTGTAATCACTTGCAAGTTTTATGTTACTTTAGTGTTTAAATATTGTCGGTTTAGACGAAAACCTAAGCGCTGTAATAACTTTTAAATTTTAATTAAGTTGTATTGTATATGTATGTTTTTTTTTCTCAACACACAAAACATGGTAAATTAGGGCTGGGCATCCGGTCTGGACCGGACCGGACCGGACATTCCGGTCCCGGTCCGATCCGATGGACCAGAATTTTCAGAAACTTGGACCGCGGATCGGACCGGGACCGAGATATATGGTCCCGGGTTTTCCGGTCCGTGGACCGTTAGGACCGTTTAGACCGGAAAAATAAATCTGAAAATTCTTTTTTTTTTCCTAAAATCTGAAAATTCCTCATAATTCCTCCTAGATCTAGATCTGAAAATTGAAATTGCTCCTACAAACTGTACACAAAACAAGATCTGAAAATTTCTGTATTTGTACTTCGATAGTTCGATTTGAAATTTCAATACACCTAGATCTGAAAAACAAAGAGTGAAGAGAGAGGTCAACGGTTGGGTGGTGGCGATGGCCGGTGGCGATGGCGAGAGAGTTGAGTTGTTGCTTCTGGCGAGACCGCGGGACTGAGGTTCTGCTCTCTGCGAGAGTGGAAGGCTGTGAGCGGACGTGAACAATGAGAAGAGAGGGGGGAGAGATGCCTACGCGATGATTGATGATCGACGGGGAACAAGCGAGGGCGGCGGCGAGGACGGTGGCAATGGGCGGCAGCGACTGGGCGAGTGAGTCTGAGAGAGTGAGAGAGCAGCGATGAACTCTTGTTGGGCGAAGAGAGACTGAGAGGGATCTTGAAACGGAGAGTCAGAGAGATCGAGATTAGGGATGAGTTGTTTAGGGCCGGCGCACTTGAGCTACTGAGCTTTAAAAGAAAGAAAGAAAGAGGCAGGAGGGAGAGGGATGGACTAAAGGACACGCTACTCAGCTTTTGCCCAAGCCCAAGTACCCAACATATTTTTTTTAAAAAAAAATGATACGGATTCCGGTCTAATTCCGGTCCGGACCGAATTCCGGTCTGGTCCCGGGTTTGGGCCGGAACCCGGAATTTAGAAAATCTTGGACCGTGGACCAGACCGTATTTTCCCACTCCGATCCAAAGACCGTAAATTCTGGTCTGGTCCCGGTCCGATTCCGGTCCGATCCACATTTTGCCCAACCCTATGGTAAATTACCATTACCAACATGTACCAACCAACTTAATTGGTAACCAATTAAATTGGTACAACTCCTTCGGTGGTTGGTAATGGTAGGAGTTTTACAATTACCAATTCAAATTGGTTGGTACATGGTAAACGAAAAAATAAATTGGTAATGTACCAATTCCACCCTTAGTGTCTGAGACTGTCACCCTACCCAAAACTAAACGCACTCAAATTAAAAAGAAAATCACTACTACTATAAAAGTGGGGGTAGAGCCGGACGCGCCTGCCCATCTCTTCTCTTTGTGAGAACTGAAAATTTCCCTTTGTCCAAACCTAAACCAAGAAATCTAGGTTTTGAGAAATCGATCCCTCTTCTATCCCCCTCTGAAACCCTGCACCTATGGTCCGGGGTCGAAGATGGCCTCAGCCCCTTTCGAGTCTTTGTTGTCGGCTGTCATCGTGGGTACTGTGGTGGCATGCTTTCGATCAATCAATTGGTCACTACGATTTGAGGGTTTGCTTCTTGGCCACTCCTATGTATTGATCTCTTGGGATCGGGATCTCAATATGTGTTTCTGAAGGTGTATGAAAAGAAATATGTTGAACCCCAGTTGAATCGGCCTCCGCCGTGGCCAAATCCATGATGTACGGCTTTCTATTGTGTGTTCTCTCTGATGGGTTTTGGCGTTCGTCCTTATTGCCGTGTCTGGGTGGTGGTGCTTCTTCTCTGCATCTTGTTTCCATCCTGGTGGCCGAATCTCTTATCCAGTGTGGTTCGCTCCCTCTCTCTCTTATTCTCTTATTCTCTTATTTGGAGCGGAGGGGAGGGTCGGTTCATCCCCTCTTCCTCTCCTCTCTCCTTCCTTTACTTCCCTTTGATAATCCATCAATTGACTAATCATATATATTTAATTGTGTTTGTTATGTCGACATCGGAGATTGACAAAACGAAAAAACCAATGGGAACAAATGATCCTGTTTCCTCAATGAGTATCCCCCGTAAGGGTTTGACACAACCGGAGGGATATAAACTCCCTGAGGTGCATCTTTGCCTTGATGATGAAAAAAGAATGAGAAATTGAGATCTAGCAATGGGAAGATGTTCTGGTGGCTCGTAATCAACTGGTGGTTGTTGTTCTCGTGGCTAGGACCTGTGTTGGAGAACATATCGGCTATCCTTTGTACCTCTCGGTTCTTGGCTTTTTGTGGCATACCCATGGTGGCCATGGTGAATCGGAATCGATTCAGGTATGTGTGGAAATTTACATCAGATAAGTTAGTGTCTACCACTATTACAGATGATTGGTTCGATGTGCATTGTGATATACACTGTGGAGACCTCCCGAAAGGGTAAATAAAAAATTGTGTCGACAACAAAGAGGCTGAGGAGTTTCTATTCTCCTGTGATGCCGATGGGAAAAGAAATTTTAAAGTGAAGGCATTGCTTTGTTTACTGTGGTATATACTCTTTATGCAAATTGGCCTATTTTTCTTCTTTATGTGGTCACTGTACTTGATATTACTGTGCATAACGTTGTGGAAGACAATTTTCTATGTGTTATGGCTACCGCTTACAAACCCTGATGATGTTTATAAGGGTATGGCAGCAATGGTTTTTCTGGTGGTTGTTCTGCATCTCACAAAGGGTTATGTTGCATCCTTGGAATACAAAGCTAAGCCAAACTGGGATCGTTTCCCCCCGAGTGCTCGCTCTGCCACTCCTGGTATTGCTCTTTTGGAGTTTTATCATTTGAGGCTGGCAAGGAAGAAAGAGTTTTCCAAATGTGAACTCAGATGGTGATTGAACAACCCTGGAAAAACTAGTGTTGTGTTATCCTTGCTGAAGGTTATAACAAATAAACATTACAGGAAAACGGTTGATTGGAGAAATCTAACCTTTGTGAGTCCCATAAATGGGTTGTGTTTTTTTCTTCTATTCATTTTGAGTAATAATTTGATATATAGTATTTTTGTTTATTGGAGTTGTACCATGAAGGAGAGGCTATTGGTCGAAGTCATTGTTGGTTTGGTGCTCCTCATTGCCATGAAAATTTTGAAGCCACTGTCTAGTATAACTATCTTACTGTTGGGTATGATGGGTAAGGATGGCATTGGCTTTAGTATAATCATGTCTAAATCAGTGTTTGGTATGTTGTACTATATGTTTAGTTTGTTACCCAGTATGATAACGATTATACGACTATGGAAAGTTTGGAACTTCGTTTGTCATGAGTACTTGCTTTTAATTGCAATACTAGAGTATAGGATCTCTTCGATTAAAATAAAAAATAAAAAATCTTGTGATTTAGATCGGATAGATATGAAGGTTTTCTGGTGGGATAATCAAGGTGATTCTATATGGATGAAAACCTTTCCCTGTATTATTTACATGGATGCTCCTAAACTTGTTGTTCAACTTGTTTACTACTCAAAGATGTATATGGTGCATGTTCTTCTAATCTCTTGGTTACAAACTTCAAGTCAGGTTACTTGGACTGCCATGACATTTTAATGGTGGAAAAATTATGGTGAATTTTCAAACTGCACATTAGAGTCCTATATTGCAGTCCATGGGAAGCTATTTGTTTGTCATTCTTTGTACATTTCCATCAATTGCAAAGGTAAATGTGCTTCATTTCAATATAACATATTGTGTAAACTTGTAATGATGTTAAATATGGAAACATTTAATGCCAATTTCATTCTTGAGTCACATATTATTAGTGGTCCTCGTGACATGAAAAATCCTTGTCTAGCTCACTGTGTGCACCAATTAGTGTTGAATTGGGTGTGTATTCTTCGAATCATTTGGGTACAAATATATAGTCGAGTTGGTTGGCTAACTAAACCTTGCTATTGGTGGAACATATATATCGCAATCCCCATCTTCATATTTGAATCCTATTATTTTGGGGATAAGAGGACTTGTCTTTGTCACTTTCTATTTGCTTATATCACCTATAGCGGTAATTGTGTGACATTCCAATGGCTGGATCAACAGATTATTGTATTTATCACTCTATGTAAATCTAGAATGATGATTAAAGAAGAGACATTCATGACCACGTTCTCTCTTGTGCCTCATTTTACTAATGGTTGGCTATATAGATTAATATCAGTTACTTCCTGCCCAAAGTGCTTCGACACATCAACCCTCAACAGCAATCTATGCCTCATTTTAGCCCATCTTTCTTTGGCTGGCGGGGGTGATTCTCTAAAATTGCTTCTTTTTGATATTAGGTCGGGTAACTACTTGCATAATGAGCAAAAATTTCTTATATGGGGTCGGATACCTGTGTCTCCATATAAATGACGATGGTTCAATATGAAAATCCGATTTTGGAATTCACGCGGGATTGGAAAGAGAACTTTCTGGGCAGGTCTAAATGTAATGTGAATAAATGACCATTTCAAGATTTTAGCCATCGCTGATACAAAAACAGAATTAATCCCTTCAGAGGCTGTTTGGAGGGGGAGTGGGTTTTCTAGCGCTATATGGTCTCCGGGAGATGGTAGGGTTGGGGGTCTTGGAGTGTTGTGGAACGAAAACTCCCTCATAGATAAAACAATCTCTGTCAAGATCCATCTTCCAAGAATTATAGGATGAGAGTACTCTAACTCGGAAAACAATTTTAGGGGCCTTATTCTTTTTGTCTATATGGGCCCCCTCAGGTGAAAGACAAGGATCAGTTTTGGGAAACACTGACGTCTGTGATACTTGAACAAAGACTTCCGTGTATGGTGATGGGGGATCTTAATGAAATTGCCCATAGTAGTGAGAAATTGGGGGGGGGGGGGGTCTCTTTTCATCCTTCTCGAGGATATAGACTAAACCAATTCATGGATATATGTGCATTGACGGATATTCCTTGCTCCGGTAATCATTTTACGTGGAGGAAAAAAGAGGACGGGGATGACAACATTTTAGAAAAGTTAGACAGAGTACTTGTTCAAGGACAATTTTTTTATACATTTCATGATCTTAGTACGTTCAATGGTGCATTTTCATCGTCAGATCACTGCCTGATAACTATTGAGTTAAAAAAAAACAATCATCAAATCTCCCCCATTCACAATGGAAAACATTTGGTTTCTTAGACCAGATTTTAGGAATTTAGTCAAGCAGGCTTGGCGAGCTCCTTGTTCGGGTTCTATTATGTACAACATAATGTTTAGAACAAGATTAATTGAACAAAAAGCTAAACAGTGGAACAAGAATACTTTTGGAAACATTTTTAGACAACTAAGTTTATAGAAAAGGATCTCCTGGAGATTCAAACAGAGGAACAAGGCTCCATCGAAACTAGTAAACAAAAGAGGCTTATTCAGAAAAAGGATCGGTTGTTGTTATTTCAGAAAGAATACTGGAGCCAATGTGCAAAGTCAAAACACTTAAAACTAGCAGACTCTAACACAACATATTTCCATAGGGTGGCGTCTGGCCGGAGAAATATGAAGGTTATCAGAAACATTACCACTATGGAGGGTACTCTTATTGTGGGAGACGAGAATGTTCGTACGGAAATCAAAAAGGATTTTGTGAACCAGTTTACTAAAGCATCAATTGATGACAATCCCTTAAATGAGTATCTGCAGGAGATTACTTGCTCTATTACTGAAGAGGAAAATCTTAGGTTAATTGCTCAACCAACAAATTGTGAGGTTAAAAGGGCTATTTTCAACCTGGGACTAAATAAGTCTCCTGGTCCGGACGGAATTACAACAGAGTTTTACAAAGATTTCTGGGATATTGTAGGAGGTGATGTTGCGTGTGTTGTCAAGGCATTTTTCCACCCTGGAAAAATATTAAAGCAAATTAATCATACGTTTATTTCCCTTCTTCCAAAGAATAATAACCCATCCAAAACAACTGATTTAGACCTATCAGTTTATGCTCAACCATCTATAAAATAATATCGAAAATTTTAACAGATAGATTAACATCTGTAATGGGAAAATTGATTCATCCACTGCAAGGCGCATTTGTACCCAACAGGGCAATTCAAGACAATGTACCTATTCCTCGTGAAATCTTTCATTCGTTTAAAACTAGGAAAGGCGTTGATGGTTGGCTTGCCATCAAGCTGAATATGGAAAAGGCTTATGACCGGGTAGATTGGGCCTTTATTGAGATGGTTCTTAGAAAGTTCGGTTTTCATGACAAATTTATCAAGTTGGTTATGGAGTGTGTAACTACCGTTTCCTTCTCGGTACTAGTCAATTATGTTCCCACAGAGGTGTTTGTCCCCTCCCGTGGACTGAGACAAGGCGACCCTTTATCCCCATTCCTGTTTATTATAGGAGCGGAGGTGCTTGCAAGAAAATTAACGAGTGAATCCTTGCTGCCTAGCAATGGTATCGGCTTTCCCTTTGGTCGTAATGGCCCACGTATACCATTTTTGGCATTTGCTGATGATATTATTATCTTCTCAAAAGGGAACATGTCAGCTTGTGAGAAAGTTAAAAATACCGTAGACCGCTACTGTCAAATATCGGGACAAAAAGTTAATTACCAAAAATCAGCATTCCAGTGCACCTCCGGTATCCCCAGATCTCAGATTTCGGACATAGAAAACTGTCTTAAAATTTCCAGCCAAGTTAAACTAGACAAATACTTAGGATGTCCAATTACTAATGGCAAAGTAAATGCAAAAACATTTGAGGATATAATCTCCAACACCAGGAACCAACTATCAAAATGGAGGGCAGATTCTCTATCACAACAAGGACGGACAACGCTGATCAACGCAAACTTAGCATCGAAACCCCTATACATGGTGCAAAATTTTATGCTACCGCCGAAAATGCACCAGAACCTAGACAAAATCAATAGGTCTTTTTTCTGGAATAAAGATTCAAAATATAAGCCTCTAATTAGTTGGGACTTGGGATAGAATATGCAAACATAAATCTGCGGGGGGAGTTGGCTTGAGAAAATCAAAACAAATGAATGAGGCACTGCAATTAAAATTGTTATGGAAAATAGTGGAAGAATCAGAAAATACTTGGGTAAGGATCATCCAGTATAAATACCTTAAGACCAACCACTTACTTAACTATGATAAGAGAGGAAATGCTTCACGACAATGGACGCAGTTGAGAAAGCTAATTCCTACATTTGAAAATGGGTTGGTATGGGTAGTGGGAAATGGCAGAACGATTAAGTTTTGGAAAGACAAATGGGGGCCGATAAATAATTTAATACATTATTGTGAAGACACAGAAAATATTGATGTGGAGGAAACTGTAGACCTGTATATAGAAAATGGTAAATGGCAGGTGGATAGGTTCACGAATGTTCTCCCTTCGGAGGTCGCCTCTAGAATTGCAAATATTGGTCTCCCAGTTTCGCCAATTGAAGATAGGTTATATTGGGGACCAGCCAAAAACGGTTGGTTCTCGACGTCAAGTGCATATAAACATGTCACAAACTCTACTCAAATTACGATAGACAACAATCAATGGATTTGTTAACAAGATATCCCGCCTAAGGTAAAGAATTTTCTATGGAAAACTAGTCAAAATGGTCTTCAAACTGCGTCAAGACTATCTAGAAGGGGGATGGCTATCCCAGCCTGTTGCCCGATCTGTAATCACCAGGAAGAAGATGAAGTTCATCTATTTTGTGAGTGTAAATATAATTTTTTCCATAGAAATCTGAGTGATAAGGTTAAATCTCTCGTTCAAGATTCTATCTGTAGAACCCATGAAATAAAACCGATTATGACAATTCTATCTAATAACTTGTCAACTAAAGAAAAACAATGTTTGGCATTTAACTATGGACGATTTGGCTGGTTCATAAGCAATTTGTGTTCAGGCAAGAAAAACTGCCAACAGTTGATGTTGTTAAAATACGTGTGGACCAATTTTAGAAAAGTTGGTCCACTGCAAACGTGCACTGGCTTGAATAAAAAAAGGAGAACCTCACAGAACACAAATGGGAAATAATAATTGCAAAGGTTTGAGAAAAAAATTCAAAATGGAAAAAACCGTCATCCAACCTTGTATAGCCGGTTTAGGCGCGAAAAAAAATGGAAAAGAAAAAGAAATGTGGAAAATGGGATAAAAAATAAAGGAAAAGGGGAAAACTTTTCAGAGGCATTAAATGTCTTAATGTGAGATAGGGCAGGGGCAAAAAAAAAAGGGAGAGAAGGCTACTTTATCATCATCACACACACTCTCTCCATCGGTTGTCTCTCTCTTCATTTCAAAAAGAAACCGTAAGAAGGGAAGGGAAGAAGACGTCGGCGATTTGGAAAGGGAGGAGGCCGAAAGATCCCGCCGTTGTCGGAGTGTCGAGGAGAAGCGAAGAACACTGGCCACCCAATGTAAAGGTATGTCCCCCTCTCCATTTCACTTCTCTTCTCCGTTTTGTGCGAACGTGGGGTGTGGGGTGTATGGGTGAAGGCACCTACTGTGGGGTTTAGGGATTGAATGTCAATGGTGGGTTGAGTGATGGGTTTTGGAGGGGTGACAATGGTAGGTGCAATCAGTGGTGGCCGAAGAAATCGCTAGAGGGGGAGGGCGAAATTGTTTGTTGGGAAAAAAAAAAATTCCTCGGTATATATAATAAAGATTTTTTTTAAATATATTGAAAGAAAACTATAAATTGTGGTATAAATATGATATTTTATTACAAAAATTCATGCAATAATTTAATAATTTATATGTGTGTAGCATGATTAAGATTTTTTTTAAATATTGAAAGAAAATTATAAATTTTTTAAAGAATTTGTCATTGCTAAATGAAATTTTTTTTATAAGATTGAAAACTATGACAAAAACCTCATAAATTGTGGTTTAACTAAAAAAATTTCATAGGAATAAAAATTAGAAGGATTTTTAAGAATATATGTGTGACATAAAGAATAATCTTATGAAAATATGAAAAGAAAAATATAAAATTTGATTTAAATATGATATTTATAATAGGGAAAATTTGGATGGAATAAAAAATAGTGAAAAAAGAGAAGTAATGAGATTTGAACTCATGCCTCTTGAATCCCTTTTCCTTCATTCCCTCCTTTTCACCAACTAAGCTAAATGATTTTAGTGTTCTCTTTCACATTTTTTTACCTTTTTACCTTATTTTTTTAACATATATACTACGAAATTACGTCGCATGAGGGTGGGGCGGCCGCCCCTGGGTGCGATTGAAGGATGAGGAGGGCGGTTTTCGGGTCTGGTTAGGGCAAATCGGCAGTTAGGGTTTAGGAAGGTCAAAGAGGGTGGCAATGGTGGGACTTGAAATTGGGATATGGGGATGTTTTGGTGGGTGATTGAATAAGAACAATTGAGGTTCGAGTCGTGTTTAATTTGGAATTTTTTTGTTTGAAAGAGAAACTGGGTGACATGGGTTTCAAATTGGATGGGGAAAAATGTCATTCATATGCACATCTTCGTTTTCTGTAGAATTTGCATAACTTAGGTGACAAGGTTAAATGGACTCCTGACATGTGACATTTTCAATGTGACACGTAAATACTGATATTTAAAGAATATTGTCCTAATCATTTCAATATGAAATTAAGCAACGATTAGAATCTGATATGAATTTGAATAGTTTTACGAATACCACATATTTCCTTTGATGTCATTCTCTTATTTTTTTATTTCAATTTCATTGGTTGCTGGACAACAATGTCGTTTTATGTTTTAATTGGGCTTGTTTCTGAATTATAAATAAGTTTTGACATACCCAGGTTAGCTGATGTTGTTTTCTGAACGCTTTTGTTCACCTTAGTCCGTATGAGTGATGCTTAAAATATAATCCCTACAGATGAAAGTGTTGGAGGAGGTCGTCAATGGACTGCGGGTTGCTAAAGGCCGGGATGGGAAGAGCCGGGGAAGAAAGAGAAAAGGATATTAGCGCTTCTTTTGACATTGATGCAGAGAAGGAGGGTGATGTTGAGAAAGATAGAGCTAAAGACAAACTTTTCGATGAAAAGGAAGGGGATAGGGGGCAGGAAAGGATGAGGAGGTAAGTTTGTTTTTGGGTGACATGGTGTTTTATGTTAAGTGACATGGGAAATCAGGGATCCACTTTAAAGTTTGAATTTATTTTTTAGGTTGTTCATGTCGATGTGGTTACAACGATTGCACCTGAAGCCGGGGAGAAGCCCTTACAAGGAAAAAGTGATAAGTTAAGCTCTTGTGGTCTGTTGAAAGGATGATGTCGAAGATGTTAGCAAGGAAGAGAGTGTGGATGTACTTGTCAAGGATGGGGGGAAGGGTGGAGAGGACCCAAACATGGATGTTGAGGCTGCGATTTAGCAACGAAAAAAGATGGGGAGGCCGAGGACAACGACCACAAAGGCGGGGAGACAGAGGGTACATCTGAAAGGGATGACCAACCACCAAAATGACAGGATGAGGAGGTAAGTTTTCTGCTAGGTGACATGGTATTTACGGTTAAGTGACACGGGTTAAAAAATCTGGGAATGTCATATATGAATTTGTTTGTTATTAGTTCATGTAACAAGATTATTACTGTTGGGTGATAGGGTTTATTTAGTTTGCTGAGGCTGCAAAAGATGAGGGTGTGCGAGTCAAGAAGACTAGGAAGGCTCCAAGAGGTGATTGAGAAGACGATGTCGCCAGTGCGGACGCGATTCAACTGGGACTTGTATCTGTGTCCGACAACGATGGTTTAGCCCGGTGGATGGCAAGGTACCCCACATCTATATTTGTCTCCAACTTATTCTAAAAAGGATGTCATTAACCTAACATTGTCATCGTGAGTGTGTAGCGGGGATGGAGAGAAGTGAATGTCATTGTGAGTGTCTCCAACTTATTCTACAAAGGATGTCACTAAGAAATGTGAAACGTCAAAATCAAACAAGTGACACGTTAAATCCTTCCATGCTTGTTGTTGCCATCTTCCATGCTTGATCTTTGACATTGATGCAGAGAAGGAGGGTAATGTTGGGAAAGATGGAACTGAAGACAAACTTGTCGATGAAAAGGAAGGGGATTGGGGGGGGGGCACGATGAGACCGATGAGGTAAGTTTGTTTTTGGGTGACATGGTGTTTTATGTTAAGTGACACGGGAAATCGGGGATCCACTTTAAAGTTTGAATTTATTTTTCAAGTCGTTCATGTCGATGTGGTTACAGTGATTGCATGTGAAGCCGGAGAGAAGCCCCTACAAGGACAAGGTGATAAGGTAAGCTCTTGTGGTCTGTCGAAAGGATGGTGTCGAAGATGTTAGCAAGGAAAACAATGTGGAGGTGCTTGTCAAGGACGGGAGGAAGGGTGGAGATGACTCGGACATGGATGTTGAGGTGACTGCGATTTAGCAAGGAACAAAGATGGGGAGGCTAAGGACAACGACCACAAGGGCGGGGAGACGGAGGGTACACCTGAAAGAGATGACGATCCGCCAAAATGAGAGGATGAGGAGGTAAGTTTTCTGCTAGGTGACATGTTATTTACAGTTAAGTGACACGAGTTAAAAATATGGGAATGTCATATATGAATCTGTTTGTTGTTAGTTCATGTGACAAGGTTGTTGCTGTTGGGTGATAGGGTTTATTTAGTTTGGTGACAGGGGATAAAAAAATATGGAAATGTCGATTATATGAATATGTATTAGTTGATGTGACAAGGTTATTGCAGTTAAGTGATCGACATGGTTTACTTAGTTGGGTGGCATGGGATATTCAAATCTCGGAATGAGAGTTTAAACTTCCTAAGTATTTGTCAGATCTCTGAGGCTGCAAAAGTTGAGGGTATACAAGGCAGGAAGACGATGACTTAGCCCGGTGGATGGCAAGGTTCCCCAGTCCCCACATCTGTATTTGACTCCAATTATACAAACGATGTCATTAACTTAACATTGTCATCGTGGGTGTGTAGCGAGGATGGGGAGAAGTAGATGACAGGTTACGACAAAGAGCTTATGAAGAAGTTATGATCTCCGTTGCCATCGGGGTGTACAAGCAGTTGCTCGCTATTGCCATCTTCCATGGTAGACTGTAATAAACCACCGACAACTTTTTATCAGGGCGTACGTTTCATACCCCTCGGTTGTTATGAATTTTGTTGGGGTTGTATTTTATGAACTCTATTGCTCAAAACTCGTAGGATGTTATGATCTTTGTTAGTTGGTAGGTGTAGTATTTTATAACATTGGTTGATCAGTACATGGTAGTCTTTTATGAACATCTTATGCACTTGGGGGTTTTCTTTACGAGCATACTTGGTTTTGAAAAGCTGACTAATTTGTTTCTTTTCTTAAGTAAAGTAACGTGGTGAGGGTTGACCATGAATTTGAAATGTGAAAGTGTGTGGGTTGACGTGGCATGTGGGAGTATAATTTTTTGTGGGTACGAACTGTGGAAAAATGTGTGGTAAGAAATTTGTGGTATGTTAGCACTTTATGCGGAAAGAAATGTGCGGATTAGGTGTGTAATTTTACGTAAGACTCTTTTGTATGGTCTTACTATTTTTTGTAACTTCTTGGCTTTTAAGCCACCGATCTATCTATTTACTAATTCAGATACTTGGTTTTGAAATGTTTGGGTGGAAAAACAGACGCGTTAAATCCTTCAAGTGACATGGTCATACAAACAAGTGACATGGTTCATTTCGAAAAAAAATTTAAAGTAAAACCCCAAACTATGACACGTTAGTTCCTTCAGGTGACACAAACATACAAACCGGTAACATGAGTTATTTTCTTAACCAATTGGCAGACAATAAAAAATGTAAAACGTCAAAATCAAACAAGTGACACGTTAAATCCTTCAAGTGACACGACCATACAACAAATGATGGGGGTTATTTTCTTAAAAAATTGGTAAAGTTTGTCATATGTTATATAGGTTAATAGTTGTAGTGTTTCAAGGACACCTCGCGAAGGACACCCCCACTTTCGACGAACTTGACAACGCATTCATCGGAGCGTACATGCACATGCTTGTTGTTGCCATCTTCCATGGTAGATTGTAATAAACCACTGGCCACTTTATATTAGGGTTTGGTTTTCCTTTCACTAGATGGTTATCAACGTTGTTGTGATTGTACTTTATGAACTTCGTAGCTCAAAGCTTGTAGGATGTTATGATATCCGTTAGTCAGTAGTTGTAGTATCTTATAACATTGGTTGGTCAGTAGATGTTAGTCTTCTATAAACATCATATGTAGTTGGGGTTTTCTTTATCCACGTACTTGTTTTTATAATGTTTGAGTGGAAATAATAGTGACACGTGAAATCAGTCATGGGACAAGGGTATGCAAAGAGATGAGATGGGTGATTTTCTTATGAAAATGTCAGACACGGTCAGAAATGTAAATCAGCAAATTGAAACAGGTGACACATGAAGTATATCATGTGACACCGTACAACTCCAAATTATCCCAGTCTTCTTCGAGCTTCACTTCAAAACCATCGTCCTCATCCGAGACCCTAAAGTCGATTGTGGGGGTTGACCCATTGTCATTCTACTCGCTACTAATGGATATCACCTCCAACCCCTGGCCCATGTCACTCATGTCACTTGAAAAGGTCGCTACTAATGGATATCACCTCCAATCCCTGGCCCATGTCACCCATGTCACCTGAAGAGGTATCCGTGTCACCCAATTCAATCACATTCAGATCCTGTACCTTGTCACCTGAAAATATACCCGTGTCACTTGATTGTTTACCCGTGTCAGTAGTGTCCATCGCAACCAGCTCCTTGCTCTTCCCTAAGGCTACGGTCACCTCTCCCCCAGCATATAACACAACATCTAGAGACAATTATGATCCGCTGACCCCCTTCTTTCGACTTCAGCACGTACGACAACGCCCACTCTGCATATGAGGCACCACCCTCACCCTTCAGCCCGATTAGGTTTTTCAAAGAGTTGAAGTCGATGTCCTATTTTATCATGATATTCTTGAGCGCCTTTGCACCCACATACACCCATGTTCCATGTACCTCCCTCTACCACCCAAGAACCATGGAGGATGAGAGTGACGCATATCGAGGTGTTTCCACATGAAAGACGAAACCAAAATTGAGAAGAGAGATTGATGGGTATCTAACGCCATAGATGAAGAGTACTTCGCATAAAACACCTACCCCTTTTATCTGCCAACAAAGGTTTCTTGGGGATCAAAGTGACATGGAGATTTTGATCACTGGCAGGGGCATAGATTGAAGCTGACAAGTGCTCTGCAACTGGAACTGCAAGCCGGGAGCTTGTCTTCGATGATGGAACATTCTCCATCTCTCTCTCCATCTGTTTCTACTGCAAAACTTGTGGGAGAAGTGAGAAAATAAAAAACCTCTCTCCTCATCTCCTTTTATACCATACAAAATGGTAAAATGAAGAACAATATCACATCACCCATCACCTCACTCACTCTCTTCATTTTTGGCACCAAAACCCCACCCTTAATTTCTCCTCTTCCCTCCTTTTTTCCAGACCTACTACCGACTCTATAGATCACTATTTTTATTTGCACAAAAGTGCTCCTAGCACACTTTTACATTTTTCCAAAATATGGTATATCCATTCAAATCCTTTTTAAAAATGGTCTATCTATGCAAAATGCCCTTACTTAATTCCTCTGGGTGGATCTGGACCATCCGATTGAAATGTTATAAAACTTTCGATGGCCCGGATTACTTTCTGTGCTCTTTCCAATTTTACCCCCAAGAGTTTGAATTTAAAATGTTTATTTTTTTTTGTTTCGGTGTCCCTTTACGTAATTTCACCTAATTCCTAACCCTTCCGGCCTTCCCCTCTCTCGACTCTCCCACCCGCCTCTGAGTCTCCATCTCGCTCCTTCTCCGACCGCCTATGCTCTCTCTTCTCGTCCTTGCCATCTCCGTCCGTTCTCCATCTCGCTCCTTTCTCTAGCTGTTCTCCATCGCGCTCCTTCTCCAGCCGTTCTCATTCTCGCTCCTTTCTCGTTCAGCATACTCCAAAAGACGATTTGGTTCGTCCTTCGGATTCGAAATCGAAGAAATCAAGGTCAGGCCTCTCTCTTCTCCTTTGTTTTGCTTCCCCTTTCGAGCTCCTTCGCCACTACATACCGCCTTCTTCTTATTTTATCCGCCTTTCCAATCAATTTCTTATCTTGATTGTGCCGCCTCTTCCCGACAGATCGTCTTCCCCTTCTTCCGATGCCGTAGGTGACTCCTTCGAATCTTCTTCTGGCCTCCATCTCCATCCACAGAATCTACTCAGAATTGTTATGCAAGGTTTCTCCAATTCGGCATTACTTTTTTTGTATAATGTATCAAATTGTAATTCACTCTTGCTTTTCTGAAGATATGTTTCTCATTTGCTTTCTTTCATTTTTTCTTAGCAGCTCCGAATCCCAGAAATCTTCTCCAAACCCCAGTGGCATATTCCATTTGTTTGGTATGTCTACATAAGATTTCCTAATGTTACTGTTGCTGGAAAAAAACGCAAATTTACTTAGGGTTGGTATTTTTTTTTTCTCCTCATCCTCTTGCGACTATTTAGGCCAGTTTCCAATTTGGTTTCGACATTTTTGTTCTAATTCAAAGTATGCTTGTGGATTTTGTTGTTGAATTCATTTATTTTTGGTCTCAATCATCATTCTCTAATGCATTTTTGGCCCACAGGTTCTAGATTCGGTTATTGGCTCTCCGACCTTCTCCTAGATTTCCCCTTCCTCTCCTTATTTTGTAGGAATTAAATTGGAGTGTAAGCAACCATTTGTATAAAATGATCCTTTTTTTATTCTTCTTGTCTCTGTTTCTATTTCATTATTTTGTTTTAATAGTTTTAACAGTCCACGAGTGTTTTGTTAGATTGTATGATTTTAGTATTTGTAGGGTTCTTTTGGGCCAAATACGGTTAGTGTTGCTTAATTACTAGAATTGAATTTCTCAGTATATATCATGACAGATTCACACACAGCTAATTAGGAGTTGCAAACTTAGAATAAATATACTTTAGGAACATAACAACTATGATTATGAATATGATACCTTTGGCCGTCTGAGAAACTACTTAAACATTACGCGAAATTCACATTCCTAACAAGACCTTGGGGTAAATTTGCACGTGTGCCAAATTCAAGTTTAGATAATTGTTAAGAAGTTAAAAAGAAACATATTTTTAATGATAAGAAGCTTATAACATATACTGTGTTCTGATAAGGAGCTTAAAATATATAATGTTCAATCATCACCACCCGTGACCCGTGAACATGCCTAGTTGGAGAGTGCAAGGGGCTGCAATATGGGCCTTGTTTTCATCAGGGCTGCAATTTTAGGTGAAGTCTTGGTGCTTGTGGGCACTTAATTTTGATCCAGGTGGACACCAATTGCATTTATGAGCGAGGCCTTGCACATAATGGCTTGGTCATTTATGAAAGGAATGATTGATGTTCTAATGGCTTAATTGTACACGGAAAATGGAAGAATAAAGGACATTAAGTGAAATTAGTAGGGGAGGAGTGAATGTGCTGATTTCCTTTGCCAAGAATTTCCCCTCAGCCATGTTTGATCTCTTGCTATTTTTCAGGAGAGGAGATGTAGGATCACCAAATGCATTCAACATTTGGAGAAATTGCTTCCTCAGCCAGCAAGGTTGAGAAGTGCATCTTTTCAGTTTATTTTGTTGGATAATTTATATCCAAATTATTGCAGTTTCAATGTGCTCACGATCCTGCTGTTAAAGTTTCATACTTACATAACATGTCTGAAGTTTTTGAGCCATGAGTTTTCTTTCAATCAGTGTTATGTGCACACGATACAGGTATCCCGAAACTATAATTGCAATACTGAAGAATTGTGTGATAGCTATGTAGCATCTAACAAACACTATATCTTTACGTAGAATCAGTGAATGCACATAGGATGTCATGCATGGTCTTTAGTTTATAGATATTAATGGAAATATATGATAAAGATTTGGCATTATATTATTAGTTTTAATGGAAATATATTATAAATATTTTAGCATTGTAAATAGATACACTTTCCTTTTCTATATTGACAATTACAAAACTGTTATAATATATTTATTTTATCCAATGATGTATGATAAAGATTTAGCATTGTAAAATAGATACACTTTTCTTTTTTATATTGACAATTACAAAACTTTTATAATATTTATTTCAATTAATGAGTCATGTTTATAGATGTTGATGGAAATCATCTTCTTAAGATAGCTTAATCTGAATCACAATGAGGGTTGTGTTAGCAAGAAAGCACATTAGTTTGAGTGTGTTGAAGCAACAAGCAATGAGGGAGATGAGATAATGACTTGTTTAAGCATTAAAGAGGATGATGAAGCTTGAAGAGATTCATAAGGGATTACTGTCATCCAAGCATTACTAAAGGATATTCATCTTCATTAACACATGAACAGAATTCAGTGTTACCATGAAGGACACAAGTCACATTGCTTCTATGCTGTCTATCTGTCTGTAAATTAGTGATGGGTTTTAGGCCTTTTCTTAACTTATGGGTATTTGTCCATGGCCTGTGAAAAAGCACAAGAAAGGAATCAATCTCCTTGAAGTTTATCTTGGTAAAGTGACAGCTATTAATAGAGAAATTTCATAGGTTTCACTTTGGTTTGAAATGAGATTCAATGCAATTTCCTAATCAATCATTACACAATGGAGTTTCCCCCAAATCATCTTAAGTGTATCATGAGTCACGCCAAAAGTGCGGTAAGGATTGGAATCATCAGCTTTAATACATTGACAGTTTGATACTGAGTATGAGAGAAACTACTGTTGCATGTACAAGCTTTAACCATGTTCTTCGAGTATAAGCAGCACTTTTCCTGGAGAGTAAGAGCGTGTTTGATAGCGGATAAAGTAGCATTTGAGATACTTTTTTAGTTTGCGAAGTATTGATCGACTGACAAGCATAGGCAGTTCATAGCAAAGCAAGCATAGAAGCATCAGACATGATAGTGGCTAAGGTGCCACAAGAAGCACTAGACATGTTGTCCATGCCAGTGGACAACAACCCACGACACAGGTATGCCGATTGTCCCGCTTTCAGCCCCAGTCACATACTTGAATGAAATTCGATTTGCCCCATGTACATATATTTTCATTAATTGTATTACAAATTTCCTTTTTAACGGCTTCTGGATCTAATTTTGCTTTGTTCAAAGGGAATTACAGTCAGTAATATGGACAATGTTCTTGGATTTTTTTGGGCAAAACAATCATAGAGATGTTGACAACCCAAATTGAAACGGAAGCTTCTCCTCTTCATAGTGAAGCTCATGTTTTGACTTCTCTTCACAATGAAGCTCAAGTTTTGACTTCTCTTCACACTAAAGCTCAAGGATAATTGATTTATAATTGATTTTATATGATTTTGATTTTGAATTTACTTATTTTAAGCCAAATCTTAAATACTTGGTCCTTTGATGGAAAATCTGTGGTCAAACGGAAGCTGTTATAGTTTCATATGCAGGCATGTCCTATAAGCTTCTAAAAGGATAAGACGCCATGTTACTGTTATCTTCACTGTGCGATGTGCTATCATGGCTACTGATTGTTGGGTGCATTTGGACACATTACAGGAACAACCCAAGTCATTGACTAAAAGATACAACCTCAACCTCCCATATGTCGATGTCTACCACATCAATCGCAACAATGAAATCCTAGCTTTTACAACGCTTTGTCCTTCATGATTGGCTTGATTCAACATTGTGGAGAATGATACAATTGTACACAAGAAAGAAAGAGCTTGCAATGTTCCACAACTTGTCAATTGACAAGCAAATATATTGAGAAAGTATATTGATATCAAAAATAAATTAAAGAAGGATAACACAAGTTTGCACTCCGTACGTATAACTGGATTTGATGGGGAGGGATCGGAGTTGATTCCATTCTTGTGGAGTTGTGCTTAATGTGAACCAAACACCCGAAATGAAGCAATGCCAAACAACTGATGGACAACTATGGCAAAATTTGAAGGAATCGGAAACCGAATGTAACAAGGAAGAAATCAACATGAATCCACCAAAGGAGATATCCCTTTCCTTTCTCCAACAACGGAGTTTCTTGCGGCCGGATTCCTTTGCTTAACTTTCGTGTTTCCCCACCATCCATCCATCCATCTCCCTCTTATATACTTATATCATCGTCATTTTATCCTTATACATCCAAGCTGTTCACTCGGTTCCCATCTAGCCGCTTTCCACATTTCATTCGTATAAGTAGAGGCGGCGATGGATGATGCAGTGGAGACAGTACTCCTCCACGGGACGCTCCAAGCAACCATTCATGAGGTCGATAAAATACACTCCTCGGCCCTCTTACATACTCGAGTACGTAACTCTCGTTTCCTTCGTTTTGTTTTCATCATTTTTCCAATCAGTAACGTACGTACCCACACCCACGTGGTTTGCTAAATTTCGTGTCGATTACTATATACATGATGATCGAAGACCGGTACTTGGCTACAAAAAATAGCCCGAACCCTATTGTTCGAGATGAAAAGGCTTTGTATCTTTCACTCTCAGGTACGCACTTGTTTTCATAATTAATTTTACTTGCATTTTATTAAATATATATATATATATATATGTTGTTCCATAACAAAATTAATCTTATATTGATGGTTCAGTTCACAGGAAACAGGCTATATGCAACAGTTGATCTGGACCAAGTAAGACTGGGACGAACAAAGCCGGTTAGGAACGCGACCCACCCGAAATGGCGTGAGGGCTTCCACCTCTATTGTGCCCACAAGGCTGCCTTCGTTGTCTTCACCGTCAAGGACGACAATGCCATCGGAGCCACCCTCATTGGCCGGGCCAGAGTCCCTGTCCGTGACATCTTACAGGGTCGTAGACTCACCAGGTTCATAGACGTCGTCGATGAGAAATGGCACCCGATTGGGTCCAAGATCCACGTCTCCTTGCAGTTCTCCAGCGTCACCCAAGACGATAATTGGTCTCAGGTACGACTCTGTCGATAACGAAAGTGAACAACATACAAGTTTGATGGACTAGTGCTTTAATCCATGATTGAATTGGTTGGCTAGGGCATCAAAACGCAGCGTTTGGACCTCGTGCCTCGTACTTTCTTCAAGCAAAGGCAAGGATGTAGGGTGACCTTATACCATGATGTTCACGTTGAAGAGAGCTTTGCACACAACTTTGAACGATGGACCGGCGAACCCTATGAGCCCCACCGGTGCTGGATGGATGTCTTTGAAGCGATCAGCAACGCCAAGTACTTGATCTACATAGCCGGATGGTCGGTCTACCACGACCTCCACATGATTAGAGACCCTCAAAACCCGAACCAACGGACTCCTACACTAGGGGAATTGCTGAAAGCCAAGGCAGATCAGAGAGTGAGGGTGTTGGTCCTCGTTTGGGATGATAGAACGTCGAGCGAGGTTCTGAAGAAGGACGGGATAATGGCTACCCATGACGAATCAACTTTCGAGTTCTTCAGGAACTCGCGGGTGAATTGTGTCAAGTGCCCTAGGAGCTCCGCGGGTGCTCAGAGTATACTTCAAGGCTACAAGATTGATGCGATGTTCACGCACCACCAAAAGACGATAGTGGTCGATGTGGAAGTCCCTACAAAGAGGAGGAGGACGATCATCAGCTTCGTTGGTGGGATCGATCTCTGCGATGGAAGATATGATACACAAGACCATCCATTGTTTAGGTATCATCTTACTGATTCAACATTCTTATAACTACAATATATGGGGATCTAATTTGCTTGTAATTGCAAATTCAGAACACTGAAAACGACCCATCAGTCGGACTTTCACCAACCGAACTTCCAGGGGGCGGCCATCGAGAAGGGCGGTCCAAGAGAGCCATGGCACGACATACATTGTCGAATAGAGGGTCCAGCTGCGTGGGACGTGCTTTACAACTTCGAGCAGCGGTGGGAGCAGCAGGTAAAGAGTGGCAACAAGCTTGGCATCCTCAACATGGATGAGCTCTACGCAATCGATCCCGCCCCAACGGAACCAGTAGCAGATCCAAATGATACCCACATTTGGAACGTCCAAATCTTCAGATCCATAGACAGCGGGGCTGCCTTTGGTTACGCCAAGGTTGACCCCGAACGAGCCGCTGCTGCCGGGCTTATCAATTCGAAGGACAACCTTGTCGAACGCAGCATTCAAGATGCTTACATATGTGCTATTCGACGAGCGAAGAACTTCATTTACATTGAGAATCAGTACTTTCTTGGCAGCTCTTTTGCCTGGAATCCTAACGGTACATTCAATTGCGATAGCATAGCAATATGTTACACATTTTGTACCACTATCGTTATATGTTTCTTCATCGGCCTCTACAGATGATATGAACTTAGACGATGTTGGGGCGCTGCATCTGATACCGAAAGAGCTGTCGTTGAAGATCGTAAGCAGCATCAAGGCAGGGAAGAGGTTCTCAGTGTACGTGGTGGTTCCGATGTGGCCAGAGGGGCCACCGGAGAGCGAAACAGTACAGGCGATCTTGGATTGGCAGCGAAGGACAATGGAGATGATGTACACTGATATCGCCCAAGCAATCCAAGAGAAGAACCTCGCCACACACCCTACCGATTACTTGTCCTTCTTCTGCCTTGGGAATAAGGAAAAGATGAAGTCAGGAGAGTATGTTCCTCCAGAGAAGCCACCTGCTGATTCCGACTACGCTCGAGCCCAACACTCGCGCCGCTTCATGATCTACGTTCATGCAAAGACCATGATAGGTACTTTTGATAGTACTTTCTCATTGCTAGCTGAGAATGTTATATATGTTATGAATGATATTCATGCTCTCCATGACGCCAGTTGACGACGAATACATCATTGTTGGATCGGCCAACATAAACCAAAGATCAATGGATGGGGAGAGGGACACAGAGATCGCGATGGGAGCATACCAGCCTCACCACCTGATGACCTCCGAGTTTCCAAGCAAAGGCGAGGTCTTTAGGTTCCGAATGCTGCTATGGTACGAGCACTTACGACAAGTCCACTCGCTATTCGAGAGACCCGAGACTATGGAATGCATGCACGCAGTGAACAGGCTGGCTGACGAAAACTGGAAGCTATACACGGACGACGACTACATCGAAGACTTGCCGAGCCACCTGTTGCCTTATCCAATTAGGTTTGAGAAGGGTGAGAATCAAGAATGGGGAGTTGTTAGGGGGAGTGTTGCGTTCTTTCCTGATACCAAAGCTAAGGTTGTTGGTGAGAAAGCAAAGATTCTCCCACCAATTCTCACTACATAACAAAACTATTCAATATATCCATCTATGTGTAATATATACTCCATCCATTTAACAATATAAATCTTTTTAACATTTTATACATATTAAGAAAAGACTAAAAGTACAATAAATACTCTCAAAATTTAGAATTCTCGTAACCCAATACCTAGAAAATTTAAATAACAAGAAATAATTTTAAACAAGATTTAAAGCCTAAAAAAAACATATTTTTAAATGGATGAAGTATATATATATACACACACACACATATATAAGAAGCTTTGTGATGAAAAATAACCTTGCATTGGTAAACAAAAGACAAATGTTATTAATACCTGATCTCTTGACAGTCACTCACTTTCTACTTGCAAAAATGGAATGCTGAGTGCTGCAACCCTTAAAAGGCCATTAGAGGGAAGAGACCAAGGCTTTAGCTGCAACCAGATGTCAACAGTGTTCAGCTCGTCTGAAAGTGCATTTCATTCCTCCAAATGCAAAATGGATCTTATGGAGCTTATGATTTGCACACAACATCCCGTGATACAAAATGGATCTTATGCCGATCATCACTATCCCCCCAAATAAAGACCTATGAAAGCTCCAAATGGATCTTATGCATCTTGTAGCTGTAAAGACTTGCTGACACAATGTAGTAGAATTTGTTCCACTTCACCACCATCATTGTATCTCTGAAAAAATGACACTTCATCGAGTGAAGCAGTCATCCATGTTAGGAGTGATGATGGATGCTTGTGGCGTCTTTCATATCACATGAGTGACATTCCAAGCTTCTGGCTACTTTTGCCCCTCTTCAAAACAAGCCAAGTGAAAAATATATAAAGACGCAGTAGTTTTACTTGACCAGATCTTGAGGGAAAATGCTCTCCTTGGATCAAACTGGAGTTGAGTTCATCGAAAAGGACTGAACCATAAAGGGTGAATCTATGGCCACCGATCATTGAAGAGCAACAGCCAACAGGCATATGAGCTTGCACCACATTTTCAAACCCGAGGCCTGTACTATCAAAGTTCAGATAAGATAACCAATAGACCCTGGCAAGAGATGTTTAAGCTGTAAAAGAATCAATATAGAAAAACGCTACATACCCTGTATGTTTGCGACAGCATTCCAGTAGTCTGTGAACATCTTTATCATCAACCTGATTTTCGGATAACGAATTGTCAGATTCTGCATTTCCCTTGCTATCCATCCACTGCTTTAAGATGCTGATGATTTTTTTCAGCTGACAAAGAGCATAAAGGATAACAAAATAATGTACAGGGGAAAGAATAGCAAATCACAAGTTTCACCTTTCCCTTACTTCATTACATGTTAAGATAGATATCAGTGCAATGAACTGGCTTATGTTAACTATAGAAGAAGTAAGACATGCATATATATATATTGCTATATAATCCAGCAGCATGAAATAGAAAGGGGATAAAACAAACTCTGGAGAAGGATACAGCAGTACTTCGACAAATCCTTTTTGCTTCAGATACTATGGAACTGTCATGATTTTGGGACGGAATGTCAAACCCATAGTCAAGAAGGTCATCTTCGATGACATCAGTTTTCTTTACCAGTAAGAGAACGTAAGAAAAAAGACTTGATGCATTCATCTCTGTCTGTGGGACCCGGAGCAGCAACCTTGCAACTATGCTCCAAAGGGCATCTCTGGCCTCAAGATCATCAGAAGTAAAAGGAAATAGATCAAACAGACACTGCAAGAAAGTCAAATCTGATGCACAAAAAATGAGTTTGAATTTCATGCGCAAAGCTTGAGATGACCATAGAACTAAATCTGAAAAAAAAAATATTCACCTTTTGCCAATTCTATTGCAAGTTCAGCTGAATCAGTGAGAATATTTGCAATTAAAACTGCTGCAGTAATACAGCAATGTGAAACCTGCACGAGCATATATCAGAGCTAAAAAATGTAACAGCAGCAATAGATCGATCTAGAAGGTGATTTTTTTTATATTATACAGTAAAAACAACCAAGAAATTCAGAAGCCTTGCAACAATATTTACTAGACATATATAGAGTTTTTCTATAAAAAAAATTAATTACAGAAGTGAACACAGTTTTATAAACAAATCATCTTTGCCTTTTGGGAGTTTCCAGCACTTACAGTAATGACATCGCTAAGTTTTTAGTCTTGGCAAATAATCAAGTTTCCGGATATAGGGTCTGTTTGGCACAGGTTTTTATGACTATAAGTTAATTTATAAGCTGCAGTCCGAATGAAGCAATACTAGTTTGAAACAAGTGACATTAATAATAACAAATCTTACCTCGATCTTGTCAGGAAGTTTTATCAATTCAGTAGCCAACGTGACAACTTCTTTGCTTGAACATATCTCTTGTGAATACTCGTCAAAGGTAGAAAGAGCTTCAACAGCACGAAGAATTGAATCAAGGGCAGCATACCTGAAATTTCATTAAAATTAATTCATGAAACTAAATTATTGTTTGTCGCCCCCAGATGAGGATCGTGTTCATCATTTGACAGATGCCAGCTAGATTAAAATGGAAAACTCTTTTGTTAATACATTCCCAAATCGAATATCCTTTCAAACTATCCTTTGTTGAACAAGGATAATGCCTGATCAGTATCTCATTTAACTGAAGAACTGAATCAGCCGAACTTTTCTGAGAGCTAATGTAACTGTTGGATAAATAATAAATTAATGTCAATAAGATAGCTGTATTTTACTTGTAAGTTGTGTTAGGCCGACATAGCATTTATTAGCATTCCTAGTCTACTTTTAGACATAATTATTATGTTCTAGGTAATAGGTATTAGAGCATCAGCAACCATGGGGTTACCTCTTCCCTTTTTTATTTTCACCCTCTTATCATCATTTGACACCTTATTTATTTTTTTCTTTAAATAATTTTGTACTTTTTCTACCTCTTACTAAGAGGTTTACCTTACAACCATGGGGTAACTTTGTTCCATTACTTTTTCCATCTCATTAGTTTTATTTATAAATAAAATTAAAAAGTGCTTGATATTAATATATTTTTATTACATTAGATGAAAAATAAAAATAATAATAATATTATATTATAAGCAAATAACAAAAATAATTACATTAATGTATGAGAATAGAATATGAAAAAGAAGTGCAAACAATATAATAGGTCAAAATAAGTATATATAGGAAAAAATTATACTCAAATTATGGAGAAAAATAAAATAAAATTAATGGTATAATTATTATTTGAAAATAAGAATAATAAATATATATTATAAATACATTTGAATAATTAATACATCAAATAAATATAGTAATAAAATGGTAGGGGCCACTTGTGGTGGAAGAGGTTACCTTAGTATTATTTGAAAATAATAATAAACCTCTTCCCTTAAGGTTTGGCTTGTAACCATGAGTTTACTTTTTAAGACCTATAAGGTAAGTAAAACTCATGGTTGCACATGGTCTTAGATGCATTACTCCTTTAACTTTCAGATTGTAACCCTTAGACTTCCATCCTCTCTTGTATATTTATTCTGGGTTTTCTCCCATTGTAATGTATTGAGAAACATTCTCTCTCAGGATTACTCACATGGTATCAGAGCAGCCTAGTTTTCTTTGATCCCAGAGGCTCTCTGTGTCATTTCCAGCAACCTCCATAGTTGCCTTTTCAAGCTGCAACCTTCATTGCTACAGTTTTCCCCTCTTTTGTAGCCTTCATTGCTACATTTTTTCCTCTTTTGTAGCCTTTATTGCTACACTACCTTTGTCTTTTTCACCATGAAACTGCTCCTTCTCAAAAGGCAGATCTTATGAATGTTCAGCCAGCCTACAAGTTCAATGGCAAGAATTATTTTGCCTGGTCTCAGGTTGTGAAAACCTATCTCAAGGGCAAAGGGAAGTTTAGACATCTCACCGACTCTCCTCCAGAAATGACAGATGCTCATTTTTCTACTTGGGAAGCAGCAGACTCCATGATAATGTCATGGCTATGGGAGTCGATGGATCCCTCCATCAGCCCTCACATGCATGTTTCTTGACACATCAAAGGAGATTTGGGAGTTCATGCAGAGATCTTACTTCAAAGCAAAAGATGAGGCCCTTGTCTTCGACCTCACTGTGAAAGCATATTCCACCAAGCAAGGGGACAAGTCAATCAATGAATATGCTACTATTTTGCAGAACTTGTGGCAAGAACTTGATCAATACCAGATTCTGGAGATGAAGTGCACAGTTGATGCTGCCGCCTTTAAGAAATCGCTTGAAAAACATAGATCTTATGTTTTCTTGGCTGGGCTGCATTCCAACTTTGATCCCATTCGGGTTCAAGTATTGGGCAAGAGTGAAATCCCTCCTCTTGAGGGGATCATCTCCCTCATGCGGGCAGAAGAAAGTCGCAGGGGTGTTATGCTGGATTCATGGCCAACGAAGAGCATTGCCCTTGCTGCCAACTTTGAAAAAAGGGAGAGCAGACCTGAGGTGTGGTGTTCCCACTGCAAGAAACCAAGGCACACAAAAGAGAAATGTTGGAAGTTGCATGGCAAACCTTCCAACCGTGAGTGGGGAAACAAGGATCAACCTAAGCCTCAAGCACATCTTGCCGAGAATGACAGCACCGTTACTTCTGAATCGAAGGGCATTTTTCCAAATTTCAGTACCGCTGATATTGCAAAGCTTAAACAACTGATCCAGAACTTTGAGCTTGCTTCCACTTCTGCTGCTGGTAACACTTCCTCCCAAACCTTGAATCCTAAAGGTATTTCTACTTGTCTTCACTCAAGCAAGCATTGGATCATTGATTCAGGTGCTACAAACCACATGACCTCATCTTCTCATGCCTTTGACACATATGTCCCCTCCACATCTACTAAAAAATTGTTAAAAGCCAATGGATCTCTAGCAAATATTGCAGGACAGGGAAATATGTCATTGACATCAAATATGAGACTCACCAATGTCCTTCATGTGCCTACATTATCTGCTGATCTTATTTCTGTCAAAAGGTTGATTCATGACCTAAATTGCTTTGTTCTTTTCTTGTCTTCTGGCTGTGTTCTCCTGGATCAGGAATCGTTGAGGATGATTGGACATGCTAAAGAAAGAGATGGACTTTACTTCCTAGATGCGCCAAGAAATGTCCCACCTTCTACCTTCTTAAGCACCACAAACAAAACCACTGTCTGGCTGCACCATCATCGATTAGGACATCCATCATTTTTTGTTCTCAAGCATTTGTGTCCCTCTCTTTTTGAAGGCCTTGCTGTCACAGATTTTCACTGTGAGATATGTGAGAAGGCAAAGCATTCTCGTGTTTCATTTCCTTCTAGTAATACAAGGTGCAATTTTCCTTTCCAATTATTGCATTGTGACATCTGGGGGCCTTCTTCCATTGCAAATATCAATTATTGGTTTTTGTCCATTATTGATGATTGCACTAGAGTGACCTGGCTTTTCCTTTTGAAGAATAAATCTGAAGTCAGTTCTATCATTCCCTCGTTTGTCTCGATGATTCAAACACAATTTGACACCTCCATAAAAGGATTCAGAACTGATAATGCTAAGGACTTTTTTAATCAGTCTTTAGGATCATTCTTTTCTGATAAAGGCATTATCCATGAATCCTCATGTGTTTATACACCTCAACAAAATGGTCTTGCTGAACGGAAAAATGGTCATCTCCTGAATATCACTCGTGCTTTACTTCTCCACCATAACGTTCCTAAACACTTTTGGGGGGAAGCTGTCCTTGTTGCTACATATCTTGCCAATCGTCTACCTTCCAAAGTTCTAAACTTCTTAAGTCCAATTGCTTACCTTAACGGTTTTTTCCCTCACCTGAACCTCACCCGCAGTCCTGCTCCCAAAGTGTTTGGATGTACTGCTTTTGTTCATGTTCATAACCATTTGAGAGGAAAGCTTGATCCTAGGGCCCTTAAGTGCATCTTCATCGGCTACTCCACCACACAAAAAGGCTACAAATGTTGCAATCCAGCCACCCGAAAGACCTACATCACTGCTGATGTTAACTTTCTTGAAAATATTCCTTATTTTCCAGAACACTGTAATCCCAACTTCACTGAGTCAGAGAGCACCCATTCACCTCTGACAACACCTATTCCTCCTCTATACCCCAATACAAACCAATGACATTCCACCCACTACTTCCGCACCTATATCTCAGCAGCTCTCTCGGGACTTTTCCCAGGTGTATGCTAGAAGAAATGACATCTCCAACATTCAGCAAGTTCAAGATTCTGATCCAAGGACTGTGATGGATGATACACCAACTCCCACCTCATAACTTGACTTGCCAATTGCCTTAAGGAAAGGTAATAGAGAGTGCATAAATCGGCCTCTTTATCCTCTTTCTAACTTTGTGTCCTTACATTGATTCTCACCTACACACCAGCAGTTTGTAGCTACCCTTCAGCAGGTATCTATTCCCAAGAATGTTAAGGAGGCTCTAGCTCAACCAGAATGGCGCAAAGCAATGGAGGAAGAAATGTGTGCTCTTGAAAGAAATAAGACTTGGGTCCTTGTTGATCGTCCTCATGAGAAGAACATTGTTGACTGTAAATGGGTATTTACTCTCAAATACAAAGCTGATGGAAATCTTGAGAGGTATAAAGCTCGTTTGGTAGCAAAGGGTTTCACTCAAACCTATGGAATTGACTACTAAGAGACTTTTGCCCCAGTTGCGAAGATGAACACTGTCAGAATTGTGCTCTCCCTCGCTGCTCACTTTGGCTGGAATTTACTGCAATTTGATGTCAAGAATGCATTCCTCAATGGCTACCTTAATGAGGAAATCTATATGCACTTGCCTCTTGGTTTCTCTGCTTCATTTCCAAACAAAGTGTGCAAGTTGAAGAAAGCTCTTTATGGCCTGAAGCAATCCCCTAGAGCATGGTTTGGAAGATTGACTAGCGTTATGAAGAATGCTGGGTATTATCAGAGTCAAGGTGACCATACATTGTTTATCCGTCACTCTAATTCAGGGGGAGTGACCATGTTACTTGTTTATGTTGATGACATTATCGTTTCCGGTAATGACATCAAGGAACAGGGAAGGTTAAAGCAAAAACTAGCAATTGAATTTGAAATCAAAGAGCTTGGAAGGCTAAAATACTTCTTGGGGATTGAGGTTGCACATTCCAAAGAAGGCATCTTTATATCTCAACAGAAGTACATCTCAGATTTGCTTAAGGAGACTGGAAAGAGTGGTTGTAAACCTGCCACCACCCCTATGGACCCTAACTGCAAGATAGATGAGGCAAGAGATGCTGAGCCAATTGATAAGGCCATGTATCAACGGTTATGTTGAAGGTTAATATACCTTGCACACACTAGGCCGGACATTGCTTTCCCTGTAAGTGTTATTAGCCAGTTTATGCATGATCCTAGAGAACCACATATGCAAGCTGCACTCCGCATATTGCACTATCTAAAAGGTTGTCCAGGGAAAGGCATCCTATTTAGAAGAGGCAGAAATCTGATCTTAGAGGCCTACACGGATGCTGACTACGCAGGATGTATTGTTGATAGAAGGTCTACATCAGGATATTGCATTTTTCTTGCTGGAAATCTGATTGCCTGGAGAAGCAAGAAACAAGGGGTTGTAGCACGGTCTAGTGTTGAGTCTGAATTCAGAGCTGCTGCCCATGGCATTTGTGAGTTATTATGGCTTCGAATTATTCTCAATGACTTGAAGATCAAGTGGGAGGATCCTATGAAGCTATATTGTGACAATAAATCTGCTATCAGCATTGCTCATGATCCTATTCAACATGACAGGACTAAGCATGTTGAGGTAGATAGACACTTCATTAAGGAAAAAATTGAGGCTGGAATGATAAAGATCAGTTACATTCCAACACAACTACAACTTGCAGACTTGCTTACCAAAAGTCTTCATTGTAGCCGGTTTCAAGAGCTTACTTCCAAGCTGGGAATGGAAGATCTTTACAAACCCAGCTTGAGGGGGAGTGTTGGATAAATAATAAATTAATGTCAGAAAGATAGCTATATTTTACTTGTAAGTTGTGTTAGGCAGACATAGCATTTATTAGCATTCCTAGTCTACTTTTAGACATAATTATTATGTTCTAGGTAATAGGTATTAGATGCATTACTCCTTTAACTTTCAGATTGTAACCCTTAGACTTCCATCCTCTCTTGTATATTTATTCTGGGTTTCTCCCATTGTAATGTATTGAGAAACATTCTCTCTCAGGATTACTCACAGTAACATCAGCTTGCACTCTTGAGGGTCTACTCATAAACATAGTCTAGATCTAGTAGCATCATGTCAAATATAAATCGTCACAGACTCTGAAACAGATGTTCTTGACCAGACAATCATAAATTTGAAGTTTGAACATGTCCTGAGAATTTGCAAAGAATCTGAATTCAATAGCAATATTCCAATCAGTACATGGCAGACCATAAATTTGGATTAGGTATATCTAGGACAAATTCACACAGAAACACAGAGAAATGAAAAGGATAAACTGAGGATAAACCTCTTTGGATTGACTGAAAAGAACGAGATAGAAATGGGAAGATACTTTCACCAATGTGGATATGCCTGGTCAAAAGGGGGTGATACGCCTCTCAACTCTAAACAAGCAATTTCATGGATAATCAACTAAGAGACTAGTGCCTAATTATGCTAGTAATTCTTCCCAATTCTAGCTTGTCCTAGAAGCTTCCATCTAACTGCCCATGTGCGTATGAGTACATTTGGCAATTTTCAAACCCAGGGGCTCTAAATAGATGATCTTAAACAAAACCATTATACCCCTAAATCCAAGTATCCAGCACTGCCAAACAATGGATAAGTAGCATATATCGTGATGATTAGAAAGACTCGACTTGAACAAAGTTAGGAACAAGCTTCACTAATAAAACTATAAATGTAGAATGTGGAAATACAACTATGGAGGAGATTTTTAGGTTTGGAGGATAGAACTTGGCAAGCAAGTCCATTACAAATTGAGCAAAGAATAGCACTAAATATATCGTCTCACTTTTTTTTTTTAAATTCAAAAGTATACACAGCTTCTCACTTAGCAACTGATTTCAGATATTAAACCGATACATTTCTTCAGAGAGATGTGACAAAATTGGAACGATACAGAGATATTAAAAGGATACAGGGATGAAAGTTCAAACATACTCACTAGTTTTACCTTTCAGGGATCCTGTCACTTGTTACTTTCCCCATCTCAGAACCCAAGAGATTAACCAAAAGACTTGCCAGCCCAAACTTCACAAGATTTGGCAGCAGAAAAGTTGCAGTTTCCTGCCGATCCTCCAAGATGGCCAGCAACAATCCAACACTCTAAACACAGGTTTAAGGAGAGCAAATGATTTAAGAGATTCACAGAAAATATGACCCGAAAAGTAAGAATAATAGCAAGCTATACAGGATAAAATAATAAGCATGCAGAAGAAGCCATTTCTTGTGCTACCATTTACACTATGAAGTGCAAAGGATACATTATAGACATAAAGGTTCCAGACACAATATAAAGGAGCTCAATAAAAATATGTGATCTAGTTTTAATTACCTTTTCTATTAATAGTGAATTTAAAGTATTTTCAGCAATCCAAAGTATGCGAGCTAAAACACGATCTGACTGCAAGGCCTTGGCCCAAGTAATACACTCAGAACTTTGGAGTCCCAAGGTCAGTAGCCTGCAAAATAATCTGCATGAGCACCAATTTTGACAATTACAACTGAAAAGTAAAATATGGCAATAGCCCAGCAAGTAGGAAATAACTTGCAACTGAAGATTACCGGCAGATTTCACATAAACAAAGCGTGTCATCTGAGAAAACTTGATCAACTACTATCTCCATCAAGTCCTTTGTGGATGTTATTTTCTTCATAAGAGCTTCATGGCAAGCAAGGTTGCCAAGTATTCCAAGGCTAATCTCCTTAAAGCAAATTATTATAAACAGAACAGAAGCGAATGAGTTAACAAGTACTAAACACTTCAAAGAACTTCAACTTGTCTAGGCAAATATAGAGAAGAGTAGAGCAAAGGGCTATCACACCGTGATACGGGCAGAATCATCAGATGTCATCAGATTTGCCAAAAGCACATCAAGCAGGAGATTATCCACCTGCAGAAAGTCATCACTTATAACACATACATCAGTATTGGTACACATATATAACCCAAAATCACCACTTTAATTTGATCAAAAAGCACTAATAAGAGTAAGAAGTAATAACTTGATTAGCTCAATGTAGAGAAGTTGCTTTGCCCTTCAGCACAACCCATGTGTTACTTACTAATATATATTTGAATCCTTTAGGCCATTACATTTATTGAATCCATAATTATAATTACATTCCTCTTAAAATTAGCACAAAAGTTCCAGAATAAGACACTAATCATACAACTGAACCAGGGAATAACCGTCTAATGGTCTAAGTCCTTTATGTCCAGCATGCCAATTTGATAAAATCTCACATATAATGAATAAAAGAACATAGAACATGAGCAAGCAAAAAATTCAAGTACCATAAGCTCCGCATGTGATTGATTAGCCGCTAGGTCCCACAACACAGTGCCACTTTCTTCCCAAGCATTATCTCTTGCAGACCTGCCAGGTTGCTTACTTCCAAGTAGCCTTGGTGAACCTTCCAATCCGTTATTCCGAGTATCCATGGTCTCCAGTCCATCATTTGACAATCTCATCCCACCGTTACCGTGAGGAGGGGCTGCATCATCCTCCATGTGATCAAATTTTGAACTCCGAGAAGAATCGGTTTCTTGAGGAGTACTAGTTGGCTCCACATTGGGTAACAGTTTCCGTATCAAGGATATTATGTAGCTGGGATCGATTGTTGTTGAGACATCAAACAACTGGAAACAGAGACATTATTCAGAAACTGATTTGATTCCATCTTTATGCGTTTTGAATTTCTTCATCCGCTCATGCAAATTTGGAGTCCCAACTCAAATTTCAAAAATAGGAGAAACAGTCCAGTAATTGAATTCAAAGGAAAAATCGATGAATTCAGAAGGAGTGAAAGAAAAACCCTAGAAGGTCAAAATGGGAATCATGTATACCTCATCGGACGGAGCGGTAGGGTGATGTGTAGGTCCACTTTCCCGTGGTTGAAGTTCCACTTCTTCCTCTTCGTCACTTCCTCCTCTTCCTCCTTGCTGTTGTCGGAATTCCGTTGTGCCCACCATGACGGAGGAATCTGAGGCTTCAGGTGGGAGAGAGATTCTTCTTTTTCCGTTTCGGCGCCGGAACAGGCCGAACAGCTGAACTCGTAACTCTGAAAATATGTCTGCCCCTTGACCTTGTAGGCTTGTTCTAGCGAGGTAACAAAACTTTATAAAGCTCGATTCAAATCCGACTCAAAAAAAATCGATTGTTTTTTTTATTTTGGATTAGGTAATAAATCAAGGCCCAAACAAACTTGGCTAATTGAGAGGCCGACAAAGTCGTCGTACAAACAATGTAAAATAAAAATGGGTGCAATACAAAAAACGACAATCAAACCGTCCCAATCGAACAAATTGGTCTAATCCAAAAAGTTGAGGACAACGTAGACTAAACTCGAAGTCAAACGTCATCAATCGATGATACCGCTGGCTAGCGGTACATTAGGAGTCCTTGTGGGTAATGAAGACGATCCTCCAAGGAAGTTTCCAGAACACGGAGTTGCCTCGATACACATAGCCTCGACCCCAGCCAGACCCGACAACGGACGTCAGAGCCCCAAATCAGAATAGGACCACCACGATCAACCAAAAACGCTGCCAAAAACCAAATTTGTAAAACACACCAAAAAGCCCTTTCGGGATTTTAACAAGACTCTTTCGGGATTTTGATCAAGCCCTAACGGGATTTGCTTTACACCCATTCGGGTTTTTTTTAATAAAAAAATTTACACCCGTAAACTTGGACCCAATGAAAAACCTTGAGCCCAAAGAAAAATTCAAGGGCCCAAACAAGAGTCGGAAGGAAACTATACTCCAACACCCCTCGAGCCGTACAACCCGGCCACCGACGACGATGAGCAAGGGAGCACAGCCAGGAGCGGGGGGGTGACGAAGCCACCAGGGCGGATTGAATCGAAAGCCAGAAGAGGCTAATTTTGAAACGGAACCATAGAAAACTGAGGGAAACCCTAATGTAGTCAAAGGGGGCCGTGGAAGGAGACGGATTCGAGCAAGGCTTGAGGACCCTAGGAGACCCTCAAACACAACCACCTAAGGATAGCCGAGGAGGAAGAATCGACACAACAAACAGAGAGAGAAGTCCACCGCACCGGAAAGCCCCAAAACGGTTTCACTGCATGAAGGAAAATCAACGACCCCCGGAAAGGAAGTTTGGGAATGACAACAAACCCCAACTCAAGAGGAGAGCGTCAATACCGTTAGAGGGGGCTGGTGAAATTGGCATCGAAGGTGGCCGAAGGGAACATAGACAATCGGACACTAGGGCGGAGAAGGCAACCTAAGCCAAGGCAGAAAAGCGGGTCGAGGGAGAAGGAAAACCCTAAACCCAAAAACCGCAGGATCGAGGATCAAGAAGACAACTAGGAAGAGAGATCCGACAATCGGACAGGTGGACACCAAGATGGCGAGGGCAACCAACACCAAGGCGGAAGCGGCCGAGGGAGAAGGAAACCCCAGATCCAAAAGTCACAAGACCAAGGGTCAACAAGACAGTTATGAGGAGAGGAACGACATCCTCACCGGAAGCGAATGGAATCCAGGAGGATAGAGTGGAGCAAGAAAGATGGTAGCAGCGGCCGAAGCCGGTGTTGGTTGGCCAGAGCCATAGGTTGGGCTCTCTCTCTTTAGTTTCCTAGAGAGAGGACAGAGTTTTACCATTCATTTAACGTACACGGCTCATTAAAAAAAAATGGTGCAATATGAATATACGTTTTTTGAAAAGGTTATTAGGTACTTAGCCCCGAGTATTAATTAGATGTTCTATACCCCTTTGAAAATTAATTGAACGTGTGTACCCTCTTTTAACCTCTTCGTTTCGTGCGCTTCCACTTCCACTTACTCTCAATCTTCTCAACCTCACTATTGGTAGAGGATCTCTGGTTTCGGACGAACAAGGCGGATGATACGGGACGAACGTCGTAGGCACTTTCGTCCTTTATCAAATAGTAATAATATCCAAACTCAAACACAAAACCAATAGATTAGGCAATCAATCACTTGATAAACCAAATAACTACTAGTATAGCGATGAAGTCCGGTGTCCAACCCATAGGGAGAAGCAATTTCCTATTCAATAACTCTAAGCAAGAACTCTTATGACAAAGCAATGATTTGTAGCAAATAACCAAGATGTAAAAGTAACCAGATTTATGATTGCAAAGTAAATTGATATTAAAGTAGAAAGAACATTTCACCTGTAATTCTCTGACAATGGTTGAAATTCATGGTCCTAGGATTGATCTATCAATTACTCATATTCATAGGTCTACTTGACTAAGGTTGAGAGATCCGTAAAGATACACTCGCCTTATTCAATATTACTAAAGAATAGCCTTAAGTCTCAAGTAATCAGACCAATTGACATATTAATTCAATGCAATTAAGACAGATAGGCGTAAACCGAACTCAGTCCTAATCAAATATCCACAACATAGATCAATTGAAATCACCCACTACAAAGACAAAGAAACATTACTATCTCAATACATTTGTTTGCTATCCAGAAAACAATAACGAATTCATAGCTAAGATACAATTCCTAACATGGTGATCAATCATAGAAAGGAATACAAATATAATCAATAAGCACAAGATGATAACTATGAATATGAATAACTAAATAGAATCAAATCCTCACAATCCAAACAACCATGTCTTCGAATCACATGCGAAACTATGAGTTTAGCAACTCATAGGGTATCTACGAGGAATTTTTTCCTCGTAGAAAATACCGATTTTCTCGCTAAAGTGTTCAACGAGGAAATAAATTTCCTTGCCGGGTGGTCGAAGAAAGCTCGTCGATGAAAGTATTAACGACGAAAAAAACAATTCCTCATCGGCAATTTTAAGGTTATAATTTATCACAGTTATAATTTAGCGACGAATATTTTTCTCGTCAAAAGTCAAACATTTTCGTTGCTGAATAAGTTCTGGGATTAGAAAATGGTTGTCGAATATATTTGCCGACGGAATAAAATTTGTTGCTATTGTTTTTATTTCCTCGTTAATGATGACTAGTATTTAACACATTAGAAATTAAAAAATAATTTAAAATATTATTTTTGCCGAGGAACATATATTCGTCGTTAAAAATAATATCGACGAGGGATTATTTTCTCAAGAATAATTATTTTTCGCGAGAAGATCAAAATCTCTCGCTATTTGTATCCCTTTAGCGAAAAAATATTGTCTCGGTACATATACCAACTAACGACGATTTCATTTTGTGGGTGTATAGAAATTGCATTTGTAGCGAGAAATATCATTTCATCGCTAAAAATAATTTAGGGCGAAGAAGTCATTCCTCGCCGTAGCCCAGTCTTCAACTAGAAAACTATATTTCATATATCGTATTTTGGATCAAAGAGAAAAATATAATTTCATCGCTATTGACTTTTACTTTTCACGAGGAAAGAATGCATATTATATTAAAATTATAATATAAATATTTGCGCTTTTTATTCAAGAAAATAAAGCACTCGGGTGGTGCTTTGAAAATGACTAAATTAAATAATGGGAGGGTTTGCAAAGTATACAAATAATAAGGCTAAATTAGGGAACTATACAAAGTTGTGGGAATATTAGCAAACTATACACAACCCTTGTGCCCCTCCTATGTGCCCCCCTTCCCCTCCAGCGTGCCCCCTGCGCCCCCCTCCAGCGTGCCCCCCCTCCGTGACAATTTTTTTTTTTTTCACGCGTCAATGCTGACGTCGACGACGGGAATGTTGACGTCAGCAATGCTGACACCGTTTACACCGGCGATGCTGACATCGTTTGAGGGATGCTGACGCCGACGTCGGAGATGTTGACGCCGTCTACGAGAATGCTGACGCCGACGGCAATGACGTCGGGAATGCTGACGTCAGCATTGCTGACGCCCTCTACGAGGATGCTGACGCCAACGGTGAAAATATATTTGACGTATTAAGTCATTACCAATTATTTGGATTTCACAAATCAAATAACATTAAAATTTTTATATAAAATATAAAAGGGGGATAACAAAGAGACAAAGGAATGTTCTACAAAAAAAAAAGAAACGAATATTTTATTTTATTTTTGGTAGTGAGAAATAAAGAATAACGGTAAATAATTTAAACAAAGAATTTTTCGACACCGATGATGCTGACCTCCTTCCTCATCCTTCTCTTATATTGCAAAAACGATGTCAGCAAATATATACCTACATAAAAATATGCATAAAAACGATGTCAGCACTAAAAAATACGTATAAAAATGATGTCAGCACTAAGAAATAAACCATTTTTTAAGGGCTCAAGCATACATATATACTTACATATATAATATCAAATTAAAAACGATGTCAACACTAAAAAATACGCATAAAAACGATGTTAGCACTAAAAAATAAACCAAATTTTAAGGACTCAAGCATACATATATACCTACATATATAATATCAAACTAAAAACGATGTCAGCACTAAAAAATATACATAAAAACGATGTCGGCACTAAAAAATAAGCAAAAAAACGATGTCAGAACTAAAAAATACGCATAAAAACGATGTCAGCACTAAAAAATACGCATAAAAATGATGCCAGCATTAAAAAATACTCGTAAAAACGATGTCAACACCAAAAAAATACACATAAAAACAATGTCGACGCTAAAAGACAAACCATTTTTTAATGACACAAGCATGCATATATATATATATATATATACCTACATATATAAAAAAAACTATATGATTTGAAGAATGGAATAAGGAATTTAAATTAAATTCCTTTGTATTTCAGTTGTAAGATTTCATATAGTGTGTACATAGTGCTTCATATTATAAAAGCCCATCAATCAAAGAATGTAGTGTGTACCTAGTGCTTCATATAATAAAAGCAAAGCTTCCATTTCTTGAATTATCTTATCATATAATACTGTTATATGGTTTCAACATCGTCGATGTTCAACAGAAGTTTGAATTGGATAAACACTATGCAAACCAGATCAATCATAAATCAGAGAGATATCAAGACTCAAATACTCTAGATGAATCCTAAGAGGTAATACTCAACTTCAGCAGATGCAAGTTCTATGATATCTGAGAACTTATAGCAATGCTTGCAGGTGAGAAAAAAACAGAAACAACAGAAATATTCAAGCACAATCTATCTAATCAGTTCTTCTGTGTCATATTTAAATCGACAAAACATATGTATCCCTATGTAAATCAGATTAGCAAGAGGACATACCTTCAATCTAATTATGTACTCCTCCTTCTCGACAAAGACCGTGTCAGCACGAGGACATACAACATGGAGATCCAAGCCATGGCTAATTTGATTGATCAAACCAGTAACCTTGATGACATCAGAGAACGAAACAACATCCGAGAACAACATCAAAGAACGAAACAACATCCGAAAACAGCATCAGAGAACGAAACAACATCCGAAACATCAGAGAATGACATCAGAGAACAACATCAGTAATTACAGCTTGACATCAGAGAACAACATCCCCGAATCAAAGGAACAACATCAGAGAACGAAACAAGAGGATGAGGAAGAGGATCTAACCGAATCTGGAAGCAACGTTGATGACACAATTAAGGATCTAGATGCTGTCATAGACCGAAGAATCGGAGGTCCGATGGCCGGAATGGAGCATCAGATCCAGATGTTGTCAGCAATGGAACGGGGCCGGACAACTCCTAGCTTGGCCATGGAACGGGGCCTCATAACCAACCCTAGCGATCTGAATCACATCATCCAGGGAGATGTTTCCGTATCGGCGGCGACGTTGAGATTCCAAATCTGAATCGGCAACGACGGCGTTGAGATTCCAGATCTGAAGACATCCACTGCGTAGCAATTAAAGATGAAGACAATTCAACTGCGTAGCCATTGAAGACAAAGACACTTTGATCCCTTGCTGACAGCATCATTGAGGCGGGAGGAAGATTTACCACCGGTAAATCACTCGCCACCGAGCCGTGGGGGGGGGGGGAGTCGGAGCTCGAGGGGGAGCTAGCGAGGTCGGAATAGGAGGGGAGATGAGCAAGGGAAGCGGGGAAGCCATGGCCGGAGTTCGATCTGTGAAAAGGAGGGAAGCGAGAGAGGAGGCGGTGAGGCGGGAGGAAGAGCGAGAGGGCGGCGCCGAAGGAGGAGGAAGGGAAGCCATGGATGAGGACTTGGAGCTCGAAGGAGTAAGAAGGGTGCGACCATGGGAGCTTCCCATTTGTTTTTTGCGGAAGGAAGCGAGAGAAGAGCCGGTGAGGCGGGAGGAAGAGCGTGATAGACCCGGACAGTTTGGGGGTGGGGGTAAGTATTAGGGTTTGATGTATACTTTTGCAATTTTTACTAAAACGTGTATACTTGCTTAATTTTGCCGAAAATTTGCGCCTTCGGCGCAAATTTTCTCTGAAATAATATCATTTGCACCTAGCAAAATAACTAAACAATACTTGCCATAAGTATCTTAGAAATTATGTAAACAGACTGAAATAGCTAAACAATACTTATCATAAGTATCTACGTCTAACGTAACTAGAAATTCTAATAAATTCCAAATAAAAAGCCAAAAAAAGTCGATCTCTATTTCTCTAGTTGTGGGGTAGCAAAGCTTGCCATGAATTGTTCCATCTTCTTTGTCGTCTCTCGTAATTCAATTATCTGCTCATTTTGATCCTTGATCTTGTCTTCTAAGGCTTTATTCTTCTCATACATTTCATGGAAAGACGTTTGAGAAGGCTTAATCGGTGTTGGTCGAGGTCCGAAACCACAACCCTTAATGTATCCCGATTTTACTCCAAGAACTTGTCGGCAGATTTCTTCATCTATCATTATGCGAGTTCCATCTTCTTGAGTTATCTGGGCTCGAAGCAACACCATTTCATCCTACAAATGAAGTCAAGCATGAGTATTGAGTATAAAGGTGACAACTTTTAAACTTTCAACTATTCCATATTATTGGTTGTGATTTCATACACAACATTAGTAAGGAGTAAATAAGATAAGGATAATTGTTTATTAAATCATCAAAATAAATACTCTTTTTTTTGTCTCCTAAATTTAGATATGGTTTTATCTTGGTATTTGTCTATGCTTAGAGAAATGTATTTGGAAACATAACAACTTCAAATCATGGAACCGAAATCATAAACAACATGGAGTTAAAAAAACAAATGACATACATGTTTTTGCTTAGCTCCCGAATCCCAGCCTTTTGCATCACTTTTGTACTCACTTTCAAAGAGTTCAATTGCTACAAGTGTCTCAGTAGATCTTGCAGCCTACAAAAATCAGGAAATACCAATGCAATAAAACACTACACATTATAACAAGGAAGATAAATGTTTGGCAAACAAGCATTAATAAAGAAATTCAGGAAATACCAATGCCATAAATGACCTAGATCCAGCTTTATGGTGATATAGTAGCTTTGACCTTTTGATTGCATTTTTTTCCAGAAAGAGCCTACAAAAGAAAACATATGCAAAGCAACCATTATTATGTGTAAAAGTTGAAGTTCACATCAAATGCATTTGCACCTTGCTTTCATATCTTACCTTGAATTTTGCACTTGAAAAATAATTGCACAGAAATATCCACTCTTCATATGATTTGACTTGCTTGTGTCTATTTTTTAAAGCTTCCTCCATAGTTGAGAATGTCATAAAATAGTTCTTCAACATAGTACGAAAGTTTGGCAAACAAGACGAAAAAGTCTTGTGCTCATATCTATGAACCCCAGTTTGAGACATGTCAATGTCATACTTGGTCTGCAATAAGTGACATAGTTTCAAACAAAATAATAGAAGAAATTGTTCTTATTATATAGTTAAAAAAAGGAAAAGGTGTATCACTCATGGATAACCGTTTGACCAATTTTGAAAGATCTTCAGAAGATACATTCTTCAATTGTTCTACCGTCATTGGTGCATAATTTCTGACTTCAAACCCAATCTCCCTGGAAAACATCTCTGCATATTGACAAGTAGGTCTACCAATGGCCACATCCACCGTGATTGGAATTTTTTTACCAAGCATCTCATGAACCCTATCAGCATTAAGTCCTCTATTCTTTCCACGCGTTTTCTTCTTCGGTAAGTCTGGGGGGAGGGGGGATAATGAGTTACAAGTACACATAAACTAAAGTACTAGAGATGATAAACTCTTAAAAAATAAAATAAGTATATACGAGGTAAAGTAGATTGGAACTCAATAGAAGCATCATTCATTGACTCACCTAGTGTGTTGAAAATCTTGTTATTAAAAAAAATTAATCTTAACAAATTTATGGATAAATAATATTAAGAACATTTAATTACCAGTAGTAGGCCTTTGTGTAATGGTTGTCAAATCAAAATCAACATCTTGATTCATTCCGGTAGAGTTTGCGTTATTTGGAATAACGGGTGTGGGTTGTAAATCAGTTTTTGTGGAAGGAGGTGCAGCTGCCTGAACATGTACACTTTTACGTGTGGGTTGCAAATCAGTTTCTGTGGAAGGAGGCCCAGCTGCCTGAACACGTACACCTTTATGCGCCAAAATTCCTGTGAATTTAAAATGAAATTTAACCATTAAGGAGGGAGGAAGAAAATATTTTTTTTATAATATATTGATGTATTATGAACAAAAGATAATAATTTCATTACTTGGAGTAGTGACGGTAGATTGCATATCAATTTCAATGGCAGTCCTATCTCCTTGCACACGTGACCTTTTACGCGCAAATGAATCTGTGAATTTAGTATGAAGTTTATCCATTAGGTGGGGAGGATATATTTTTTCGAGACCATATTAATGTATTATGTACAAAAAGAAAAGGATAATACTTTTATTGACAATGATTTTACATACCGACAACTGCCGAACAAGACATGGAATGAGGATAAGCTTCGAGAAGTCTTGCCTATAGATATCATAGAATCAATTATAAATATCCCTCTTCCTTCGCAGGAATTCGAGGATAGATTATACTGGAAACCAAGCGCAGATGGTTGGTTCTCAACATCTAGCACTCTGGAATTTATCACGAATTCCAATGGCAATAAAATAGATCTCTTCAATGGGATATGGAAAATTGATTGCCCACCCAAGGTGAGAAATTTCATATGGAAAATGGTGTTGGATGGACTACCAACCAAAGCAAGACTGCAAAACAAAGGAATACATACGCCCATGGGGTGCGCCCTTTGTAACTCCATGGAAGAAGACGTTATCCATCTCCTGATGGAATGCTCGACAACCTTAAGAATAATTGGATCAATGGACAAGGCTATTGTGCGACAAATTACAAATATTGACAAAAGTAATCAAAGTATAAAGATCATTACCAACGAAGTCTTTCGACACCTAAATTCTGAACAAAAAGCCACTCTGGCTTTCTCTTGGTGGTGTATTTGGACTAAGAGAAACAAGATTATATTTGAAAACCAAAACTTAAGAACAATAGATGAATTGACATCAATAATAAAAAACCATATGAAAAATTGGAAAAAAACTAAACAAGATGAACTAGATGAAGATGACGACATAACAAGAATAATCAAACCCAGGGCCAACCCTCGCCAAAGGAATATCATTAGATGGAGAAAACCCGAGGAAGGTGTTTTCAAGCTCAATTTTGATGGTGCTAAATCTTCGTCTGGTTATGCTTCTGCAGGTTTCGTGATTAGAGACAATGACGGAGGGTTAATCGCTTGCGATGCCAGGCGTTGTGGAAAGCTGTCGGCGCTTCAGGCTGAGGCTGTGGGTCTGCAACTCGGGCGGGTGGAAGCTCAGAAGAGAGGGATTCAGAAACTTGCCGTGGAAGGCGATTGTCTCGCTATCATCAACGCGATCAAAGGAGTCTGGACGATTCCCTAGGAGATCGAAATTCTTATTTCTGATGCTCTCCTTCTGCTTGGTGCTTTTGAGTTGGCCTCCGTTTCCCATATCTTTAGGGAGGCCAACAAGGTGGCTGATCGCCTTACACATTTGGCCTTGGCTTCTGATTCGCCTTCTTGGAGGTCCGATCTGGAGTTTCAAACTCTCGTCCGAAAGGACGCGCTTGGGTGGTGGTACAACCGTAGTTGACACACCCCAAACTTTCGCCTTGTATCAAAAAAAAAATACCGCGTGTGGTATTAGGCACGAAAATACGCTTACTCGACTTTGACATTGTCACTGTGACCATAAATAATGGCATAAAGAAAACACAACTTATAAGAATTCATACAACCATAATTTCACCAAATATAATAATATAAGGACAAGTGATTGTCATCAAATAGCAAAAATATATTGTATATGATAGCAAGGACTATGAGCAAAAAATATGATAGCTAACCTTGACCCAAAAAAAAAGTATGATAGCTACCTAACCCATCAACCTAACCTTGACCAAAAAATATAAAAATATGGTAGCAAGGCAAATAGCAAAATTGTGATCTTTGAGTGGAAATTACTTTGACATGGCAAAAAAGCCTTGACCCAAAAAAAAGCATAACAACAAAAAACCTTGATAAAAAAAAAGTATGACAGCAAAAAACATTGACCAACAAAAAAAATCCGATCAAAGGTGTCTTGGTATATATTGTATCCTAATCTTGTACAAGAATTGAGGCAATATCTTTGCAGCAAAATCAGAGACAAACTCAAAAATCGAATTGTACATCAAAATCAAACGCAATATCTGATCAGAGGTGATTGGAACCGTCGAACATCAAAAAACAACTACATAAACCGAAATCGAATTGAATAGCAATATCAGAGGTAGAATCAGAGGCAAAATATCTTATCAGATGTGTTTTAGGAACCGTCAAACATCAAACAACAAGTACGTAAGACCGAAATCGAAGGGAAATTCATATGAAATAGCAACTATTGAGCAACAACGCATCGCGCCGCCCTCGCCCCTTCTCTTCTCAGCCCTCAAATATCAAGTAAGTGTGAAATTAAAATTGGATGTGACTTTGTGAGATTGTGAAATTGAAAATTTGAAATTGATTGTGAGTTTATTTGTTTATGTAATTGTTGATTTATTGTAAATTTGTGGCTGTTTTGTGGGGGTTAGACTTTAGAGTTCAGTGGGGGTCAGGGCTGGCCAGTTGGGTGCTGAATTTGTGAAACTTGGTCAAACATTGGCTTATAGATTACAGTTGGTGTTGAATTGTCATTGTGATTTGTGAGTGGGTTTCCAATTTTATTTTCTGTCCAATTGAAATTAGAAGAATGTGTGATAGATTTTGGTTGTTCTTTGAATTTGACATTGATAATGTATTTGTGCAATTGTTTTATTTTTGAGTAGGAACATCCGAACATGAATAAATATGTTATCCGACCTAACAATTCATCTATCTTGAATATTGGCTCTTCTACTACTCCAAATCAGTCTCAAGAAGTTGACAGTGTTGCTAATGTGGGTATAGATGTTGTGGCTAGAGTTAATATAGTTGTGGAAGATGTTAGGAGAGAAAAAAGAGGTTGATCATAGAATACACGTCGTTTGGTAGGAACTATTTTAGTATATAAATTTAATTAGGAATGAAGAACTTTTCGTACTAGTGAAATCTTTTATTTTTTATCGTTATTTTATAGTATTGAGCATGTTCTGTATTGTATGAGTTTGTGCTATTCACTGTCATTTGATATCGGTGTGCCCCCACCCTCAAAGAGTTCTGGCTCCGCCATTGCTCTTTCCCTGCCTTTTTAGAATATTGTATATATTTTTTTCCCTATTTTTTTACCTCGCGATTTCCATTCTATGCTTTTGTAGTTTAGGTTTCAGATCCCTTGAGATTGATTTTAAGCTTCTAGTATCTACTTTCTACTGCTTGACCAAGATTTGTAATGTATCTGCGGGTTTTCCCATAACAGTCTGATTTTACTCGATTGGTCATACTCTGTTACATGCCTTGTTACTGTTGTAGGGCAACAATTGCCTTACTAGATAGGGGTTTTCTATATGATGATGTGCTAATTATTCGTTTTGATGGCATTTTGCGCTTGTCTCATCTGAATTTTACCGAGGAAAACTCTTATCTCATAGTGCTGCTCTGACCGCTCTGCAGCAATACTGGGCATGGAAAGCACAAGTATTCTGAGAAAGGGTTGACAAGCATTATTGAATCACATCTGAAGAAACTAAATTCTCCATTCCATGAGACATCAGAAGAGGCTGGTTGGTTTTCAACGACAGATTCTGCAGCAATGACCTAGCTTGAATCTAGAATGATGGAGGAAGCCATGTGTGCTCAAGATATTTTCAGATTAAGAAAGCAATTTTCACCTCTTGATTTTCGATCTTGAGCTATGGTATGTAATTCTTTCAAATCTTGTTTCATACTCGGTTATTGCTTTCATTTGTTAATTGAAGGATTAATCAAGTGCTAGTCTCTATCACTTCTGGCTTTTTTTGAATCCCAGGATTACTAAATGTTTAGCGGGTAAGAAAGGGTTTTTTAGGCTGCACTAAGAACAAACTAAATACTCAAGTAGGTACTGTGAAACCCTTCTTCTTTGCTCCAAAGTATTCAGATTTCAGACAACTCAGCTAATTCCCGGTCAAGTTAGATACTGATCATCATCATTCAATTAGCTTAATTTTGGATACTTCATTTTGGCAACTGTAAGAAAATACACGGCTCATGACATCAGAGAAAATTTACCTTGCTGCTCATTGCTGCACCTCTCCTTTTCTTGAGGTAAGACCTTTGTGGCCATAGCTAGTTACCTTGATGGCAAAATTATACTTGTCCTACTTTTATGATTCTCTTTTGTGTGATGAACCCTCGCTCTCTTTCTCTCTATTCATATGAGCTGAGACCAATACCATTTTCATGTGTAAGTGACTAAGTGCAGCTGTCCGGTTTCTTTCATTATTCTCTTTTGCTTTCCATAAGTATGCAATGTCAGTGAATGACATTGATATCCTTTCAACTAATTCATACGCCTTTTATCTTAATAATTGCCATCTTTCTTGCAAGATCTGTTTGGTGTAAGTTTGAACATTTTCTTTGGCACCCTGTTTAGCATGAGAGTTAAACTATTGTTTTTGGATTGGTTCTAATTTGAAAATATGATTGATAATACTCTGTGGTGCTGAATCTAATTCTTTAACATGTGGAAGTTGTGAAGCTATGTGATGTGGATAAAGGTACATGAAAGCACATATGGTGACGATGGCTTCATTGTCAGTTCGTGTGCCTTGTTTCCAACTTAAAAACCCTTGTTTGTGGCAGTTTGTTTACCTTTCAAATCTATTTGATGTCGAAAACCTGCTGAAGAGTGAAATCGGAATGATTGTTGTCATAAAATCCATACTGTTTACCTTTCTCGCTAAAGAGTTTAGTTATTGTTTCATAAAATCCATACTCAAATTAATGGATTTCAAGCCTATTAGCTTAAATGGAAAAACAATGTGTCTAAGCACAAAGATGCGGGTTCAAATCCCGCATAGGCTATGTTTATGAGTGTGTATAAGCACAAAGATGCGGGTTGCAACTTATGACTAGGAAGTGAAACTTCACAGAAGAACTAGATTGATTTTTGGTACTTATAGCAATAGAGGCTAAAATCAAACAGATTAAAATTGAAAACATAGATGTTGAAAATTCATGCAAAACTTTGTTGCTGATGAGATTCAAATTGCCATTAAAATACAAAACAGAGAGAGTAAAAAAGGAAAAGGCCAAGATGAGAAAAGTGTTGTGATAGTAAAATCTGTTGAGGGTGTGTTACGTTGGAGGGATAGTGCACTTTTCATCGATCAAATGAATTTTGCTATTAAGACTTTTCATCTATCAAACCAAATTTATGAACCAAATAATAGTCATGGACAAGTGTTATTTCCTAGTACAAGTAGCGATGAAAGTGATATTTCCTCGCTAAACAATTGTTTCAACGATAAAAATAGTAATCGCAACATGGCGAGGAATTTAAACTTTTCTTGTTAATTAATTTGAACCGCTTTCTCTATTTCACCCAAGTCAATAACGACGAAAATAGAATTTTCTCGTTGATTAATACATTTAATGACAAATTTTTCGTCGAGAAACACATACTTTTTACGAGAAATTACAATATTCGCCGCTAATAAATTTGGCGTTTTTTAGATAATTCCCACCAAACATTTAACGACAACATTGAAAATTCCTCGTTGAATATATCATTAGCGATGAAAATATTCCTCAATAAAAGCTCTAAATTCGTCGTTATTTTTCATATGGTTTATGTGACCACATTATAATAACAATTAGCGATGAAGGAAAAAAATTGTCCTTAAATGCTACTTTTAGCGAGGAATATAGGATTCTCACTAAAGTTCATGTGCCCTTTTATGAGGAGTGGGTATGTTCGTCGCAAAAGGTCACATTTACCGAGAAAAAATAATCCATCGCTAAAAATTTGGTTGCTAAAAAGCATTTCTGTTGTAGTGTCTCTAATTGTGTTCATAGTCTCACAACTAACTTCTTCTAGAATAAACTGAAATAACCTAATAAAGAATCTCAAAGAGTAAGCCAAACCCTAGTGGAAATAAAAATAAAATAATAGGAAATAATGTCTTCGGATTCGAAATCGCAAACACTGGAAGCCGGCCCATGGCGGGTGCCGTGCAAATGGCGGTGGGCGCCGCCTATGCAGTGACCGACTTTCCTCGAATGACTTCAATAAACTCCAATGTCGTGCTTCCTTACTCCTTTCTAGCTTCCTCCTTAGCCTCCATACGCTCCAAAATAAACACTAAAAATGCGTAGATTCCAAACTCGAATACTTCACAAGCAATATACGAAACTAGACACAAACAATAGCAAAACCACTACCTAATTGCAATAAGAAATACCTATAATGCCTATATGAAATATGCATTATCAAATCCCTCACATTTAACTCTTTCTTGTCCTCAAGCAACCATAAGACAAAACATCATCTACGCATCCCACGGAAAATTCTTTCATAACTTTACTCATTAAAAGCAACATCATCAATAGTGCAAATATAATCAAGGCACATAAACGTCATACACATGTATATATGGGATCAAGTTGCTTGCATGCTCAAAAATCCAACCTTACCAAGGATAAAATGTGTATCTCTCACTCTCATGTGTTTAGGTTTTAAGCATACACTCACCTCAATTCCATATACAAGCATCAACTCAAATATTGACATTTATATCACAAAATCTCCACCGAATACATCAATGCAAAAATAAGGACATTAAAAGGACTTTCGCTCAACGGAAACCTTCATAGAAGATTCCATTCGGCGGGGTTGTAATGGGGCTTGGTAGAAACATAAGATCAATGAATTGTATTTGGTCACGTGGTGCTATAAATTTCGGGAAAACAAGATTCTAATACTCCCAACATAACACAAACCAACTCAAAAATATATCAAGCTCACAAATGCACAACATCTCTCAATATCATCATCAATCTCCAACAATCATTCATCTCATCAAAACATATCATCTCAACTCATCATATCATCTCACATATCATGAAATCTCAACACCCTACCAATGTAACTTCTAACCAACATATAAATCCAATTCTTCCTCATTATGCAAAAATAAAATGATTCTTTTTTTTTCCTTTTTTTTATTGAGCCGAAATACATGTAAACCAAATGCATACAAATAAGGGAATAAATAAGCACATAACATTACATCTTCTCAAAACCATAAACCATAACATCACACTTAAGCTTCATTCTCCTCAATCTCCAAAATAGATTCCATAACCCACTCAAAATCTCAATTCCCCCGGAATAAGAGTAAGGCTCATCATAGGCTAGGAATAATAATTTTGCGGAGCTATCAATAAAAAGGCTAAAGGGCCTAGCAATTTGTTGACAAACTGCATCCCTTTCATCCTTCTTATACAGCTGATTAATGGTTGTTTGCACCTTTCTTGACTTGCTAAAAATCTCATCAATCCTGCTTTTTCCCTTCCTATTTCTTTCCTGCTCAATAGATCTTTCTTCTTCATCATCAGTTTCACCAATATCAGTAAGCATCCTGCTCTTTTTTCCAGCTTCCTTGGCATTGGCTATCATAATTGCTATAAAATGTTCCTTAACATTGGGTGGAACTGATGCATAAGACTCAACATTATTATGGGTTCCAGCAAGGTGATGTTTAAGCCTATGAATACCACCAGAAAACACCTTATTGCAGTGCTTGCAATTAACTTTTTTTTTTGCTTATTATCCACATCGATAGCATGCTCCCATCCCGGGTCTAATCTAGCACCCTTGCACCTAGACCTCTTCGGTGGTTGTTTAACAGAGCCACTACTTGACATTGTAAATTTGCAATTACAACTTTGCATTTAACAATCAATTCATACGACTTCAGAAATAATCAGAAAATTCAAAAGCTCACACACACATTTTACATGATTCATGTTCTATCATTCTTATGAGTTGTAGGCTTCTAGGCTTCTAGAAATTTGAATCAGACACAATGCACATCAAAGAATAAACAATCTTCTAGTACACTTGCATATTAAAGAAATAGAGTTGCAACTTGCAAGCACCAGGTAAAAACCACCAGAAGAACATGATTCAAGACTTTCAAGTGGTTTGCTGTCTGTGGAACGTTAAGGGAATAACAATAAGGGCTGTGTTCGGGTTTGAACAGATCGTGCACACTTCACACAGACTCACCTCTTCAAGCAAAGAGGGAAATCAGTAACCACTAACCAAAACAGATCCAAATTCCAAACACATTCAGTCATTCACACAGACTCACCTGGTCAAGACGTTAAGTGATGTGGAAGGTTAAGCGCTGCTGGCCTGCTGCAGTGCTGCCTTCTGTCTGCTCGCCCCCGCACTGCCTGCTCGCCGCCGCACTGCCACCAAGAGTTGCCACCGCCGGAGGCCCGGAGTGACTGTTGTCGCCGGATTGTTTTTAGGGTTCAAGCTTCACTTCACCAGTTCACCTGTTCAATGCTTTAGACTTAGAAAACAATCGACATTAGGGATTTTAGGGTTAAATTTCCCCCAAAAAATAAAACACAATAAAAAAAATATATAAATGGGCCTAATTTCATCAAAAAAACGATATGGGCTTTATACAAATGGGCCTAATTTCATAAACATCAGAATTTGCTAGGATCGGTTAGGATCGGTAGGATCGTAAGATCCTAAAGATCCTAACCGATCCTACCGATCCAAGTCCTGATTCTAGTATAAACGAGTATTTACCATCGATCTGGATCAGAACTCACCCTAGGATCGTAGGATCGTACGATCCTACCGATCCGGATCGTGATTCTGATAACCTTGCTGAAGGCTCAAATTGGCTTCAAAACAAGATATAACATAAGGTAGACATGGATAAATATGTGGCTAAAAGGTTGCCTCTATCATTTGAACTTATCAAGCAATGAACAAGTATATAATCGGCCTTGAAAATAGATAACCATGACAATACTCAATGATAAATGCATAGGAAGAGTAAATCACACAAGAAAAGCAAAAGTAATATAGATGTCTCCCTTATAAGGCCAAAAATATCTCACTGGGACAAATTTTTGTCGAATATCAAGCATGCTCCCAAACTTAGATCATACATGATCACTTACATATGCCTAATCATATTTCACATAAAAACCAATTTTTCAGGACAAGGTCCAATCAATCCAGAATTCCATTGGATTTATAAGATCGTGCCAGTATAAAGTCAAATAGGACAAACTCAAATTAGATGGAAATCATTGATAACACAATATGAAAAACAACAAAACAAGACTCATTTTTTTTTCTTTAGTTTTTTCGACATTTTCCAAAATTTTTCATTTTTGACATTTTCTATAACATAAAAGAAATAACAGAAATTCAAACATGAACTAACCTAACTAATTCACTTCAGTTCCCCCCCCCCCCCCCCCACCACAGTTACATGTTGCATTGTCCTCACAACAAGGAACAATGAAAAATAAAATAAAGGGTTTGAAGGAAGCAAATGACTAACCAATTACTGTGAATGCGGGGTCTGGGGTCCAGACCGCTGATTGATGTCCTGAAATATATGCGCCCAGGGCTTCAGAAGACATGCATGTATCTCTTCTATATTCTTTTCTAAAACCAACTGATGCTCATGTAGTCTATGAAAACTTCTCAAATGCTGATCTTCCATTTTCGTCAAGCGATTGTCAAGGGTCGCAATAAGATCAAACAAAGAACTACTCTTAGTGGGGATATGAAGATCATCATCGGCCTCATCTCCCAGAAGAAAGCTGCTTGACGAGGACGGATCCACAACCATCCCATCAGGTGCTGGAACATGACGAATACAGAAAGCAGCCAAAGTAGGGCCACCAGGTAGGTGCACAGGAAGATACGAGTGGTGCTCACCCTTCGCGCCAGATGACCAACGGAAACACTCGCTATTATCTGGGCGGACTACCCTTTCAATCAGACGAGCACTCAGTAGGGACGACATGTCATAATAGAAAGGCGATGTCGAGGGTTGTAGGGAGCTCAAATTCATATAGCGTCCTATGAGAGTGATCAATCCACCAAAAGTAACAATATGGGCAATCATATCATCTCTCCTCCGAAGTGCGTCTGCACAAGCAGCTAAAAACAACTCTATCCAATCTGGTATACATTCGGCCTATGGTGTCAAACAATACAACCAGGGGTGGGCGTAGGCGGTTGCCCCACCTTTCGACCCACACGCCCCGGGGTTTGGAAAAAAAATAAAAAATTATTTATATATATGGCAGTGTTGTAATAAGTAAAACTAGGAGGAATATAGAATCAGTTAGTCTACTTTGCTTAGTTGGTTGATGGGAAGGAAGGAAAGTAGAATGAGATCAAAGGTTGGGGGTTCAATTCCCAATAGCCTCATTTTTTTAAAAAAAAATTACCTCCCCAAAAAAGCTTTTTTATTCTTTGTTCAACTTACACTCCACTTTTTATGTTTCTACCCCCTTATTTAATTATATTCCCACTTCCCGACTTCCCTATTATATACAAATTATCTAGCTATAACTAATTAAACCCCGTGAAATTAGCCCTCTTTTTTTAAAAAAAAATTCGCCTCCCTCAAAAAAGTCTTTTTATTCTTTGTTCAACTTGCACCCACTCTCTATGTTTCTACCCCTTATTTAATTATATTCCCACTTCTCGAGCTCCCTATTATATACAAATTATCTAGCTATAAACTAATTAAATCCCATAAAATTGGTGAAATTAGGATTTGATTATGAGAATAAATTTTGTGAAATTTTCATTAGAGTTTGTGATTTTGAGAATAAATTTTGTGTTTTAATTGTTTATGTGATTTTGAGAATGAAACTTATGAATTAAATTTGGGGTTTGTGAATTGAATTTGTAGCTTTATGCAATATTTATATTTTCGTACCCTGCATATTCAAATCACAATTTCTATCATGTCTTTGGGAACCAAAAGATATTATAAAGTTGACGAGTTTACAATATCCTAGCTAATATGCAAAACCCTTGAGTTTAGCATGATTGAATTTCGATAACTTTACACTCCTAAATATGATAAATGCCTGAATTTCGAATGAATGACGAGAAACCACTACCATAGCAACCAAACAAATGTAAGTCTACTTTTCTAAAACCCACTGCTAAGTTGAAAGTAGTAGCTTAAGTAAATGTGTTTATTCAAGGCCAATATCTCAGTACACACTAGAAATTTTGCCCCACCTTTGAGAGGATCCTACGGCCGCCACTGAATACAACCACATCCACATCCTCATGGGAATAATCGTCAGATCAGCAGAACCATAAAACGGAGGGGTCAACACCCCGTGGCATAGTAGAAGAACAGGGTGCGTAATCAAATAATCATGAAGGTCCTCAGCCCCTCCAGAATGGCCTTACACTATAGCCCAAGTCTCAGCTGGTGTGGTAGAAGACAATCTCTGACGCCAAGGATTAGACCAAGGTATATGCATTCCCGACGCAAGAGATAGATATTCTTTCTGAATCGAGCAATCAGTACCCAATTATATGAAATGGATGTCCTTATCAGATCACACATCTAGAGTTATCAGGAACTCACGCACCCGAACAGGATAAGTTGGCGCGCCCATCGATATGAAGTTGGTTAAACCTCCCTTCTCCAGCAACAAAGATACTGGACCATGAAGACCAAGCATCTTCAGTGTCTCCGGCCAGATGAAAGAACCGAGTCAACTTGTAACTCACATCCCTTAGCTGGAACCAACACTCCTTCTCAACTCTAGACAAATATGTGGGAGCATCCATCTTAGGAGCACGAGACATAACTCACAAGATTGAAGAAGAAAACCACGAAAACGACCAAAAGGCGAGCTCGCTGCAGGGACGACGCACGCCGTGTGAACAGAACCTCGAATTTGAGTGAAAACGTTGGATAACCGACGTCCACACCCCTCCAAACTAGAAACTTTGACGAACAACTTAGTTTCAACGGGCTCTTAGGTGATAGGTAGGGGAATGATATGGAAAAGATTGATTTTAGTGGATGTAGGGTAATGGTGGAAAGTGTTTTGATGGACAAAATCAATTGAAACACAGGGCTTTAGGATTTTGGAATGGATTCAAGTAGGCTTTTGGGTTTTTGTAGATTCCTTTGGGGCAAGCTTGGTTGATTCAAATAGGGAATGGAAATATATGGTGAGTTGGAAAGGTAATATCTATCAAAAAGAAAAATAGAAAATATTAGAACTAAATAGATAGAAAATAGAAAATCTAAATCCTAGAACTAAGTAAACTAATCCTAGAAAGAAAAATCTAATCCTAAGATAGATGGAAATAAGAAAAAGATAAAATAAACTAACCTAAGATAGATAGAAATAATATAACCTAAAGATAAATAGAAATAAAATAATCTAATCCTAATAAACATAATTTTTTTTTGATACAAGGCGAAAATTTGGGGGTGGTCAACCTCGGCTAAACCACTGCCCAATGGCGTCCTTACGGACTAAATCCTCAATCGCAGTTGGGCACCGCTCAACAGAGAAAGAGGAGGTCAAACCAGCGTGCGCCAATCTGTCAGCGACCTAGTTGCCTTTCCGAAACGTGTGGGAGAAGTCGATGGCCTCAAAGGATCTACATAGGCCGAGAACATCGGTAATCATCATCTCAATAGGCCACGGGCAAGTACCGATCCCACACAGGCTGTTGACAACGATCAGACAATCTCCTTCCACCACGAGACGCGAGAACCCCATCCTAACAGCAGCAAGAAGGCTGGCATGAAGACCAAGACACTCAGCTTGTATTGCAGAAGCGCTCCCAAGGCCAAGCGCACCGCAGGACACCACTCTACCATGACAATCGCGAATAACAAAACCAGCAGCAGCTTGTCCAGACGCGACCTTGGCTCCATCAAAATTTAGCTTCATGAATCCTTCGGGCGGTTTCTTCCATTTAACTTTTTCTGGCGTCTCGATCTGTTTTGAGGTTTGTGATGTATAGTTTTAGCCTCATCATTCTCTATATCATATTTTAAAGATTTTTTCCAAGATAACCTATATTGTGTAATGATTTTTATCCATTGTTCCATATTTCTGACATCATGGTTTTCAAAAACAATTTTGTTCCTCATAGACCAAATCCCCCATAAGGAGAACGCTAGTATCGATTTCTGGGTAGCGGATAGCTGGGAGAAGATTTCAATACTTATCATCTTGTAGGTCTTGTTAATTTTGTCAGTGTTTCGTACTATTCTTTCAATCTGCTTGTCCATTCTTCCAATTAGTGTCAGAGATGTCGGGCATGCCGTGAATAAGTGGGTTGCGTCTTCTTCGCAATTGTTGCAGAGGGGACAACCCTGAGGGACATCAATCCCTTTGTTCCTAAGTCTGGTTTTCGTTAGGGTTCCATTAAGGATATTTTTCCAAAGAAAGGTTTTAATTTTCGGTGGACATTCAATCTTCCATATCCACTCTAGTGGATCACAACTAGCTCATCTTGCTTTTGTGATATGGTCCAAAGCGCTAACCGTGGAAAACCATCCGTTTCTGCTAGCTTTCCAATATAGTCTATCTTCAATCTTTGTTTTAGGGATATGCATTCTTAGGATTCTTAGGATCTCATCTACAACATTCATCGGGAGGTTTTGTTTCAATCTTTCTTCATTCCAAGTTTTGTCTGGTTTTATAAACTGGTCAATTGTTTCAGATTCTTCTATTTGGTCTTGCAATCGGATTTCTTGAAGGCAATTCTCATTATATAGCCATTTGTCCTTCCAAAATCTAATCGTTTTCCCGTTGCCAATTTGCCGTATCAGCCCTTGGCAGAATTCGTCTTTTAATTCCATCAATTTGGTCCATTGCCATGAAGTGTTTTTCTTCTTTTTGCAATCCCAAATGTTGTCATCTTTAAGATATTTTTCTCTAATAATTTTCACCCATCCATTCTGAGGCTCGGCTAGAATTTTCCATAATAATTTCATTTGAAGATCTTTGTTCATATCTTTTGTTTTGTTTATGCCAAGTCCGCCTTCATTTTTTGGTTTGCACACTTTGTCCCAACCAATTAAAGGCTTGTACATTGAGTCCTTATTCCAGAAAAAGCATCTGTTGATTTGGTCAAGCTCTGAATGTATGCTTGCAGGGAGCATGAAATTTTGCATCAAATAATTCGGTTTGGCAGCTAAATTTGCTTTGACTAGAATCGCTCTTCCTTGCTGGGATAGTTCATTTGCTCTCCATTTTGTTAGTTGGTTCTTTATTTTTTCCAAAACCTCACCAAATGTCTCCTTAGTTACTCTGCCATTAATGATAGGGCAGCCTAGGTATTTTTCTAGAGATGCTTGATTCGAGATTTGCAAGCAATTCTGAAGTTGTTTGTTTTCGTTCATTTGTGATCCCACTGGTAACCTGTAAAGCTGACTTTTGGAAATATATTTTTTGCCCAGAGATCTAACAGTACTCTTCTAGAATCTTTTTCACTGTTGAACATGCTTCCGATGTCGCTTTGACAAATATCATTATGTCGTCGGCAAATTAGAGGAATGGAATACGATCACCATTTCTAGATATCTTGAAGCCAATAGAGTTTCTAGTTTGGTCACATTGATATTGGAGTCTCTTGGCTAGCATTTCCGCACCTATGATGAATAGGTAAGGAGATATTGGGTCACCTTGTCTCAAGCCTCTAAGTGGTTGAAATGTTTTAGTCGGTTTATCGTTTACCAGAACGGAGAACGATACAGTTTGGATGCATTCCTTAATCCAGTCACAATATTTCCTACAAAACCCAAATCTTTCCATATTAGCAAGGAGAAACTCCCAATCCACTTTGTCATAGGCTTTCTCCATGTCTAATTTAATTGCAATCCATCCTTCTCGGCCTTTCCTGCTTCGAAATGTATGAAAAATTTCATGGGCGATTAGCACATTGTCTTGAATTGCCCTGTCGGTTATAAAAGCTCCTTGCAATGGGTGGATAATTTTACTCAATAAGGGTTTCATTCTATCGATCAGAATTTTTGCAATGGTCTTATAAATGGTCGTGCAGATAAGATAAAGAAAAATTAACCTAATACGAAAATAACCAAAAATAAAAAGATAGAAAACTTCCCTTTCAAATTTACCACAATCCGGACTCGTCAGGCGAACAGGGGCGGCGGGCACCATGTCCACAGAACGTGACTCCGTACTCAAAATCAAGCAAAACTCAACTCCAACACAGGTTTCAACTTACCATCACTTTCAAAATTCAGTGATACGTACGATTGATCCTACTTTATCGGATTGAAAAACTACTTGCGAAATTGAAATAATGTTACCTAAACTACCTTGGGTTGCCTCCCAAAAAGCGCCTTTGTTTCACATCTTTGGCTCGACATGATGCATTTCTTGATTAAGTTATCCCATCAAGATCCTCCACACTTGTCCTTCCTGAAATGAGTTACTCCTAGAGGTTGCCCTGAAATTGCAAAAACCTCAACATTGTTAGGAATCGATTTCTCATAGGGATTAGCAATAGAATAATTTGAATTAGACACATTGTCATGTGACTTAAACAAATTCTCAAGTTTCCTCTCAATGTCATATTTCCCTAATCCAATTTCATCTTTGTTAGAAAACTCACGATTCATAGATCCAGTTTCAATAGAAGCATCTAACAAACCCTTTGATTCATTCATGTGATCACTTTCATTAGAGTCAAGAACATCTACAGAATCATTGGCAGAAGAAACAATAGGCTCAAATATAGAAAACTCAAACTTTCTATCATCAAACTCCATAGTCAGTGAACCTTCAAAACAATCAATCTTAGTCTTAGTCTTATCTGTTCACAAGAATGGCCTTCCCAAGATAATTGGGGTTTCAGGTGTACCTTGTTCCATATCTAGAATGAAGAAATCAGCTAGAAATATCAAATCATTTACCTTAACTAAAACATCCGTAACAACTCCTCTAGGCTTAATACTAGAACGCTCAGCGAGTTGTATAGTAACACCAGTTTCAGATAATGCATTGAGACCCAAAAACATGTACAAGTTATAAGATATAACATTGATTGAGGCACCTAGGTCTAACATAGCTTTGGTGAAGCTAGCATTACCTATTGCACATGGAATAGTAAACATACTCGGATCTCCGCACTTTTCGGGCAATCTTTTCTAAAGTAAAGCAGAAACATTCTCACTTAAACTTACCTTTTCCTTCCTTCACATCCTTTGCTTGCATTTCATCGTGCATAGTTCTTTCAAGAATTTTGCATGGCGAGGCACAATTTTAATCAAATTGAAAAGTGGAATATTTACCTCACAATGAGCAAAGGTGCCATAAAGAATTTGTTCATCTTCCCACTTACGATCAGATCTTAAGGCATGAGGAAAGGGTGGTGCAGGTCTTGAAACCTAAGAAGGCCACTCTTTAGAAGATTTCTTCGGGGATTGAACTGTAACACCCCCATCCCACATCGGATATCATAAGGATGTTGTGAGTGATTTATAAGTGATTCAAGCCATACGTCACAAAAACTCTTCCTTTTCAGGCTCCAAGTGAGGACAACGGACCTGAGAGGGCTAGGTGGCATGGGATGGCGCCTCTTAAGACCCCGGGTCTTACAGATGGTATCAGAGCCGACTCCGGGCTCGGAGGTGCGCTGAAAGTATGCTCGGGTACGCTCCTCTCGGAGGGCAGTCCCTTGGGCCTGACAAGGTCGTCAGTGCTTTAAGTGGGGGAGATTGTAACACCCCCGTCCCACATCGGATATCATAAGGATGTTGCGAGTGATTTATAAGTGATTCAAGCCCTACCCATGTCACAAGAGCTCTTCCTTTTGAGGCTCCAAGTGAGGACAACGGACCTGAGAGGGCTAGGTGGCATGGGCTGGCGCCTCTTAAGACCCCGAGTCTTACATGAACAATGTCGGAAATCATATCTGCCACTGAAGTAGGCGGTGGGCGGCGTGGTGAAGGGCGGCGGGCGCCGTGTTCGCAGTGTGTCTCTAATTCCGTCTCGTCCTCTTTTCCCAAATCAACTTCTTCCCTTGGCCCCTCTTTAACATTCCTAGTGGGAACATTCACTTGTTTACCTCCTCTAAAGATCATGACACTTACATTCTCTTTTAGATTCACTACCACCTGCGATGGTAACTTCCCTGAATCTTTCGCTTTCAATTCACCAATCTCCTTAGCCATCTGACTCAACAACTTTTCTTGAATACTCATCTTGTCCAACAATAAACTCAATGTCTCATCTCTATTATCTTGTTGAGTGTTTCTCGAACGATTCTCAAATTGTCCTTTCTGAAAAGGAACTTGTTTTTGTTGGCCTCTGCCATTGAATCCGCTTTGATAATTCGCATTGTAGCCCTGATTGTGATTGTTACCAAAGTTGCGGCAAGGTCCATAATCCATAGCATTCGCTTCAGCGGTGTCCTTCTGAATCAAAGGACACTTATCATTAGGATGAGTTGGATCTCCACAAACACCACAAGGTCTAGGCTGATGGGATTGATTCATTTGCATAGGCATCTTGTTCACTATCTCCGTAAGCCTATCGATATCATCCTTGTGACCATCTCTAGAACTATCCAACTTATGAACTCCTCTAACACCTTGGTGTCTCCCATATTGTTGCGATGCATTAGCCAACCCTTCAAAAATCAGCATTGCGTCCTGAGGTGTTTTATCCAAAATATCTCCTCCGCTAGTAGCATTGATGAAACTCCTATCGGTGTCAAGCAAGCCTTCATAAAGATATAACACTAGATAATCCTTGGGTATACCATGCTGCGGGCAACTACCCTTAAGCTTCTTGAACCGCTCAACATACTCATATAGACTCTTGGTAGGTGATTGCTCAATACTGGACAACTTCTTCTTAAGTTTGTTAAGGCGAGTCGCATGAAAATACTTTTGCAGGAAAGCTTTCTTCAATTGCACCCAAGTAGTAATGCTTTCTTGGGGTAGGTAATAAAGCCAATCGCTTGCAGAATCTTTCAAGGTAAAAGGGAACACTTTCAACATCAATTGGTCATTAGTAAGGCCTTGGGGTCTAAGTCTATCACACACACTCACAAAGGTGGCAAGGTGCTTGTTTGGTTCCTCCCCGGGCAATCCATGAAAGTAGGGTAAAATAGAAGACCAATTCGACTTATACTCAAATCTTGAACCCTCAGGGAGATTAGGAAGACTAACTGCAACTGGTTGAGCACTCAAATTAGGTTCCTTTAGGTTTCTTAGGGTCCTTGTTGGCGGATCAACAAGTTCGTCTTCCATCTCATTGTTTGTATCAAAATCGAGCCTCCTTTTCAATCTAAGAGATCTTTCAATCTCATAATAAAAAAACAAAGGCAATGAATTAGAAGATCTAGTTTGAACCATATAAGGACACAGAAGACTCAAAGTAAAGAGTAATTGAAAGAGATAAAGAAAAGCAAACTCCTTTCTTCTCGCCGGCAACGGTGCCAAGAATTTGATGCGGGACAAACGCCGTTGATACTTTCGCCCTTTATCAAATAGTAATAATATCCAAACTCAAACACAAAACCAATAGATTAGGCAATTAATCACTTGATAAACCAAATAACTACTATTATAGCGATGAAGTCCGGTGTCGAACCCAGAGGGAGAAGCGATTTCCTATTCAATAACTCTAAGCAACAACGCTTATGATAAAGAAATGATTGTAGCAAATAACCAAGATGTAAAAGTAACCAGACTTATGATTGCAAAGTAAATTGATATTAAAGTAGAAAAAAACATTTCACCTGTAATTCTCTGACAATGGTTGGAATTCATGGTCTTAGGATTGATCTATCAATTACTCATATTCATAGGTCTACTTGACTAAGGTTGAGAGATCCGTAGAGATACACTCGCCTTATTCAATATTACTAAAGAATAGCATTAATGACTCAAGTAATCAGACCAATTGGCACATAGATTCAATACAATTAAAACAGATAGGCATAAACCGAACTCAGCCCTAATCAAATATCCACAACATAGACCAATTGTAATCACCCACTACAAGGATAAAGAAACATTACTATCTCAATACATTTGTTTGCTATCAAGAAAACAATAATGAGTTCATAGCTAAGATGCAATTCCTAACAAGGTGATCAATCATAGAAAGGAACACAAATATAATCAATAAGCACAAGATGATAACTATGAATATGAATAACTAAATAGAATCAAATCCTCACAATCCAAACAACCATGTCTTCGAATCACAAGCGAAACTATGAGTTTAGCAACTCATAGGCCAATTCTTCTCTCTCTCTCTCTCTCTCTCTCTCTCTCTCTCTCTCTCTCTCTCTCTCTCTCTCTAATTGTGTTCATAGTCTCACAACTAACTTCTCCTAGAATAAACTGAAATAACCTAATAAAGACTCTCAAAGGGTTAGCCAAACCCTAGTGGAAATAGGAATAAAATAATAGGAAATAATGTCTTCGATTCCAAAATCGCAAACGTTGAAAACCGGCCCACGGTGGGCGGCGTGCAAATGGCGGCGGGTGCCGCCTATGCAGTGACCGACTTTCCTCGAATGACTTCAATAAACTCTAATGTCGTATTTCCTTGATCCTTTCTATCTTCCTCCTTAGCCTCCATATGCTCCAAAACATGTCTCTTAAGCTTTTCCAAAGTCCATTCAAGGTCGGAATGTAATTCTGCAGAATAAACACTAAAAGGCATAGATTTCAAACTCGAATACTTCACAAGCAATATACGAAACTAGACTCAAACAATAGCAAAACCTCTACCTAATTGCAATAAGAAATACCTATAATTCCTATATGAAATATGCATTATCAGCGGCTATGTATCGAGGGAAGACCACGGTTCAGGCGGCGATGGCGAAGCTAGAGGTGGAATTTCGCAACATCCTAGCGGTGAGCAGCATCGTGCTCCTCTTCCGTCCACTGCATCGCCTTTCTGGATTCACCATGTCTTTGCTGATGTCGAGGAGCCTTTCTCCATCCATATCTGTCTATCCATGTTGAATTCCTCCTTATATCTAACCTTATTCTCATCCTCCTCCATGCATCGATGGTTTCTCTTTGTCTGAATACTTGATTTTTTTAGTTTGAACATGGACATTCTAGATTCGTGACCTACAGGTAAATTTTGGAACTTTGAATTTAATTTTGACCTTATATCATAGTGTCTCTAGTTAATTTTCATATTATTATGTCAAATTTTGGTTTTCGATTAGATTCTTTAATTTTGATAGATTTAGGGTTTTGAATTTGGGTGAAAATGTTAAAACTGATGACAATCTCTCTTGTATATACTTGAAACCATCTGTTTTTTTTACAGTAGGCAAACAATAGGAAGACTCCGCTATAAACGCAAAGCACTTCCTTGATCATCTTGCTGGATGATGTTATAAAGATCCCTATTAAAAGAGAGTGTGGATAAATTACAATTTCCACTACTTTTAACAATATAATCAGCAACTTTATTTGCTTCTCTATTAAAATGTTTAAATTGAATATAATCAAAAGAACCTGCTAGTAGGTTAATCTTCTCAACATGACGCATAATTTCTCATTTAATGTTGTTGCTCTCTTTGATTGTCTTTATAACTTCTAAGTTGTCCCCTTCGATGATTACATTTCGAAACCCTCTATAGATTGCTAGTTGCATTCCAACACAAAAAGTAAAAGCCTCTGTTTGGAGAACTGGACTTTTTCGTGGCTCCTGATGAAAAATATCAATAACCTGACCATCGGAGTCCCTAATGACTCCCCCCACTTGGCACAAGCCAGTGGAACTAACTGAGTCATCAACATTAATTTTTAGGATAGCTATTTGTTGTTTGTTCCATTTAGCTTTTAACATTTTGTTTTGTTTTTGCTTATATTTACATTTTCATTTCTCTTATTCCAGTTTGTAATATTACATACTCCCTCCGGTTAGAAATGTTAGATGTTTTAAACTTATGCACGATAATTAAGGAACTGCATAGATAATTAATACTCCACATTGAATAGATAGGTTGGTAGGTAAAAAATAAAGCTTTGAAAAAAAATCAATACTCCATTCGTACTTTGTAAGAAAGAAAGAAAGAAAGAAAGAAAGAAAGAAAGAAAGAAAGAAAAAGATAGTATGCCTGAAAATTAATAGGCCTCCAATAGTGCAAAATTGATCAAGATTTTAACCCTAAAATGTCTAATATTTCTAACCGGAGGGAGTATAATCTTTTGAGCCAGAGATGATGTTGTAGGTTCTAACTTTTTATTGTTAAAAATGACTCCGTTTCTTGTTTTCCATATGGTTTGCCAAATGAAGCAAAGATCTTCCAAGTAGGGGTTTTCATGTCTAATCATCATAATATCTTCTGTCGTTAGATTCCTTCCTTTTAAGCTTGGAAATGACTTTCCTGTGTACATAACACAAGTTACTACCTTGGTAACCCGACATTGCATGAATAGATGACGAGTATCTTCATCCTCAGAGTCACAAAGGCGGCATTGAGAGGAGACTCTATTAATGTATCTATTTAGCCTAACCTTTGTTGGTAATCCATCGGTTGCTATTTTCCATACTAGATTCTTCAGTCTAGGTGGTAGTCTGAGTTTCCAAATCTAGCTATAGTCTGTATCGATCTCCTTGATGCCTTTGGCTTGCTATTTTGTTAGTGGACTTAGTTGTGAACTTTACATTGGGGTTTGGTTTCTAAAGCACCTTATTCTCTGTATCCCATTCTGGGATTTGAATCTCTGTTATTTTTTGTAGGGAAAACTAATTAAAATACCCCCACCTTTGGGGGTATGGTAAAAATATATCCTCAACTTTCAAATGTAATAAAAATATCCCGACCTTTGAGGGAGGTGGTAATATATTACCCTGTATTTTCTCACATATCAAAAATACTAACAAGACAGCCTACATGAATTTTTTTTTTGACAAGACAACATACGTGAAGCCTTTTTTTACAAATTAGCACTAAAATTGGGTTTTCTTGATCGGTTTCCTTAGGAAAAAAATAAAACGATAACAAATTAAACCAGAAAAACGAAATTGATTCAACCAAGCAACTAATCTGGTCAAAGTTGCCTCAAATTAACACAACACGACTATTTCTAACACCAAACCGACAACAAAACTAAACCAACAACAACAACGAAGAGGGGAAAAAAACCTAACCCACCCAAATCTGTGAACGAATCAAAGGGGAAGAAGATGTGAGAGAGACAACTCAAGATAGTCGACCACGAGGGAGGAAGACTGACATTGAAGAGGAACTATGAGCTACCTAGAAGACCTGGAAGACAATTCAAAAGGCGAACACGGTCCACGGAAAAAGATATGAGGGAGGAAAAGGCGTTGGGTATGAACCCGGTCCAACTCTTTATTTTTTTCCTAAGGACACTGTTGAAGAAAACCCTTGTAAAAAATCCGCGTAAGGTGTCTTGTTAGCATTTTTGACCCGTGAGAAAACATAGGGTAATATATTACCACCACCCTCAAAGGTCAGGATATTTTTATTACATTTGAAAGTTGAGGATATATTTTTACCATACCCTCAAAGGTGAGGGTATTTTAATTAGTTTTCCCTTTTTTGTATAATGTTGTGGGGAAATAATTGATTTATGAGTTTTAGGTTCCATTGTTTTTGCGGCATGATTAGTTGTGCTACTCTCATTTCGGGATCATGATGATATCAGATTAGTTTTGGCCGGGGACCCAAGGATCTTGCCAGACATTGATGGAGTCCCCATTTCCAGTGATCCACAAAATGCCATTGTGGAACTTTTCACGAAGTTGTAACAATATTCCAGATTGCCAAGAAGTATTTTGATTCGTTTTTTGTCTAATTGTTTCGGTTTGAATGTATTTTTCTTTGATAACTCTAACCCATATGTTATTTTGATCCGTATATATTTTCTAAAGTAACTTCATTTGCAAACTTATATTCATTTCTTTTGCAGTTTTAAATCCAACACCACCTTGGCTCTTAGGCTTGCATATGGTTTTCCAACTAATCAAGGGTGTGTATCGTTGGGATTGAAGTTTATTCCAGAAGGAATGTTTGTTCACTTGATTAATTTGTTGGAGTATTCCTTTTGGCAATAAGAAATTTTGCATTAGATAGTTTGTTTTGGAGCTGAGATTAGTTTGAATTATAACTGCTCTCCCTGCCCGTTTTAATTGCAATTTCTCTATATTCGTACTTTGATGATTGTTATTATTGGATTTTTGGGGGGAGGAGAAAATTATACCAATTCCTCTTCTTTGTTGATGGTTTCTCTCAACTTTGCCTTTTCAAAGGGATTACATTGATTTTGGTGATATTTGCTTCAGCTCGTCCTCTTATTAATTGGGAAGAAGTTCTCAAAGGGATTCATGAAATGAGGTCATCTGAAGATGCACTGATGGACACTAGGGAAGACAATTTCACTCGCACCCGACGGATATCTGTCTCCCCGACTCAAAAAAGTGGGTCGGGTCGGGTCAGATTCAGGTGAAGGTATTTCCCACCCGTCACCTGACTTATATTACTGTATATAATTACATTATGTACACGAAATTATCAATATACCCCAAATCCTAATTAAACAAGATTCCTTGTAATTTGAAAATTTGAATTCATTGAATCAGTGTTATTGTTTATTAAGTTAATATACTGAATTCATAGGATGTAGGCTTCAAGTGTTGATAGTTGTGGATGCTTACATGTATTTTTTTACCGAATTTGACTATATTTACTAGTTGTTTATTTATCGAAGTGTTTGACGTATTTTTTCTATATTTTTTTTTGTTGAATTTGATTAGTTGTATTTCACTTGAATTATCTCCTGATCCACCCAATCAACCGGTGGGTGATGGGTGAACGGGGAGAGTGAAATATTTGGTGGGTGATGGATCGGGTAGGATGAAAGATTTTGGGTGGTGGGTCGGGTGACTGAAGTAGATCATCCATCCACCACCCGATCCATTGTCATCCCTAGTGGACAACATGGGGTGTGAGAAAGCAAAAGTTATCTTGCACCACCAAATATCTAACCTGCACCACCATGTTCCTGGTGTATGTCAATATTGACTATTAAACTTTATTGAAAATGAGTAAGTCTTCAACTGCAACCAATGTGATTTTTACAAGGAAGTATAACGGTTAAGTGATTATAAGTTTGTGACTTTTCAGTTTGCTTGAGTTATGCTTTTTATCGTTTTATGAACAAAGAACAAGCTCCTCTCATAATGCATTTGCAACTCATATAGCATAAGTTGGACGATTATGTTTTACATATAGTTACAAGAGGAGTGTTGCTCATTCTTATATGTTGTCATGTCTCTCCGGGAAGGAAGATCAGTTGTTTAAATATCATCACTTCTCTCAAGTCAAACCAAGGATCATGTAAACCATGGCAAGTTTTGGTTATGATTTGAAATGCCCAAAATTATCATTCATTAAACACTCCTGTTAAGATTCAATCCATAGCTACACCTCTTCTTGATTTTGAATCTAAAAGGGATTTGCTTCATTGATGCCTTCTAGACTGCATTTTTCTTGTTTTACTATTTAATATGCGGTTGGGTTGATATGAGACCGCATGTAGCCTAGCTAGGCTAACTGCTTATCTGATTCCTTTGGTATGCAGGAGCAATTCAGCGTCTTAATCAATATAACCTTCTTACTCCAACTTCAATAGATGATGATGATGAAGAGACTATAAAAAAACTGATTTACCCATTACGTCTCTTTCTTTCTGTTTATATATTAAAAAGTTGGATCATGATGGATACTAATGCCTTTTCAATGGTTTTCCGCCTTTTCAACTGGTGAGCTATATCTGAAAATTTCTTGTCGAAATGCTTTTTTTTAAACGCGATATATGTTTGTTTTGCTCTTAAGTTATTTTTAAAAATCTCCTACTGCAGATTAAAGAACTGAGAGTGTATGTTCATGGAGCGATCAATAGCAGCCATGTCACAAGCCAAAGTTGGCCTTCAATAATAAAAGAGGATCATGTAGTGAATGAGATGTATAGTATACTAAATTGCCTAAGCAAGTCTTTGGGGCTATTTTGAGGTGCAATATCTAGTCTTTGATTTGTCCATCTACCTGAACTGATGACTTTCTCCTTTGAAAACGTGCGTGAGATTGTTGGTAATGTTGGGTTCCGGATTATGTGTAAAGAGGAGGTCATATGGGGATGTTTTCAACTAGATTGGATGGGTTTTGGGTCCATCATTATGCCAATTTCATTTTGGTCAATCTAGCCACTAATCAGCAAAACGAAGATTGATGTCACCGTTTTCAAAAACCTTGTGTTTTTATATGTGCAATAAGTGACACTATCTTGTTGTTTATTGGTGCTGTTTTATTTTTATTGGCTGATATATGCTTAACAGTTAGATATATATTATATTGGTAAATTGGTTAAAATAAAGAATTAATATTTAAAGTTATTTGGTGAAATTTTGGTTGCATATACATGGATTGGACGATCAAGCCGCTCTTAGTATTAGTTATTTTAAATGATTAAATTTTCTAATGCACTTATGATATTTGATAGTGTTGTTATTCTCATAAAGATATACCATTCTTTTATGATATTGATTTGATGTTAACTTGTTCTTTAGTTTGTCTGCATCCTGTTTTATATCCAATGACGTGTGCCATGTTCTTTTTTCTTCTTTCTTGATTAAGGTACACAGATGGATTGAGGGATATTGATCCAGAACAAGAATATGGCTATATTGATTCATATCGTGTTTGATTGCACTTATCTGTGTCTAGGTGATTGTTCCTTTTCTGAAAAAATCACTGCATGCAGTTTGAGCTATCTCATTAATAGCACTATTGTTTACATGTGCAAGTTAGTTTTTGAAGAGCTTGTACTGTTTTTTTTTCTTTTTTCTTTTTATGCAGGTATGGTGTTGGGAAGATTAGGGAGTATTGCTTGGATACAATGGCATGCAACTTTAAGGCATTTGCAGACACAAGAGAGTTCAGGGCAATGCTTCTAACTCTTCTGCCACCATCAGGAGATTCTTCTCTGAGGACGACAACTTCCAGTGTCCCCGGATTAGGGGGAGCTGCTAATGCTGACCAGGGTGGTAACATTCTTGATGATCTGCACGAGAAGTGGCTTGAGGTTGAGGCTATTGAGCTGGACAAGAGAGATGAGAGTGCACTGCTCTTCGACAAACGTTTAGAGATGTTGTTGCTGGTGGCCCAAAAAGAGAAGTCTGGCTCTGATGATGAGGCTTGGGAATGCTCTGCATAAGGTGTGCTTCCTCTTCAACTTTTTACTTCCAATTATAGGAACAAAAATACGTGTGGTTGATAAAATTTTTTGTTAGAAATCTTGTTGTAGCATGTTAGAGAGGAATGATCTCTGCTCACCCAAACGGGGGTTTTGTGCATGTTATATTAGTGATCATTGTGAAAAAAAAGTATGGCTTCTTGATTTTTATAACGATGGTGGGTTGAATTTACCTTGTCAAATGATAATGATATAAAATAATGCAATCCTCAAAAGTCCAAAATCAGGACACCCTAAAGGCTACTAATTTTAATGTTCATGTGTGTAGAACTATGTAGAGAATTAGATTTTAACCTATCTAAATATGTAAAATTAGCCTTCATGTGTGTAGACATACTTCAGTCGTTCAATTATCAAGTAGCTAAGAGAAGTGTTTGTCATGAACAAGATGTACAAGATTATTGCTATTAGTTTATTTTCTTTGTTTCTTTGCTTCTTAAGTTTCACATGCTTTTTTTGCTATTATGTAAGAACATTCTATCTAATTTAAAGTCTATTAGCTCAAATGGTAGAGCATTGTGTTCAAACACAGATGCGGGTTCATATCCCGCATAGGCTACGATAAAAAAAACACAAATATGTCATTTCACATCGGGTATTAGCCGATGTCTTTAAAAAAAATCGATGTTTATGCGGGGGATGTAAAAAGTCAAAACATTTTAACATCGGGTAATAGCCGATGTCTTTGTATGTTATAACATCGGTTATATTTTATAATCGATGTCATATTATAACAAAGAAATCGGATTTAAAAATATAAACGATGGTATAACATACTAAGACATCGGGGTCTGGCCGATGTGAAAAACTTTTGACTTTTAACATCCCCCACATAGACATCGATTTTTATTTTGAAAGACATCGGCTGTTACCCGATGTTAAATAACAAATTTCTAGTAGTGAGTACATAATTGTTTAGATTAAATTTTGCACGATGTAGAATAGGCTTGGAATTACACGAATTTCCAAAATCTAAGAACTTGGCATATCATCCAGTAGGAGGCTGATACGCTTACCCACTAGGTAAACTTACCCAATGGCGTTTTAGTAAAATCATAGATAAAAAAGTGAAAAGTAGATGATTTATTATAAACAATGATTATAACATTTATGATTCATTATTTATTTTACCAATGTTGTAAAAAAAGTACTTTTTCATTAACACCCTCAAATCTTTCAATATTTCCTATAGATAGCCATATTTTTAAGATTTTAAGCATGTTGTTTGGAACTTAGAATGATACTCATATATAATCATTTACCATGTTAAATTCCTTAAAAATATGTTTTATTTAAAAAAAAATTATCAAAACAAAACTCTCGTTTATAACTATATCATGGGAAATGGGATTAACTATATCACATATAGTTTTTAATATAGGAAGTTGCAAATATGTGTCATGGGATTAGAATGCTCTAAGAAATCTCTTATAAATAATATTCGGTCAAAATGTCTCAAAATCTTCATAAGAGCAACAACCAAATCTATCTATACAACGTTAAAAACTTTTTGGCATGAAGGATGTTGTAATTGCAATCCGTTGACTGTTTGCCACTGGATTGTAAGTTTTATTCAAATTTGTTTTCAAGCATCAATTTTCTTTTATGATTATAAAAAGCCTATGCATTATTCAACCCTTTTTCTGGCTTTATAATACTGATTATATAAGCAACTTGATTTACGTGGCAATATTTCTTCAACGGGTCAATTACATAGGCATTTGTTGCTATCTAATTAGCCTACCGTTACTCTAACCATATGGATAAACCATTGATGTGATAGGTTTCCTTGCAATTGAAATACTCTTTTATGCGGACAACATACTAAAGATTAGACAATTCTAATGCCATGTTCTCAATTCGCGTTATATGAAATGTGGACCGCTCGGTCACCCACCGTCCACATGGTAACTGGGAGAAAACCGACATAAAAGGTTTTATGAACCCCAAAATGGATGCTTTTGGGATCCTAAGGAGATTTTTCATAGAATCAACCTGATATTGGTCCTACAATGGCAGATTGAGACCCCAAAGCCCGAATCGAGTACGGATTCAACCTAGGGTTTTGACAAATAAAGGGGGAAGGAGTCTTCGGAGGACAAATGCGATACTCGCAACCTGAACAAGAGAACAAGCGGAGGCGACCAGACTGAAGCTGAGAAGGGGTGCCGGTAGTCAGAAACTGCCGGGAACACCGAGGAAAATGAGGCGGCAACCGCGAAGGAAGACCCAGGCACAATCGCGCGCTTTCAATATTTTTTTCCCGAGAAAGCCTCCTAAGTCGCGATTGAGGGTTTATATCTAATTTTTCTATTTGTATATCATGAGATTATACGTTATAAAATATTTCATTGTTTAAATATTATATATCAAGTGTATAAAACACTAAAATGTGAATCAAGTCTCTTTTGTTTTGTGTCATGTACATTTTTGTTTGGTGAGTAACCATGGTGATCAGACGCCCCCTTGGCTATGCTCCCATCACACTGCTACATCAACCTGGGTTCGAATCCTTTTAGGGGTGTGATACCCCCCTTTTTTTGCTCCACTATTACCAACGGAAAAAAAAAAAGAAAAAAAAATTGCCAGCCGGCTCTCTCCCATAGGCCAAGATTGATAGCACAATTTCCGCATTTCACTTCGAATTTCTTCCTGTTATGAACTCAAGCATCAATTGTTTTTCTTCTTGTTTAGTTCATCCACATTTCACTTCGAATTTTGAACAAACTCAACTGCAACTGAAGTAAAAACAAAAGCCAAACCTACAATAGAAACTGAAACAACAATGGGTTGATTTAACTAACCTGCAATTCCAATTGAAGAGCAATTTGAACCCTAAAATTTCTGAACATCCTGGACGCTTTCCAGAATTCCAATTGAAAGAAGACGAGCGTGGATGAGAGAGGGGGAAGTCGTCGGCACTGAATGCGCCTCGCCTCGATCCCCTTCCTTCTCCCTCCTTTCTCGCCCGCCTTCGATCCCCTTCTAGTCATCTGCGCGCCACCGACCTCGACGCCACCAACGAAGACGAATTCGGCCTCCACCACCGACCCTGCAACGGCGCCACGCCTTTGTGCGATTCCAGCTACGCACCGACGGCCGAGAGGTCTTTCTCCCTCCTTTCTCGCCCGCCTCCGATCCCCTTCTAGTCGTCTGCGCCTCACCTCGAGGGAGATGCCTCAGCCTGCGTCTCACCTCGAGCAATTCACCATCGAGGGAGATGCCTCCACCTGCCCCCGTCTCCGATCCCCTTCCTTCTCTCTTCCCTTTCTCTCATTTGCAACGGGCTACCGGGTACACAGGTAACCGAATCTGCAATTTTTTTCCAGATCGAGTTAACCTTGCAATAAATCCGGATATTTGGGTTAGATTGTGCATTTCCCTCATAAAATTTCCCTCCTATACCCCCCCCCCCAAAATCCCTCCTATAAAATTTCATTCCCTCTCAATAAAATTTCATTCCCTCCTATTTTATTCTCTCCCAATAAGTGTGTGTTTTGAGGAAATTTTTTTTAAGAAAATAATAATTATTGAATAAAACCTTATACTATCTAATAAATTCTTATAAGAATACTACAAGAGCAAGTTTTGAGTAAAAGTCATATATATTCTTAAAAAGATATTTAAGTTAAAACCTTATATTATCTAATAAATTCTTATAATAATACTATAAGGGCCAGTTTTGAAGGAAAAACATATAGGTAACTAATAAGTAATGAATAAAACCTTATATTATATAATAAATTCTTATAATAATACTACAAATGTATTTTTTTGAGGAAAAATAATATAGATAACTAATAATTGTTGGATAAAACCTTATATTCACTAATATATTATTATAAGAATACTATAAGTGTGTGTTTTGAAGAAAAATCATATAAGTAAATAATAATTATTGAATGCTATAAGAACAAGTTTTGAAAAAAAATCATATAGAAACTAATAAGTGTTGAATAAAAATTTATATTATCTACTAAATTTTCTTATAATAATAATATAAATGTGTGTTTTGAGAAAAAAAAAATCATATAAGTAACTAATAATTGTTGGATTAAACCTTATAGTAACTAATATATTGCTATAAGAATACTATTAGTGTGTGTTTTAAGGAAAAATAATATAAGTAACTACTAATTAGGAAAAAATATTATAGAGAGAGAACGAGAGAAATTGGCCACATAAACCTTAAAATTAGGATATTTTTCCGAGCAAAAAAATAGTTATGATATTATGTAAAATATGACAAATTGCGGGTGTTAGTTGCAATTACCCTTAAATATTGGGATATTAAGGGAACATATAGTGGGTAATTACTACCCACTCATTAATTGTCTGCGGTCCCACATAATTACTTTTTGATTTTTTTTTATTCTAAAAAAAGGGATGGTAAGTTTACCCGGGTGGTAAACGAAGTTTTTTCCCATCCAGTAGCCTAATTCCTCGCCCTTCTAGACGGACTACCAATTGAAGCAATGGGCGACATTGCTTTTTGCGGTGCATTGAATAACATTACCCTGATGCAAATAACAATGCGTAAATGATATAATAATGTGGTATATTCATGTAGATGAAAGAATCTGCTCAAAGTCGTTGGTGTGGTGTACCTTTTCGTCGGAGACGATGAAGTATGTGCTAAAGTATTTTCCTTTTGGAGTCAAGACATCCCATTTTCGACATATCATCAATTTGATTTTCCCATCTTGGCCTACACACAATTCATCAATCGAGAAAACCTGGTCTTCTTCTTGTGGCGATGCGCGAAGGGGAGCTATGGACAATGGGGTTTGATGTTTTGAATTATTGTGGGCTAAAAAAAGTGAGGAGTTGTGGGAATTTATATGTATATTTGGTGGAATAACGTATGGTTGGAATCCGATAATAGATGGCATTTAATAATTGAGTTGTTTAGAAACATAATTTGAAAAGGATTGATCATGTGAGGGATTATTGTACTTAACCGTTACAATTGTTGGTATTTAATAATTGATTTATTTATAAACATAATTTGAGAAGGATGTGATTATGTGAGGGATAATTGTGCTTAGCCCTTACAATTGTTGGCATTTAATAATTGATTTATTTATAAACATAATTTGAAAAGGATGTCATCATGTGAGGGATAATTGTGCCAATAAGTTAAGGGACCCTTTGCACACCACATCTATTCCCATTCCGATTGATAATTTAGAATTTTCCAAGAATCATTATGGTTGATAGTCATTGAGGACCCTAAGAACACAATTTTTATAGGTTTATAGATAGATAGATAGATAGATAGATAGATAGATAGATATGAAATTTGTTTCGAAGTAAAGATAGATGGAGTAAATGTATGGTTTTGATGTACAAGTTTGAAAAAAGGAGGAGGTCTTAGCCTTTTTTTAAAGAACTACAAGTCTTAAAAAAAACTAAAAGAATTACCAGTACTCCAATTTTTTTTAAATTACCTCTCATAAATTTAATTCAATTTCTATAAATTACACCTATATAAATTGAAAATGTAACATTTAAACACCTCCTATGTGGAGTGATGTCCATAAATTAAATTAGGTATTTATCGGCGCGAGACCATCTCAAACTATTTCTCTAAAATTTAGTTAAAATTTCAAAACAAAAAACATATTCTTTAAATCATTTTCATTTAAACTCAAACAACTTCTCCATTTCAAAAACTTAGAAATATTTTTTTTACTAAGTAAAGATTCGAGATCATGCAAGCCTGATTCTCGAGAGGTCGATGAGTTGACAAGCGGAGACCGACTAAATATACAATATAAACAGAAAATAGTCGCAATAAAACAAACTCTACAAAAAGACGACCTAAGCAGATATAAATAGAAAATAGTCGCAACGAAACAAACTCTACAAAAAGATAACCTAAGTAGAACTTCTCCCAAAAAGTTGAGGACGCAGAATGAAACCAAGCACCATCAAGGAAGCTTCTTCCCGGATACGGAGTCGCCCTAAAAACACCATCTTGATTCCAGTCAGCCCCGACTCCGGACTCTTCGACCCCAACCAAATAGAAGAACTCTAAAAGACACCGAATGGTGAGCCAAAGATTTGAAGAAAAAATTAATTTTGAAAAATGCTGCAAATTTTAAAAAAATTGCCCTATTTTTTTTGGGGCAATTTGCGAAATAGCCGCGAAATAGGACCTAACTTGCGAAATGTCCACGTTTTGGGACAATTGTGTGAAATGTCCCTAATATAAACTGTCTACCTCTGCCCTACGCGCCCGCTCTCTCTCTCACGTCTTCTCTCTCTCTCGCTCCAATAATGGCGATCGCCGGTCTCAATTCTCTCCTCCGAAGGCGCAAATCGGTCCTGCCGCATAGGAGCACCGAGCGAGGTCGAGGGAGCGTCGAGCGAGTCCAGATCTGAGCGAGGGAGGGAGGCGGTGGCGAGCGAGCGAGCGGAGCGAGGGAGGGAACGAAAGGCGGAGCTATCGAGCGAGCGTCCGGAGCGAGCGAGGTCGAGCAGCCGGAGCGAGCGAGCGAGGTCGAGGGAGCGACCTTCATCACCTCAGATCTGGTTGATGTTTATTGTCTATAAATGCTTTCAATTGTCCGTTCACATGTGCAAGGTTTTGTTGCTCATGATTGTTGAATCTTTGTTGAACAGAATGTTGCATATCTGATTATCAGAGGCATGAAAACATTGCATCTTCATATACGGCAGAAAAATACAATAGTGATGAGGAGGAATGATAGCTCTGAACAGGTAATTGACTATATCTTATGTTTTTCCCCTTCAATTTGCTTTCTTGCTGCATCTATACCATGTGCTTCAATTGATCGAAGATTGATTGATAAGGAAATTGATTTTGTCTGTGATGGTTGCAATTGCTGAACGAAATCTGAAATCTTGTCCTCGTTGGTCTTAAAGTTTGTAGATTTTGTCCTCTTTGCTTGTTAAAGTTTGTAGGTTTCGTTCCGAGTGTTTCAATTTAACATCACCACTGTCTACTTCAATTGATCTGGTGAATTGTATAGCGGTTCTTCTGGTTGATCTGTGTGATCTAGTTGATCTGTGTGAGGGAGCGGCTCTTCTTGTGAATTGTATAGCAGTAGTGTACTCAAAGCTTCAGCAGTGTACTCAGTATCATATGTTGAGCAATTTGTCATAATTTTCTATACACATGAATCCTGTTATAGGTACTTCAATTGATTGCTTATTTGTCATAATTTTCTATACACATGAATGTTGTCATAAGCTTCAGCAGTGTACTTCAATTTTCTATGGTTGAATTAAATTATATATTTTGGCTCGTTATATTGTGCAAGTCATGACTGTAGGCTCGTTATGTCTGTCAAGTCTGCCTTTTAGATCTTGAATATGGTTTGCCAATTCAGGTCTGAGATACTGCTCTCAGTATCAACTCAAATGACTCAATTCCCAAGAGTGAAATTAAGAATATTTCGATGAAGAACATGACCGTGAGGTATGCATATTGTCAACAAGAAAATAGCTAGGTGCTGAGCAGATATTCCTTATGGCTAGGTGTTGAGCAGGTTTTTGTATATATGAGATGGCTGCTCATCGACATGCTTTTAAAGCCTTTGTAAGTTCACCTAATAACTTTTTTATATGCTTAGCTGTATAAGTTTACTTAAGTTTCTCATGATTCAGTATCAATGACTGTTGTCAACAGTGATGTGACAATAGAAATTTTATTGGCATGTTTTGTTGCTTCTCACTGTTGTTATGCTTGCTGAACTAGCCTTTCATCTCATTCACTTGTCGTCTAGCATATTTAGTAAAGCCTAGTTAAGTAATTGTATTTTCTCAGCCATTTCTTCATTTGGTTTTGATGTTCAATTCATTTGACCAGTGCCTCTCAGTTGCCTAATTTATTCTGGTTTTTATATATGGATCTGTTTTCATGGATACCTAAGACCGAGTTGTGCATCTCTAAGACCGAGTTGTGCAACTCTAAAGACCGAGTTGTGCAACTCTTAAGACGGAGTTGTGCAACTCTTAAGACGGAGTTGTGCAACTCTTAAGACGGAGTTGTGCAACTTCTAAGACGGAGTTGTGCAACTTCTAAGACTGAGTTGTGCAACTTCTAAGACTGAGTTGTGCAACTTCTAAGACTGAGTTGTGCATCTCTAAGACTGAGTTGTGCAACTCTAAGACTGAGTTGTGCATCGTCCTTGTCTCTCCATCATGCAGAACAAAAAAAAATGCTATGAAAAACAAAGATTACGTGGTGGCAGAACATCAAGCTCTGTTGAATGTCTCAAAGAGTTACTTTATGGCTTCACTATTTCCCGCACATCCACAAGACTCGTCCAAGTCGTCAAAGTTTTCTTCTATTGGATCACGCTTCAAGGTAACCTTGTGCTTTATTTTTGTGGATACTTTAAAGTTCTTAAACAAACCCAATAGTTTTATGGCTTTGTTAAAGGATTAGTGCATTTGCACGCGCTACCGATTTGCTTCAGTATTTGCTTCAGTTCTGTAAATGGCAATTGCCTACTAAAGAAAAGAGGAAATCATTAGAGAGGAAACACTTCTAGAGAGTGCTTCATTAGGATGTCATCACACATTTCTAACATATAGAGAACCTAATTTATTCTGAACTAATTATGCTTATCTTCTAACCTGTTTCTAACATATAGAGTTAAAATATAAACAAGCTTGCACATGGCTTAGTTGTAGAGGTGAATATTAATGTAGATTTCTGTAGGTTGAATTGATTGGTATGGCTGTTAAGCTATTGCAATCTCCCAAGTTTTTCCAATGCATATTTAGATGTGTAATTGCTATGGATTCCAACAACGGGACACAAAGTCTGTGTCTAAGAAGCTGATGGTCTTGAACACTACAAGCTTTCACCTCGCCAGCTAAGGGAGGAGTTTGACAAGAGACAAGTTGATGCCGTTTTTGCCTTTCAACTGAGAAATCCTGTTCGTAATGGACATGCTTTGTTAATGAATGATACACGTAGAAGGCTATTAGAAATGGGATATAGAAATCCTATTCTCCTGCTTCATCCTTTGGGAGGGTTCACAAAGGCCGATGATGTGTCCTTGGATGTTCGTATGGAACAGCATACAAAGGTATTGGTGGCTTTATCAATTCGTATTCGTTATTTGTTAATTGTTATTAGGGGTTGTTAATTTCTTTTTTATAACAATAAGGTTTTGGAAGATGGGGTTCTTGATCTGGAGACCACCATTGTGTCCATATTTCCATCACCCATGCATTATGCTGGTCCAACAGAAGTTCAATGGCACGCTAAATCCAGGATAAATGCTGGTGCAAACTTCTATATAGTAGACCGGGATCCGGCTGGTATGGGTCACCCAACAGAGAAGAGGGATCTATATGATCCCGACCATGGAAAGAAAGTGCTGAGCATGGCTCCTGGCCTAGAAAAGCTCAACATTTTACCATTCAGAGTACGTCAAAAATACTTCCTTACCATTCTGCACGCTGAGTCTGAAATACATGCATGTTACATTCTCGGACAAAGCTCTTTATTCAAAGGGCTTACATGATACTTTTATTGTTTCAAAAATTTCCATTGCCATTGTCTTTTCAGGTTGCTGCATATGATACAGTGGCAGGGAAAATGGCATTTTTTGACCCAAACTGTGCCAAAGATTTCCTCTTCATCTCTGGAACCAAGGTAGAGTAGGAAAAGTTAAATTGATTCCCTGGATCATATAAACTAAGTGTCCTTGATTGAACTTGTTGGTGATATTGCAGATGGGCAAGTGCTTGTAAAATACTACGAGAGCTTGCAAGCTGAGGAAGCTAAGAAGGAACCAGTTGTGGTGTCCGCTTAAATGTCTAAACAAAGACTGATCAAAATTAGATGTAGGACTTCAATAACATGCTAGTTCTTCGGTCACTCTGTCTTGAAATCGGAATGCTAAGTTGTGTTGAGATTCCTCTCCTTTTCCAAGTTCTCTTTGGTGTTTTTGTATGAACTTGGTAATTAGAACTACTCCTATGCTCCAAAGGTTGCATTGGAAATGAAGTAATTCTTACAAATTTCAGGAATTTGTCATTCATCGTCTAAACTATCTTTCATATGTTCAATTGTTGAAATATGCCCTCTCTTCTCCAACCTTGCTGATGAACTGAAGTAATTACTCCTGTACAATTTAAACTTGAATTCATCAATTCTTTTAAGCTACTTTTGTAATGACAGTGTTGCTTACGTTATTTTTGCGGCTGGTGTCTTGACAAAGCATCTCTTGTGACGGAAGCTGAATTGAAATGCGGGGATTTCTCCAACCCCTGGAGGCTGTGCACCGTAACACAAGTAGAGGAGCTGAAGATCTTGATTCGAATGTTTCCCATCTGGTCAATGGGGATCATCTTTTCAGCCGTGTGCCCGTGTATTCCCAGATGTCCACGATGTTCATCGAGCAAGGCATGGTCATGGACAGAACTGTTGGCTCTTTCACCATCCCTCTTGCCACTCTATCCACCTTTGACGTCATCGGCGTCATCTTCTGGGTCCCGGTCTACGACAGGTTACTCGTTCCCATAGCTAGAAAGGTCACCGGTAATGAGAAAGGCTTCTCAGAGTTGCAAAGGATGGGCATTGGCCTCTTCATCTCAATCTTCGCCATGGCTGTCGCTGCTCTCGTCATGGTTGTGATTGCTGTCACCCCTAGATCTAGGCAACACTGTTGTTCCTTTAAATTCAAATCAATTCAATTTTGACCAAGTTTTGATTCAATTAGCTATTATCTTTGAGAAATATATGTATCCAATTATCGTTAGTGTACTTTATTGGGAGTTTTTTTTTTCTTTCTTGTTGAATGATTTCTTACAAAGTGGAAATATATGTATCCAATTAGCTTTGAGAAACAATCTTTTTACTTGTATTAGTTGTTTATTTAGAATGCTGTTTCAATAACGGCCAGGTCATCGGATGATGGAACTTGTCGGATTTGGGATGCAAGGTACTCACAGCACAAACCGTGAATATATGGGGGCATGCCTATTGAAGTTCTAGCAGATTAGGTTCTGCCATTTATTGTTGTTTAATTTGGTGATCTCTAAAAGCTCATTAACATGCTTCGTGCAACTCTTACAATAGATTCGTGCAACTCTTAAAACAGAGTCGTGCAACTCTTACAACAGAGTCGTGCAACTCTTACAACAGAGTCGTGCAACTCTTAAAATAAAGTCGTGCAAATTTTCACCACTAATTGTAACTAATATCAGTGTCAGCACTAATTGTAACTGATATTAGTGTCAACACTAATTGTAACTAATATCAGTGTCAGCACTAATTTTCACCACTAGTTGTGCAAAAATAAAGTATTGATGAACAAAAATAAGAGCATGTTGTGCAATAATTTATTGAGAAAGTATGAAATTATATTGAGAGAAAATATCGATTGTTGTGCAAAAATAACCTATAATAGAGCAAAAATAAGATGACGTTGAGCAAAATTTCACCAATCTCCCATGTTGTGCAATTTTACTCTATTGATGAGCAAAAATATGACCGTGTTGTGCAATAATCTATTAAAAAAGTATAAAATTATATTTACAAAAAGTAAGATCATGTTGAGACACAATTTCACAAGGCTCAAATGTTGTGCAAAAATAAATAGTTGGTGAGCAAAAATAAGAGCATGTTGTGCAATAATTTATTGAGAAAGTATGAAATTATATTGAGAGAAAATAAAATCATGTTGAGAACAAATTCACAAGTCTCGATTGTTGTGCAAAAATAACCTATTGTTGAGCAAAAATAAGATGATGTTGTGCAATAATTTATTGAGAAAGTATGAAATTATATTGAGAGAAAATAAAATCATGTTGAGCACAATTTCACAAGTCTCGATTGTTGTGCAAAAATAACCTATTGTTGAGCAAAAATAAGATGATGTTGAACAAAATTTGACCAATCCCCCATGTTGTGCAATTTTACTCTATTGTGAGCAAAAATAAGACCGTGTTGTGCAATAATCTATTAAAAAAATAGAAAATTATATTTACAAAAAATAAGATTATGTGGAGACACAATTTCACAAGTCTCGATTGTTGTGCAAAAATAAAGAATCGTTGAGAAAAAATAAGAGCATGTTGTGCAAATATAACCGTAAGTTGTGCAGATATGTATCAAATCGAATTTTTATTTATTTATTTTTTTAACATTTTGTCGTGCAAATATAAGAGTACGATGTGCAAATATAACCGTAAATTGTGCAAATATGATCCAAGTCTAGTTTAGAGTTGCACTTTTTTCCGTGTCAGCACTTTTTTTTCCCATGTTAGCACTTTTTTAGAGTTGCACAAGCATGGATAACAATTTCACAAAAAATCGAAGAAGCACAGGACAAATGAATCATAAGCCGATCAGATGATGTCGAACAATTCCATCAAGCCTGGATAACAATTTCACAAATATGATCCAAATCTATTTTTTTTTTACATGGATAACAAGTTTTTTTACTTTATAATATTATTCTTGCGCTTTTTATTCTAATTTGTGCACTTTTTATTCTATTTGTGTCAGCACTTTTTTAAAATAATTTTTTTTTTCACGTCAACACTTTTTTAAATTTTTTTTTCTTTTTTTCATCACATCACAAATTTGAAAATTTGCACAATTTTATTTTACAATTGCACAACTGTATTGTATAATTGCATAACTACACTTTAGAGTTGCACAAATGCACTTTACAGTTATACAGTTACACAACTGCACTTTACAATTTTATTTTTGCACCTTATACTCTTATTCAAAAAGAGAAACATAATAAGAGATACCACAGATAGCCTATGCGGGATTTGAACCCGCATCATTGTGCGTAGGCACATTGCTCTACCATTTTGAGCTAATAGGCTTTATATGAACCCTTGTTTACAAAAATGCAGAATGCATCTAAATTTGGAATTACTGTCTTAGAGTTGCACAACCCTGTCTTAGAGTTGCACAACTCAGTCTTAGAGTTGCACAACTCTGTCTTAGAGTTGCACAACTCAGTCTAGAGTTGCTCACTGAATGGAAGGTTTTCATATTATCATTGATTCAGTCAGAGGCTAATATCAGCCCATGGTGTAAGTTGGTCCTGGCAAGTTGATTACAGTGCTCTTGATTTTCGTCATCATACTAATGTTGTTTGTTATCCCCTGCGAACCAATTCCGTTGTCCTTGATTCCCTGCAGCCACGGAACAGATGCAACACTAACGTTACCGTTATGAAGGAGAACAATGATCGTTGCACGTTTGGAGGTTTGAGTTACATGGAAGGGAAAGTGATCGGGTCCACGAGCAGGAGCGGAGTTGATCTGAACAGTCCCGGTCTCCATGGCATCGCTGATCAGAATCGCTTTGTTTATGTCTTTTGTAAACACACATCCCTGCATTTTCAGTTCCAGTTCATTAGACATTAAAAGCTGAAGTTGTAAGGTAACGCCATCAGAATCCGTACCTGGAGACCAAAGTTGCTAGCATTACAAGGGTGGATTCCTTCTTTGGCAGAAGTTATCCTGATGACAGGCACGACATGGCCAAATGGCTGTTCCCAGGCTATCCTCATGTCAGGCCGGACATTATCCAACAACAGCGGCCATATAAGGTTTCCGTCCCTTTTGTACTGCTGGCAAAATGTGGCTCCCTTCTCCTTGGCATCAATCACAAGGCCTTCAATGTAATTGGCTGACGACTCTGTGACTACCAATGTGATATCACAGTCGTCCTCCGGTGGCCCAACCGTCAGTTTGGCAACCTTGGAGTTCACTTTCTCAACGAGAGCCAACAATAAGCGCTGGGCCAATTTTTGAGACCGCGAGGTTCACTGGATAGTTAAATGGTGGAATGGCTAACACAACCCCTAGAGGAATCTGCATTTCATCAGAAAAAGTATAATGTTAGTATGAAGAAAAAGAATCAAACAAAGCTTTCGAACATTCTTTAATTATATGGAAATACGTCATTCCTAAAGTCGCTTCACAACTGCTTGTACACAGTGTGTGTGTGTGTGTGTGTGTGTGTGTGTGTGTGTGTGTGTGTGTGTGTGTGTGTGTGTGTGTGTGTGTGTGTGTGTGTGTGTTAGCATTGCAATTTGCACCGGCAGACAACCTGATGTATCAGCTTGAATGGATTCAGGATAACACCCCAATGTTCATGAATTTATCCTTGAACTCTACACTCTTGGCATCAATAACACCATCCTTGGTCACTTTAGGAGCACCAAAACTTTGCTTAATCACCACATTACGCCCCTGTAATCGACACATTCTTAGTCAACAGATCAACCCTAAATGCACAAATCAATCCAACACGCGTCTTTCATTACTCCTTTTGAATCTCCTACAGTAAAAACACCGTACAAACCCCGACGATCCCAATTGAATCAAAAGCAACGAGATTGATGAGGTGAAATTAAGTTGTACCTTGGAACCCATGGTGACTCTAACAGCATCAGCGAGGTTCTCAACTCCTTTAAGTATCGAAGCACGACATTCAGACCCGAATTTGATTTCCTTGGCGGCGTAATTTCTACTCCAACTCAAGCTAGTCGCAGTCTAAATCAACAACCAAACAACAGCCGAAATTGTCAATAATGGTACAACAATATAAACCTAAGTGAATCAAATGATGTTCCTAATTCATCCAGATGCGAAAAATGATATAGATATATAGAGAGAGAAATAAAGTTCAGTTCTTTTACCGAGCGACTGCTGTTGCGAGCCTTGGAGGCAAGTTTGGCTGCTGCTCTAAGCATGGCTACTGAGCTTCAAGTGAAGAGGCAATGGAGGAACGAATCGAGCACCAGCAAAATCAATCGATCTTCGATCGATTGATAAGGAAATCAACAAGGTCTGAAGCATAAAATCAGCAAGTATAAGCTACTCATCAGCAACACCTCATCAACTACTAATATGAATTCCCTAACCTATGCATCTAATTCTAATTCTTCTGTGATACAAAATCAAGAATCCAGAGCAAGAATTAATATTACAAGGAACAAAATAAATAAATCCAGAGCAAGAGAAAGGGAGAGAATACATGTGGAGTTGGAGAACTCGAGCAGAAATTGAGCATAGAAAGACGAAATCGAGCAGATCTCGATGTATGGACGATTTTCTCATCCCGCCTCGCCCTACCTCGGCCTTCAATTCCGGCGATTGAAGATGCTCCATCCCGCCTCGCCACAGATCTGGCTCCTCCATGGAAATCTGGAAAACGGAGATCGAGGGAGTAGCCATGGAAATCTGGAAACGGAGATCCCGTCCGAACTCTTCTCCAACCCCATCGGAGAGCGAGGGAGCAGCCATGAAAACGGAGAGCGAGCGAGGGAGCAGATCGATCGCCATCGAGAGAGATCTGAGACATGGAGAATGGCGGCGGCGGCGAACAGGAGGAGACTCGTCGCCATCGGAGCCGGATCCGGCGTCGAGAGAGAGAACAGATCGAGAGGGCGAGAAGAGAGAGGTCCGGAGAGGGAGGGGAACATTAGGTTAGCGGTAAGTTGAGAATAAGTATATATTGTGGCCATTTTGCTAATTTGTCTAAAAACGTGGACAATTTACAAATTTGTCCCAAAAATGTGCATGTTTAGCAAATTTATTCTTTTTTTCCGATGCTTTGTTATTTTGAAAAATAAGGTGAGAAAAAGAAAGGGGCAGTTACTATACAGGCCATATTAGGAAATTGTCCCCCACCCTCTCCATATTAGCAAAATGTCCACCAATTTTCTGACACTGCTGAAACGAATTTGCTGAAATTGTGCCCAGTTTTTTTGTTTTTTTTTTTGAGCTTTTTTTTCCCCCGCGAAACTGCCGAAACCGCTGAAACCCCTGTCCCATCCTCTGTTTCAGTAGTTTTTTTTTTGCTTTTTTTTTTTCGCGTTTTCAGAGTTGCTGAAACTCATGTGCCACCCTCTGTTTCAGCAGTTTTTTTTTCTTTTCGCGTTACTGTTTTTTTTTTCATGTTGTTGAAACCCCGATTTCAGCACCGTTGTTGATGCTGAAACCCCGGTTTCAGCAACAACAACGTTATTGATGCTAAAACCACGGTTTCAACAACGTTGTTGATGCTGAAACCCCGATTTCAGCAACGTTGATGCTGAAATTGTTGCTGAAACCGTGTTACGGGATATAAAATTTAGCCTATGCGGGATTCGAACCCACGTATTTGCGCATAGCACATCGCTCTACCATTGAGCTAAGAGGCTTTTAAAGGAGATTTAAAGCAAGGAATATCAAAATTCATTGCAGTCCACATTTCAGCAATTGCTGGAACTACAATCCGCATTTCAGCAATTGCAGAAATTGCCAATATCCAAACCCAAACCATGTAAAAATCAAGATAATCCATTATTTTTGTGCAATTTGATAATAATTCAAAAATAAAATATTATAAGATGCTGAAATAAGCAATTAGCATGGATTAAATAAACAATTATGAATCAATTAGCACAAATTTGCAATTCATTTCACAAAATAAAGCACGCATTCATATTTGGATCCTTGATTCTGATTTTCCATCGGAATTCAACAAAATAAAGTACGCATTCGTATTTCAGCAAAATAAAGCACGCATTTCAGCAAAATAATCGATGCCAACACACACATCATTAGAGCTGCCACCAGAAAACTCCATGGTGCTGAAATTGCCTAAAGAGGAGCAAGGCGCTGAAATTGCTTACCATGGAGAGGAGCAAGGTGGTGAAACCTGATTTCACTTCCTTGTTCAGCGCATCCATCAAATCCTTCAGAGCTGCGAAGCAAAAACCGTGCCGATTTCAGAGCTTCGATCTGCTAAACCTCCTGCTCAATCACTGCCGGAATCCTCCTCCATCCGTCTGTTTTGATCCGTCCCCGTCGTCGTCCTCATCTGAGGCGGACCACTGGATCGATCTGAGCTCCGCCATTGCCTTGGTCTCCGCGCCGTTCTGTCGACAACAAAAAATCCTCGCATCGCCGGCCTTCAGATCTGGTGTCCGCGCCGTTCTATCGACAACCAACAATCCTCACATCGCCGGCCTTCAGATCTGGTGTCCGCGCCATCCTCTCAAACCGCTGGATGGAGTAGATCTGGTGGATGGAGGTGAGATCTGGTGTCCGCGTCGTCCTCCTCCGAGGCACCCTTGCCGGATCTGGTGGATCTGGTGTCCGCTTCGTCCTCCTCAGCCGGGAACGGCGCCGCCGTGCACCGATGGGAGAGATCGGAGCCGTCGGTTTCAGCAATGGAGATCCGGCAAGGGAGATCCGCGGGGTAGTGGTCGCCGGTTTCAGCGCGCGACAGCAGTGGTGGCCCCGACCTCGAGTTCCGAGAGCGACGATGGGGGTTGTGGTCGCCGGCGGTGGATGGTGGTGGCGGCAACGGTGGCGGATGCGGTGGTCAGCGAGAAGGCCGATGGTGGTGAGCACAAGAACGGAGCAGCGATGGTCCTCCAGCAGGGGCTCGACAAAGATGACGAGGAGAGGAGCGAGAGAGAAGACGATGAGGAGAGAAGACAAAAAGAGGGAAGGAGATCTGAGATTTGACGGCAAGTTGAAAGAAGGAGAGAAGAGAGATTTAGATTTAGATATGAGGAGGGTAAATTTGTCCAAAAAATTATAGATAGACAAAAAACTAATTTGTTGGAAGACACTCCGCAGCCGCAAACTCGGCCCATCACTGAAGGCCCCAATTTTTCGGGCTACTAGGGTTATTACATTTTCCTTTATAAACCCCTCTTTCCTTCGATCTCTTCATCCTCTCGCCGAAGCAGCTTCAATCTGTAAATCGTCCATGGAGTTCTTCATAAATCCCCATCCATCTTACTCACTGTATCTTCCATTATTCTAACCTAGTTCATGGAGTCTTTTGTAATTCCCCAATTCACAGTTCCGCACGGTGCACCCCGGGCTTCTCTGAATTCTCAAATCGATGAAGATGACAGCCCCAATGCACGTGCTAGATTCACGATTCGTCCGTTCGTGTTACAGATAAGCCCCTTTGTACCTTTATCTTTCACAGGCTTATCTGCGTCAAATCAACGGATACATTAATTCCGATTCCACAGCAGAAATTTAGTGTTTTTTCGTTAGGGTTTCTGGACGTTGAATTTGCCTCACCACACCTTTAGGCTTCTTTGATCGTCAATTTACTCAATGAGAGTCTAGTCATGGAGGCATATACTGTTAAGCGGTGTTAACGTGGAGGATAGCACTCCCGTTGCTATGCCTCTAAAAACATCCGCGATATGCGAAAGAAGTCATTTTTCTCATGTCGATTCGTTTTTCCTGGCAATGATTATAATTTATCCGCGCTTCTGAGGATCTGACGATTCGATGAAGCAATGGAAAATATGGTTGAATTTCTTGATATGAGCCAGTCATCTGTCACTTGTGTGTATGGAACTTTTCTCATTGACTATGATGATTAAATCACAGCTAATGCCAGTTCTGCTTCAGAAAATTCATGATCGATAAAGCTGTATTTACTTCTGAGTCCATCTGTTGTTATTTTTTCTATGTTTCTGTTTTGTTGATGAGGATAGAAACCATATATTTGAGATGTTGAGGATTTTGAGAAGAACCTACTCAGAATCTCTTCATTGTTCATGAAATTCTATGGATCGACTGTCTGAAACTAATTTCAGTGCTATTAGTTTGCATGAAATTTCAGTGCTATTAGTTTGTTTGAATTTGGTGTTTGTCAGTGATGTTATAATCCAATTGAATGAGGTGTAGAGGATCCAAGATCCTGTTAATTCAGGGTGAACCTACTTGGTGAATCTACATTCATATGATATTTATGGATTTGACTGAGGCTATTTGTAATTTTTGAAATAACTATTTTCTTTGTTTTTGTGGTTTGTACGGTGAGTTTCACTATACTCTTTCACATGTATAAAGTTGTGATAGAGTCTGAGTAACTCAGAAATTGTGGTGTTGACATCAGCTTCTTTCTCTTTCATTTTTTATGAGATTGGAGTTAAATGACAACACAAAATTTGTCAATCTCCCTACGTAACTTTATATAATATAATGTAATTGTGTTTTTAGATATACATTAGTAACTAAATAAAGATTTTTTCAAATTAAACTTTCTCATAGAGATTTTTTTTAATAATGGTTCTTATCCTATGACATGGAAAAACATACGAATGGAAACAATCATTTAAGAAATCAACCAGGTTTCAATTACTATGCTGCCTAGAGCATCTTTTTTATTTGTAAGCTCGAATCTTGGTCAGGAATATATCTATATCTTATCGGCTAAGAATTATTTTTCCAAATGGGCCCAAGTTATACTTGGAATTGGGAGCTAAAGCAATCGTCAGAGTTCTTTTAAACGATTATGCACCTTACTTCCAAGAATCAAACGTTGGCTTGAAATTCAGGTTTTATTAAAGTAGACTTTTTCATCTCGCTATAATCCGTCTTCAAATGGCCTAGCTAAGACATTTAATGAATATGCAAACTCCTTTAAAAAAATGGTCTCAAAATCAAAGAGATATTGGGATGAACAAAGATGGTCTCAAAATATAAAGAGATATTGGGTTGAACGGCTATCGTAGGCACTATGGGCTCATTCGACGAACATTGACAGTTTGTACGCCTATTGATATCGAATAGAATAAGAAAGTTTGAAATCTAGTTGAGACATTCAACAACCGAGTCATGTTTTACATTGGTTCTTGCTATCAGGCGACAAGTTTATTGTAGAGTGAGCTGCGTAAAAAGGGATTCAATAGAATGTTTGGTATACCATGGAGGTAGTATACCACCCTACTTTTTTAATTAATGTAAAAGTAAATAGTAAAGCACTTTAATTACTTAGTTTTCACCTTTCACTAATTTTAATTAATGACCATAAAATATTGTATATTTTGTGATGAGCCCCTCCTTTTGGGCATGTTTTCCTTGGGCCGAGTTTGGAGTTTGGGTTTTGGAGGCAATTAGTTTTCACCTTTCCCTTGTTTTTATTATTATTTTACTTCATCCAACTGATACCGATATCGGTATCGGTATCAAGATATCGATATTGGTGATGTCTCGATAACAAGATATCGATATCGGTTGATATCTAGATATCAAGTGATATATTAAATAGGCACAAATCTGATATCTGTCTATACCAAACATTAGATATCAGATATCTCGATATCAAGATATCGATATCGGATTTGTTAATTTTTTTCATTTTTTAACAAAAAATCGTATTTTGATGACTTTATGATAACATCAAAATGTAAATTTAAAGATGTGATTGATAAGTTGTTATTTTTGGGCTATATACTTATTAGAAGATGTCATCTAAAACTCGAGCACTTGTAATTTTATATATACCACTTCTGATCTAAAATATTTGATTTTTACTATTACTCGGGTCTTGATCCCAAAAATTCCGGATGTTCGAATCGAGTTTTTGAGTCGGGTTATGGTATGACATGTCTAATTCTATTCAATTGGGTTTGAGAAGAAGATGAAGCAATGAAGGGAGCTGCCATGGGAGTTTTAAATTGCGAAATTTGAATAAATTTGAATTTTTTACCACAAAAACGAAAACCTAATTAAATTTTTAAATGCCGTCATAGGCTTTTTTTACAAGGCTGTGGGACTTTGAGAGTTTTAAGTTGGAGTTCTAGAATAAATAAATCGAACTGGTTTTCATTAGAATGTGAAGCAACGAGACTCAATCTACATATAATACTGGTACAATGGGTATAGTGTATATACACACACACAAACACAAGTAGCTATATATTATACGTTTAATACAGTAAATGTGATTTCTATCAAATATATATAAAAGCTTTTTTTTATTGGATTATTTTAGATTTTTTTTACGAGGGACACGTCCTGTCCCGCGATGGATAAGACCCTGCGGGATTCAAAAAAAATATTTCAATCCCGTCCCGTAAAAAATACGCGGAACGGGACGCGGGATTGCTCATCACAAAATATACAATATTTTATGGGTCATTAGCTAAATTAGTGAAAACTAAGTAATTAATGTGTTTTACTTTTTACTTTTACATTAACTAAAAAGGTAGGGTGGTGGACTACCTACATGGTATACCAAACATTCTCCCAATGAAGTGCAATGCAAAATTCTTTAAAAAGACGGTCTCAAAATCAATGCGATATTGGGATGAATGGCTATTGTAGGGCACTATGGGCTCATTAGATAACAACTTGAACATTGACGGATTGTATGTCTATTGATATTGAATAGAATAACAAAGTTTGAAATCTAGTAGCTGAGATATTAAAAAATCGAGTCAAGTTTTACATTGGTTCTTGCTTTCAGGCGACAAGTTTATTCTCATAGTGAGTTCGGTATAAAAGGGGATTCACCTCTACCTTTTCACCTCCACCTTTTCAAGGGCAATTCGTTTGTATCACTCAGGTATTGTTTATCATCATATAGAACCTATTGATATCTTATTTGATTCTGGTGCAATGCATTCATTTATTGCTAATGTAGGTAGAAAAGATAAAATTGGAATGTGAGACTTTAGATCATAGGAAACATTGTTGCACAAGTTTTCTATCAAAATCGAGGGCCGTACCCTCGAACCCAACCCTCCGGCGCTAAGTCTGGGTGAAGGGAGATTTATGTAAATTTAATGAAAGAATAGGGGGTCAGGAGACCATACTTCAAACTACAATCCTTTAAAGCTAGGACGCAGCCTAGACTTACCAAGGATTAGTAGTCAAACAAAATTTTCAAGTGTATGTTCCGGCCAGCACGTAGGCCTTTTGGACCCATACCAAAGCAAGAACAAAAGCACGTAGCCCAAGTAACATGCCAACCAAGAAAACACCAAATGAGTCCTGTTCCAAGGGAACGCAGCCCCGAAAGGACACAAGAGCTCAAAATCAAAACAAAAGAGAGTTGTTCCCGAGAGCACGTAGGCTCTAACGACATGCATGTCCTAGGACACAACTCTAAGATGGAAGGAGTCATAGGTGAGCCAGTAGACATGGGTGAGGATGAGCTTTACAATGGCATCATCATGGATGTTCGAGCATGCCACAGGAGGTAGACGGTGGTAGAAAGGGCAAGACTTGCCCTTAGCATATCTTCGGATCTATCTCAAAGCCCTATGTATGGAGTCTACTTCGCGAGGAATCTTGAACTTACTCCTAGTGAAGCGCCATTGGAAGAAAAGGTGCTCGTGGGTCTCAAGAGAGTCATTGCTACGAAACTTACAACAATAGCGACAATATGCTCAAGAGAAATCAAAAGAACAGTAGGAAACAACTAAGTTTAAGCTTCACAAACCACCAACCAAGTCTTCGAAACACATGTGAAACAAAGAACGAACTTAGCCACTCATAGCGTACCTAAATCTCCTTCGAATTGATGGGAAATAAGCAAACTTGAATGGTTTGTTGAACTACTGCGAAATATCTAGATACTTTCATAGGAAAGAAAAGACCCTGAAAATTATTAAAATTTAAAATAATACTAAATGAGTCTGATCATTTCTCCCACCAATAAGTCTGATCATTTCTCCCACCAAAAAGATAGAATTTGGATCTCGAATTGATGTGCTCTGGATGAACTCGCTGTCGCGACTAGGAACTCGCGACCACGACTAGATGGTTTCATCACACCTCTCGTGGGCAACATCTTCACAGTGTACTAAGGGATCTCGCAGCGGTAAATCGAGGACTCGCGGCCGCGACAGGTGATCTTCGTGTTTTCTTCTCGCTGCCAAACTCTCACAGTGAAATGTGGTGACTCGCGATGGTGACTCTGGTCTCGTGGCCGCGACTCTGGACAGACGTGTGCTCTCGCTCTTCTTTCTCCTCATGGCCTTTGCTTTCCTTGCTTTTTTTCTTCTTCTTCACTCCATTAACAACTTTTCCAAGCTAGCCGCAGGCCGGAGCTACCAATCTACATAAAACAATCGAAATAGCGTAGTTTTCGAACTTCCCAACCCAAAGAGCAAAACACGAAATTAACTCTAAAACCTAACCAACCAACCATAAAACACAACTAAAACTATCCTATAATGCCTATCTAAATATGCATTATCAATGACAAAGTCCATTTTAGGAAAGACTGATGCGGGACGACCGGACCAATGTCGTTAACAATTTCGCCCTTCCCAAACTAGTGATAAAAATCCAAACATAAACACACAACCAATAGATTAGGCAATCAATCACTTCATAAATCAAATAACTACTAGTATAGCAAGAAAGTCCGGTGTCGAACCCACATGGAGAAGCGATTTCCTACTCAATAACTCTAGACAAGACTCTTTAAGCAAAACAATAACCTTTAGACAAATAGCAAATATAAAAGTAACCAGATTGCAAATCACAAAGCAAATTGATATCAAGATAGAAAGAACATTTCACATGTAATTCTCTGACAATGGTTGGAATTCAGGGTACTCGGATTGATTTATCAATTATTCATATTCTTAGGTATACTTGACTAAAGTTGAGAGATCCGCAGGTATTCACTCATCTTATTCATATTCTTAGATATCACTAAAGAATAGAATTAAGAACTCAAGTAATCAAGACCAATTGACACATTGGCTCTATTCAATCAAGACTAATAGGCGCATACCGAACTTAATCTCAATCAAATATCCTCAACATAGATCAACTAAAGTCATCCACTACAAAGACAAAGAGACATCACTATCATCAATATCTTTGTTTGCTATCAAGAAAACAACAACGAATTCATAGCTAGAGATGCAATTCCTAACATGTTGATCAGACATAGAAAGGAACACAAATATAAATTAAGCACAAGATGATAACTAAGAACATGAATAATCAAATACACTCAAATCCTCACAATCCAAACAACCATTTCTTCGAATCACAGGCGAAACTATGAGTTTAGCAACTCATAGGCCAATTATCTCTCTCTAATGGTGGTGTTCATAGTTTCACACAATAGCCACACTCACCGGCTGAATGAATTGAAAACATCCTAAATAAGTTTCACAAGGGTCGGCAAAATCCTAGAGGAAAATAATAGAAATAATATAAAATAATTGTCTTCGGATCCAAAACCGCGTATTCGGGATCTAGGGTAACGGCGGGCGCCGTGGAAATGGCGGCGAGCGCCGTTTCTGTAGTGCTCGCCGTTCCTCATTTTCCTTCAACGAATTCCAATGTCGTGCCTCCTTGCTCCTCCTTAGCTCTTCCTCAGCTCCCATGTGCTCCAAAACATGCTTCTTCAGCTCTTTCCATAGTCCATCCAAGGTCGGAATGTAATTCTGCAGAATAAACACTAAAAATGCATAGATTCCGAACTCGAATACTTCACAAGTGTGCCCAACATGCTATCAAATAGCGTAAAAATATAGATTCAAAACATAGCAAAACCAATACCTAAAAGCAAAATAAGAAACACCTATAATGCCTATATGAAATATGCATTATCAAAGACCTATCCATGTCATCTTCCACATAGTTGCAGTTAATGATTTGTGGGATCTTGGGAAAAGCCTCCAAGATCCAAACCTATGATAAAAACAACATAAAAGGCCAAATGTAAGACAACTTATAAACAATAAAAAAAAAACACTACATTAATTTCGGGAAAAAAATATAGGAACAAAGATTGACAAAGGGGGAAAACCTGCAAAGCGAGTGGAAACCCTAACAGATTATAGCCAAACCTTGCCTTGGGGACTTTCGCCTTACCAGACTTCTTGGGAGTCTTCTTAGAAAGTTTAGCCAGTTTACGTGCAGAGAGACGGTTGACCTTCATCAAAGATGTGATAGTTTCTACATACACTAATCTACCCAATGGATAACCATTTAAACGAGTAATATCAGAAGCAAGTGACACAACCTGATCCCTAACACACATATCCCTATGATGTAACAAAACCCCATCAATTATCAATACTTACGCAATAAGCAACTTCTTTGGTGAATTTTTGGGTGTTTTATAGAAAAGATCCACCAAATCATCATACTTGATTTGATCTATACCCAAAACAGATTTGATATCAACAAGGTGATCAAGAAGATAACATTTCAGACCAGTTACCGCAGCAAACTCAGACATTGAAAACCGACAAGGATGGGATGATTCCAACTTAAACCCCATTTTCCTAATCTTTGAGGTTTTAACTTCATTAATCATGAAATGATTCACAAGTTGTTGGGCAAATTTCATAATACGGCCAAACCATATAACACGACGAAGAAAAGAAGTTGATAAAGAAGATGATATCATCATATTCTACGTGTTATAGGAAATCGTTTATATTCGTTTTTAGGTCATTTTTTAATGGTTTGCATGTCTTTTATATAAGTTTTGGTTTAGTTTCTAGAATAGATGTCTACACTCGTGTCTTTATTTGTTTTCAGGTGATTTAGAGCTTGTTCGATGCAAATTTGGAATCACGATGGAATAAGATTCATTGAAGCCAAGTTTAAGATGTTCATGGACGCCGAAAGAGCCTTGCATAGCGATCTCAAGTGCTAGAAATCAAGCTAAGAAGAGCCCATTGTCGAACCGACATATTTCGGACAAATCCTGTTTGGCGACATCTCAGTAAAATGAGTCATTTGAGCTCCACAAAATTTGGATCGAGAGGTTCTATATCTTTTTGGAAAGCTAATTAAGAGACCTACAACTTTCATGTTGACCACTTTTGCAAATTCTGCCTAAAAGATGGAGAAATCCAGCCAAGAAGCTGATGCTGGGTCAAAGTATCGACCCGGAACCAACAGATATCGACTCGGTACCCAAACATTCCGAGTCGAAAGAACGAGAAGAGAGGAAAACACGACATATCGACTCGATACCCACATATATCGAGTCGATACCTTCACCTTCCGAGCGAAAAGAAGCTTTATAGTAGCCAAGTACCGAGTCGATACCCTAAAGTATCGACTCGATACTTTAGATTTTTTATCCGCTTTCTTTCCGCGTTACTACTTTGGATTTTTTATCCGCTTCTATCTTTTATTGAACGACTTTTTGGTATATTTTATTATTATTTTAGGATTATTTGGAGACTTTATTTAGGAATATAGATAGAGAATTAGGGTTAGATTAGAAGAGATCCAATTTTCACGTCAGAAACGAGTGGCAAACATTGAGAGTTTTAGGCTCTTTCAGAAATTTCTCCTTGAAGGTTTGTTTTGCTGGATTCAAGAATACGTTTTGTTAATCTAGTTTCATATTCTTTCATCATGATTTCTTTGATTGTGTCTGAGGTTGGGGTGATCCCAACGATGCTAAGATAGACATGTGCGCATGATTGCCTGAATGGATTCTATTATTTGTTTGATTTGATCCATGAGTGCTTAATCCGATTAATTCTATGATTGATTGGAATCCTTTTGATGTTCAACATGCGCCGGCTGCGAATTGAGATTGGATATATAGATAAGGCTATTAATTTTATTGGAAAATGTGGATTGAACTTTAGAATGGTTTATGAGCAATCTATTTAATTCTCTTGAGGATAATAAACTATCGTAGACAACCTAGGTTTGAATTGATTATGCGGATCGCGCCTGGGATTGTTTGATCGATTTACTCGCTAGGGTCTAAGTGCTTAAAGAGTTCAACTTGATTGATTCTGCAACAAGCGCAAGCTGAGTGGTAATCAATTGAAACGGACATAGTTATTACAACATGCGTAGGCTGAGTGATAATGAATTTAGATAGTTTACCTTTAAATATCTTTTTTCAATTTGCTCAGGCATGAAAATTATTTGGTCTATTAAGGATGCATTGTTGCGGTGAACCCTGACTCTAGAATGTTTATCATCATATATTCACAAACACTTTCAATTTGTTATTTTTCCTCTTCTTATTTCCTCATTCCGTCAAAAACCACTTCTCTTATTTGGCTTGGTAAACTAGTTGAGGTTCTGCAATTGATATTCACACGGTCCCTGAGATTCGACACTCAATTACTACAATTGTCACCGTACGCTTGCGGGGTGTTGGTTTTAAACCGATCAGAAGACCAATCAAAAGCAGACAACCCCTTTTCTATAACAGGAATCACATCAAGCCGAGAGTAAATATTATACTTCCCATGGAAAGTATCACGATCTTGACGAACATAATCAAATACCTACATATAACAAACAAATATTCAAATGCAAATAAAAAAATAAGCATCATTTAACATGGAAATACACCAAAAGAGGGAAAAGGCAGAGAAGTGACAAACCGGACAAGGCAAGTCCACATTGTCATCACTAGCAGTAAGCAGGAGAGCTGAAAACAACATTAAGGATGACAACAGATCAGCAAATGCAAACGAATTCGAATGAGGACATCAGTTCATTCAAAATGCCTAAAGAAATGTGACCTAATTCCAAAACAATATCAAGATTAAACGAAACAATATATCAACAAAGCAATGAAACAAGATGTCAACAAATTAAAAGCAATGAAACAAGATGTCAACAAAGGAGGATACCATAAAAGGATGACAACAAATTAAAAGGAATAACAAATGACTCACCTAATTCCAAACACCATAAACATAAGATGGCAGCAAAAAATTAAAAAAAAAATGTGAACATTGGCTCAAACATCAATGATGCCATCAGTGAATTCAACATGCACAAAGAGGAAACAACACAAAGACAACTAGATGGCACCAAATGGATTCAAATAAAAAAGATAGCAACGTATGACAAAATCGAATGATGACAACAACAGGTAATTATACTAGAGATTCCAAACAGAAACCATAAACAACACCAAAATGTACAATATGAAGAGATACACAAAAACAAAATGGAATCAATTACACAAAATTAAAGAATTAAAACAACTATCAGCTTACCCCCTAAGTTAACCCTAAAAAACGAAGCAACAAAAGGAATAAACAACAATGTCAACTGAAATGGACACATCTAAGTTAAATCAAGAAGATTATAGGCTACTAAATGTCATCAAACACAAAGAATGAACCACAATGTACAAGATCTAGCCACATAGCTCAACCAATTTCCTCAAATGAGAAATCAGCCAAATTTTATTTGCAAATGATGATGATAATATAGATACACATGGTAAAGAGTACAATATCAATTGTCCATATACGTAGTACTACCTGAAAACTAGGAAACAACCTACTGTAACCGACGCCTTGGAACTGGGCTCGCTCGCAAGAATGAAAGGCTCAATGGCTGACTTCCAGGCATACAGCATATACCAAGCTAACATAGACATTTCCATCCCTCGTATCTCATGCCCTTATCACCAATTCATAGACATTTCCGTTGTTATCCCCACTGATCCGCTTCAACATTTCAAAAGATTTACGACTTCCCATGAAATCGATACGTTTGTACACAAGATGACCAAGCTGTGCTGTTGGCTTGTCGGAATACATTGCCCGGAGGCGATCAGCATGCCTTGAATCAGTGTGAATTGCAACTTCTACCTCATGGTCTGACATTTGTTCCTGTACAACAGAGGATTGGTTGGTTAAATACAAAGGTGACTTCCTAACAGCAGCACACCAGAGAAACTTGGCAATGTCTGCTGACCTGCTCAATATAATACTCCCTCCGTCTCGCAAAACTTGTTGTTTTAGCTTTATGCATACTTATTAATAAAACTCATGTTTCCTTTACTTTTATAGGATAAAATACCTAAAAACAGTAATTATTACCTATAAAAAGAGCAATCATTACCTATAAAAATAATGACTATAGCTAAAACAAGTTTTTTGATACAAGTTTACTGCTCTAAAACAACAACCATTGCGAGACGGAGGGAGTAATACATTTTTTTTATGAGGTTTACAATTACATTAACCAAAAATAAATTTGATTAAACAGGACATAAAATATTGCATAAAATATGCACAGATGAGCCTTCATCCTTGTAATAGAGTGAAAAGGCTGATACCTTGCCAATTTTTTTTAAAAAAAGATGAAGAAGTCTAAACCATTATCACTGCAAGTCTGCAATTCTATGCACAAACAATGTGATGTCAAATCTTGGTATTTTGACAAACAAAAAAATAGATCAAGAAGAATAAGTCGGCACTCTGAAGGATACGAGGGGGAGTCATTCCCATTCTTGGACATACCAAACATCAATGCGGATTGGGTGATCCCATTACTGTTTCACTAACCTCATACCCATACCAACCCCATATCTGAGGCATATCAAACAGGCCCTGAATTGGTTTCATGTGTGAACTTTCACATGCAACCCAAGAAAAAACAACTAATGGCTCTATCAAAATCAATGGGAGCTCACAAATACTTTCTTTTACAAGTCTTTAAACCTGTGTTTTTATCAAGGCTCATCTAGGCTCACCCCAAAGTAATCTCCTACAGTTCAACAATAGCCCAGGATCCCTCAACCTACCAATTCCTTGACAAATAATAGAAACAGGCGTGCTCAAAAAAAAAACAAAACCAGGCAATACATGAAGAAACAAGTTCAAGAAAAAAATGAAATAAAAATTCTGCCATATTTATGGATAAAGACAAAGTAGTGCACACATTGTATGAGTAGGTTAGATAACTCATTGGTTGGGAAGGATAGATTTATTCATACCTGGTAAAAGATATAAATAAGGTCCAAGATCTGCAAACATGTAAATCCTTTTTCACTGTAGAACGTTCTTGAGGACGGGCCCATTTCACTGAACCGATCAATTGGAAAAAGTATGCTAATGAAATGGTGTCTAAATATCAGCTCATTCTTCTCACTGCATAAGAAGGCCAAATATGTAAGACAAGTGGATGACCATTATGACCAAATAATCAGTGCAAAATGTTTTGGATGTTAAATTGACACTATTATCACTATAAAGAAGGAATTTAATAGTGTTTAAAACCTTTCATTCAGTGGTCGAGAAAGATTTGAAAATGTAGTGTCCAATAGTTTTTCATCATCTTTTGCATCTGGGAACCCAGATACCAGGGCATCAACATTTTCAGCAACTGAGGCATCTGAATAAATAGTAGCTGTAGAAGGAGGTTCCGATATTGACCAGCAAATTGAATCTAAAAGGTTAGATCGAGAGATTGCATGTAAAGACACCTGGCACCACAAAAGGCATCAAGGAATAAGATTTCTACCTTGTCAGCATGTCTACTGAAATAGAAAAAATATTATGCTTCAACACGATCCATCTGGAAAGACCAGATAGCAGGAACATATACAGACTTCTCATACAATATGCTAAAAATATGTCCATTTACATTTCCTTCTAGTTGTTTTCCATATATATACAACGCCTGTCCTCTATCCATTCTTGTAATTAAGCAGGTTATTTTCACCTTGCCTTAATAGCACCCTAAACCATCCACACAAGTGATGCTACCCATTACTATATCTCATTCACAAACAGGAGCTTTACACAAATCAAGGATGGCACAATAAGAAACAATTACTTGCAACTTATCAGCAACATGTGAAGTCGATATCAGTGTGCTCATCTACACATTAGGAAGGAAGCATATGAAAGTCAAATCACCATTAGCATTCAAACTACGGCTAAAAAGGCATTCAAAGGATAGAAGCACGACTTCTCTTGTGAAGTTCTACTCAATTGCATTATACTTAACTTCTTATTCATTCTATGTCACTATAGCTGTCAAAATAATGCAGTATCATCTACTTCCTTGAAATGCAAAACATCAAAGCTGCAGAACCCTTAGAAAATTGTATTTGAGATTCTGATATGCTAAAACGATATTAATTAAGTAATTAAAAATAATATTTCATACGAATTCATGGCACCAGAGATAGTAGGGAAAATGGCGGGGGCAAAAATCTGATGTTCTCACTATATGCAGAAAATAATTTGTGTTTACAGTATGAGGATTATAGTCTAAAGATTGTAGGATTGTGCATTTTATTATTCTGACTATTGCTGCTAAAACCTTATGAGGAATATTCATGCGGATTATTGAACCACTCCCAATTCACAAACTAAAAATATAAAATTGGCCATGTCTTGGTTCGATAAAGAAAAAAATGCATCTCCTTCAATGAACAAATACAGATGGCGAATTACAGAGCAAAATATAACAAAGTCCAACCTTGGATGCATTTTTTATTGGATTACGGTACAATCAATTTTAGTTATTTATTATATTTTTATGGAAAATTAGGTTAAACTGATTTAATTAACTTTTCCAGCAGAATGATCCTCATAAGATTTTGCCACCAATGACCGAAATATGTAAGACGCTAAAGTCTACCATCTTTAGACTATAATTTGCAGGATACAAACGTTGAATTATTTTGCACATACGATGGACCTTAATTTTTTTATTTTAACCCATTTTCCAATATAATATCTGACTGTTAAGCACATATCTGCCAATAAGAATAAAACAACACCAAATTGATGAAAACTCAAAAAAGAATTTATATCTAGGTGCCATGCATTGGAACAAGTATGAAAAGCCCACCTGCATTCCATGATTCCGGCGATTTCTAATGCTAACTTTTGCAGAATGCACAATCTTTTGCCTTTGCTCAGCATCTGCTTTACTCATGTCAAAAATCAAGATATCTTGAGGGCATTTCTCTGAATGCTTCTCCTGCAATAAGTATCAAGTCACTAGACTCATCAGTCATCACATTGTGAAAGACGGCTAAATGAGCAAGGCCATCGATAATTTAATCTCATGACTATCAGAGAAACATATGAAAAAATCATAACTTGATGAAGACCATCCAGAGTAAAATGACCATTCCACAACAGTAGACCATCTGAAGTATACCTGCAATAGTATTGTTTTTGATGTTCTTACCCTTTATTTTAACCAGCAGCAAACCATCCAGAGTAAAATGACCATTCCACAACATTATATTATCCTACATTCTTTTTCAATTAATCCTTTTGATGCAGGGAAAATAAAGTAAGAACTTACAAGCATGTTCCTTAAGGGTGGTTTTATGTAGTTTGCCTATAAATTTTGCAGTTTTAGTTCTTTTAAAGTAATGAACGTAACACTACAAATTTATGCTGCAATTGCTTGCTTCTGATATTAATTTTAACTAAGAGCTTTCCAAATATATTAATTTTCACTAATACACCACAACCCCCCCGGCCACAAACCATGCACGGGTGGGATACATTGGGTTGATGTTGTTGTTGAGTGCTGTTACTCTTTGAGCAAGTGAGTTCCATTAAATAATAAGGATTCATAAGGATGATTTTGTTGATTCAAGTTCACCCATAAAACTCCACTTATTCACCGAACTGTGAGTTATTCACAATTAGTCCTGTTTACCAGTTTTCATTCTTTCTGCCCAACATGCTATCAAATAGCGTAAAAATATAGGAATCATTCACGAAGTCTAGGACTCAATTCCTACACAACACAACACAAATTCTATGGAAATATTGGAAGTTCTACAAGAACAGTATATCACTAATTGACTGCTGATATTTATCTACCATCCTTCATTAAAAAAAACTCTGAAAGTGGCCCCACAATTCCCTCTTTCTTGCATTCTATTTCTCCAGCACATTCCTCGATGAATGAAAATGATAAATACTTAATGTGAGTATCTATCGTAATCACTTGATCAAGTACATGGCACTACTTTGATCCAGAGTATTCTTCCTCTAATCAGAACATTACAATCACTCATTGAGCATAAACAAGTAATAAATGAACATGAGAAAATAAAAGCTTCAGGAAGCACCTGCCCAGCAATACTCCCATCTTGAAGGTTCTCAAGCAACATTCCTACCTCTCTGGCCAAATCAGCAGAGAATCGAATGAGCCGTTGTGTGCATCTTTTTTTAGCGGTCTTCAGAACCCAGATAGGCTGCAAAATATGCATGTAAGGTGAACCTCAAACATTTGTCCAATGCAACTATCCCTATCTAGAGATAAACTGTGCACATACAGTTTAGCTTGTTCTAACAATAAATGCATATCCCAAAGAAATCTTAAAAGCACCCATGTCGAATGAGCTAAAACTCGAACAATATATACAATTAGCGAGGCAAATAAATCTCCAACATTTACACCAGAGAAAGTTGAGTCTTGCGTGATACTTCATCATCAGCAATGCATCAGCATAACTATATTTATATATTATAAAAAATAGGTTGAAGCTTGGAATCTAAGATTTTATGTTATATTTTAGCGAGTTTTACTTATAGATTGTCTTTGATAGCAAGGAATTCGCTTCAGCAATGTCTTTAAGCCAGCAACTTGTAATTTTATCGCATAGTTACATATACGCCAACAGTTATCAATAAAGATGGCTCTTCATTGTCATCAATGTGTTTATTATGAATTGACCCGATCTCCATAGCACAGCCAAGCATCTATCCTGTGTTGTGTAGGCGAAAATACACAAGGACCTCCAGAACTGTGCTGATGTTATTAACTTTTGATTTAGAACTATTTTATATAAGATGCCTCAGCAACTCCTTATTGTGAGAGCTTTAGCCTTCTTGATCATCATAGCAGTTCAGTTCCCTTTGTTATTTTCATGACAAAACAACTAAAAATATAGGTCCTTGCTTCAGTTTTCTGATATTCATATCAATAGTTTATCTAGTCTTTGAATTATTTTGAGAAGCACCGACTACCCTGTAAAAAGAAAAGGTGATCAGTAGAACATACAGTAACAATATTGTCAGCATGCCCAAGGTATCTTAGAATAGACGAACCCTCGGAAACAACATAATTTGCACCACAACCAACAAACCACTGATCCATGATTATAGCTCCCATTTCACTAGCTGCTTCCATCACCTAGTAAAGATAGAAGAACAAGATTCACCGATCAATATAAGATATGCAATGACAAAATATGTTAATGTTAATTCTGTGTTTTTGCCGGTGAATACAGAATGCCTAGTGGTGATGAAAAACATAAAACTCATAAGATAATCTATGAAAAAAATATCTACCTTGCTCCGTAGTTCAGTTGAAACATCTAAATCAATATACGTCTTTTGAGCAAACAGACAAGAACCCATATTTTCTTGGAAGACCACATTAGATGACTGAAGACACTCTTGAATCATCTCAGCTGGCTTAAAAGCACGGTGAAAGCCCATAGTACCACAGGAATCTTCAATATCATCACTTGTCTTTCTAATCGTCTGAACACTATAAAGTGCTTCCCTTAGCCTCACTGCAAGTGACATAAGCAACATCTCCTAGTCAAGAAATTTGATTATGTTTCAAGCATAACGTAAGGGGGAAAAACTGTTCTAGAATGGCATTCCAAGTGTAGAAGTAGCTCTAACGTTAACAATGAGAGGTAGTTGCATGTTCTTACATCCAGTCCTCTTCTTACATATAGAAATTGTAAATTTCATGAGAAAGCTAGAGGAGATGTTCCTGCAAGGCTTGCAACTTGTAACTACTGCTTTCAAGCAATGCCTTTCAGCATAAACAACAATATTCTAGATTTGATGAGTAGCCATTCTCTAAACGCACTCCATTATCACAGTAACAAGGAACATCAAGTTAGATTATTCCATAAATATCAATAGAAAAAATGTCTAATGTGAAGAGGGTTGGGTTCTTGAAGTGGCAGACAAGTTCCAGCGTCCCATGGTAAAATACTGATATGTAATGAATAATGATGTATGAAATTGCAAATCATATGAAAAAGATCATTCCCAATCAAAACTTTCGAAGTACTACAAAGCAGGATCTAATTAACATGGATCATACAAGTATTATTGCAGCTATATTACTAAACCAAGACATTCAAACTAAAAAATTATATAGGCAGATGGTGGCATCATTGCCACTGCTTACCATTCCTCATTACACAGTCAATAAACCATTGGAATGTAACAATGAAAAGACCAGCTCTTAATCTGTACTTGAAAGCATGCTCTAATTTGTGCCCTCCCACGCTGTTTACAAGAGTTAAGTACAAACAGTCGATAAATAAAGTACACTAGCACAGTCTTCCTTACCAGAAACATAATGGAATGGAAAGTGGAAACACATGGATTGTTCAATAGGTTGGAAATTAAGGATATCTTGACCAGTAAATGGGTGCACCCAGGATGCAAATGAGGGCTGTATTCACCACCTAATCTCTCAGTGGCTTCCATGATTAGCTTTCGGGCTTCTGCTACAAAGATCAGATGAGATGAACACAATTTTCTTGAGGAATTGGGTGATTTGCATCAAGATAAACAATAAACACAAGTTCAGTAGCCAAATAGAAACCAAAGCCTCTACAAATTCGATAACACATTCGGCAGTGCCCTAAAATCCGCTATTCTATATGAAATAGACTCTACACCTTCCTCTTCAGGCAAATCAAATTCCAGACTCTAGAACTAGAACATCGCAGACAGATAGTCGGAAGGAGAGTTGAGGATAGGATCGGTAAAGTAATACCTTTGGAGAAGCCGGTGACGCAAATGACAAGGCCAGAAAAAGGAGCAATGGAGAATGAAGTAGAAGGCGATGGATTTGAGTCCATGGAGTCGAAGCATTTAGCAATGGAGGCTGGAGCTATTCCTGAATATCAACTGTTTCCGCCTTTCCGGTGAGTCGGCCTCTGCCGCCCCTCTTTATTTTCAAATTTTTATGTGGGTAAATTAGGAAAAGTTACTATGCTACTATAATATACACTTTTTTTGCCCGGTTTGCACAAATACCACTTTTTGAGAAAATTTGCAAGAATACCATTTGTGGTATTAGTGCAAATAGGAGGGGCAAAGTGTTTAGCCGGTTGCAGGTTGTCCCAAGGGCAGAGAGAGATGGGACATTGGATTGGGTGGGGGATTTTGGCGCCAAAATTGGAGAGAGAGGAGGTGAGGTGATGGGAAAGGGTTTCCCTCCATTTTTAAAGTGTAATAAGAGAGGAGGAGAGAGGCCAGCATTTTCGGTGTTCCCGTGGAAAAGAGAGCCGGAGAAGAAGGCCACCATTGGAGAAGAACCCATCCGCATTAAGGTCCAGTTGGTGAGCACGTGTCGAGCTCTTAATTCGTTCGTGTCAGTGTTAGTAAACTTCCGTGTCACAGAGATATCTGAGAAACCCTAATTCTCAGTTGCAATGGGTAGGCTTCTCTTCTATTTCTCCTCTTGTTTCGTGAAGAGTAGATACCCATTAGCAATGGTGCTGATCCGAGTTTTCAATTGCAGGGCAAAACGCCAAAGTATGTGTGACTCTCAACTTCAACGGGCGTTGGTTGTTCGATGGTGCGGGGTGGGTGTATTATGGGGAAACAGAGCGGAAGAATGTGATAATTGAAGAGGGCATCGACTTCGCCTCTCTGACTCAACTGTTGAGGGGGAAGGTCGGCCATGATTGTTCATGTGAAGATTGGCGGTTGTGTTACATGCCAAAGGGGGAAGAAGCGGGTCATCCGATAACGATAGGTGATGACGACGACCTTGAGGCTTATAAGTTTCTCAACTCGATGTCTAGGGAACATCCATGGCCCATGTCGATATATATTGGTCCAGTGGTGAAAGAGAAGCTTCAAGTACCACAACCCGACGTCGGGGAAGAATGCTTGAGTGGGCCTCGTAACTCTCAAAAGGTGGACGAGCTGGAGGCAGAAGGTAAGCCACAACCAAACCCTATGGTTGTAGATGTGGGGTTATATGGTGGAGGAGGGGTTAGCCAGTCAATAGGGATGACCAACGATATAAGGGTGAAAAACAATGTGGAAACGGGGTTGGGAAGGGGTGAGAAAGAAAAATATGAGGGTGACAAAGGTAAGGGTCCGGAGGTGATCCTCTTGGATGAGGTAATAGGGAAGAGGCAGGATGACGTTACTGAAAAGGGTTTTGGAACTGGTGACAGACGTATTTTTGAAGGTGACAAGGGTAAATTTCCAGAGTCGAACCACATGGATGAGGTGATAGGGAAGAGACAGGAGGACGCTACTGAGAGCTGGTTTGGAACTGGTGAAAAGCTTAAGAGTGTAGGTGACAAGGGTAAAGGTCCGGAAATGATCCAGTTGGGTGGGGTGATAGGGAAGAGCCAAGAGCACGCAGGTGACATAGGGTCTGGAAATGGTGACATGGATATTCTTGAGGGTGACAGGTGTGATGGTCTAGATGTTATCCACTTGGGTGACACGGACTCCTCTTCAGATGACACGGAAAATTGTGAAGGTGACAAGTATAAGGGGGTGGATCCTTTTGGCCGTTCACGGGTCAGGACGAGTTTCATAGCCATTAGCAGTGAGGAGGAGGACGAGGAGGAGGACTTCGATTCTGGAGTGAAGAGGGAAGAAGATTTTTCATATTATTATGACTGAGAGGATTATGAGGAAGACCAGGGTATGAGGGTGTCGTCGGAGGAGGACGAAGTTGAGGAGGAGGTGATTAGGGAACTAGAAGATCGGGTTCCTAGGTCCAGCACATCCCCACCGTCGATGGAGAACGTAGAAGCTATGTTGGACAAAGCAACGCCTCGGACTCAGGAACCACGACGGAATCTGACAGAAATTTCGGAGGGACAAATGTTCGGCTCGAAGGTAGAATTGCAGACTTGCCTGAAGTGGATTGCAGTTCAGAAGTGCTTCGAGTTCGTAGTGAAGAGGTCGTGTAAGAAAACCTATTTAGTTGGTTGTTTGGACACCAAGTGCACGTGGATGTTAAGGGCGTCGACTTACCGGCGCACGACATTGTGGTGCATCCGACAGTATGTCCAGGAGCATACATGTGACATGAGCACGATGCACAACCATAGCCGACATGCTACGTCAAACATGATTGGACGCAACCTCGTGACCACGTAAGTGTTAATTTAGTTGCGAACAGCTATCTCTGTCACACAGCATTATTCCCCATGTCACATGACGTAACTCACCATGACACCATTATATGCAGGTTCACCGGGACTCGAAAGGACCTCGTTCCCGAGCAAGTCCAGAAAATGACGAAGGCCGAGTATGGAGTATCGTGTAGCTACTGGAAGGCACGAAGGGCACGGCTGACAGCGAGGGAGGTGCAGCATGGGACGTACGAAGACAGCTACCGAGATATTATTCCATACTTGCACATGATGGAGCAGACGAACCCTGGGACATACACTAAGTTAGAGCTGGACGCATCCCAAAGATTCAAGTACGCCTTCATTAGCTTCGGGGTATGACGCAAGGCGATTCCCTACCTTCGAAAGGTAATACCCCGTGTCAGTACTAAAATATTGCATGTCACCTAACATACATAACCATGTCACCTAACCAACTGGTGTCGATATCGATGTCCAGGTGATTTCAGTTGATGGGAGTTTCCTGAAAGGGAAGTTCAGGGGCACGCTTCTATTTGCCACAGCCCAAGATGCAGACCACAGTATATACCCGATCGCTTTTGCGATTGTCGATGGTGAGAATCACGGGTCATGGGGCTTCTTCTTCAAGAACATGCTACATGTCGTCGAGGATATACCGGACTTAATGTTTGTCTCTGATCGGCATCTTAGTATCGTCAAAGGTTTGAGGGACAATTATGTGTTTGCTAAGCAAGGTGCCTGCCAATGGCATCTATTTCAGAATGCCAAGGTTAAATACAGGGGGGTGACGGCCCTGCACACATTGTACTTAAAGGTGGCCAAGGCGTACACGAGGGCAGAGTTCGAGAAGCACTTTGCTGATTTTTGCGCTCAGGCACCCTTAGCGGGACAATACCTAAGAGAGGCTGGATTCCAGAACTGGGCCCGGGCATACTTCTTAGGGATGCGGTACAACATATTGACGACGAACAACTCCGAGTGTCTGAATTCGGTGTTCAAGGAGGCCCGCGACCTACCCATCACAACCCTGATTGATGCTATCATCGAAACAATATCCAAGTGGTTTTACGATCGACGGGTAAAAAGCACCAAATCGGCGTCGACGGTCAGCGATTACGTTCAAGGTGAGCTGCAAACGAGCTATTCGTTGGCAACATTCTTGGATGTCAGAGCCCTCAGCTCACACGAGTACACTGTCCGCAGAGGGTCCGCCATCTGGGTTGTGAACCTGTGTGCCCGGACCTGCACATGCAAGCGGTTCGACATTGACCAGTTTCCGTGCCAGCACGCCATAGCGGCTTCAAGGTTTCGAGGTAGCAATTTCTTCTCTCTCGTGAATGACTTCTACAAAGTCACCGCATGGAAGGCGTGTTACGAGAATGTGCTATATCCGGTTCCTCCAAGAGAAGAGTGGCGAATCCCCCCAGCCATGTCCAGCGCGGTGTGTCTCCCCCCGGACGTGAAGCGACGCCCTGGTCGCCCTAAGACTTGTCGATACCCATCTCGGGGAGAATTTAGCCGTTCCAAGCGCCGTCGTTCTTAGATGTGTTCCTCCATTGGTGGTCCAACGCCTTACCTCAGCAGCTGGGTAATCTTTTGCATTTGCCGTATCGGGTCAGTGGTTGGACCATTCTCCGTCTCTGTTATTTTTTGAACGGGCAACGTATTTGGTAGTGTAATTAGGCTGTTTGTACATATGACAAACTGTAAGTAGTCTGCTGTACTTTTGGGAAGGGTTTCCACACTACAGTTAAGCGGTGAAGAACTTCGTAGTACTTTTGGGGATGGTTTCAGAACCAAAACCATGTCACCCTATTTGTATTCCCGTGTCAGGTAGCAGGGTTTATCATGTCACAACTTTCAATTTCATGGTAGACATTTCGTCGGTTGAAGCTATGACAAAGAATTCAACAATGCATTGGCACTTATTTGATAAAATGTTTACAGTCCTGAGTGGTTGTGGTAGTGGTGTTAGGAATTGATCCTTGTGAACATATTGAAATCACCTTCATGACAATGTTGAAGAGGTTATTATGTAAGGTGACACTGGATTGTAAGTTGGGTGACAAGGGCGATTTCCTGACAACTTATAACCAAAGTTTCGACAATAATAACTTAGTCAACCAGTGCTCATATATAGACCAAATTTTGCCCAAACTTGCATAAATAGGACAATGGGGGATAATTTGGATAAATTGACCCTTTCCCATTTTGGTCAAAAAGGTTGCCCGTACCTCAAAACAAAAAGAAAACAAAAAGAAAACAACAAAGCATAAGTTGACACGCGTCCCGGATATCACCCCACAATGTATTTCTGTATTCATCGGGACTCCATCTCTAAATTTCCATAACTCAAAACCGTTCGAAAGGGGGAGGAAGAAGAGACGCCGGCGACGAGGAACAACGGGTCGAAGAAGATACTGCCGGGGACTGTCGGATAAGAGAAGAACGCCTCCAGGAAACTCAGAAGGTACGCTCCCTGTCTCTGTTGTCCGTTATCTTCGAATCTGGGGTTCGGGGTGGGTGGATGGAACAACCTACGATGGTGGTAAGGGATTGAACGTTAACGAGGGAGGTTTTGTCGATGGTGGAGGTGGTTGCGAAAGAAGGACAAGGAGCCGGGTTTTGGTGATTGGAAAACCCGCGGTTAGGGTTTAGGAAGCCCGAAGAGGATGCCTACTGTGGGGGTCGAAATAGGGAATGGGGTAGATTAGGGGTTTGATTGGGAATGGGGACGATTCGGGGTTCCATTATTTTGAAATTCAGATTTGGGGAGTTGATGTGGAATGTATGTCGTCATTGGTTTAGGAACGTTCTGACATTTGTGACATGGGTTTCCAAATTGAGTGACATGGGTTTACAAAGGTAGTGACATTGACTATAAACTTTCTCGATAACTTATGGTTGCTCTTAAACTGCAGGAAACAAATGGCTCGGACAAAATTTACACATCCACAGAATCAGCGCTTCCGCGCACGGGTAAACGAAGGGTCGAGTGTGGCGATGCTTGCCAACATCGCCGAATACGTCGAGGAGACGGACGCCGCTAGGGATCTCGTGGGAAAGACACTCGAGAAGATTTTGGATACCTTGGAGAAGATGGATGATAGGGTACTTCAGTCTTTCGTATTATTCACTCTCATATTGTTCTTAAGTTCAGTGACCACGGTAAATAGAATAATGACATGGGACTTACAGTATGTGGCAGTGACACGGGATATAAAACTGTTGGAGGAGATGGTGGACTTATTGTAACAAGTTCTTGTGTGCAGATAAAAGTGTTGGAGGAGAAGGTCCATGAAATGCGGGATGGAAAATTGAGTGGAAGAGGCAAGGAACAAAGAGTAAGGGATAGTGAAAAGGAGTATGTACATGTTGGAATCCATCTAAGTTGTAGATCGGTTTTGCAGGTTGTTGATGTTGATGTACCAGAGGGGGCTCCTGCTGAAGCTGTGGAGCAGCCCCGACAAGTTGCTAAGGTACGCTCCTTCTGGCTCGTGCCATTCATCCGTTATGTTTTCAATAGTGGCATGGGGATGTTAGCTAGGCGACGGGGGTCGGTTTGTTATGTGACATGGGAAATGTTTGTTTGCATTCAGAGGTTGTTCGTGGACGAGGAATGTGAGAGCAAGGCGTGGAAGATTACGAAACCGCGGGCCTCTAAAGGGAAGGACGCCATCGTTCCCGGTGAAGCCGTTGCCATGGGACTAGTTTCTGCGGCCGACTATGAGGCCCTACAGGGGTGGCTCGCAAGGTAACCCATCGTCTCATTTCAGTCTTCATTGTACGGCACAGTAACCCTTTCATTGATTCCACTCCATTGTACGGTCCAGTGCCGACGGTGAGAACCTGTCAACGACTTGTGGCAAGGACCTGTCGAAGGAGTTTTTTACCACCCTCCAGACGCCCCGCTATTGCATCAACTCAGAGGTATATTGTATTTCTCACATTTTATTATGATTGCCCTTGTATACGAATTTGGGTTGCTGTTGGACTATGTTGTGGGTTGTCATGGGGGTAAACTTGACGCAGCACTTCGAGCAGTCATGCTACCTGCTACGGAAACAAAGCGCGGAGAGGGGTTACGAAAATGGGCGTCGAGTCATTGTGTTGGGCTCCTACTTCTCCAGCTTTCTGGAGAGGGAGTGGAAGGAGTACAACTCAGACGTCGGGGGGTATGAGGCGAGTGGCATACTCCTCTCATACTTCGACGGGCGGGCCCCGGCGCCCATGGCCCGGCCGTGGGCAGGCGGGGACCTCGTCCTCCTACCCCTCAACCTGAGGGGAAGACATTGGGTTGCCGTTGCTCTTGATCTCAATGAGTGGCAGTTGAAGCTGTACGACTGCGATGTGCACTGCGTGAGAGACGCCGAACTCCCACCCCTGCTGATGCACGTTACCCACCTCCTCCCCATCATCATGGATGCACACCCTGAGTTGAAGGTGAAGTACGCATCAAAGCTGCCAGGCCCGTTTCGCATAATCCGCGACAAGCGCGTTCCGCAAAACAAGCTCAGGTATGATTGGTGCGACCCCTGTATTTCATTTTACTTGATGATATCTCCGCCTCTGTTTTGACAAAATCTCCGTCATTGCAGTGGTGACTGTGGCCCTTACACGATCAGATTCATGGAGCTCCTCATGGAGAGCGACCCCCCCTTCGATGGGCTGGACGACACGTTTATTGGGCCGTACAGACAGATGCTAGCGGCTGCCATCTTCAATGGTCGGCTCGGTGGACGCATAATCTGATCGTCGTTTGGGTGTAGGTTTGGAAGTGATTTGTTGTCTTTTGTTGTGAACAACGTTGGTTTTAGTCTTGTCCTTCGGTTGTTTGGATATAGTTACTTTTGGAAACGGGTTAAACTCTAGTTGTAAGTGGTAAAGAACATCGCAGTACTTTTGTGGATGGATTCTGTAAAAAACCCCTGTCACCCTGTTTGTATTACCGTGTCAGGTTGAAGGGGTTTTTATGTCAGTGGTTTATATTTCATTATGGAACTGATTTGTTGTCATTTCTTGTGAACAACGTTGGTTTCACTCTTCTCCTTTGGTTGTCTGGATACCATTACTTTTGGAAACGGGTTAAACTCTAGTGGAAGTGGTAAAGAACATCGCAGTACTTTTGAGGATGGATTGTGTAGAAAACCCCTGTCACCCTGTTTGTATTACCGTGTCAGGTCGAAGGGGTTTTCATGTCAGTGGTTTATATTTCATTATGGAACTGATTTGTTGTCATTTGTTGTGAACAACGTTGGTTTCAGTCTTCTCCTTTGGTTGTCTGGATACCATTACTTTTGGAAATGGGTTAAACTCTAGTGGTAAGTGGTAAAGAACATCGCAGTACTTTTGAGGATGGATTGTGTAGAAAACCCCTGTCACCCTCTTTGTATTACCGTGTCAGGTGGAAGGGGTTTTCATGTCACTGGTTTATATTTCATTATGGAACTGATTTGGTGACCAACGTTTGTGAACAACGTTTGTTTCAGTCTTGTCCTTTGGTTGTTTGGGTACATTTACTTTTGGAAACGGGTTAAACTCTAGTGGTAAGTGGTAAAGAACATCGCAGTACTTTTGTGGATGGATTGTGTAGAAAACCCCTGTCACCCTCTTTGTATTACCAAGTCAGGTGGAAGGGGTTTTCATGTCACTGGTTTTAATTTGATGTGTATCATTCCGGAGGTGACACTTACTTTCAGGTCATGTTTAATTCTTATGAGTGTATGTCCTACAGGTTTTAATACCAACCTTGTGACCATATTGAATTGTATAATTGTGCAAATTGACCTATATTTCGAGTTCAAATCTACCAAAAAACATATAGTTTCTCAATTCTACCATAAACGATATAGTTTCTAAATTCTACGAAAACAGAAATAGTATCTGATTTGATCAATTTTTTATGAGCTCCAATTGATCATATTTGGATACAGTAACAATAATATCATTATATGTTATAATAACACAATAGATATAGTACAAAATTTAACCAAACTTAATAGACCGAACACATGTGCAAATTTTTATTCCACCATATTTCGTGTAATCGACTGAAGCATACCCTCGACTAAACCACACTCAATTGTGCACGTGCATTCCTCATAAGAAAGAGCATCATCTTTATCTTCAGCAAGGAGCTGAAAATTTTTCTAGGGGTTTGATCTTCGACAACTCCGAATCGCTGTTCCATTGGTGATATTTTTACATGTGTTCCGCTTCCATTTGAAGGAAGGTCTTCGAGCAATTACGAGAATATCATAAAATAGATCAGCAACTCTCCGGCGACACGATATTATTTTATAATCCAACTTACGTTTCACACTATTAAGTAATGCAAAGCCTTTGGGTTTGAGGTCTTCAGATCCGCAACAATACATAGCTATGCCACAAACATAGCTTGCCACGTCGTGTCCCAACTCCGATGCCTTTAGAAGATCTTGAATGCCTGCTTCGTGATCGCAATTTGTGAAGAATTTAACCTGCATTTTTAAATGAAGCTATGAGGAACTATGATAAAGCATACACCGAAACAATGATCCTGAATGAACGTCTTACCATTCCTTGTTGAAATATTGCCTCCGGGTTTCCCGCGTTGACGCATTGATTTAAAAAACTTCTGGCGTGACTATCGTTTCTCGACGCGACTACAACGGAAATTCCCCAGTCATCCTGGTATTCAATTGCCATCTTCGCAAGCACGTAATTGTGTTTTCCAACCAAATCAAAAGTTTTGCAACTGCATCACACTGAAGTGAATCAAATTTTTTTCCAACACATAAAATTACGAAATCAAAAGTGGAGGCAATACCTTAACCGTAATCTGAAGACATCTTCTATAGATTGAATTGCTAATCGATCGACAATATCCAATAGGATGTCGAATGGCAGTGTTAGCAGCGTCAATGCCTCTGCCGTCCTTGCCCTTACGTTCTGTCCTTGATCCATTGCAACTATCTTAATTTCGGTTGTAGTTGGTAAAGGAGGATGATGCAATTGAAGGGAATGGGATGATGCAATTCAAGGGAGATTGAGTTGGCTATATATAACAATGCAATGGAGAACGTAACTGCCACCGGAAGAGGAATAGCCGAGACGTGTGCAATGTAATTCAGAGGAAGAGACGTGTGCAAGTCCAATGTACAATTGAAACGCAATGGATGTGGATGCGGAAGTGGAAGAGGAAGCGGAAGAGATTTTCAATTGTAAATAACTGCCGTGGTTTTAATCTCATTCTATTAATTAATCTTTTTGTTATATTATCTATTTATTCAATTAATTGTCGGTTAGAATCTTCATATGTGATATTCTTAACAAATATATTATATGTATAACAGAATAACCCTATAAAACACTTACTAACCCTTGTTTTAAAAAAATAACGGATTAAAGTTTAAAATTTAAGTTAACCCTTTATTCAACAAAATAACGGAGTAAGTATTCAGGGTTTTGTATGAATTAATTATTTGATAAAATGTTGTAACGGATGACAGTGTAAAATTTAACCCTTTATTCTCAAAATTAACGGAATAATTATTCAGGGTTTTGTATCAATATATTATTTGATAACATTTTATAACGCTTTGAAATAATTTTTATATCGCATATAGAGAGTAAAACATTACCGCATGAAATTGAGCACAAAAGTGAAATCCATACATGTATTTTGCATGCTTATTGCATGGGAAAGTAGTTCGGGTTTGTAAAATGTTAAAATATGGTGTATTAAAGTTCATAACTTTTATAAATATATTTAACAACCATACAATCAATATATGTTAGTGCAATATAGACAGTTTAAAATTACCCCATACATAGAGTAAAAAAAGGGATAAAGAAATCGAAACACGTAGTTGTCGTTCGGAAAAAATTGTCGTTGACTATTCAAGCACCCGTAATTGTAATTAAAAATTCTATATAACATATAGGTGTTCATAACATTTTTTGTAACAAGTTTGTACTTGATAATAATAGATACAAATTTGTTTTTACAAATAAATACGAAAGTAGAAATTTTGTATATTTATTTCTCTAAAAATATGCGTGCGTTAATAGTCAACTGACAAGTTTTCCGGAACAGATGTAGTTCTTCATAGCAACGTACAAAAATACCAACCTTGTTACCATATTCAAATGTATATTAGTGCTAATTGACCTATATTTAATGTTGAAGGCAAGGTTATTAGGATCGGGATTTTACGATCGAATCACAATAGGGTCCGCGGATCGGATCGTAAGATCCCATTAGGGGATCGTAAGATCCTCGAAATATAATTACATAATAAATTAAAAATATATATAACAAAGTTTCTTAATTTAAAGTTCTATAATGAGGGGAAAAATGTTAGTTACACAATATATTTTGATTTTAAGACATAAAAATCTACATTTACGACCTTAGACATTGTCATATTGGTTGAAGGGGTTATTATGTTACTTGACACGGGATCCGAAATTTAGTGACCCTCACCAACCCCCCCCCCCCCATGGAGCCCCTCTCTCTTCATAAATACCACCACTCCATCGGTCATTTCACTCCCACTCTTCCCTTGCAAGCCACAAACATTTCCCGGAAGAAGAAGCGACGCCATCGTCTTTGGTTCACCAGTGGTGGTCATCCTCATCCAAAACCTTTCAATTCCAAGTAAGTACAACCCCGATTGCCATATGTGTTGAAAATTAAGTGTTTGTATTTTAGGGTTTTCGTCGATTATAAGTTTGTGTTGAATGAAATCTGTGTTGTTACTAGGGTTTTTGACATAGAGTACTAATTGACGACATCCAAAGCTTTCTGATTAGGGGCTACGGTTTATGCCTGTGTATGCTGCATATTTTGGGTGAAAATGTCCATTTGTCTCTTTTCTTGCATGTGCTTAGTACATACATAAGTTGAGTAGTTACTTGGAGTTCGTATATGTGTTTATTGGTTTACGCTTCATATATGCAAATATTTTGTGGAATTTGCTGAATTGGGGTTGAGAAACCAGCCAGTCAAGTATATGTACTTGGTGACAAGGGATTACAACTTTGGTGACACGGGTGATTTCTAACCACCTTTTTGTAATTGGTCTTTGCTTGCAATTAATTCCGTCCTTATCAAAATTATAAGGTGCTTACAGTAATATAGCTTATATATTACATCGTCCTTTAGTTTTTTGGTCACATATCATCTCCCTCTCCCATTCATCTTCTTCATATATACGAACTTGTTAGGATTGAAAAAGAAATAGCACATTTAGCATCCTTTCTGTGTGAATCTAAAGCATAAATATGATTAAGCCTATGAAAGTTGCAACCTTTGTCTTTGTCTGTGAAGGTTCTTAGTAGGATGTCTGCCAAGTATTTATAATTGGTGACACGGGATTCAACTTTTGGTGACACAGGATTTCATAGTTGGTGACACGGGTGATTTCTTCCATTTGTAACATAACTTTGTCATAACTTTAATTCATTGATATGAGTTTCATATTCACACTTGTATTTACCATTTCCAACTTTGCTTGCACATAGATCTGTCCTTCTAAACATTCTAAGGTCCGGACATTATTTTACCTTATATTTGACATTCTCCTTCACTTGTTTGGTGACATATCATTTCATAACACCATTCATCTTTTCCACATATATGTACTTGTCTCCAATCTAAAACATGCTTACATATTTGTCATATGTACGTATGTTATTGTGTTTGGTTTTCTTCTGCCATCTGACGTTTATTTTCCCTGGTACTGGTAGGAATAATGTGGCCGCACTCAGATAGCGACATTGAGACAGACTCCGACAGCGATCGGAGCTATCAGAGTGGCGACGACCGTAGGTACTTCTAGCTCCGTTCAGATTACGACTACGGGAGGACCCGCCGTGACCGTCGTGATGAGGACGAGGATGATGATGAGTCAGAGCCCGACCAGGTTGCTGAGGACAACGCGCTATTTGACTTGGCCGCCGAAGAGCTCACCGACCTTCGCCAGCGAGTCCAAAACCTGCTCAACCGGGATGCTGCCCGGGAGGGAGTTATGGCCGCACAACGCACTGAACTTGAGGCTGCCCGCACGCATGTCCAGACAACCACTCTTCAGCTGCAGGCCACCTAGTCCACCCTGGAGGCCACAAATATTGAGTTGGAGTTTACCCAGAGCTCCCTACAGGCCACAATTGATGAGAACTTGGTCCTCGCCAACAAGTTGGTGAGGAGCGAGGCTTACAACAGGCACCTGGCGCAGCGGTTGGTCCAGGTGGGCTCCTTCCTATGTGGGAAGTGGGTCGGCCACGCTAGTGTCCAGCTCCGCACCAGACAGCTCACACGATGGAACAGGCTGATGGGGTGGATTCTCGTCCTCATGATGGGAGTTATGGTGCGTCTGGTCACCCGGGCTTAGGAGCTTCGAAGCTAGTTGTCTTTGTTTTTTGCCAAAACTTGTGATTTGGTTGTAGTAGTTGCCAAATACTGATGTGATCCCAAACAGATGTGGTTTTTTGGACTCCGCCAGGACTCCGTATGTGGCGGATGGCCCCCATTTGTTGCAGTTAGGGGCCTATGTAAGGGTAGTTACAAACAATGTCTCACCCACGCTCGGTTAGTTGTCGTTTTTTGGAAAGCCGAGTGTGGTTGCACCATTATGAATGGTGCCTGTAGTATCGGATATGGTATGTATAGGGCAATGTCCCTCCTATATTATGCATGTCTAGTAGATTTCCACTTGTTGGTGTTATGCATGTGTATTACATTCAATCATCCATGAGGAGACAAAATGTCAAATTATGTGGTTCTTATGATAGGGCCTTGTCACAATTCGTATATGAACCTATGAACACATAAAAAAGGTTAGAAAATCATCCACGAGACCATCTGTGACACGGATATTCACGTCAGGTGACACGGGATTTCAAGTAACGTGACACGGGATATTTCCTTACAACTTCTATTATGCCTTTCAACCGAGCAAGTTGGTTGCCACATGACATTCAATCATCCATGAGAAAAAGAAAAATGATGTGGTTCCTGTGACACGGCGTTGTGGCAATTCGTATATGAACCTATCAACACATAAACAAGGTTAGAAAATCACCCTACTCACCAGTAGTGACACGGACAATCACGTCAAGTGACACGGGATTGCAAGTTTGGTGACACGGGATATTTCCTTACAACTTATATTATGCCTTTCAACCGACTAAATTGGTTGCCACATGACATTCAATCATCCACGAGAACATGAAAAATTATGCGGTTCCTGTGACACGGCGTTGTGACCTTTCGTATATGAACCTATCAACTAATAAACAAGGTTAGAAAATCACCCTACTCACCATCAGTGACACGGACAATCACGTCAGGTGACACGGGATTGCATGTTTGGTGACACGGGATATTTCCTTACAACTTATATTATGCCTTTCAACCGACTAAGTTGGTTGCCACATGACATTCAATCATCCACGAGAACATGAAAAATTATGCGGTTCCTGTGACACGGCGTTGTGACCTTTCGTATATGAACCTATCAACTAATAAACAAGGTTAGAAAATCACCCTACTCACCATCAGTGACACGGATAATCACGTAAGTTGACACGGGAATCCAAGTATCGTGCCAGGGGTAATTCTGAACTAATTATAACCAATGTTTGCACCATGCCAACATGGTCAGTAACTGCTTACAAATTATCATACAAATAATGTAAAAGTCCGCAACACATAACCACTCACCGAAGACAAACAATGCGAAATAGTTCAAATACCAACCTAGTGAACTACCGTCCACAACTAAATGTGAGAACCAGCAACCATGTTCATAAATATCCAACATAATAAAAACGATGTTCATAACATGCATAGACCATAACTTAAAATTTTATAACAATGGCCAATGGTGATCACAACTGAGATCATAACCGTGTACCATTGAAGATGCGAACAGCGAGCATGTGCCTGTACGCCCCGATGAATACGTCGTTAAGACCGTCGTAGGTGGGGGCGTCCTTCGTGAGGAGTTGCATGAACCTGATCGTGTATGGTCCGCAGTCTCCACTGCAATACAGAATCGCCGGAGTCATATTCATTAAAGGCGGATGCAACTATGAGACGAAGATATATTTAAGTATTGGACATAAATTACCTCTGCTTGTTTTGCGGAATCCTTTTCTCGCGACTAAGGGCGAACGGCTTTGGCAACTTGTCGCTGTAGGTGGCCATCAACGCGGGGTGGGCATTCATCAGTACGGGGATAAGGTGGGTGATGCAGCTTTAGTGTGCCGGCAGATGGCGGTCCCTGACGATGTAGACGTCCGAATCATAAACCCTTACCTGCCACCCCACCAGATCTATCGCTACGGCGATCCAGTGAACACTGTCCACGTTCAAAGGTAGGAGGATGAGTTCCGCCCCTTCCCACGCCCGGCCTATCGTCGCCGGGGACCGCCCGTCGAAGTAGCCAAGCAGCTTCTCGTTGGCTTGGTAGCTATCCGCATCGCTCTTGTATTTGCCCCACTCGGTCTGCAGATAGCGACCGAAATATATGTCCACAATGACAACTCGACCGGCAATGTCGCCGGCCCTCTCCGTTACCCCTTTCCGAAGAAGATAGCATGCTTGTTCCATGTGCTGCATCGATTACAACCCTAGTCAAAATCCAAAAATATTCCACTACCTTTTACAGTACATACCGTGTCATTCACAAGACAAAGATAGTCACTTAGGCGGGTTTCGTACCTCAGGGTTTAGCCAAACTGTGGGCGTTTTTAGTGCGGTGAAGAACTCCTTACTCAGCGCCGTGCCGTATGCTGTCCTCATCCCCGCTGCACAACCACAACCACAATGTTAGGGGATCGGAGTCATCTATGCAATAACTTGGGTATGTCTGCTGATGAGTGTCACCTATCCATCCAGCGGAGGAACCCATCGTTGTCTGACACGGAAACAAGACCCAGCTTAATCGCGACCGCGCCTTCGACAACGTTCTTCCCTTTTCGGCCCCGCGTTTTCTTCTCAGGTGGGGGCTTCACTTCTCCTTCACCTCCTTGACCTCTCTTACTCTTCCTGCCTCGAACGGGCTCCGCTCTTGCAGGCTCTGGGATCTGCCAATTGGTTAAACAGTTTCAACGGTGAAGGAAAAAAAATTTTCACCCCCGTGTCACCCTGATCTGTACTCGTGTTGGCTAACACTGATACACTTGTCACTTACGTACTACTATAGATTAAAATGACAGGAAATGTAACAGGCATTTTACCTTGTTCTCATCCTGTCCTTCCGGCGTCGCTTGGTCGTTCACTGTAGGTGGTACAACCGTTGAACCGGCTTTACCGCTTGTGTCCTCAGCATCCCTTTGGTTCCCGACCTTCTGGCCACTGACATCTCCCCCAGTTCCTCCAACGGTATCGTCTTTGACCGCCGCTGAGATCTGGCAATTGGTTACGGTTATGTCAAATGTGTTTCAGATCATATATTTGTTCCCTTGTCACTTTACATATTAATACGTGTCGATTCACTTTAACAACCGTGTGCGTTGTGTGCAAAATATTGACACATTAAAAATTGCTGATTCTATAACCCCTTCACCGTGGATTCAGAAAATACCATGTCAAGTAACAACCAATTTACCTCCTCTTTTCCTTCTGGTGGCTGGTCTTCCACCCTAGTTTGTCCTTCTGTCCCCCCGTTCTTTCGGTCGTTATCCTCTCCACGGCGTCGCCCATTGGTTTCTGCTCACCTCCTACATTCGACTGCCCATCTCGCATCCCATTCACAAAACCTTCCAACACCTTCATCTGATACACAAAGTACATAAATGAGGGGTGGTTAGCGAATGTTATTCACCATTGGGAGATAAGTAACCCGTGTCACCTTTGACAATTATCCGTGTCACATATAAAATATACTGGTGTCACAAATGCCAGAAACGTTACACGTACCTTCTCATCCATGCTCCGCATCCAACTTGACATGGTTCCCAGCCTCTCCAATATCAGTTCTACTGACTTCCCCAACTTATCCTCCCAGGATTCACTTGTCCCATCTCGTTGCTCCGAACTCGGGCCGGACTTGCCTGAGCCATCACCGTAATAACTCGGTGCCAACGCAGCCTCAATGTCATCAAAGTAGAGGTCAGGCTCCTCATGCTGGTAGAAGCACCCGAGCATCAATTCATACTCGCCGGCCTTCGGTACTAGTATCGGGTTGTCTTCGACCTTGATTCTATCAGATTTTTCAGGGTCCATGCGGGACTGGATCGTCTCATACGTTAGATTGTCGTCATCGGCTGTCCACCTCAGCATGCGATGCAACGCCGTGTGCGACACCCGGTTCGCGAACGCCTCCCCAATCCCCGGCACAGCTTCGTACAACCAAATCTAAAACAACCACACATGTCACTCGAATGAGTGCATCAATTGCGCGTACTAGTTCAAGCATAACTTCGGTCAAGTAGCTTACCTGGAACGCATACGGAAAACCCATAAGCCCATATCCATATCGATCGTCCTTGTCGTTCGCCTTCGGCTTCATGTCAGCGACACGTCGTTGTATGACGCCCGACAGGGACTCGTGGGTGGCCTCGTACACAACCCTGCCCTAGGGGTAATCCAGAAATCGATCAACGTTCTCCACAAGCTTCACAATCCACCCTCGTATGGATTTCCTGGGTTCTTCCCCCAGCAGAACTCCTTCGACGATGAGTAGGAGAGCAATCTTAAAACGCTTTCGAGCACTCGGCTCCTTCAAGATGGAGTTCTTGAAGGCGTTCTCCAGCTCACCGACCTTCATGTTGTCCGTTCCGAATAAGTCCTTAAGAGCCTTCTTTGTCTTCCTGTCATCGTCCGTCTCTGTGTCTTCCCCCCGAACTCGACCACACCGCATCCCAGTCACGAGCGCAAACTCCTTGATAGAGAATCCCCGCAGCTTGCCTTGAAGCATGTACCAAGTCTCCCACTTCTTTTCTGTCACAAGCTGCCTTTGTAACACGTAATGCAGTAGTTGCGACGAGAATTGAACCCGGTTTGCCATTTGCACAATACCCCCAAATTGGCTTCGCAGCAGCTTCTCCCAATCGACAGGGTCAACCCAGTCGTCCATGTTGACGAGCAGAGACACTTTGGAACACTGGTTGACCCGGCCTCGGAAATGCTTCTCTTCCGGCACTGCGAGTCGGGGCTCCACCTTCTTAGGTGCCCAGACACCTTTCCTCCTCAAATTCTGGGACCGAACCATGTTCTTCCTGCAATTAAGTGGACATGAACATTATCAATATCCAGACAAACTCACCCCCTTCTGAATAAGTCTGTCTGCGACTGCTTCACGAGAAAATGCCCATGTCACCTACTGAAGTAACCCTTGTCACCCAACATAATAGCTCGTGTCATGTATGTCAATTGTCTTCTCCCAATTGTCCTATAGTACCCGATTCTGACAGGGGTTTTTCTCCACTCTCACAATCTGGGTAAAAGGACCCGCAAGCCTCCCACGCTCTTTTTCAACCTCCCTCGCTCTTGTCTGTCAATTCCTCAGTTCCCCACACCCCTTTTAGCCCAGATCCGTATTTCCCCGTATCCCCAATTCCCCAAATGACAGGAATTCCCCATTTCCCCAAATGACAGCAATTCCAAATCCCCAATTTCCGATTTTTTGTTCGATCCCAAATTGCATGCCTTACAACGAAACAGTGGAATAATGCAAATGAAGTGGGCAAGATTGGAAATTAAGTGAAGATTCAGAATAGTAGAGATGGGTAGGGACAGATTTCAATAATCAATTCAGTTGTACCTGTATTCCTGTGCCTTCCTCTCCGGTACTGCCTTCTCCGGCGTCTTGGTCCCTTTTCCGGCGACTACCTCCCTCTCCGGTACGAAACAATGGGAGAATGCAAATTAAGTGGGGAAGATTGCAAATTAAGTGAACATTCAAACTAGTAGAGATAGGTGAGGACAGATTTGAATAACCAATTGAGTTGTACCTGTATTCCTGCGCCTTCCTCTCCGGTACTGCCTTCTCCGGCGTCTTGGTCCCTTATCCGGCGACTACCTCCCTCTCCGGTACGAAACAATGGGAGAATGCAAATTAAGTGGGGAAGATTGCAAATTAAGTGAAGATTCAGAGTAGTAGAGATGGGTGAGGACGGATTTTAATAACCAATTGAGTTGTACCTGTTTTCCTGCGCCTTCCTCTCCAGTACGGGCTTCTCCGGCGTCTTCCTCCCTCTCCGGTACGGGCTCTCCCCTTTCCCTTCACTTCACAACCGCCTCCCTTCACTTCACAACCGCTTCCCTTCACTCTTAATATTCGGTCTCTATCTCTCTCTCTCCTTCCCCTGTGTAGGTGGTGGTTTTTTTCGCCAACTGCAATGAATGCAAGTTACTTACCTTTACTATTGTTTTGTTTACCTTTTTAATTTCGAGGAACACAACATTTTGTTTTCTTTTAAATTTTTTTTAGTAGGTCAATGGAACTGTGCAACCAACTGCCACCCTGGGGAAGATTCCTTTTCCTTTGTCGTTTTATTTTGTTGTCCCAGTATCGGGTCCCGTCTTTCCATGCACGTGTCACCTGACAGGTTTTTTCGTGTCACTATTAACTGTCTCATATTTCTACGTATAGTGTAAATGACCCATGTCACCCTTTTTTAATCCTCGTGTCACCTTACGACAAATACCTTGTCACCAAATTGGATAGATACATGTAGCTACACTGCCAAGTTTGACATGTCCGCATATACAAAATGTTCACATTCGACAACTACCAAGTTTTGCAAAATATCCAAATGTTTTACTTCCACTATTACAGGAGGGTGTTTATGATTGGAACCAAGTGTTCAACTACAAAGTCTAGCATCCGAGTCGACCATGGAATACCCCAACAACTAGCATCTGGCGGTATGCCTCAATGTACCTGTCGTCCAATCCATCGAAGTTAGGGGCGGTCTCCAGCAGGAGGTGCGTGAATCGAATGGTGTACGGGCCACAATCACCGCTGCAAAGGGGAACAATCAGTCAGAACGCGGACACTGATTCCCCATCCAATCAAACGAAATTGAACCATGTCATCCTACTTACCTTAGCTTGTTCTGTGGAAGCCTCTTGTCCCGGCGAATGGCAAACGGCGTGGGGACCTTATCGGCATACTTGACCTTCATATCTGGGTGTGCACACATGACGACAGGGATCAGGCTCGTCACAGGCATTAACAGGGTTTGGAGTTGGCGTTCCGTCGCCATGTGGACGTCGCAGTCATACACCCTTACCTCCCACTCCTTAAGATCGATGGCAAGGGCAACCCAGTGTTTGTTCTTGACGTTGAAGGGGAGGAGGATGAGGTCCGCACCTGACCATGCTCGTCCCAACGGCTTCGGCGACCCCCCCTTTAAGTACGCCATCAATGCATCACTAGGCTCGTACGCTTCGGGGGTGGCGCTGTACTCCTTCCATTCCCGAGGTAGATAAATTCCCGCTAAGCACGTATCGACTACGATGACTCCACTGGCCATGTCACCCGTTCTGTCTGCGACCGCTTTGCGCAGAAGGTAGCAGCACTCCTCCATCTCCTGCATGAAGTGAACCGCAATTACAATCCATAATCCTGACACGGGAAATTTTAGAGGTGACAAGTCGTCATACCACAGTTCCAAACCAATCCTGGGGTTTCTTCAGACGGTTGAGTAACTCCTTCGTCATATCCACACCGCAGGGTGACGTGCGAACCTCCACGTCCCCACTGCACGTTAAGTTTCTGTCAGGTATTGTGGACGTCCAACTATCTACCTTCGTCGTCTATTCGAGTGTAAGACACATAACCTACGTACCTTGCCAACCAACTTGTCATGGCGTCGTTGTCCGTCGCTGACACCATTCCTAGCTGAACAGCATCGGCGGGAACAGTGGCTGCCTTCTGGGGTCGCGGTTTCTTGGCCGGGGGAGCCAACTCCTCTCCAACAGCCTTCCTCGTCTTCTTCGCCGCCTTAGATACATAAACCTGAGCTACTCTGGGCTTCGGCCTCTCCTCAACTTCAATTTTCTTTCCACCTTCCTCATGACCAGACGCCTTTAAACCAACCTCTCCCAACTGCAAACATATCAAACTTCAGCTAAGATTTACACTTTCCCTTGTCACCTAACAGATATACTCATGTCACTTGACCTATACTATCATGTCACATATAAAATCACCTTTTTTCCATAAATAAACCTTACCTCGTTGGTCTTTCCTTCCCCCCCAATCCCCTGCCTTGATAGATTCAGCTTCATCATTCTTCTCCCCGACATCATGACCAGCTAGCTTGCTCTCTCCTGATATCTCATCCTTTGCCTTCACAGTTTCAACTTCTGTGTGCTTATCCCCGCCATCATCCACTTCACTTCCCTTCTCAACAGCACCTCCTAACTGCAAATGAATTCAAATTTGAATTATGGCTCAATTTTTCCAGTGTCACTTAACATAACAAATCATGTCACACAGCTACAATATTCCTGTCACATTCTTCCAGTGTCGCTGAAAATAACAAATCTTGTGATGTTTACCAACAACTAACCTTACCACCTAGTCCACCCTCGCCGGCTTTACCCGCAATTGACTCTATCAACTCGTCAAGTTCGGCCTGTAAAATATATATTAACATTTGATATTGAATCCCCCATTTCAAACAGGACTAAACATCGACACGCATGTCACGCAAAAATTAACTTACAAACTCATCCCGTTTTTTCTCATCTCCACCTTGTTCTTTATCGGTTGCTTCTTGCCAGGCCGTTCCCTTACACTGAACATCCCGCAGCTCAGTCACGGCCACCTCCAATAATTTCAGCTGCAGGTGATCAAATTATTACTTGATATCACCATAAGGTGACAAAATCAACACAATTCACCCTTCATACCACATTCGTTCATTATCTACACTACTTGTCACTTGTCCAATTTCACGTGTCAGGAGTCCATTTACCCTAGTTCACAGTTATCCATAGTCTCCACAGAACAAATAATTGGGAAGTTATTGCGTACCTTTTCATCCATCTTCTCCATCCCTGTTGACATTGTCTGAAGCTTGTCCATAACTTGTGCCAAAGTCTTGACAATGTCCCCCACCCCGCCATCCTTCTCATTGCCTCCTCTTCCCGTCCTTGGGGACCTCCCACCAGGGGCTTCGAAATGTCTCAGAAACGGTGCAACTAGGTCGTCGAAAAAGGGGTCGGACTTCTCATCATCGTACACACACCCATCCATCAGCTCCATCTCAGCCTCCTCTGGTCTGAGTATTGGGTTATCATCAATCTCTATGGCCTCCTCTCCCTCAGCTTCGGTGCGGCTGGCTATATCCTTATAAGCGAGATTCTCGTCCTTCAGGGCCCATCTCATGCAACGAGGGAATGCCGTCGTCGACACCTTCGTTGCAAACCGGATCCCCCATTTCGGCATGGATTCCAGCAACCAAATCTGCACCGTATCCCCACTCAAATGAATACATTTTCAGCATATGATTTACAAATTGATCATGGGTGTGGTCGAGAAGGTTACCTGAAAGGATACCGGATAACCCATCAGGCCATAACCATTGCGCTTCTTTCGATCTTCTGCCTTTATCTCAGCCTCCCGGCGCTTTACGGCGCCGTTCAGCGACACGTGTGTGGCAGCATAGATGACCCTCCCCCATGGGAATGCCAAAAACCTATCGATATTTTCCACCAATCGGACGATCCAGCTCCTCAGCCCCTTTCTCTGGTCCTCTCCTAACAAAACGCCCTCCACAATGTACAGCAGCACTAGCATGAATCGTCTTCGCGGGCTCCGCAACACCATTAGTGAGTTTTTCAGCTCGGTCTCGAGGTCACCAACCGTCATCTTCTCGTTGCCAAAAAACTCCTTGATAGCTTTCTCGTCCTCCTCCATGTCACTAGCTGCTGGTTGACTGCACCGCAGCCCGGTTACTAAGGCAAACTCCTTGAGGGAGAACCTCCTGAGCTTCCCCTTAATCCGGTACCACGTCTCCCACTCCTTTTCGCTTGTAAGCTGTCGCTGGAGTGCATAATGCACAATTTGTGAAGAAAATTTCACAGTGTGCGCCAGCCGCACAACCCCACCAAGCTGGGAGTCCAGAAGCTTCTGCCAGTCCCTAGGGTCAACATAATCGTCAATGTTGTTCAGCATTGACAGTCTTGAGCCCTGGTTGACCCGGGCCCGGAAGTGCCTAGCTTCGGGGACTAGGTAGTCAGACTCTTTGTTCTTCGCGCTCACATTCTTCGTCCTCACCATTTTTCTCCTGCAATTTCCATCACACGAACAAACTCAGCTTCTGCCATTTATATTCGTCTCCCTCTGTCACCTAACAGACTAACCCATGTCACTCTACCCTTGTCACTCAGTGTGAAACCCATGTCACCCATTATGAATCGGAAGCCTATTGTAACCAATACCTCAAACCTCCTTCAATAGGACACCTACGACATCCACATATCCCAATTTCCACAGCTCGCCAATTCTCGTATTCCGCCTACCACAATACATTTACAAACCCTTCTCTCCAAATTGGAAACCCCTGTCACCCAATGTCAAACTCATGTCACCCAATTCGAACCTCAAACCACCAATTTCCCCTATCCATAGTTCCCCGACCGTTGCCCTAACCCATTCCGAAAACCACTGTCACCCAATTGCAAACCCTAACCACCGATTTCCCCTTTCCATACCCGAAAACCACACATGCCACCACCACCCACCATTATCCAAACAAGAAAACCACCACCCCGACCCACCATTCAGGCCGCCATTGCCCTAACCCCTTCACCCACTGCTTCCCCGACACACACCCGCGCACCCTACCACCAAAGGGAGAAGAGTAAAAGGGCGTACCTGTTCTGTATGTCGTCGGGTAGTGGCTATTGTGTCCTTTTCGGCGACGATGGACTTGCCCGCTCTCTCTCCTTTGGTGTATGCAAGAAGAAACCGCAACCGCCCTCTCTCTCTCTATCTTCCGGCGTCTCTGCAACTGCCTCTCTCTCTCTTTGCTATTGTATCGGTTTGGAAGGAGAAGAGAGATGGTGATGGGATTGCCTTTACTCCTTCCCGCCTTGCCTCTCCCCTACTAGGTAGGTAATGATGCCTCTATTTTCTTTTTCAATTTTTTTTGGCATTAATTACAACCGATAGCTGGTTTGGGGGGGGGGGGGGGGGGGTTAAAACCTGTACAGTTATGCAAATTTGTGGAGAAAATGGCATTCTTGCCAATTTTTCCAAAACGGTGGCATTTTTGCAAACTTTTCTCAAATTGTGGTATTTAGTAGCATTTCCTGATAATTTTACTATCTACGTCCAAAATTACAGTTTTTGTGTTTTTAAATAAACTCTGCGCATTTTGAGTCACAAAGCCTCTTCCGTCACACATCGTATATAGTAAAAAATTATTATTATTATTTTTTGAAGCAGATAAAGATAAGGTCAGACGATCCCGCATGACCGTTCTTCCTAGCACATCCTTCCGAATGAGAACTCGAAGTTCTGGATCATCTTCAAGGCGACCATCGGTAGGGAGACTGTAAGCTAGATGAGCGAGTCGATCTACAACAACATTAGATTCCTTGAAAATATGACAAATCGCAACCTTAGAAAACGACAAAAGATCAATCAGAATGTCAGATTGCAGGAGCTCAATGATCCAGGGGCACTTCCGGTCCCGTAGAAGAACTCTGACAACCATGAGGTTATCTCCCTCTATAAGTAAATTGGTAATACATTGTTGCTTAGCACTAAGAATCCTCATCTTGATACCTAGTGTTTCTACAAACAGAACTGAGGTATCGTTACACAAACCAGCTCCAGTGTTTGTGCAAACATAACTAAGGTATCGTTACCCAAACCAGCTCCAGTAGCAACCGCAGTACCCAGGAGTCCCGAATAACGAAACCATAGGAAGCAGAACCATCCTGGCGCAAGGAACCATCAAAATTTAACTTAAAAATATCAGGCAGAGGTTTATCCCAAACCCCATTCCGAAGATGAGAGGAAGCCGAAGCAGCAGGTACCGTGGGTAGGGTAGGAGATGAAACCACCCTACAGATAGTAAAAAATTATGGGTGCAAATAGCAATCCCTTATTTCACTATCATAAGGGCTTTAGACAAGATGTCGGAATGGCTAATGACAAGATAATTTCACCTAAATTGCCACAGATCCTTTTCATTTTTTCCGAACACATTGCAAAAAGGCTCAAAACTCTCTTATGTTATGTTTTTAGTTTTTTGTTTCTAATACTAAACTATATATATACCTTGAGTTAGGATCATTTGCTCCCTAGTATGCAAACCTATATGTAACATATAATTATTTAAGGTATTTTTTAATAATTAAAAAAATATATTTACATTGTAAATATCAAATAACATATATATCTATACTTTTTTAATATAAATGAATTTTTAAAAAAATATTAAAAGAATCATTATTTTAGAATAATAATTATAATATTTATTACAAATATCATTTTGTAAGAAAAAATATGAAAATATATATTATTGGACATGCACAATATAAATATATTTTTAATTTTTTTTTTATTAATTGAAAGTACTCTAAATAATTTTGGGTTATACCTACATACAAGCTAGTCAAGGATACTAATTCAAATACCTTGTAGATTGAAAAAAGGTTGAATGGGTAGCTTGGGTGGTAAAGGTCAGGAGTTGTGCTGAGTTGGTTTCACGGGTTCGGAACCATCCTTTTCTATTTTATTTTCCCATTTAGAACTCTTTTTTCCTCCCGCCTAGTCTCTATTGTCTTCTACTATCTCAGTCTTATAAGCATATGAGTTTGCATTATAACAAGATCCATCACATACAGCTCTACATAATTTAATGAATTTATGCAATATGTGTCAATGAGGTTATTTTATAACCTCAAAAACAGAAGCCGAGCTTCCTCATTAACTTCAACAACAGAAGCTGAGCTTATTCTCTAACCTCAACAACAGAAGCCGAGGTTATTTATCAAGCTCGGCTTATCTCAATGAGGCTTCAGACAAGATCTTCAAAATGGTCATTATATACCTCATAAAAAGTAGACGAGGCTCCGTCATCACCTCGGTTTTATGCACCGAGGTTACTTATTCACCTCGTCTAAACCTGCCGAGCTTATTCATGTACCTCGTTCCTATTTGTCGAGCTCCTTCCTTCGACGGGTTTTTCGAACGAACCCAAAAAATTGCAATTCGATAATCATGTAAAGCGAGCGATATACCAATTCGTGTGTCGATCGATTGATATTTTGATTAATTTCATCGATTTTAGGCTGTTTTCAATCAAAACAATTTGTTCGACAGATTTAGGTTTCGATTCGGGAAAAGAGAGTTTTGGACCGTTTTGCAATGTGTTCGGAAAAAATGAAAAGGACTTGTGGTAATTTTGATGAAATTATCTTGTCAATAGTCATTCCGACATCTTGCCTCTAGCCTCACTCTTTCACTATTAGTTCATTATTGTTGTGATATTTACTTCAGCTTCCATTGTACATATTGCGACTATTCTTTGTATATGTTCTTTATGTACTTTTCTAGAGAGAGGGAGCCGGAACATCGGTTGCACTCCGCCTCCGCCCGGCCCTGGTCCGAAGATTGTTTGATACCCCCTTTTCGGAGGTTGAATAACCACCTATTCGAAGGTCGAAACCATCTCTTCGGAGGTTGAAAACTCTCCTCGCCAACCACATAATCCGCGTCTCGTACCCCTCTTACTGTAAAGGTTCGGATTTTTAAATCCTAATTTCACGGAAAAAGAAAATCGAAATGAATTTTAAAGCGGAATTTAGAGGATAAACTCTCTACCTCAAACTCGAAACTCTTAAAGCGGATTCCGACCAAAATTTGAAATTTATGCAAATAGATTTTTATTCCGCTTTCATATGTGGAGAATTGAAAAATGATGTTCGAATTTCATTAATTAATTCAGATTGGAAATTTTAAAATTTATTTTGAACGAGTCATAATAGAAACGAGATCGAAAGAGCAGGTTTCGGTACTTATTCTCGGGTATTTTAAAAATGGAGTTTGGTACCACTTTTGTTTTGTTTCATTTCACCATGTCTTTTCCCCTCCTTTCCCAGCTCATCCATACCCCGTTTGGCTAAACATCATCCTCCGACGCACGGTGCGTCACGCACCTCCCCAAAGCCCCGAGCTTTCCGACGACGAAGACCCTCTCGATGAGCCTCTTCCTTCCTCCTCTTTCTTTTCGTGTCTCTCTATGTGTGTGGGTGTCGGATTCGCGGTCGGAGTTGGAAACCGCCCCCGGCAAGCCTCCCTGCTCCTCTTTTTCTTTCGTCGGACGCCTCCCCTTGTTTCCCTCTGTTTTCCTTGGTCAACAACAAATGGGGAGGAAGAAGAGAGATTGTGGGCCCCTCGCCACTTCAGCCGCCACGTCATCCCCTGGGCCCCCTTATTCCTTCTTCGGTCCGATTCAAATGAAAGGAAGAAAGGTTGGCTTTGGGCCTAACCTTTTAGGCCGCATCTAATCAATTTTAAAGGGTTTCATTTTCAGAAAACAAAAAGCAATGGATGTGGGAATGTTTTTTTAAAAAAAGGAGGACGGTTTTGGTGAATAACGAAATAATGAGGGCTGATTTTATAAAATAAAAAAAAGGTTGGGATTTTTAAGGGATTTGAAAATATTTTATTAAAGTGTTTAAAATGAAATGGTATTTGAAACATTATGTAATATTATCGAGATTAAGATATAAAATATTATCATTAAGATTTAAAGATATAATATCATAAGAATTTAAGACATATGAAATATAATAAGGCTTGGAGATTAAAAAAAAAATATATTATCGGATTTAACTCAAAAAAGAGATTTGACGAATATTTTCCAAATTCGGAATTTCTAACTAGTTGATTTGGATTTTGAGGCGGCTTCGGGACTAACTTGGAAATTATGTGATCGATGACTAACTAGCATGTTGATATGAATGATTGACTAATAGCATGATTTGTGTGGATTAATGGTATGAATGAATGACTAACGACATGATGAGATGTTAGAATTTCGTATCATTTGACTTATGCCTTATGAGCTATGATTAATATGATGAACTTTGGAGATATATGATTATGCGAATATATGAGTATTATTGCGAATATATGAATATGGTGGAACGGAATGATGATAATGACGTGGTCTTATGGAATGTGGCAACATGATGAGTGGTTGAACTTGATGAGATGATGATTATGATGTGGTTATACTTATTGAATGATGTGTGTTTATGTGATTAAGCGGCTAGATGTAGACTTATATGGATGTTCTGATATGAATTTAGGTGACATTATCTGATTGTTCGTGCTACTTGTTGGGATCGTACTTTTGCTGTTCTGCTTACCAGGTAAGTCTCTTCGGAGCTTACTCAAATTAAAATAGAGATATTTGCTGCTTTATGTGCATGATATACTAGGTGCTTACATTCATGATCACCATGCCATGTAGTACCATCCTAGGTTGCATTGACCGTTGAACATTCTATTTCTTTATGCGTATGTAAACAGAACGGCCGTTATCTGTGAAGTATCTAGAGTCTTTGCTAGGGTCATAGGACGGCCCAGTCTCATCGGGTCTCGTACTGAGTCATTCGAGTCATATGGCACCACCTTTACTTATATTACGAGCATGATTACGAGATCTACCTGCGGGATTTATTTTTCTTGTGGTTACGGGTTGGGCTTGCGGGCCGCCTGATTATGATGGAATACATTCACGAACTGGCCAGTCTCCGCCTTATCGGAAAAGAGGGGTGGAGTTAGGAGAGGGATATACCACTTGGTATTTTGTGCTAAGGCCTTATTATTATTATGCACTTGATCTTATGAGCATGTTAGTGTGTTAATGTTCCGCCTTGCATCTAGAAGCATCTTTATTAGGTATAGCGTATATGTGTGCTTAGGGCCGAGATGCAGAGCCAAAGTGGGCATCGATCTGATCCCGCCCACTATCAATTTTTTTAGGTATCCGTTACGCTTGATACTATTGATGTTGATTTGGCTCCATCACCACGGGGTCTAACATGGCGGAAAGAGAGAGTTGAGACTCCGACTTCATCAATTTAATTACGGTTCGGATTTGAATGATCGATCATGTTTTGACCCGACTCTGCCGTGGCATCCCCTTTGCATTACACTTTACTTCCGCTATTTGCGTGACTATTGGTTTTCCACGCTTAGACTTACGACAGGTACAGGGAACTTCCTCAGATATTCCAAAGATCCCTTCGAACTTGGGTATGAAATCCCACTTTGAAAGTGTTAGTTTAGATTTTCAAATCTTCAACCTGTACTTGAGGCGCAAGATCCTAACGAGGGGTTTCATCCCTCGAAACGTAACCCGAGAATCATAATCCTAGGTCGTTACACTTACCACGATCGCCGCTAGATCTCATATATCTTTCCTCCTCCCTCCCCGATTCTCCTTTCTCGTGGGTTTAATCTCGTCGGGTGACTCCGACTCCCTATACAATCCGGTGTCTGCACTCCTCCCATTTGTGAGTTGTGGAATCCGGTCACTACCCTAAATCCCGAAATTTTAGATTCTTTTGAATTTCTTCACTAATTTGTATCAAATCTGTTCTTTGGCCTTGGATTTGGCTGAAATAGTTCAATACATTTGCCCCAAATCTTTTGGGTTGCCAAATCTTGTCAATTTTGGCCTTCCTTTGTGATGACCGGTGGGCTCTATGCACAAATTTACTCCAAAATTGATTGAATCATTGTTGGAGTGTCGTCGCCCTCTCCAACTGCACTTGAGGTGTCGTCGTCCTTCCTTCTTTCCACTGTGCCACCCTTCCGCTTGTAGGACCGACGTTTCATATTTCATTGGCCTCCGATTCCCCTTCCATCGGTGGCGTTGTTATCCTTCTTGCGCCGGATTATTCATCGTTGGTCCTCCGGCCCTGACCGACTCGGAGCGTGTCCATTGGAGCCCTCTCGGCTTGCAGGTGGCCCGCCTCCGATGTTAGCATCGCACCCCCGGGGTTCTGATTTCCTCCGAATCCCAAAGACAGTCACCTGCCCTGTGCTCTCTAGCCTGTTCTCGTTCTATGCTCTAGGTCACCTCTGGCCTTGGCTTCGGGTCTGGGCTCGGGAAGCCCGTTGGTGGGCAAATCTTCCCTTTAGGCCCAAGGCAAATCAGCCCGCAATAAATAAAATAAAATATATATAGTATATATTATAATAATAAAAAGAAAAAAGAGAAGAAAGAAAAGGGAATTGTTTTTTTCATATATATTAAGCCCCGTTTGGTATAAATGTGGGAATGGACATCAGAATCGGAATAAAAAGTTGGAATAAGTCATTCCTCAAAGATGTTGTTTCGTATAAAGTCGAAATAAGAAATGCAAAAAACCAAAACCCAAAAACACAAAAATTCAACATATCCAATTCAAAATCACACCTCTATTCAATTTTGAATAACAAATACACACCCAAATCAATTCATCTTACAAAAAAAAAAATTAATGAAGAGAGTGGCATTGTGTTGAAGTTCAACGCCAATTGAACTGGAATGAGGGAGGGAGGGTTGGGCAACGATTGTCCAGAAGAACGAGAAGGGAAGGTTGGGTGGCGCTGGGGGTGACTGCAGGTGGTGGCAGTAGCGGGGGTGACTGTAGGTAGACGTGGTCACGGGTCGGACCCGCCGGGTCAAGGGTCAGGGTTGGCCGACCCAAACCCTAACCCGAAAATCTCACGGGTTGACGGGTTCGGGTCCACCCGTTGACCCAGTAGGTTACATTATTTTAATTTTTTTTTAAAATGACTATTAAAATAAATAAATAAATGATATATGAAGATTTTACCTTCACAGCACATTTTATCACTTTGATATGAAATGTTAAAAATGTAGGAAGATTATATCTCCGTATCAATTCTTTAATCCACAATAATTTCATTGTGTATTATAAAAGGAAAAAATATGAGAATATATTTTTCAAACTTCATTTCCAATGTAGGAAATGTAGGAAACAAGTGAAGTGGAAGAAATGGGGTAGTGTGATACATATATATAGCTTCATGCCTTTTCATTCTAACTCCATATTTTCGATGTGGGACGAAGTCTTTGTCCCACATTGGAAATGAGGGGATGGAAGGAAGACTTCCAAATCTATAAAAGGAGAAGGATGGGGATTCATTTGTCTCACATTGCACATTGCATATTAGTTTATGTATTATTGTGAGTTATTCTAAGAATAATTTATATAATAATTATAAATTTATTTTATTAAAAATAATTTTTTCAAAAAAAATATTTTAGAAAGGCGGGTTGACCCGGCGGGTCACCCGCCGGGTTAGCGGGTTTCAAAACCCTCAACCCTAACCCTAACCCGCTACCCGCCTGAACCTGTTGACCCGAGGATCCGAACCCTTCGGGTCATTGACCAGCTGGGTCACTGCCCCGTACGACTCGCCGGGTCACAGGTCGATCGGTAACCAGTGGCCAGGTCTAACTGCAGGCGATGGCGGTAGCAGCGTCTATCCCAGGTGGTCGGAGAGAGAAGTGGACTACGAGGTGACGGTAGCGGCTACTATCCCAGACCTGGACGATTGACACCAGCGTTGGACAGTCGGACGATAGAGGCGGCAACCGGTGGTGGTGGTGACAGCCAGTGGTGGCGGAGACACTGCGCAACTAGTGGTGGTGGGGGATTTCGGAGACAGTTGGAGGAAGGGGAAGGTTGTAGTACGCTGCCCTTAATTAAGGATCTTTTGAATAAAAACTCGTAAAATTTTGAATCTTCTTTTAAAAATTAAAGTTTAAAGCGAGAAATCCCCTCTCTGAATTTCTGTCTTCACCCAACACTCCACGTTCGTTTCTCCATTAAAGCGAGAAATCCACTTGAACTACTAACAAAGCTCAACCAAGACGAACCTACAACTCTACATCCTCACCCTTCTGATTGCTCGTTTCCGGCTTCACTTGGATCCAACCTCCGAGGTTTGATTCGATCTCCACGAGACGACGGGAGTTGAAACCCTAAGTTTCATGCACTATAGCGCAAGGTCGATCTTTAGAGAGTTGAATTCGAAAACTGAGGTAGAATATGAAGGGTTGTGCCTCCCCGTGCGGACTTCAACTCGGCTCTTCCCGGACACCTCACCTCACCGCCGAAGTCCCGAATTGAACTCCCCATTCAACGACAATCATCAATACCCTTCACCGACGATCAGTAACAAACAATCCGAGCCCCGTGAATGTTGTGTGAGCGTACCTTCGCCCTTCTCCGTCGTTGATCGCCATGAATGGCCACTTCACTTTCCACCAGAAATTCAGGCGTACAACTGCTTATAAAACGTGGGGCTAGTGTTTTATTTTTTAAGATAGAATACACGAGCTTCATATGATTTTGGAACTTCTTTTCCCCTAATTTTTACAAAATCATTTAACAACGTGGTACAATCCTATCCATTTATTTTTTGTAAATCAATGGTCCGAATTTGCGTACAAGATACATCCTAAGGGGTGAGTACAAATGATTCATCCTCTCTTGTTATGTATGTATGTATGTATGTATGTATGTGTGTGTATGTATGTATAGAGAATAACTTTCTAATGCATTTGCTTCTTACAATGCATTTGTGAGAACATATATGGACCATTGGATGATGTTAGATGAATGGATAGATGTCAATCTCAAAACAAACAAATCTTACCAAAATATTTAAATATATGCCAAAAATACTTTTTAGAAGAATTGATAAGTTTCTCTCTCCATATCTTTTATTCTTTCTCACACCCTTACCAAAACAATTATTGATAAACTAATCCTTCATCTAGGTGGAGGGAACGTCGTGTGATCCACACTTCCCCAGGAGTCGTCTTTGCCCTACGTGGATTTCTGCTTTTCGTCTTTCCGGCGGCGAGACATCGTGTCAGCTGTGCTGTCCCATGCGCTCGCTATCC